>JAODKF010000045.1:2756851-2773301 GCA_026779585.1 Mormyrus proboscirostris | reverse complement strand
CTTTAAATGCACTAGCTATCTGTTTCATCCCCTGAAACACAGCAGTATTTAATGCCCCTGTAGAAAGAATGCCTCACTTTTTCTCTGCTGTTATAACTGCTAGAGGAGGTTACTTTGATGAAACAAAGATATGACCTTTTCTTGCTAATAACAGAACTCAAGTGGTGAACATGCTGTAAATTTATTTGTTGGCAAAGAATATACCTCCCATAAATATGGAGTGTATTTTTAGTTAACGTTAAGTGAGTAACAAGAAAATGTAGAAATTCGCAATGTGTGCTAAAACTTTTGACTGCCGGTGTAAATAAATCCTCCATATATCTTTATCGTAAATGTTAATCAATTTCAAATGTTTGGTTTAATGAAATGATTTCATTTTTTTGGCTACATGCATTTTGGCATATATAAATATTTAATTTCCCCAAACAACAGATGTTTAATATTCATATGCCCCCCCCCTCCACATCCCACTGAAAAAATATTTCCTGAGTAATATTGTTCTCCCTGGGGTGGGATCCCTCGCTTTGCTTTCACACAGTGATTACATCCCATACACCGGGAAAAGGCTTCCTTTGCCATCAGAGTGCTTTTAATATTCATTTCAAACTCCCCTAATGAGACAGAACAGAAACATTTAGAGACGGAGGCAGCGGCAAACACCTTGATTACTCGTCGCATTCCTTACGAATGCGTGGGGCTCCTCAATGAGCTCTCCATTCATATCATGCGCATTCCGTTGCGAGCAGATGCGTTCTCTGACTCGAATGCGACGCTTATTTTAGAAGTGATCGCGACGAAGAGCAAGCACGTGGCGGCACGCTGTGAAAACCCGGTCGGGCGCTTAGAGCGTCGTGGATGTTGTGTTTAATTTAACAATGAAAGCCGCAAGATTAATTACTGCTCCTGCCGTCCTGTGTCGGCCTGCTGGGGAGAAGCGGTTTTCTCTACACCATGCACACGTGATTTTAATAGCGCGACGCTAGATGTACGTAGAGTGCAGCGGAGTTTTTTAATGCTACCGTTAAGGGTGACGGCTAATTGGTGTATGCTACGCTAATGTTATAGTTACAGGTACTCCTTCATAAAAGCATTCTGCCAGCCTTTGTCGCCAGGAGTGTAAGTGCTGTTGGTTCCGCTGACTTAATTTAAATTAATTTGCCTAATTGTCATTCATAAGGCAGCCATTCTGGTGTTACACTGAGTTGGGTAATGCCATCTTCCGCTGTTCGCACTGTAATTGAAATTTCCATTATGGAGGACAAACATGCAGGAGGCCGCCCGTGATTATTCACAGGGACGTTTCATGTGGGCGGAGCCTGTCCCGCGGCTGAGCATCCTTGCTTATTTAGCTACTCGTCCTGCTCCACAGCGCCCTCGCAGGTCAGCGAGGTCATCAAGGAGTGGGTCCAGCAGCGCAGCGTGCAGCTGTCGTGGCAGGAGCCCGAGCAGCCCAACGGCGTCATCACCGAGTACGAGATCAAGTACTATGAGAAGGTGAGCTGCACTTCCCGGCTCTTCCTGGAATTCCCATCTCACCGACCTGCGGCGCATTTTCAGAGCTCAGCACGCTCATTTTGCTTCCTCATGTAATTATATTGTATTGATTGTCTTGATTGCCCTTGATTGTTTTGCATGAAAATTCCTCATATGTAAAGTACTCGTATGTATAAGTTCTCGCTAATAAATAAAAGGTTCCGGTTCCTTGCATTAGTCTAACAGCATGCAGGCGTGAGAAAAACGCTGAAAATGAGCTGATAATCTTGGCAAAATGAGCATCTCTGACAGGTTCTATGCCACTTCTGATTAGGGCCTATAGCGTAAGACGTGCAACTCGTTTCGATGGAGTATCACACCCGCAGGTCCTCAGTAGCTCCGCAGGCTCACGCTCCCCCCACGGCCCCTTGGCCGTGACCTCCTCTGTGTCTCCCTGCGGTAGCTCCCTGGTTTGAGCACGAAGATGGGAAAGTGGATTAGCGCACAAAATTGAACCCTGCACTGTGGGGGCCCACGCACAGATTCTTATCAGCTACAAGTTCTGAGACACCCTCCCCCCAGGTAGTTCCCGGCGGTACGTCACATTCCGCGTGGGTCCTGTCAAGCCATAAAATTGGGAATGAATCTGACTTCCCCCCAAACAAGCTTTGGCATTCCATTAGAGATCGCCAACATGACGCGAGACACGCGGGGCCCAAACTCATTCAGAGCCGCCCGCAGCGGTCGCAGTCTTGCTGCTGTGGCGGTGCAGCGTTCGCGCTCGCAGGCAGCACGTGCATTTGACGGTCCGCATTTCACGGGGACCATTCTTCTTGACTGGAGAAAAAGTGACCTTAAGATTTGACATTTCTCCCCGTTTATACCGACTTGATGGTGTGTTAACGTTTCTTGTGTGTGTTTTCGCTGTGTTAAGGATCAGAAGGATCGCATCTACTCAACGGTGAAATCGAAGTCGACGTCCGCCACGGTTAACAACCTGAAGCCCAGCACGGCATACGTGTTTCAGATCCGGGCCTTCACGGCTGCGGGCTATGGCACGTACGGCCCGAGGCTGGAGGTCACCACAAAGGAGGAGGCCACGGGTACTGTCAGCAGGGAGGGGGGCTCCTTTGCTCTTTTTAGTCTTTTACCTGGTGATCAATGGCGTTGGCTTTGAGTCCTCCCCGTGCTCGATGAGGCCGTTTAACCACTCTAAAGCTAAGGTAACCATCGTGGACAAAAGGTAACAAGCAATCGTATCGAAATTGGTTGCCGGCAGTTTTATTTCTGTGAAAACAATAACTCCGGTAGGGAAGTGGTGACGGTATTGCCGTAACGCCGACCACTCTTTGACATCCTCATAGTTAAAACTGCATCAAGGGACCGAGCTTGTGCTAACACAACAGCCATTCCTTTATTGACTTAAGAAAGCGGACATTTTTATTGCTGCAGCTCTAGAAGTTGTGCCAAGGCTAATAATTTTCACTGCTAAATAAGCATAAAATGAGCAGGAAAAAAGACTAACCTAAATGTGTCATTGTTTCAAATGAAGGGCACCGGCATTTTCACCTGGGACTATTAAGCCTACATTTTAACACTGCGGAACGATACACGTAGAGGTCCTTACCATAAAAATAGACCACCCGTCCTCGCTGGAAGGACAAAAAACGAGTTATTGCTCCGTAGTCAAGTGTAGCATCACTTATTTTTCATCCGCACGTAGCCTTCATATTGGCGCTAGCTGGACGGATCTGGTGGGAGGAGCTAGTCTAGCTGAGCCAATCAGAATCACGCCGTGTCCTCTGTTGTGTCCCTCCCTGCAGCCACTGTTGTCTCCAGCGAACAGAACCCGGTCATCATCATTGCCGTGGTGGCCGTGGCCGGGACTATCATCCTGGTTTTCATGGTCTTTGGCTTCATCATTGGGAGAAGGTACGCTCTCGCGGGCCCTGTTGACTCTCCGCTCCTGTGAGTCGCTGTTTGTCAATTAGCCTTTATTGTCACCCACAGGCTTCCATAGCCGTGGAGTCCGCACGCGCACCATTTGTCTGTGGCATGCTGCCATGATGCATCACACTTGTTTCACACCTAGGGGTCAGATTCACTTTTGCATGTGCACTTTAAGATCATTTTGCGCACCACGGGTTTGCTTATGTGTGGATTTTGTGCTACCTGGGAGCCTATAAAGCTCTAAAAGCTCACATTTGGATAGAAAAAATATATAATTTCTTTTTCCTTATGGACCATAATATCCGTATCTTTCATCCGCTATGGACAATTTCCTCAAGAATTGTCCTTCCAAGTATTGTCCTAGCTATGAGCATAAACGGCACAGGGGGTGTGGCCACAGGGGTACTGCCCCCAGCTGAAAGCTGATTGGCCACCAGAGTGCCACTACCCTGTCACTCACCAATTCAAAGTATATCATGGGGTAATGATAAGGTTGGCACCTCCGTTTGCTTTATTGCCCCTGTCATGCCCCCCAATTTAAAAAATTCTAGAATTGTCCAAGAAACAGCATGGTTCCTGCAAAGCCTTTATAAAAGGGGGACCCCAGCATGTTGATGTATGTCCATGTGTGCAATTCATCTGCCGGAACGAGCTGCTTCACCCCC
The DNA here is from genome assembly GCA_026779585.1 of Mormyrus proboscirostris. Taxonomy (NCBI): domain Eukaryota; kingdom Metazoa; phylum Chordata; class Actinopteri; order Osteoglossiformes; family Mormyridae; genus Mormyrus; species Mormyrus proboscirostris. The sequence continues at coordinate 2,769,213 of JAODKF010000045.1, read as the reverse complement.
CCCCCCCCCCATGCTCATCTGCACGCCCGCACCTCGCTTGCTCCTTCTCCCTGCCCGCTATTCCCCCAAAGATGGCATCTGGGGTCGCTAAGTAGTAACCAGGAACAGCTGTGCGTAGTAAATGGTTTTGCCCCGAGGTCCAGAACATTTCTGACTTCTGAGCCATTTCGGACCAACCATCATTTAAAAACAAAGAAAACAAACAAAGAAAGAAAAACACATGACTGTGGTTTTGCAGGCAGAGGTGTAGGGGTGGCTGTATACAGAGGTGTAGTGGTGGCTGTACACAGAGGTGTAGTGGTGGATGTATGCAGAGGTGTAGTGGTGGATGTACGCAGAGATGCAGTGGTGGATGTACGCAGAGGTGTAGGGGTGGCTGTACGCAGAGGTGCAGTGGTGGATGTACGCAGAGGTGCAGTGGTGGATGTACGCAGAGGTGCAGTGGTGGCTGTATACAGAGGTGTAGTGGTGGCTGTATGCAGAGGTGCAGTGGTGGATGTATGCAGAGGTGTAGTGGTGGCTGTACGCAGAGGTGTAGTGGTGGATGTATGCAGAGGTGTAGTGGTGGATGTACGCAGAGGTGTAGTGGTGGCTGTACGCAGAGGTGTAGTGGTGGCTGTACGCAGAGGTGCAGTGGTGGATGTACGCAGAGGTGCAGTGGTGGCTGTACGCAGAGGTGCAGTGGTGGATGTACGCAGAGGTGTAATGGTGAATGTATGCAGAGGTGTAGTGGTGGATGTACGCAGAGGTGTAGTGGTGGCTGTACGCAGAGGTGCAGTGGTGGATGTACGCAGAGGTGTAATGGTGAATGTACGCAGAGGTGTAGTGGTGGATGTATGTAGGCATATAGAATATTCCCACCTCCAAAAACATGGACTCACTGACAACCTAAAAATTGCCAGAAATCCGTATCCTTCACAGGATAAGTGCGTAAACAGAATTATATGGTATAGCAGTACACCCACCCACCAAGACACCCCCACACCACTGCTTGCTTTTGGACCTACGTGAAGAGGCCGCAGTCCTAGCCCTGGCAAACCCCTCACTTAGCGGCCGTGTTACTGAGCGCGCTCCCCTGATAACTATCATCTTTTGTAATTAGAGACGTCCCTATGCCAAACATCTCCTTCTGCTTACGTTTTAATTCATGTTGCTCTTCTTCCTGTCAAAAAAGTGTACATGGCTGAGCGGCCGCCTGTGTCTCCCTGTGCAGGCACTGCGGATACAGCAAGGCCGACCAGGAGGGGGACGAGGAGCTTTACTTCCAGTGTGAGTGTCGCTCTGACCCCCCCACACCCAGGCGTGTTTCATCTGGTTACTTTGACGCGTCTTTTATTGAGAAGCCATTCACCTCTTAAGCCGGAGGGGCATAAACACAGCCAGACAGATCGATAAAAAATCGAATAAATAGAAATATGTCTTAAATCATCCATTTAGGCTAAAAAGGGGGGGTATGTTTTTTCACTTGAGATAGCAGTGTCCCTGGGGGGCAGGTATACGTTGGCGGATGCTGGGCCCCCTCCGGAGGCCCTGGGTGGAGGTGACGTGGGATCACTAGCCCTGTGGCTCTCTCCCCTCTCACCAATAAGTGTCTCTTGTCGGCCTTAATGATGCCCCCTGAGATGCCCTGGCGGGCACCTTCCCGGTGAGCCCTTAACGATCCACGCCACAGGCACGGTGCCACTATGGCGGGCGGGAGAGGGGCCCGGCACTCCCAGAGGCAGTACGTAAATGCGACCCGTCGGCCTGGCGAAGGAGCCAGTAAGGCAGCGGATGTCGGATCCAGTGACGGGTCAGACAGACGAGCTGGTTATGGAGGCGGAGGGCGGAAAACTCCAGGCATCTCGCTCCTCAAATGCAGGAATGTATTTGTGTTCCTACTGGCAGATGGGCCTCATCCGGGCCCAAAGCAGGCCCCATCCGGGCCCAAAGCAGGCCTCATCCGGGCCCAAAGCAGGCCTCATCCGGGCCCCAATTGGGCCTCGATGCAGCTCCATCAGCACCATTTGCCCTGGGGCCGATTAATAATTTAATGATCACTGAATCTCGTAAATTTGTTTTTTTTTTTTTTTGTATGTTTAAAGTCATTAATACCATAGACATGCTTTTGACTCCAGTTTTATAATTAGGAAAATGTGATATAGACAGATTAGGTCACTAGAAAATGAATTCCAAAGCATGATATAATTCTTAATAGTGGTGACTTAAGTGCAAATACATCTGGGTACAGGATGATCTTTCTGTTAGTTTCGGGGGAAAAATGAATGGTTCTGAAATTATATATTGCATGTAATTCTGTCCAATTTTTATTACAATAATTGTAGTTTCAACCTTTTGTAGTGGTTTCAAAAACTGTCTGTATTCTGAGGTGCCCATTCCATCACAGCGGTCTCAGCTGTAACTGAAGGACAGTGTGACAGTGACATGGCCACAAACGCAGATGGGACTGATAAATAAGCCGGCGTGTCTGAGTCACCACGCGAACGTGCGATCCCCGTTTCGCAGCGCGAGGCCTCCGACAGCCTCTGTTTTCTCACGGCCCTGATTCACCAGCGTGTGGAGAGCGTTCCTTTATTTGTTAAGTGGTCTTCATAAAAGCTGTATTCTGCGGCTGCCGATACGGGCCGCTTCAAGCCGACGGTAACTCTATCAACCCACTTACAAGGCCCTTTAACAGGGAAACGGTATCACGTGTTCGCCTCGTTTTTTTAAAGAAGTGTCTCTTTCTTTTTTCTCCCCCGCGCTCGGGTGCCGTTTCATCACTCCTGCTGTTTAGTAATGCCTTCTGAGTAGGCCAGCGTCGCTAATCCCGCCTGCCCCTCCTGCTCCCCCTGCTTTGTGTGCATACAGTAATCCTCTTACCCTTCTACAGTTAAATTTCCAGGCACCAAAACTTACATCGACCCCGAGACCTACGAGGACCCAAACCGAGCCGTCCATCAATTCGCCAAGGAGCTGGATGCTTCCTGCATCAAGATCGAGCGGGTCATCGGAGCGGGTAAAGCCCCAAGACCGCTATATATTCTGTATATACAAACATATAAATATAAATATATATGCAATAAATACGTGTGCATCACGGCGAATGGCAGAAATGCAGACCCTGCGTCCTTGTTTATTTATGGATGATTCAATGGGTGCCCTGCGATGGGTTGGTGCCCCATCCTGGGTTATTCCCTTGCACCCGTAGTTTCCATGATCAGCTCTGGCTCCCCCACAACCCTGATTAAGCTAAGCGGTTACAGAAAATGGATGGATGGATGGATGGATGTTCCAGTGGCTCTGTCACATGGAGGCTGAGGCTTTCAGTTGATATGTTCTGAAAGAAAAAAAGCTGCCTGGTAAATGACTGTTGCATAGTCATGGGTAGTGAAAGAGCTTCTCGTTGTATCTATAAACCTGAAGGGAAACCTATTGCATTGCGGTCCCCACTGTGCGGGCCTGTCCGCCGCACCCCAGCCCGTATCCTCTTACGCGTCACAGCTGAAACATCACGCCGGACAGCAGCGGCTATGCTCTGGGTCACCGAGGACACTGTTTCTTCCAGGCGAGTTCGGAGAGGTCTGCAGCGGCCGACTCAAGCTGCCGGGGAAGCGCGATACGGCCGTGGCCATTAAGACCTTGAAGGTGGGCTACACCGAGAAGCAGAGGCGGGACTTCCTGTGCGAGGCCAGCATCATGGGCCAGTTTGACCACCCCAACGTAGTGCACCTGGAGGGCGTCGTGACCCGCGGTGAGCATCGACCGCCTCCGCCGAGGAATAACAAAGACACCATCGATTTGCTCAGGACCCCCAGCCGAGAGCCGAAAGGTCTCCCTCCTGATTTTTTTCCCCTCCCTCTTCTTCGCTTATTTCCGACCACGGCGCGAAGCTCACATGCGTCAGGGGCCTCGGGAAACGCAGAGGTCACCTGAGGTCACGCAGCCACAGGGGGCAAACTGGAAACTTGGGTCTGATTTTTAAAACTTGGATTAGAAAAGGGTAAAACATGAAAGAGCCTCAATGCAGCTTTTTTTTTTTATAATCGTTTCTGTTAAGAGCTCATTGTTTCTCAGCGCCACAGGAAATGCGGGTCACTGCATGCATGGTAGCTTAACAGCATTAAGCTTGCTCTTTTCTGGCACCGTGGTGCAGGTTACATGCGTGTGCACATGCATGTGGCAGACACACATGCGACGCAGGGAACTGATGCAACATTCCGTCAAACATAAAAATCTGCCTTATGAATATTTATGTGCTGTTTCATAAAATCTACCATCTCTCTCTCCCTCTCTCTCTCTCTCTCTCTCTCTCTCTCTCTCTTTCCCAGGAAAACCCGTGATGATTGTGATTGAATATATGGAGAACGGTTCATTAGATGCATTTCTTAGGGTGAGTGTCTCTTTCTTTCTTCCTTTTCTCTGTGCGAGTGATTCTGTGAATGATATCGTTGGACTGGAGCGTGTGGCCCAGCTAAAGGACACGTTTCTTGGCTACACGTGGTGGGGAACGTGCTGGCTGATCTGGCCAAGCTCCCCCTCGCTCCCCCCCCGATGACGTCAACCTGCCTGAACTGTCGTGCCCCACCCCACAGAAACACGACGGCCAGTTCACGGTCATCCAGCTGGTGGGCATGCTGCGTGGCATCGCCGCCGGCATGCGCTACCTCTCCGACATGGGATACGTGCATCGCGATCTGGCAGCACGCAACATCCTCGTCAACAGTAATCTTGTATGCAAAGTGTCTGACTTCGGACTGTCAAGAGTGATCGACGACGATCCTGAAGCCGTATACACGACTACGGTGAGCGAGATACGTCCAGACAAGGTATTTCAGAAGCCACAAATAAAAGTGCAGCTACTGGATTTCATACAAAATGAGCCTTTAGTTCTACACACGCCTGTATCCTGTCGATGCAATTTCAATTAGCATTTCAATACCTGATTATTGTGTTTTTATTAATAATTTTATGTCTTTCCAGTTATAGAAATTTAGTTATTTTAAGGGACGAATAAGGATATAATGAATTTGAGAATTTCATCTGACCTGAATTTTACTGAACAGGGTGGAAAAATACCAGTCCGATGGACAGCAACAGAAGCTATCCAGTACCGCAAATTCACATCTGCTAGTGATGTCTGGAGTTACGGGATTGTCATGTGGGAAGTCATGTCCTATGGGGAGAGACCTTACTGGGACATGTCCAATCAAGATGTGAGTAGCTGATTTGTGATTTTTGGCTTTGCTTTTTGTTTCGGTTTTGGTTTGGTTATTTTTTTTTGCACAAAGTACAAAAACATATGAAAGTCATATGTAGGATTTTAATAATTTAGGACAGCAGGGAATTGTTATTCTGGGAATAGATAATTATTTAATTAAAGAATAGTTTTAAAGCAGTGAGTTATGAAAAAGTTGACCAGATTTATCTTCACTTGAGCTCGAAATTTTCCCTCAATCAAATATAACCTGACACAGGAGTAGGAGTCGTAGTTTTTTGTTTTGGCTAAATTGGAACAGATGAACATGACAAGGCTGTGCATCATGTTGATAATAAAAGTGGAATTTCACTGGCGGAATGGCAAGCTGGGAGGGGAACCAGCTTAGTGCATCTGCACATTATTATACTGGCACACACACATGCATACAGATGGGCGTACATAGACTCAGATTTATGATTAGTGCCTCTGCGAGACACACTTACACGACTGCATGTGCTAAATGCAAAAAACTCGAGGCCACGTGACCTCAGGAGCATGCAGAACATGCTACTTCTTGACAGGCGTCAAAGTCAGACATTTTTTCGCCCTCCGTGATGGTGGGCAGTCATTTGCCATTGGGGATGTGGGAAAGGAAATATTTACACTTCCTGAATAGTTGTGTTTTGGCCGTCCCACCCCCACACCCCACCCCACCTCACAGCGATGCGTATTTGCTGTTGCTTTGACTTGACAGGAATATACGATGAGCTCGTAGAGAGAAAAGGAAGGGCTCTGTAATCTGCGGGATGCTGGAAGAATTACTAACATCTCCTGTGCAATACCAAGCCTCCTTAGAACCTCCTTCCAATAAGAAAACTCCTTAGATTGAATTTTAAAATTCAGTCAGCATTTTTTGTAAAGGGTGAACACATGAACACATATTTCTCCTTATTTGCGTGTGGGAGGGGGTCATATATATATATTTACCAAAAATCTGTTATTTTGACATTGTAGGGACCATTTTATACAGAAATCTTTGACTGCAATCTATAAAACTAAAGAGGGCAATAGTCTTGTTTTTTGTTTGGTTACTTATGGTTAAGGTTACGGCTCAGTGGTGTTGGCATTGGTGGGATTAGGGTTTTACCCATAGAAATGAATGGACGGTCCCCACAAAGATATGAGTACAGATCTGTGTGTGTGTGTCTTGTGTCTGTTTTTGCCATTGAACTTGCAAAAAAAAAAGCATATTAAATATTTGACAATCAAAGGTGTAAGTTGCCAGTGGATCCCGCATAGAAACGCCCCTGGCTCACACGCACACACAATGGAGATGAGGGGAACTTCCTGCTTTAGGGGCGGTGAGGTGGTGGGGGGGGTGAAAAGAAGGGCTAAAGAGAGCCAGGGGTGATTTATACTGACTGGTGCTCCTTCACCTCCCGGCCCCCCAGGTAATAAAGGCAATCGAGGAAGGCTATCGTCTGCCTGCCCCCATGGACTGCCCCCCCGGGCTTCACCAGCTGATGCTGGACTGCTGGCAGAAAGATCGCAACGAGCGGCCGAAGTTTGACCAGATAGTGGGCATCCTGGATAAAATGATCCGGAACCCCAACACGCTAAAAACCCCTGTGGGAACCTGCACAAGGTACGGGCTGCTGCGGCGCCAGAAACATCTCGCTGTAACCTCACACCGGAGCGCGGGGGGGGGGCGCAATTGCTCCTGTACTTTCGTCCACGGCAGCCGCTCATCATTTATGCAACTTTATACATATTTAAACATCTTCCACAGTTTTATAGTCAATTTCTAGGCTTAAAAATCAATCTATATAATGAGTTCCCATGACTTCAAAGTTCTGGAGGAACTCGGGACTCTACTGTGACCTCCATCACAGTGGATCACAGTACAATGCGTGCGAGAGATTCCGGGCCTCGTCCAAAAGCCGTGTAGTTGCTCTCGAAGTTAACACAAAAACAAGGCAGCGTCAATAAAGCTGTGCATTATCACAAATGCATGTATAAAACAGAAAATGCCGTATTGTTTTGGTTCAGATGGGTATCAGCATTGTGAATGCTGAGTTGCACCATTGTGTCGCACACATTGACAGTGTGAATAACCTTTTAAATAGACAGACTAACTTGCAATTTTTTTATTTTTGAGCTCAATTTGATTTAGCGCGGACATTTTCCCGGTCATATCTTTCACGGCAATGACATTCCCCCCCCCTCCGTCTTCCAGACCGATTAGTCCCCTTTTAGATCAGAGCACACCAGACTTCACCACTTTCCGCTCGGTGGGGGATTGGCTCGAGGCCATCAAGATGGAGAGATACAAAGACAACTTCACAGCAGCTGGCTACAGCTCACTGGAGGCCGTAGCGAGGATGAGTATCGAGTAAGAAAGCCGGCCGAGTCGCCGCCCTTTCCGCCGCGCAGAGGTCGGGCTCTCGGTAACAACAGCAGACATTCCGCTAATTAGTGCTAATTATCGGCTCCCCTTTGATTTGACAAAGGTGCTATTTAAGCATCATATCGAAATGTCATGTCAGAGGTTTTGTTGATGCAATTTACTGTGTCAAACCATTGCAACACTTGTTTAGACTGACAATTCGTTTCAGTAGTTTTAATTCCGTCATTTTTACTAAAAAAGAACAAACAAACAAAAAAAACTTTTCCCATGGGAGCACAGCATAGTTGTGTGTTACCTCGTATTGCATAACTATAGTTACTTTCACTTGCTAGTAGTGAATTTAATTAATAAGTATTTGCTGCTGGTTTTATTTTCCTTTTTTCATTTAATGAAAATGCCCCAGGCTATACCTGTTCATTGTTTTGGTTCTCCGTGGTCCAGTGCCATGATTTATGACTGGTTTCTGTCTCTGTTAGGGATGTGATGAGCTTGGGAATCACCTTAGTAGGCCATCAAAAGAAGATCATGAGCAGTATACAGACTATGCGGGCGCAGATGCTGCACCTCCATGGCACCGGGGTCCAGGTGTGACATAGACCCCCCCTCCCCCCATCCAGAACAATGCCTGGGTCTACCTGCGGACAGTCATCCAAAACATGTCATTTCCTGTCACTCTTGGATTTGCGGAATAACACGGTCATGTCTCGCGGCTGCCGACAAGAAGGGTATAACTTTCTGTCGGTCACGGGCCGGAGAAGATACTACCTGGACGCTTAATTTTTTTCAGAGCTCTGGAGAACTCTTCCTTGTATTTCAGAAAAGAGACAGAGCAATGGAAGTGATTTTATGGCTTTTACATTGTTCATTTATTAACTTTGTAATTTTTATTTTTTTCTGGTTGCCATCAGTATGGATTTCACTAAAACCTTATTTTTTCTCTCCATGAAGAAACTCTAGTTTTCCCTGCAGTGGTGATTTCACTGCTATATTCATTATTGTTTTGTTCGTATTTCCACCACGGTTACATGGTATGAGACCATAATCTCTAGTCTTTTTTCCTTCTTCCCCTCAAGTATTGTTTTTTTTTTTTTTTTCCTCTTAATTTGGAACTGACGACAGGGTAAAGTCTACCATCCGATGCGGATCCGGGCCAAACGTGGCGCTTTTGAGGACGCTAGTGATGTAGGTACTATGGACGGTGTGTAGGCGTGCCCCCCTCCTCATGGGGGGGCACGTGACGCGCAGCATGGTGCTGCTGCCCCGGTTTCACTTAAGGGTGATATTTTTGCATCACAGTTCAGCTGTGTTAGGAATAAAGTTCACAGAGCCGCTTTATAGAAGTGTTTTATAGTGGATTTATTTGATGGTCATAGTTTTGATGAAATCATCTTTTTTTTTTTTTTTAATGTTCATGTGCCAAGAGCAAAACAATGATTATTACCTAACGACTGAAAAAGAAATAATTAAAACATGCCGAAAATGACAAATTTGATTTATGAATATCAAACATAGAGATTAAGACATTCGTAAAACTTCATTTACTACTTATATTTATTTTGTCTACAGGATATTTTACATCCTGAATTTTAATAAATGATAAGGATCCTCAGATAGCACTATGGAAAGATTGTACTAAGGCAAATAGGGGTGATTCAATTTAGCGCAAAGGCTTTAGAGATGGTGATACCTTAAAAAAACAAGGTGGACAGTGAATAAAACAGTCGTACATTTTCTTATTTCCTTCATGACATTTTTCCATCCTGTCTCAGTTCTGATATGTGGAAAATGTTGTGTAGGTTTTGTCGGAAGCTGTAACGCCTTAAATGATCTTTTTTCGGTATCACTATAAGTAAAGTCTTTGCGGTTGAATGTGCCTGATGTCTTTACTTTGACGGACTGATACGACAGTATGCTGGGTTTCTCCTCTGTTATTGTGGTATCCTTCCTAGAACTTGAATAAAATAATAAAAAAATAAATATGTACTTTCATCTAGAGGTTGTAGCGATAAACATTGTTTGTATACTAGCGGGTCACTCGACCAAACAGAGCAATAATATCTCCAGATAAAATATGTCATCTTTGAAATGTCAAGGTTCTAGGTTCTAGGTTTTATAGAAACGTTGCTGGTATTTGGGTGAAAAGTCTCAGCCAATGATGAGAGAGAGAATCACAATGACCTTTCTCAAGCAGCGGACCGCCTGGAGGGATACTTTTGATTGTTTATTTAAGTATATCTGCTCAATCTACCCAGGCATTTGCATTTTACAACATACATAAATATTTTAAGATCCCCCCCCACCCCACCCGTATTTATGCATAACGGGGCAACATGAAAAACAGACGCTGCAACCAGGTTAACCGACGATCCATCGGTGCCGCCGTCCTCTGGTTTCCTGCAACCAATGAATGTGTTACCATGTTGATCCCGTCTTCAGCTCTTTTTTTCTCTGCTCTTCATTATTTAAAAAGGTCTTTCCAGTTGGAGTGGTTGAAGGGGCTTGTGATGAAGTGAGACATTCCTCTCCAATTGCAGAAGACACCAACACTGTTAGGGCAGTGGTGCATTGTTACTTGCGTGTTGTATGGGACTGTGAGACTGGCATCTGAATGTCGAAAAGCTCAGAATAGAGAGGTAGTCTGCCCTGAAGTAAATCCAACTGACTACCTCATAAATCTGTCGTGGTTTCATGCTAACGAATATCTGCTTCCCGAGTCGACCTCCAGAATCTCCGAAAATGTCTTTGCGTGAGATCCCTCCCTTCCGCTTTGTATCAGCGCGTCAGACCGTCGCTGGCTTTTAGGCGGCTGAAGCCAGCGTCTTTGTTTGTATTCGCCCCGTGTGACGATGAGCTCCGAATGTGACCCGTGGCCGGGCATAATCTCTGAACTACAGCAGCCCGCGCGCGCTGCGTGTGGTGCGGCTGGTCCGCCGGCCAGCTGGGTGCCGCCGTGCCGCCGTGCTCTGGAACGTGGAGCGGGCTGTAGATCCTCTCCTTCTGTCCTTGCCTTAAACCTTACCATCTGGTGCTCTGCCAGCCTTCCAAATTGAATACCAGCATAAACACCCCGGTCAGCACAAACGTTACGGACGAGATGCTGCCGCAGCCAGTCATCTCCATCCCACTGCACGCCTCAAAAAGGGACAGATCCTTAAACAGGCCCGGGCGGGACGCCAACTACCCTCCAGGGTTTGGGTTTTGACAGAAGGTAGAGACAGGCCACAAAAAATAAGGTGACCCCCCCCACCCCCAAGACAAGTATAACTACTAAAAATGAGAGATATGGACATCCCCTTACAATAGTGGCTGGTGATTCCAAAGAGTAAAGCACTGTTGATTGTGTGAGAAAGATCCTTGCGATCAGAGAAATACTTTGTATATGTTCCATTGTAAAACTTGTACATTTTATTTATATTGTCTGTTTTTTACACACATTACTCTGTAGTGAGCTCTGAATACATTGAAAATGCACTATATTTTTCTATCTCACTTGCAGAAGATTATATCACCCCACTGATTTCAGTTGTACATAATTTCTCATTTAGGACCAAAGATGGCTTATAGGTTTTCCATTCAAATATGTATTTCAGTTCATTGTCTCATTTAGTTTATGTACAGTAATATGAATTGTCAATTTATTATTTATTTTTACTGTGACGAGAGTATTGAGATATTCACTGGTCAAAAGTATTTTTCCCCAACAGCTGAACTGTAAAATCCTTTACCTAGACAATTTCGTGTTACATAGACATTTTTTTTCCTTTTTTGCTTTGTAATCTTTGTAATAGACTGTACATATATTTTTGAAAATATAATACAAACTCTACAGAAACATTGTTTTTTCACTGGAGTCTGTCACTCAAATAATGCTATAAATGTGTGATCTGGGAAGTGGTGAAGGTGCCTTTCGCTTCTTATTGGACTCTTGCAAACGTGAGGCGGCTTTTTGCCGATTTGAATCATTATAGTCTCATTGTGGTAAACACAGCCGGACTGCCGGCAGGATCCTCAGAATGGCACGCTGGTCCGATTGCTGGTAAATCACTCAATAGCATGTCACAAAAATAGCGCAGTGATTCTGGGAAAAAAAAAGTCATCCACAGTACAGTTGTGTGTGGAGTGAGAAAATAAGTGGGACAGGATGGGTGTCATTAAAAAGACATTATCAGATATTATCAACTTAAATGTATCTAATTAAGTTACATCATCTGGGAATTAAACAAAAAACTTGGATAGATTTAATGGATTTATAGAGGCTATAACTCCAGATATTCTAATATTTATGTTATTAATCTCAACAGTCTCATTCCAGTGCCAATAAAATTAAATGAGAATAATAATAATATATATGACACTAAAATGGCGGCCCGTCTCTCAGCTCCGCAGTGGTGAGAGAGGTTCTAAGTAGCATCCCACGCCTAGAATGAAACAGTTTGCTTGTCACCTTCTCTTTTAATCCGAGGTGATTGAGGTTCCACAAAGAGCTTATCACAGGTGGGAAGAAGGTAACACATGGGGGATTAGGACGAAAGGCAGCTGTAGTAGGGCGGCACGGGGACAGGATGTCAGAGAAGGAGAGAGGTGACCCTTTTCTAACGGGTCCTCATGTCGCAGGCACTTCCGTTCATGCAGAAATGGAAGCCGATGGGCTGCAGGTGCCCTAAAAATACGCCGGTGGACAGAATAGTGGGTAGTGGGTACGGACCTGGACTGACCTGTACAACCACAACCGTCCCGTGGATTTGCTCATAAGTAAGTACTTATTATTATTATTAC
>JAODKF010000045.1:2745198-2756751 GCA_026779585.1 Mormyrus proboscirostris | reverse complement strand
TTAGTTCCACATATCTGAGCTGTGGGGGCCCTTCCTATAAATCCTGTTCTATATATATGTATGTATGATAAATTCATTATATAATTGTCAGTCTTCAGTGTAACCATATGTAGAACTGTCTTTACATTGTCACAGTATTTTGTGTTGCGTATTTCAATAATCACAAGTTTTTTTTCCTGCTGCACAAATTACACTGCATTTTGCCATTTAATCCTATATATAAAGTACACAACATTATATATGCCCATACGCCCCCCACACTCAGGGAAAAGGGAGGCAGCGTTTAAAAATATCTCCAATTAGAGCACTTTGCTCATAATCACACTCCAATAGCGCAGTTCTACTCACTGGAGCAAGTGAAGACCAGCTGCTTCTGATATGTACCGCCTTACGTCTCCCAGGCTGCGCTGGCGACAGAGAGGTGATTGTAGGATCAGGGGAGGTGATTGTGTGGTATCGTATAGTAATCCTGCGCGGGATTCCCTTCTCATTATCCCAACCTCTGCATCTTAAAAAAAGGAAAGAAAAAAAAAAACGGAAGAATGACCGATGATTTGTAGCCTTTTCAGGAAGCAATGGAGAATAATGGAATAATACCCGCATCAGAATAAAAACATCACGGTGCATCCTTCATGTTTACGTGAGTTTGAAATCACGTCCTATTACACTTACTGTACAGGGCGGCCAAGTGTGGGTCTCAGGTAAATAGCAGGGTCTGTAACATGTGAGATTCAGTTTGTAGGATTTTTGTAGGATTATAGTTCATAAGAAGCAGTAGAGCAAGGGCTGCGGTTCTCACCCCTGGAAAGGAGCATGTATGGAGTGTGGAAGCTGGTCTGGACTAAATCAAAGGCAGGCATAGGAAAGTAAACATTTGTGTTACGTGCCATGTGTCACCACTGATTACAAGAGTAATGACAGAGGCGTGCGTGTGTGTGCGTGTGTGTGTGTGTGCGTGTGTGTGTGTGACCGAGCCTGTGGGAGCCACACACCGAGAAGTTGTAGGACTTTGTGGAAGGTGAAGAACGCATGGCAGGGTTACGCTTGTGGATTCCAGTACTGTTAGGCACCGACAGTCTCAGCAGCGTTACTGCAGGTGGCAGAGAACACCGGTCAAAATAACCCCTCTCGTTTCATGCATTTGTCAGAAAAGGCAGCTTGAAAACATCTGCTTGCTGTCTATGTTAGGCACGCGCTCCATAAACGTCCAAAGCAGATGTGTTAATGTGCTGTGCTGCCTGTCATGTGTGCTTAAAACCCAGCTTTCCACTTATACCTGTTTTTCCTCACTAGTTATTACATTATTCTTGAATCAGATATATGCAAAGATTTATATTTAAATCCCGCAGTTAAATTCAATGTTTGCAGGAAGAAAAATTAATTTTATTCATCCATAAAAAAAATCCATGCAGTAAAACACAGCTGATGACAAAGATCATAGATGTCGAAGGTATGCGTTTTATGTGCAAAATAAATTTGTAGACTTCAGATTTATATTCTCTGCTTAATGGATTTCGATAAAAGGTTTTCAGTAACTCCAAACTGCCTTAGAAAAGGGCTGTTCATAGTTTCAAAGTTGATGTCATGTTTCTGGATAGGGAACAAATAAATAGCTTAGGCTGTTACTGGTTTGCAATTTTAGAGATTTTGCCAGCTCAGTGAAAATATGGAAAGTTTTTTTTTCTTTTTTCATTCCAATTATTTCTGGTTTAGCAAACGTTTTAAATAAGAATCATTGGTTTATCTCGGAAAAGGGGAAATAACCTTTTTAACAGAAAAACTGAGCTCGTTTGCACACGGGAAATTCATAAATAACGAAGGCTCACATTTGTCGCTCAAATCTATATTGACACCTTGTGCGATATTTCATTTCTTCTTCTTCGACTTCTTCATTTAAAAAAATCTCTTTTTGATGAAAGACACACAGGACCTAAGTCAGATGTTTGATGTCTGAATTATTAAAGCTAAGCCGCTCAGCTGGCTGCGGGGGGGCTACATCGACGCCGCGGCAACGGAAGGAAAAACCGCCGAGAAGCCTTGCTAGAATGTTCCAGCATCGCGCAGAAATGCCGTCCAGCTCCCAAAATCCATTTCGCAGCGACCTTCCTGCCTCTCAGTTTGGCGAATAATCTGCAAGTCGTCATGAAAAGGTGAGAAGAGTTAGAAACGTCACGGTTTTCAACCCACGGGGTGACAAGATGGCGCCCAGCAGACTCCTGTGATCGGACCCTGGACGTCACGCTCTCTGCACGGAGAAATCGCCTTACGCCGTACAGATTAGTGGCCCTACTGATAATGAGAAAGCACCCAGACAGGAAGGAGCGGGGGGGGGTAAAGTCAGACACGCGGGGAACGCACATCATCACGGAACCACTAGCTGCGGATTTACATTGAGGAAGCTGAGACTTGGGACCCATTTCCCCGCATTACGTTATACATGACCTGCGATGGCTCCTGAACAGCAGGTCCCCAGACTTAGCGGGACCAGTTTCCACACATGTACATGTGCGCCATGTGATAAGACTGTGAACGGGGAAGAATTTCCATACCCAACCTGCCAGTCACATGTGTGTGGGCTGTATGTCACGCAGTACATGTCACACAATATCATAGTCTGCAGTGGTCTCACCTATTTTGTACTATTTCAACATATATCTTCTTTATCATACTTGACACTTTTGGATATTGGCTTAGTTTTTATTGTCTTAGAGTGACATTGAGCCATTTTACGACCAAAGTACTGGTACCTTCCGACATTAAGCATCAAGGCTGCTGTAAAGCGTGTCTCCTCCTCCGCAGTCCCCTCCCCCGGACAGGTGATCATTTTCACAGCCTGGAAAACGTCTCTTCGGGGGACGCTGATGGTTTTCGGCGAAGACACACTGCTGCGAGCTGAATCTCGGCCTCCCTGCCCCCAGAGAATGAGCGGTATGTCGTTTTAACGGGAGCCCAGCCAAATACCGCGGCAAATTGTCCATGTGTCGCGCTGCTAATGAAACGCCCATAGGCTACCTGCCGCTGAAAATGGCCGTCATCATCCACGCATATACAAAGACATCGGTAATCGCGGCGTTATTTTACAGATGATGGGCTGTGATCCTCCGATAAAACACAGAAACACAGAAAACAAAGGCAGTAACACAAAGCTCGTGTCATGTTTCCCTGTCAGCTCTTGTAGCAGTTCTCGATTTGGGCTGCACCTTTAAGGAATGTTGCCAAGCTTGCGCCCGACTGAGCTGCAGCGTTGCACGCTCGACCGTACGGGAAGCGGGCGTGCATGTTCCCGCCTTCAGGCATCTGCATTCCTGCTCTTTAACTGTAACACAACCCCATGTTTAAATAGCAGAAACCCAGTCACTGTACACATGTGGGCCTTTGAAAACCGGTGTAACAAAATTGAATTTTAGGTATTGATATAATTCACCAGCACCTACTGGGTCAGGTCAGGTTTATATAAGAATTTATATCAGGCCCTTTTCCTCATTCGAACACAGATACTAAACCGAGTTTCGTGCACATGAAATACCCAGAAGGTTTTCTGGGAATGAAAATCCACTGTGCTTTCAACTTTGAGCTTGTGAGGATATGTTAAACTCTGAATTAAAGTTTTGAAGACAACATGAATAATGAGCTGCAGGCTGTCTCTTGGCCAATCCACTGTATTTCCCCAGTTCCTATAAGTTTGAATATTGACTAGAATACCAATATCTACACACACTATCTACATTAACTCAGTGATATGTATCACTCTATCATTTCTCGACACCAGCATACTGGTATTTTCTGAGCCCTGATGTTGTACCGTGAGACACCGTATGGATAGCTGCACTTTGATGTTGATGTTTCGGTGTGTAGTATGATGGTTGTGTGGGTGGCATTACTGATGCACACTTCCTGGGTTAGGGCTTTGAATCCTGGTGCTGGATGTATCGAGTTTGCATGTTCTCTCCAGGGCCCCTGGGAGTTTTGTGTGCACGAAAAGTTTCTGAGGGAAACCCTGTTTCTGAGGGCAGAGGGAAAACTAATCAGATTGTTGAGGAGGTGGATCCAAGCAACTAGAGGAGGCGGGACCAACTAATCAATTGTCCTCTACTCGCTTGGACCCACCTCCTCTACAATCTGATTGGTTATCTCTCTGAACCAATCATTATTTTTCCTTCTGCCCTCAGAACATTTTTATGTAATTCCTACTATCCTCCCCATGTCGCAGGTGTTCCTTCAGGGTTTCCCTCTGCAGTCAAATATCAGTCGTAATTGGGCAAATTGAGGCTCCTCCCACCACCCAGCCACACCCTTGACCTGGATGGAAAAAATAATGGATGGAAATTTCTGCTCTTTTTTTGCAAAGTCACCTCTAAAAGATATAGTAAATTTTGATTTGTTTGTCTCAGATTTGGTTTTGCAGTTTAGTATAGCATTTTGTAAGAGCATTTACAGCTATGGAACAGGAACAATTCCACAGTGCACTTGGAGAGCAAGGCAATCAAACAGTAGGTGACGTTCGATACGGATTGAACATTATTTGCCGATTTAATTAGAATGTTTTCATTTCGTAAAGAAGGTCCAGCGAGGAAAAAAAAGAGAAAAAAACAACATTGCGTATTTTGGGAAACCTGAGATACAAACAGATGTCCGAAACAGCTTGTCTGCTTACAAGATGACTCACTTCCAGAGAAAATGGGAGAAAATGACACAAAACATTAAATCCTGTCCAGACCTGTGCCTGCAATGTACTGAAGGCTGGAGTGTTTAAGGTTGAGCGGGTTGCCAGGGCACCGAGGGTGAGAGCAGAGAGCAGGCTTGAAGCATTTCAGAGAAGCCTTAAGTCCCTGACCCCAGCTGGGTTTGGAGATGGGGAGGTTTGGGAATGGGAGGATGCACCGCAGTACAGTGTGCATGAGAAGGAAATATGTGCAGGCCTCACAACGCCATTATCTGCGGCTCTCGCCGTTGATGTGGGGCATTCTTCATGAAAATGAGCAGCCAGATGATCGAGGAGGCTTGGGGGCAGGCGTCCGCACGAACACGCGACGCACGACGGCACCTGTTTTATCCAGCGCTACATAAAAGCAGACGAATCCCGCTCTTGGTGGAAGGCATTTTGGGCACTTTAGCTCAATCGTTTTATTCCAAGCTGTTCCAGCGTAGCACTAAACACTGTTACAAAATGTCATGTCTCCTGACTTCACTGGAAGTCCCCCCTTCATTGATTACCTGGGATAATATGATTATGTTTTATGAACGTATCGACTCCCTAAATTAAAAGCCAAGGCAGACGGCGGCCGCCATGAAAAACACGTTAAATTAAATTGCGGTTCGGTGAGCCGGAATCATTGCGGTGTTCTGACGACGGTTTAATTGCCCTCTTACCAAACGCGCGACTCCTGCAAAGCTGGCGATTCTGACCTCTCCTAGCGTCAGTGAGACCCACGACTGCAGAAGCTCCCGCCCGCTGAAATAAACGAGGGACCCGCGGGCAGGGGTGGGCAGGGGGGACACACCTGGCGAGTCCCCGTGGCTCTGGAGCTGATGAATTAGGAGCGCTGCGCCCGGGACGGCTGCCACCAGACGGGATGAGCGAATGGCGGCCCAGAGCCCACCCTGCGAGGACGCCTCTAATGGAGCTGTATCGATTTCAGCACAGCGCTCCGCTGATGGATCTCTAATGGCAGCGTCGCTGCATTATGGGGACAAAAAACGGAAACAAGAAAAGTCCCAGGAGGGATGGAAAACGAAACGCAGCGTTCTGAAATTCAGACGGCAGGTTCGCAGTGTGCTTCCGTCCGTTATGGCCCTGCTGATTTTCTTATGACCAAATTAGTGGGGACGCCTGGAGACACGGGTTTTACCCGGTCGTGGTGCTGCGAGAGCTTTTGTTCTTCCCCTAGTGAACAATCGATCGTTGTAGTGCATTGTTTCATGCGAACCGCTGCTGTCTCACTGGCGTTTTTGCCTGCGAGGAAGCAGCCCAGCCGCCGTGATGTATGGGGCACGTGTTCCCTCTCAACCTTGAGGTGTATTCACAGCTAACTGGGTCAGCTGACCGTGACCTTCAGAGTATTACATGGCGGTAAGGGGCTGGGTCTCTACCGCAGGTCAGGGTAAATCTTCCACTGGGGGGACATTCATCATGGTCTTAAAAGAAAGGCAGGAATGGGCAGAAGCTGACCAGACGCAGGACACGACACGCGTGACGCTGTACGGTGATCCCGGCGTGGAGCACCCCCCCCACACAGAATGCGCTTCGGTTCTGCTGAGCTTACGCTTGTTAGGGGGGTAGGACTGTAACTGAAAATCCCAACGGGGGTGGTTCGCTATTGGGCCCAGGGGAAAGGCACTAAACTGGATCGTCTGAAAATAAGGCCGTGTGAAATGGTAAAGCATGATGCAGTGTCCCAAACTGTCTGCCTCCACGGATTCACTGCGTAAACCAAGAACGCTAACTGCACGACGGAATAGCCAAAAACATCTAATGCATCTAATTTCTCTTAAATGTACCTTTTAATGTCTCCTAACATTCCTGTTTAATTCTGTTCAATGCAGATGTGCCCAAGATTTATGCACGTTTTAGTCTGTGCTCTGAGGCTCGACGTGACACTTTATGCTTAATATGGTTTAAATGTTTGTTCTATTTTTTTGCCGATCTTGTTCTATATATAAATATATGAATGAATTAATTTCCCATTTTCGAACGTGACCATGATTAGTATTGTGAATATATGTAGCTGCCAAGAAAAGCTGATTATTAAATTAGGCTCCGGAATTAATTCATCGTGTAATTGTTTACTAGATATGTAGCCGTCATCGTAAGCGCCTGCTTTATTTTAACGACTAATGCAGCTGTCAGCTGTAGGCCACATCTGTTGATAAACCGTGTCTGTGTGTGTGTGTGTGTGTGTGTGTGTGTGTGTGCAGAGAGTACAAGATACATTTCAGCCATCAAAATGTATCCAGTTGTCTTATAAAATATCTTTCTCTGTCATTTAACATGACTGGAAGCTCTGTACTGAGAGGATTTTGAATAAAGGGAATAGACTTTTAATTTCAAGCTGTTTCATACTATTCGGACTGGAGTCTGGGTTAGAATGGGAGCACTGGTTAATGACCATTTTCACGGCGACACTTCAGATCTGTAAGATGAATTGATATATATTATAAAGTGAAAAAGACTATCGGCATGCAATATTAACGCGATGCCCAACAATGAAGCGTGAGCACAGCTCTATGACAAAACGTTATTGGCCTGGATAATCAGCATAAAAGCTGTAAATATTAAACCTGCCTAAGACTTCCAGCTGCGTGGGCTTGTCCTACAGTCACGGAATTCTGAATGAGAAGCACCTCCACCCCAGCTATGAACAAAACCTTAGCACACCACATAATACCCCGATATTATTATTAAACCATTATGCAGTTCATAGCAACTCTTTAAATGCAGCTTTGAACAGCTTTCCAGAACATGCAGATCTCTCTGGAAGTCGTCAGGTATGTTTACACAAAGGGTCATCTTAAAAAATGTATGGACCCAAGTCTGGTTGCTCACTTTAGTGGATGTAAACGTTTTTTTTTTTTAATTTGTTCAAACAGACTTAAACTGTTTAAAACAGGTTTTAAATTGCGGCTTGAGAGTTTCAAACATTTGTTTATAAAGAGTTGACAGCCAACACGGCTTATAAGTCAGCTTACATCATTAGGGTATTTGTTTGCTATCAGGCACCTGAGGGTCCTACGGGAGATGATCGGACGTATTAGCACAACGTGACATAGAGCGTACCCTCTCCATGGGAGAGGAAGGCGGTCTGCCGTGATTTATGTGTGACACTAACGTAAAAGGTAAACACTCCGCACTGATCCTCAGTGGTATTTTGCATGAAGTGAAGCAGCTCTGTCATATACATCATCAGGCAAGAGGCAATTTGTGTAACTGATGAGTGGGTTTTGTAATGGCAAGAAGTTTCTCATGATATTATCGCGGGAGCTTAATGTTATCGGTGGAGTGACGAGAGCACACACATTTACACAGACTATTGTCACATATTAATAACAAACAGCTCGGAAATTCCTAGATGAACCATAAAGAGTGGAGCAAGCAAATTAAACAGTGGAGAAAAAACGAAACAAGATGCTTTTCCTATACCTCGACTTTTTCAAAAAGTAGTTTAAACTGCAAAAAAGGCTCTGTGATTTATTTGCTAAAAACGGTGCCTCAGAAGAAATAAACATCTCTCGAGATGGGCTTCTGCCTTTGCTAGTATGACATTCTCCACTGAGAACCTAATTTGTTTGTCTGCCTCGATGGCGTCAATGTGTGCGAAAGAATGCTCCCCTCTTAGCTGAGTTTTAGGTCATTTTCTTCATGGATCATTAAAATATGCATGGGGGGGTGGTACCCTTTAATTTTTTTGTTGTTTTGTGAACAGTGCAACCTCCACAGCTGGAATAATATCCCCCCTTGTATGTCACGAAGTTTTGACAGCTCTGTGACATATGGTCCAGACAGATTGCATCATGCTGAAATATATCTCCGAAATTTGCATGCGATCGTTGTATTTCCTGGGCGCTCATATGCTCTACCTGTGTTAATTGGTTTATGGTGCCAAAAGAATCGATGGAAACTCCAGAAAGCGAATTGATTATCAATGGAATGTTTCCTGGCTTCACGAGCACATCCTCTGATGTGAAGTGACCCCCCCTCCCCCCGCACCCCCTCACCATGCTCCTGACTCAAGCAGCAAATCATTGGGCGTGACGCTCCAGACGGAAGACACCGTTGACCTTTTGTCGAGTTCCATGAGGGAGATCACAGTGGCCGCGGGACTGAGATCAATCGCTTCCCGCATGTCACTTCTGCTGATGCCGCCGTCCCGTTGCGGGTCGTTCTGTGCAGCCAGACAGTCGCCGTGGACGGGTCCAGCGCTTCAACTCTGATGCCCCCATTCTTCCTGATCTGTATCCCATCGCTGCTTTTGATTTGCGATGCATCACCGTTGCACCTCATGCATTCCGCAGTTCCACAGGACAGAAGCATGCACAAGTACCAAGCTGGAGAACCATGAAGCGGGCCTCCTGATCTTAGAACTGGCTGAGTAATGTAAGCTCTGTAACAATGAAATGTATATAGACAAGCCGAATTCACAGTACTTCTTTGTAAGGTCACCCTTCAAATCTAGAACGCATTATCTCTTGCTGTGCAATGCCACCCACATGAATCATGTTTACATTTTCATTTCAGTCATTGTAGAAGGTTTTTGCTGCTTCCAGTATAAAGGCTTATTTGCTAGCCGGTTAATTGCCACTGATCAGCTGTGGTGTTAATTGGTTAAATGCAGGTGCTGGCAGCAGGTATTCCTTGTGTGGGCTTCACTGCTGGGGAGTTTGCTGGATACGTGGCAGGACACTGTGTTCAGTCTGCCTCCACAAATGTTCCCTTGAGTTTTACAGGGGTTGCTGATATCTTACATTTTCCAATATATGACATCTACAGTACAGCATTTCCAAAAGGAAATGTTAAAACGTTACAGCACAAAGTGCAGATTATGTTGTACGATGGGATCCTTTATATGCATCAACTAGCATTTTTGCCCACAAAGAAGCTGTTTACTACAGACATAATATTGAGTATAATATAATACTGAATATACTTATATATTTTAAGATATTAATTTGCAAACTAAAATTCACTAGTGACAGATGAATCCCTAGTCCTATAAATGCAAAAGATGGTATATCGTCTAATTTATAGTGAACGCTCCCACGTCATCGGAACGACATTTCTGGCGTAATCATCCCTTTAATCAGGACACCGTCCCCCACAGGGAATAAGAGCACAGGGCAATCAATCTGGTCAATCACTCATTCATTCATTCCCAGGCTAGACGTGTACTGATGAGGAACCAAAGCCTAATCAGCCCTTCTGTCCCATTGACTACGCCATCTGATGACACAAACCCAACCCCTTCGAAAAGACTGTGTGACC
This sequence comes from Mormyrus proboscirostris, assembly GCA_026779585.1. Taxonomy (NCBI): domain Eukaryota; kingdom Metazoa; phylum Chordata; class Actinopteri; order Osteoglossiformes; family Mormyridae; genus Mormyrus; species Mormyrus proboscirostris. Next base: position 2,746,775 of record JAODKF010000045.1, on the reverse strand, counting down.
GGAAATCGCCTGATCACTGGATGGCACCATGGCTAAATGCCTGACAATGAGGCCTCACTGCAGTACTATGGGATGGCGTTGCATGTTAGTACTGTATGTGGCTTAGAGGGCCAAGCGTCTGTCCCTCTGATTGGAAGGTTGCCGGTTCACGCCCTGGCCTGGGTAAACTAGTCACATTTCTGTGGACCCTTGCACAATGGCCTTTGCCCCCAAGTCCAGGGCTCCTGCATGCTGGCTGCAATCCCCTAAGTTTGCTCTCACCTGCATGTGCGTCTCATGAAGAGTAAGGTGTGTGAAAGCAGAATTTCCCCATGGGGATTAGTTTAAGTATCATTGGTCTATTCCAATCTGTCCCCAACACTGTCTGTATGGAATTTGCATGCTCTCTTTGTGTCTGTGTGGATCTCCTTCCAGAATCCAAAGACATGCAGATAGAATTTGCTAATTTGCCCTTGACGTGTGCCTGTGTGCGCAGTGTTTCCAGGGATGGCTTTCACGCTCCCCAGGACCGGTCCTCTGCTGGAAGAGCGTCAACTCTGATAGGCGCATGGATTTTTCTGCCGTCTTCTAAGAACTGTTAAACTCCGCCGCAGGACCCTGAATTAGCAAGCACGCACGTGCCCTAGATGTAGCTGATTCGCCAGGCTGTTAAAAGAAAATAAGCTCAGTTTACAGCGGCCCTTTATTAGTATGCGGAAAGGCGTCTCACCATGCAGGCTGAGCGAGGTCACTGTGCTATTACTGTATTCCCAGTGTGTGGAGATTACAATCATTTTGAGGGGAAGGAATCTTTTGTTTGCTGACTACAGGTCAGTTGTGGATATCGTTTTAATACACAGCTTGTTTTTACCTCTGTGTATGTTATGGACGTGAAATGGAAACACAACAGCTTCAAAAACAAACAGGGTAAAAGTAGTCTTTTTTGTATTATTTGTGTGTTGTATAAGAAATGAATGTACAACATATTTTTTTAAGTATTTTGCTTAGTTTTTTTTAAGCAAAAATGAATGCATTTATATATGAGTATGCATTAAATGTATGCTTGTTTCACTGAGCTGCGTCATCACCTGGTAGCAGCTTTGAGAGGGAAGCCTGTCATTTGTACTGGGGGAACCTTTCAGGGATGGGCACAGTTTGTTCTGGATACAGATGCTAATTGCATTTTAATGTGTCATTAAATATAAAGCCATAAATCAACTGGTAGCAGTGTAATTGGGGTTTAGAGATTTAAAGGCCCCCTAGGCTTATAATCCGGGTCTCAGGAAAGTCGAGCGCTCTCTCTGCAGTGCGGCATCACGGGACAAAACGGGTAAACAGCAAGGCTGTCATCAACTGGAATACCCCAAACACAGCAAGCAGACACCCGCACAAATAAGGAGGAATACCACAAACACAGCACGCAAACACCCGCACAAATAAGGGGGAATACCCCAAACACAGCACGCAAACACCCGCACAAATAAGGAGGAATACCCCAAAAACAGCACCCAAACATCCACACAAATAAGGAGGAATACCCCAAACACAGCACGCAAACACCCGCGCAAATAAGGAGGAATACCCCAAACACAGCACGC
>JAODKF010000045.1:2722525-2740127 GCA_026779585.1 Mormyrus proboscirostris | reverse complement strand
CTGGGCTTAGGCGGGGGGGTGGGGGGGTGGTCGAGGAAAGCGTCACCAGTTCGACTGCCGCGCAGAAAAAATGGGTCAGCCAGCAACTCCCACGGCTGCCGCTGCCTCCACTAGGAGCCGCCGCCATACCAGCAAGGCCCCCGGGGATGCCCGCACCTCCCGCCGCACCTCCCGCTGCCACCCGTGTCCCACTGCCGGGCTTCTCCTCCCCAAAAAGCATCCGTACTTATCGCAGGATAACAGCCGTATCGCTGACTCCGGGTCAAGCCGTATCCCAGTGGGGGGTGGGCGCTTGCCAACGTGTGTCTGTGTGCGGGGGCCCGTATCACAGAATGGAAAGCCGACCCTCAGTGATGAGCACCTCCCCTGAATAAAACAGGCTGTTTATCTTATATCCGGCTGCTGTTTTTTATAAAGCGGCCCTCCAGTGATGCTGAGGTGGGGCCTTTTAAAGGGCTGGCCTGGATTTGCCTGTTTACCTTCCCAGACAGGCGAGTGCGGGGGCCTTTGGAATCGGAGGAAAGCGGGGGCAGATGTCTGCAGGGTCAGTGACCATGCTGGTTCATATGCAGCCCGGTGCCTGGTCCGTCTCACGGAGGACGCAAGGATGGCCCCAGCAGACTTGCAGCACTGCGTGTGTGGGATTTTGGTCAGTACGACAACATATTTCTTCCTTCAAAGAAGCATTACCCAGCAAACTGTTATGATCGAGCAGCAGTCGCTATTTAGCTGTTAACGAACTACGCAAAGACGACTACCGACCACTGATCTGCATGTCGCAAAAATGCGCTAATCAATGCGGATCTCCCTTCTGGAAATATTTCATTGGGATGCCTGATCTCACCTGCAAGGCATTGGCTCATGTTGATGCGCAGGTGATGTCATCTATTTTCATAGAGAGAAACCAATGGAATTGTGTTATACACTTGAAGATCCTAAGCCAGCACAGATGTTAGACATTAGAAAAGGGCTGAAATATTATCCACGTACTGTGATTAATGCCTTTCGCTTCACACTTGCCCTCTGGCTATGGCCGTTTGACGTGTTATGCTCCCCTCCTCAGATCTGATTCCCTGACCTCTGCCTGTCTCCACGGCAACACACATCCAGCACACATGACCCCTGCTTCAGGAAATTAGTAAAAATAAACCACCGATCTGCTTTAGTTTCTGGGGGTAAAATCGGCATGTTCCTCTGGGGTGGGTGACACAGCACAACAAGAATGTCACTCGTCTTGGTTAGACATTACTTATTTGTACAGGGTACCTGCAAATATTTTTGCTCTTTCAGGTCTTTACGGTAATCTGAGCGCGGATGTCACTACCAGAAACAAGCGCTTTAAGCACAGGCTTACGCCGGACTCGGGCCAGGCACTTGTCATCTCGCTACTCGACTACAGGAGCTGTTCTCATGTTGCAGTCCTCCTTGTCTCCCTTCGTTGGCCTCCTGTAGGTACTTGCTCCAAGTCCTTGACGCCAGATTTCAGAGCCGCTAATAGAATAGCACCTACCTACACCGAGTGAGTCACCGAGGCTGATATTCCTTCTCTCCCTCGTCGGTCAGCAGGTCTCATGATCCCCCATGTGAAAGTACGTCCCACTGCCAATGTTACTTGCGTGTGGTTCCTCCATGGTGGAAGGAGATACGCATCCACGGTCGGTCAGCAGAGTCCGCCTCAAGACCCATCTTTCCTGGGAACACCTCAAGCAACTCATCCAACCACTGTGCTCCTCCATCGTCACTGGTTGTGGTCTCTTAGTAACACTGGATGCTCTTGTAGTTATACTTGTTTTGTAAGTACCCAGATACCATGTGGCCTTGATCTGAACCGCTCGTACCATGTTTTCAAACATATGGAACAGCTCTTGCTCCGACGTTAACTTCCACTTGTCATTGGTCACTTGCTGGAGTGGAGCCCAGCTGCTGTTACACCTAAGCTGGCTCCTTGACAGCTGTACGCTTACAATGTACAATCAGCCCCACTGGCACGTCGCTTTGGATAAAAGCGTCTGCTAAATAAGTGAATGGAAACGTGAATATAATCTGAATCACTGTCGGGCAAGTTACCCCACGTCACGGTAAAATACTGAGGTTTTACCACATACTATTTAAAATGTAAAGCGATGGGTATGTTTTTTACCTGGAAAGGGCACGTCAATGCTGCCCGTCAGCGCAATGGAAGCCAGGCGCTGCTAATGCTGTTCTACAGAAGCTCGAGCAGCAAAAGAATCCTTCCAGGGCTGACTTCTAATTTTTTTCCCTTCTTTTTACAAATTTCTGCAATTAAAACTGTCCTAATTATCACAGAAGATATACTCGAATTCATCGAAGGTGACTGTTTTCAGTTGGCACGCCCGTACAGCTCGCTGCAGGAAGCTACTCTGACTCCTCCGCAGGAATTTCTCTACGAGTTCCCAATTCTCTGTTTTCATAAACATATAGTTGCAGCTTAAATACAAGTGTGCTTCGTACAGTTTTAGATACACGGTGCCTCGTCACTTGTTGTCCCAGCATCATTACATGAATTAAATATTATAGTTGCCTACTTAGGATTATAATTAAGCTCTTAATTACACCTGAAAACTCAAGAGCAGACAGGAAAACAGCAAATCAGCACAGCAGTTCTCACTGACACGCGCCGTGCCTCAACACGCACCAAGGCTGTTTGCCCACATCATACGTCCGCTTCACTGATTTCTAATAGGTTGCACTACTGCTCCTTAACTCCTTCCCACGGAGCTACTCAAATGAATGTGCATCCAAGCACGGCGGGTGAGTGCTGTTCCTGGGCCCCTCCCCGGACACCCCCCAAATGCTCTGCGGGGTTCAGCTCCTGTGACTGGAAAGGCCAAGGAAGATGGACAACTTTATCTCTGCACTCCAGACCTGTGCCCCATGGGCCAGCACATTGTCGCGGTGACGGACACGCCTCCCGGCAGGAGGGAGCGGTGCATGATGGGATGCAGATGATTGCACAGGATGCGAGTGTGGATTGTGGTACCGGGCACGGTGTGCAGAAAACTCCGGAGAAACTTCTGACCGTTTCTGAAGATACAGACTTATCAGGCACATACATACATATTTCCTCAGCTGTTATTCAACTGATTCCATTTGTAATTAAGACTAATGCCGCTGCATCAAATGCACAGTATACAATTCATTTATTTTTGCAGGCCCCAAGGTCTCTTTCTTCATGCTAACCCTGCCGTGGTCTGAACACCAATCCTGATTATATGCCGGAATGAAGAAATGCCTTTGCACTCGGATAAATCACGCTACAGTCATTCATTAATTAAGCTATTACATTTTGTTTTTGGAACAGAAATGCAAATTGCATAAAAAATGTCATGAAATGCAATAAAATCGTCGTAAGATCGTAAAATGTAACTAAGATGTTGAAGGAAATAACTGGAATCCAAGAAAACAACTACTGAAGCTGCTATACACTTGCTCCATTTTTTTTGTGACCTGAGGATGAGGAGGGACTTTCCGTCACCGTTAGTCGAACAGGAAATGTCTTGTAGCTAAGTAGCCGGCGTCCTCATATTGACAACATTGAATATCCACATTAAGACTCAGTGAGACCCTCTTCCTTAACAGGGATCCCTAAAAGGCAAGCTTAGTATATTTTTGCTAAAAGTAAACACTTCTTAATCACCCTAATAAATAAGCGACCTAACAACAGACTTCATCCCCTGCGTCAGACTCTTTGCTATTGAGGGACAGTGATGTAGAGTCGAAACGACAGCAAGTGCTGCTCGTATTTAAACCTTTGTAGTGTTGAAATGGAAGATGCCACCGCATGAGGAGCCTGAGAGGGCCGCTTATGCCCCTGTCACGCTGTCGCAATTAACTTTTGTACCAGGCGATGACGTAATTCGCTGGCGTGTTCCTGAGGGCCCAGTTAAGTTGCCGAGGCACCACCCTCCTGCTGTCAGTTTGCAACACTGCCTCGCGGCGAAGCACCGCCCACTTGCTGCTGGTTCCCATCACTGCCTCGCGGCGAAGCACCGCCCTCCTGCTGCCGATTCCCAGCACTGCCTCGCGGCGAAGCACCGCCCACCTGCTGTTAGTTCTCAGCACTGCCTCGCGGCAAAGCATCGCCCACCTGCTGCCGATTCCCAGCACTGCCTCGCGGCGAAGCACCGCCCTCCTGCTGCCGGTTCCCAGCACTGCCTCGCAGCGAAGCACCGCCCACTTGCTGCCAGTTCCCAGCACTGCCTCGCGGTGAAGCACCGCCCTCCTGCTGCCGGTTCCCAGCACTGCCTCGCAGCGAAGCACCGCCCACTTGCTGCCGGTTCCCAGCACTGCCTCGCAGCGAAGCACCGCCCACTTGCTGCCGATTCCCAGCACTGCCTCGCGGCGAAGCACCGCCCTCCTGCTGCCGGTTCCCAGCACTGCCTCGCGGCGAAGCACCGCCCTCCTGCTGCCGATTCCCAGCACTGCCAGGACTGCTGCTCACACTCAGATTAAATCTCTCGTTAGTAGAGGCCTGGCGCGAGCTAAGGCGCACCTTTAAAGCCGTAAGAGGGAGCCTTTCTGCGTCCTCCGCTAATGAGAGCGAGTAAATATAAATCAAGAATAATCCATCTCCGATTGTGTAGTCGTAGCCATTTTACAGGAAAAAGCTCAGTTTTCGCTTCTCGCAGTCTGAGGTTTGCACGAAAATGTCATTAAGCTGCTGCCAGGCGCAGATGTGCACTGCAAGTCTCCTTCTCATTTATTTAAATTTTTTTTGAACGAGGCCCTGGCGTTTCTCCACCTGGATGGGTACCTCCGCCACAGCAGCGAGGACAGGCAGGCGGCGGCCCCGTGGCCGACAGGCAAGGGGGTCGGCACCTTGCCCAGCCGCCACGTAGCCCGTGCCAGGCCCGTCTCCCAGGTTACGCGCGGCTGTACAAACGGAGGCTGAAATAGGCTGAAGGGGTCGGGGTGGGGCCGCCTGCTCTGCCTGTTTGTTTGCTCTCGCCTGCTGTCACCACCCGCAGCCGCGGTGGTTGCCCGGCATCTTGGCGTGGCAGCCCGGGGATCTGGTCAGAGGGCCGAGGGCACGCTACAGCGAGCTTGGCATGGACACCCCGCTCCTCCATCGGCCCTGGGCTGTGCCTCACCATGGGAAGAGCTGATTATTCTTCTGATCTACCTCATTATGTAGAATATCAATTGCTACTAATTACCGGTACAGATGTCTCTCTCCTAGTCAGCGATTGGCGTCCACCGCTGGCTATGATAGCAATGGCACTTAGTGTTTATCGTTTTTTTTTTAATTCTTCTGGGTTAGCTTCAAAGAGTCAGACAGCTTTCTTTACTTTTCAAATCCAGTTCATGCCCCTGGGGAGTTGATGTTTTCATTTTACGCTCCTATGAGTGAGATATTAATCCTAATTAGGCAGTACTTATGTTGCCATTGACCGGGGCAGTGCAGACCTTGAGACTGCCTCTGTTTCTGCCGCATCGATGGTGTCTCAGTCCGAGAATCTCCTTGAGCCCAATTATATCTGCAGGGAGTGTCCTCCACATGAATGAATGTAGTTGTTGGAGAAGTGAAATTAAAGAGCACCGAAATGCACGGCTCAAGGTATCGCTGTTAAAGCTTAGATAGTCACTTGTTACTCCGGCAGAACAATTGTGGGGTGTTTTTGATTTTCTTTGCATTTTTTTTTAACGATCAAATGATGCACAAAGCAGCGAACTGCCTCCAGATTTGCAGTAAATGGCAAATCTATCAAATCAACTGAATGTTCACTTTTCATTCTCAATCTTCTGAACTGAATGTAGGAATCGAATAAAAATACGAAACGTCACCTTGCAGTATAACCCATTTAAGCAGATTGTTTTACTTTATGAGGCAAACAAAGAATTTACCTTGCAGTGCAGCAAAGGTCTTGATGGAATATCTGTGTAAAGGGTGAGATGTCAATTAAATCGATTTTATTATTATTATTATTATTATTATTTTATTTTTTACTTTTTCAAGAAAATCAAAGCAGAAATCCAACTGTGCAAGAATAGGCTTCAGCTCTCAGATTTATTAGCTCAGAAAAATCATTTATGACTCACGACACAGGTTTTCAAAGTCTTTGATTCACTCTGAATAATATGTGATAATTAGCGCGCCCCTTTAAGTGTTGCTTTTTTAAAATGAGTGGGACTCAACAGTTGCTTTATTTCAATATAACGTTGTGTGGCACCAAATGGTAGATCTCACATCTTTGTCATGGAGACACGGAGGCTTTCAGAGTCGCTGTTAATATTGGGTGAAAACGGAGCTGAACAATGGGAAGCACAATAGGGCTGCTTTGCACGGCGACACCACGTTCGACGGTGAACGTCATCATAAGAAGGTGCTACATCCACTTAAAATCAAAGTAAAAACACCGGCATTTATTTTTTAACCTCCATGATTTGAGCCTTTAAAATAAATGGAAACGTAAATATCAATAAAAACACACATTAATCAGTAAATATAAAGAGCTACAGATGCTTCATTTAACAGTTCTCAGTATGTTATTTGTAATTGTAAGATATCAAAAATATATATATATAACCATGGAAGATTGCTTATAATTTCATGGCTAAATTTTCTATGATGTGAGCGCAACTGATATGCATGGCTTGCTGTTGTAATTGTCTTGGACCCAAGAATGGACCCGAATCACTTTGCAGATCCAGCAATGCACACTCTAAAACGGGCCATAAAAGTGAATTATCACTTCGGGCCTTCGGTCCTCTTTGCCGTCACGAGCGTCTCCTCAGCAGAGAGTGAGCAGCGTTACCCGGACGGGCACCGAACCACAGGTAGCTCTTTTTATTTGCTTGCCATTTTCCGTAAAGCAGTTCTAGCACAGAACAACCTTAGATATAATTTTCATTCATTAAGTGGAAATTTACTAAACGTACTCTCAAGTTTCATGTTTTAAATGTTGAATTAGGCTTCATCAGTATTCCGTTTGGTTTCAGGGACGACCCCCAGAAATGCAAATCTATTAATGCGTTGGAGTCTGGAAAATTCCGTTGCGGAACATACATCAGGAGTTTTAGCTGCTCAATCAAGACGAGCAATTTTTGAACGATCCAAAAATGTCAATTCGAAAAAGTGTAGCTATAGCTATAGAGAGCATACAAACGTCACGTTGCATACATCTGTTATTACTTCATTTTAGCATACTGCAAAACATTTCCAAGTTGTCCGATTTTGTACTGACAAACACTACTTTCAGCATCGGTAAATAAATCCAGTTGTTTGTTATTTGAGACTACCAGTTGCACAAGATACCCTGCCAACTGAATGAGTATTGGCTGAGATTCTCAGGCCATGAAAAGGTTAGCCAACTGCTTAGGCATCACCGAATGCCATATCTGCGGATTATAAGCTGGCAGGAAGTGAAAATAATCAGCCGTAAAATGAAAGCTAGTGGTCAGATACCCAGAGCCTCTTGAATACGTCTTTAAGTCTTTGACTGCTAATCCAGTATATATACACTGATTTATGTTTCCCATGTATATGCATATTTATTATTATTTGGCATATTTCAATCTAATCTAGTTTTTGGTACCACGGTCTGAAAAGTTGAGCATTAATGCATTTCAGCTACATTAATCCTATTATCACACAAGTCAGTTTTCAGATGTGTTTTAATGAATGTTTATTGGTTTTATGGATTAACATAAAGTGTAATAGTTGCATTTTCAGCTCATTTGTATGTCAGGAGCAGATTTGTGATGTTAAGTATAATACCTTAATTATTTTACGAATTGTGTGTTTTGCAAAGCTGTGCTTTGGTGCTGCTAAACATGGATGTCTGGGTATAAATATCACACAAGTTTGAATAATCAGTTCTCTATGGGTTCAAATGCTGATGAAAGTAGAAAGTTTCAAAGTTTTATTGCCTGGTCTACAGAGTTCTTAATCGTACACTTTCTTCAGATTACAATACCGATAAATGACAATTAAGAATAACTATAATTTATTTTAAATATAACAATGCATGCAGATAAATAAAATAGCGTTATGGTGCTACAAGCTAATGGTGGCTTGTGATGTTGCTCGTCAGGTTAGTGCCTGTGATCAGAAGGTTGCTGGTTCGGGCCCCAGCCTCGGCGGAATACTCACATCTCAGTTGGGCCCTTGAGCAAGACCCTTATCCCCCTAAAATGGTCTGGGAGGGGTCGCATCCCTGTGTTCGGACTCTAAATGTCGCTCTTGTGGTCATTGCCCAGTTGGCATCCCGGAGAGGCAGACCCCCCCCCCCCCCAAACTGTTAAATGGTAACAGTGGCAGCGGTAAAAGTGGGGGGGCTGGCCCCCTCAGAAGATGCCACCCACTTTGCCCTTGCCAGGAGCCACCACTGCACTCACCTGCACGTACACGTCTAAAAGGAGAGCATGATGGGATACAGTATGTGAAAAGAAGCATTCCAATCTACCTATGTTTATGCACGTGGAAGATAAAGCACAGTTTCATTTAGACTGATTAAATTCAAAGCTCATCCAACTCTCAGCATTTACGTAAAATGTATCAATCTAAGAAACATTCCAATGTGGCCAAGGTCATGTTCAAACGCACATCGGAACTGGAGTTTGTGATCCTTTTACCTAACTTCCCATTCACTTATCACATAATAGCAGATATGAAGTCCGCTCTAACATTTTATTGATGGAGGATGACAAAAGACAGTGGATGATCCTAGTGAGGATGCGTACACGCTCGCTGCCGCTCGATCGCCGGGTCCCGACAGTGGATGATCCTAGTGAGGATGCGTACACGCTCGCTGGCGCTCGATCGCCGGGCCCCGACAGTGGATGACCCTAGTGAGGATGCGTACACGCTCGCTGCCGCTCGATCGCCAGGCCCTGAGCCTCCTCGCCTTGGTAGCCCTACACATTCCTTGTATTTTTTAGGAGAGCCAATCATTTATGGTGGGGATCTCAAACTAGCAGCTAGGAGTGGTGCCCGGTCCGCATGGGGCCCGTGACAGCGGCTGCTCGAAGATGGCGTTTGGCGTGAGGATCGCCTGCTTATGGCGTCAGTGCTGGCGGGCTCGATGATCACACGCCCTGTCGGGTCCAGGAGAAGGCATGGTCATTTAGGACCACTCTCGCCATCACTAGTCACATGACAAGAAGCTCACGCTGCACCCAGACACACCTGCGGAAAAAGGCGGGGCCGGCTGAGTGGAATGCCACATATTGTTAAATGTTACGCAGCGTCTCTGAGGCGCCACTGGGGTCCTCAAGCCAAGCTATTTATTTTTCCCGAAAAAAATAGATAAAACCAGCAATTCTTTTCAAAACACCTGTGATTAATCTGGACAACAAGAAGCCCCAGTATAATATAGAAATACAGCAACAATAATGGATTCACAATGCCTTTATTGATGCTCCTGCAGCCCCGTTTTGGTTTGAAAAATATTATTGTGTAATTCACAAAGTGAAGCGCATAAAGGTGCACATGGAATAATTTCAGGGAAAATTACAATTAATTTCTTTCTTCACCTTCTGCTTGTACCAGCTGGATTCCCAGAGGAGATTCTATTCATCCAGCCCAGAGACTGTGTACGCTTTCCATCTGATAAGTGAATCAGAGGGCTATTTTGTATTAATTATTAATTTCACAATATGACACAAACACAGCCCCAGATCAAGAAGCCAAAATGAATCAGAATGAGTTTTTGTGTGCAACAAAGGCAAAGAGTGAGGGCCTGAATGTCAATGGTCTGTATTTGGGGCTTTGCAGTAAGTCACGGTAATGTGCATGCGACAGACCCTGTGGACGAGGCTGTTAATGACCTACTGTATCAGCTTGAAAATTGCTATTGGGATTGCCTGGGGATATCAGACTGTCTCTATGATTATGCCCATACCAGCTGCAACAGGACAAATCATGCATCTGTGGAAAATATAGCAGCATGTCTGGCATGCTACTGCATCGCATTCTGAACAGCACCGCCACCTCTGACGCTGGGCCATGGCCAGTTTTCAAAAGGCGCACTTTTCGGTCCATGCGGAGTACCAGCTATGTGTCAATCATTTCCAAACATCTTCAGAAAAGACACTGTGGCACTTTCATTCTGACCGCTCACATTTGACGCCACGGTTAGCTCACTTCACGGGACGAACGCAGGCACTCATCGGGGTCATCTGAAACTGAACTCTCGTATCCCTCTCTGAAAGTGAGTCCATCAGCACATACCTCAGGCTGATTCCTCAAGCCCTTTGGAGCTCATACAGAAAACACGGCAGTTAATAGCGGGGTACGATCACAGGACGGCGGTGAGGTTGGCAGGATTGCGTTTGATGCATTTAAAGTCTGCTCCAGAAACAATTTGGGCAAAAAGACCATAAGTAGAACATTGTTAGTGACTCACAGCATAAATTCTGTAATCATTAGAGAAATCCTGCATCTCTCATCTTTCTCATCCAGAAATATGTACATGCGCCTTTTCCCTGGCTTAACATCTGACTGATGCAGGGCTGCATTTCTGCCTTCTGTTCTGCTCGCAAGAGCTCAGTATTGTTTGGTTGTTGCCGCATGTCTGGAATAGTAGTAATAACTGAAGGAAAACACTGGATCGTTATAGTAAAACTGGATGGCAGACCTTACATGTGTCAGACGACAAGCATTACTTTTCTGCAGCTGAAATCACATGATTTAACAAAAATAGGGGAACAAAAATACTGTCTTATGTGCCACTGAGATCTTCATCATAGCACCTTCTGCTCGTTGCCAGTGATCGGAGGGGGAATCTTAATCCTGCATTCGATTATCTCTCTCCGAGTCGGAACTCGGATAAAAACGTCACAGAAAACGTCACTTCCCGTCGGAAACACGTTTCTAACGTTGATGTCGGACAGAATTCTGGTGTCCGAGATTCCCCTCTGATGTCATTTCAGCATGGCGGCTTACACAGCCAACAGTAATTCTATTTTATAAATATTTGAAAATGCTTATTTTGTTAAATGTATTAATAGTTATAAATGTAATTGCACGTGATCGATTTCAGAAAATACCATATCATGACCGTAAACAGTAACCTAGCATGCAATATCAGATTTATACCAGACATGTTAGTGTCTTTTGTTTGTAGTTTGTTTGCCTGTCGAAAAAAGAATATTGCCTTGAATCTACTAAAAAATATTTTATAAAGCTTTTAATGTAGTTTGACTAGTTTGTGTTTCTTGTTTGTATGTCTCTCGGAAAAAAGAATCTAACTCCAAATCTGCTAAAATATAAAGCAACACACAGCCGCGTGTTCATGGAGGCAGCCATGTTTGTTCCGAAATGTGTACCTCGAACAGGAGATTTGTCGGACGTGATGTCACGCACCTCAGAATTTCTGACTTCTGAGACATCATCGAACGCAGGATTAATCAATTCTTGGTGGTTATGAACTTCACAGAAGTGGAAATGGAGACAGCTGCTCGCACTGACACTGACCAGAATGCCTTTAATGTCATTGTACAAAGCAAGCACAGCAAAAGAAATGAATGCTGTGAAATACACTTAGTGACAAAAAAAAAAAAGTTAAGCACCCAGAAGTAATGATTTGGATGTAATTTGGTACACGTGCACACCAGTGATGATTTGATTTGCATGAAGCTGTCACATCTAATCACCAGACACAGAGGATGCCTTGTAGATGCATTAGACAGCATTACCAGCACTTGACGGCGTTTGATAGGGGTCACATTGTGGGTTTGCAAGAGGCTGGGTGGTCATATCACGCAATTGCCCGGCATGTGGGGCATGCAGATGTCACAGTCGCTCGATGTTGGAACCAGTGGGCACATGAGGGCACCCACAGACATTGTGAAGGTTCCAGTCACCCAAGACAGACCACACCAAGGGTACTGTCCGCCAAGCATTACAGAACCTCATGATATCGGCGCCTGCCACCCGGACACAGGTATTGGACAGCACCCCACGTCATACCGCACCGTGTCTCCATGACTGGCATCAGCCAGACTACAGGTTCACCATGCCATATGTAGGCTGCGTTGGACTGATGATGAGTGGTGCCGTACCATATTCAGCGATGACTCTCAGCTCTGCATTACCACAGATGATCGTTGTGTCTGTATATAGTAGTGCCAAGGGGAGAGGACCAATCCTGCCAATGTTGTGGAGAGACACACCAGCGTTACTCCTGGCAACATGGTGTGGGGAGCCATAGGGTATGACTCCAGGTCATGGTAGTGATTCGGGCTACCCTGATAGCACAGCGCTACCTCAGTGACATCCTGTGTCTTACCCCTGCTGAGACAGCACCCTGGTACAGTCTTTCAACAAAACAAGGCCCACCCACACATGGCACGTGTGTCTACGGACTGCCTGCATCATGTTGAGGTCCCCCTATGGCCAGCCAAGTCCCTCGATTCTTCTCCAATCGAACATGTGTGGGATCAGCTCGGATGTCAACTCAGACCCAGTGCCAATCTGCAGGATCTCCAGGGTCAGTCACAACAGCTGTACGACTCCCTTCCTCACCGTATCGCAGCCTGTATCCAGGCCCGGGGGTGAGGGGGTGCCACACCCTACTGACCTGGGACCAGCAGTGTGCCCACACCGCCGACTCTGTTGTACGCTTGATCCCTCACGATAATCATTGTAATACAATCACATGACCTTTGACCATCTACAGATTCATTTCATTTCCACCACTCCGTCTGGGTGCTTAACTTTTTTCGAGTCGATGTCCATCCATCTTCCAACAGCTTATGCTGGTCAGGGTCATGAGAGCCTGGAGCTCATCTCAGGCAGACACAACAAGGACGGCCGGCATGCCAGTCTGTGGGACGGCAATCACACGCACAAACACTCTGTATGGGGAATTCATAGACCCCAATTAGAGTAGAGGAGGAAACCCACACAATTCAGGGGGGGACATGCAGACTCCACGTTCAGAGAACAGAGGTGGGGTCCAAACCCCCCCACCAGAAACACGGCAGCATTGCTGCCCACTCAATGCCACTCCAGGGTGATACAGTATGAATAATATACCTCCAAGCCTGTTTGTAGCAACACTGATGCAGCAGGGTTAGCAATTTTGTGTGTACAATCTGAATAAATCAGGCATCTGTATTTTAATGTGCACCAGCTCACCCAAGGTCCAAGGAGACAGTTATGAGTAAAAATGTATTGCATGTTGGCCTACACTTGGCCTTGCTTCAAAGTGTCACATGAGCCAGCTGGCTCATTGCAGAAAGGCTGCCGGCATTGTATTCCACTTCCCCTTTAAAGCATCATCGAGCTCCACCGCTGATGGAGCCGTCTTGGCCTTGCCCTAATTCTGCATTCTACTTCATCTCGGAGATGTTGAGGCCAGGGATCTGTGCTGGCAACTGAAACGTTCTGATGTTTCTCGGTAAAAAACGAAATTATTTGCATATGTCACGGTCACACCCATTTTCCTGGAGCTGGAGCCTGGTGCTCTGATCATTATTCCACCCCATGCCTGAATTGCAAAATTTATAACACTACCGGAGGATTCTGATCCTCCCGCACAAGGTATGTCTTAACTCTGAATGCCAGCAAGGTTTAATATCAGTCTTTTATTCCTTACTGTACTGCAGGTAAATCCTCCGTCATCAGCTTTTACAAAAACAATTAAGTGGAATTTGAGGAGCTGATTTGAAACAATGTCGGCAGCAACATCCTTGCATCAGTTAATTCATTTCACCTGGACTTTCCTAAAAGCTATAATTATATAAATGTGGAGGTTTTTTATTTTAGCAGTTTAGCTGAACTTGTGACACGATTAGCAAAGTGTCTCCTTTGATTCTGATCAGTCACCAAATTTCCTGTCTCGGTGATTTGTTTGGCTACTAAATGTACGTAATACAAACTAATGAGGTGCAGCTTGCAAATAAGTAGCTATATCTGTAACCTCAAGATGTGTTACTTCTTAGTTTTTTGTGACTTTAGCTGAAAGTAAGCTGGAATGTGTTCTGTACTGTAGCTCTTCCAGTCTTTTTTTTATACGATGTGGTGATATCTTACTATCCTATCAGACTGGGAAAAATGTTTTTATTAAGATTTCACTCTGAAAGTCATTCCGCTCTGATGTGGTTAATGTTTGCTTTCCCGCGACTTTGTTTTTGCGCAGTATTTCCATAACGGTATAGACCGGTGTGCGCTTTACTACAGATATACAGATGACGCACTGCACTTCGACTTCAGTCTGTCCCACAGATCTAGCCTTACTGCGCTTTATGAAGCCATAGCTTCCAGCGATGCGATTATTTCCCCGCGAAAAGAAAGATGTTGACATTCAATCTGACTTTATTATTGCGCAGCATCAACAAAAACAGAAGAGCCATTGAGTCAGGAGAAAATAAAGCAAATATCCCAGAGACAAAGCTTTTCAGTGCTGTGTGATCCTGAACAATTAGGCAACACCTATCACTCTACCAGTTGACTCAGGACCCGAAGCTTGCCGCAAGGAATGACTCTTGTTTCCTTTAAAATCCTTTTTGGAGCTATTTCAAAAATGTTCTTAAGAGGGTACACTTCCATAAATGAGGAGAAGGAATTTGCTCTTGAGCTCAATTACATCTTCTGTCTGCTATCAAGTGCATCTAATTCAGCAGACCCAACAATCATCAATTGTAACTTTGATTGGTTCAAGTGCATGAGATAAAGTGTACTTAAAATGAATATCACATGTTGTGCAGGAGGTTAATTTCACAGTTTATGAATTAAGTGTGTTGCAATCTACATGTGTAATTAGGTGATGAAAACCTCACCACGGATTTCGTTGCACCAAACTGACAAATATTGAAAAATGTTAGAACAAAGCATTTAGAATGTAGGTCACCATATGACATAAATACTGCTGAGTGAACAGCAAAGCTAACGCAGATTATGTTTCGCAAAGAATTTCACGCTGGTCTCTATGAGTTGCCAGGACTGATATGAATATACACCTTCACGAAACTGATTGACAAAGAGATCCTGACTTGTGACTACAATTTGTAACTGAATCTTATTAATAATTCTTGAGTTCACTCCGGTTC
Organism: Mormyrus proboscirostris; assembly: GCA_026779585.1. Taxonomy (NCBI): domain Eukaryota; kingdom Metazoa; phylum Chordata; class Actinopteri; order Osteoglossiformes; family Mormyridae; genus Mormyrus; species Mormyrus proboscirostris. Next base: position 2,725,112 of record JAODKF010000045.1, on the reverse strand, counting down.
CACCTAATCACAACAGCTGACTTTAGTGCAGATATTGAGTTGGATTTAAAATTTTCTATAGCTAAACTGATAATGAGTGACATAATAAAAAGAAACATCATATTTCAATAGAATAGTATTTATTGTTTTTGCATTTATACATTTTTCTAATCCCGTGACCCTGACCAGGATTAGTGAAGAGAAGACTGGTGGATGGAGTATATATATATGTAATTAAATACATTATTTTTTTACAAGACATTACATTCAATTATGTGATTTTTAAACTATTTTCACATGAAATTCCAGTGTATTTTTAGTCTGTCGTATTATAAAAAAATTGACAAATCACCAAAATATTGGCATGTCTTAAAAGCCAAAACATATAAAAATATACAGCAAATAAAAAGGTTTGGTACTGAAATCAAATTAGTTTGTATTGAGCTGAGTCTGAAATCCCATAATAGTTATCATCATCTACATTTGCTCTCTAGAAGCTATTCTTGCTCCAAACTACAAAACACATTTAGAAGTGTAATAATAAATAAACAAAAAAAAACATTTGGAAGATGAATAGATATGTAAACATTATAAATTACTTATATAATGTGAAATCAATGGATTTTATAGAAATCATTTAATAGAAATTCCTGCAAAGCTTTTGGGGCCGTGGAATGGGTGGTGGACTTAGTACTAAGAATGAAGTGTCTTAAATCAATGTAAGGCCTTAAGACAGACCATAATTCATACAAAGGGGCCAAGCTTGTCATTAGCCAGTCGTATGTTTTGAATTGGTGAGTGACAAGGAGGAGGGACTTCGGCGGCCAATCAGATTTCAGGTTGCCTCTGTGTCCCCACCCCTGGATATCCCTCGGGTAATGGGTGCTGCTGGAGTTGGTCAGATCCGGTGCGGTGTGACTGTCCCATTGTTCTAACTTCTCTGTGACCTAAGCGGAATGATGCATGTGAAGTGGAAGAGCAACAGACAACTGAATTTAGAGGTTTTCTTTTCTCATGGTACCCAGACAGAATGCAATATCTAAGCAATTAGATGTGATAGACATGTAGTGTGATTTAGCTAAATTCTCCTTCACAGGATCTGACATATGAGTTAGGAGTTATACTATTAAATATGGTCTGCAATTACTGTTGCCATCAGCAGCTGGGCTACAGAACTCCTGGCTTTTGTCAGAACACGGGGCCATGATGCACGTTCTTCCGCTCCAGATACCCAGAAGGACACTCCTAGGTTAAGTGCCCGAAAGTTGTAAAAATGGCGTAACTGCTACAGCTGAAAATGTAAATATGGCGGCGATAGTGGCAAAGCTGCTTAGCGTCTTTGATTTCAGGGTGAGATCCTAATCAAAAGGACGCCCCGCATTGACAGCACAGCATAAAAACCGAGAAAATAAGTGTGGGATTTCCGTTACATGTCAATGAGGTCTGGGTCAAAAAAAGGCATGAGATGTAGAGGTAAAATGGCAAATATTTTCTAGCGTTTTTGAGCTAAAAACATCTTGCGATGGTCCTTCAAACAATATATGTCAAAAAGATGGTAGATATGATCACTTGTGTCTCCCGGCAATTTCTTAAATAAACAGAACTGACACTTCAAAAAGGCTGCGATCGGTTATGATTTTATAGGCGTGTAAGTGATATTAATCCGTAACCATTCAGATCTGCGCTCAAAGTATCCAGCTCTAAATAAACCAAGAGACACGAGTCAGCGGCTAAGCTGCACTTTGAATCGTGTTCTTATAAACAAGCATGTGCTCTTCAGGTGACAAAAGCAGACGGATAACATGCAGATGTTGATATCCTCCTTCATGGTCCCTTTTTGGGAGAAACAAATGAAGTGTTTTCTTCTTGTGTTTAAAATTTTCATTTCGGATTTTTTGTCGGTTATTATCGAGACACTGCAGTTGCTGCTAACACTGAGATCCACACGTCCAGCCTGTCCTGGTTATACCCTTGCATATTATAAGTATTGCAACGGCGCGTTCTTAGCTTTGCAGAAGAGAAAGGGAAGCTCAGACCTAATATTGAGGCCTGTGCACCTCGAGGGACTCCATCGCATGGGATGCTGATGGTATCGATGTAAACGGGCCACCGTTAGAACTTTGCCGGACATCCGGATGCATTCAAGTAGGTCAGCCTTGGTAGCAGGTTGAGGAGGAAATCCAAGCCACCCCCCCCCCCCCCCAATTCACCAGGGAATACAGTAGGGCCACAAACCGGGTCAGAATATGGATCATAATGGTATGTTTGTGTCCGCTAAATGATTGATTAGATAGTGATTTGGGATTTGGGTCAATGACGGAAGAACGCATTCAGCTAGTATAAATATATTTATTTTGGTTTTAGCTATTTGTCTCCTTTGTGTCCCTTTGCCAATATATGGAATTTTACTAATAAATACATTTCAGCTGAGTATATTTGTACATCAGTTGAGGCAGCAGCAAAATGTCACTCAGTCCAGTAGAGTAAATGCTGCACAGATTTTTGATGACTGGACGTTACTCAGAAATAATGAAACTCCACGGATCTGAAGCTTCGGCCGTGTTACAGCCAGGTTGTGTTACTCAGGCGAATGGGGGGGTGGAGCGGG
>JAODKF010000045.1:2675344-2715095 GCA_026779585.1 Mormyrus proboscirostris | reverse complement strand
TTAATTAATATTGATTTTATTTCTAATGGTAGACAATAATTGATGGCATATTTAATTAACAATATTTTTATTTCCCATTTTAAATCGCCCAGCTCCCTCTATATCTGTATCCACGCTCACATTATACAGGTCAGTATGAAAGATACGGATACATAAAAGAGCCTCTTTCTCAAATTGCGGTGCCTGAAAGTTTCCCGGATTGGAAATTCATTTATTTGTGTAGCTCAAAAACAACAGGAGTTGATCCAAAGTGCTTTCCAGTCTAGAGAGAATGGATTAACAAATACCATGTACATAGTAAAATATATAAATAAAATAACATGAAAACTTGCATATAAGAAATAAGAAAATAAAACTTAAAAATGAAAAATTAAAAGAAGTGTAATATAAGCAACAGATTAAAAAAAGAACTAAGAGGGTAATTAAATTTAATGAAAAAAATAATAAATGTTATTAAAGTGAATAAAAAGTAACTTGAGTGTAGACTTTAGGAAAACCACAAGAGAACCTCAAACTGAGTAGAAAGCAAGAGAAAAAGGTGGGTCTTTATTTTAGCTTTAAACTCATCAATAGTTGAGCGGGAACGGGGGAAAATTCCGAAGTCTGAGGGCAGCTGCAGAGAAACCCTGGTCGCCTTTGGTTCTGAGACATGAGTGAGGAACTGAGACGAGTTGTGAGGACGACCGAAGTGGCCAGAGGGCAGAATTCAGAAATAATAGGTCTGAAATGAATTGTGGGGCTAATCCTTCGAGTGCTTTAAAAACAAACAGCAAAATTCCAACATTTTTACTCTGTACTTCACAGGTAACCAATGCAGGAGTGATGTGTTGCCTTTATTTTCTCAGAGGAATGTTCCGTTAAGTACTTACAGTAGGATATATAATATCACATAGTACAGGTTATATCCGTGATCACATAGTACAGGTTATATCCGTGATCACATAGTACAGGTTATATCCGTGATCACATAGTACAGGTCGGTGATCAGCTGTGTGAAAGATGAAGGAAAATCAAAGAACTTTTTAGTACCAGAATATTTACAGCATTGGTACCTAGATCTTCCAAAATATTCCGATTGACTTTTCCTCTTTTTGTTTTGGATTCTTGGCTTCTCAGGTTCTGAGGGCTTGTGGATCGAGGGGTGACGGCCGGGTCAGGGTTCCAATTCAGCGTCTCACACGGCTTTCAAAGGGGACTTGGGTAACCCTGTGGTCCCGATCGGGCCCTCCCCTCACCCAAACCGAGGCCCACGCCTCCTGATCTATGCGACATTAAGATAACTTTGAAGTGTGCCCTCCCGGATGGCCCGGCCTTCCCGGGACCGGACTGGAGTGTAAGCGATACCCCCACAGAAGCTACTGAGCGCCGCTAAAAGCCCATTAGTGCTGTTTTGAAGTACCACCCAAAACATGTAAAATTATACAGGCTTTTAGAATATGGCTGCGGGCTGGAGGGCAATGTAAAGGGGGCTTCTGAGGACGTGGTTTGCACATCTGCAGCACGGTCTGTGGCGGCCACAACAGGGGCGATGAATCTGCCCCAGCAGGCGATAAGAATATTCTGTTACAAATACAGCCACTGTTACAAATACTGCCACTACTAGATTCAAGATTCAGGAGCTAATTTGTCATATGTACAGTAGACAGTGAGTTAAACTATGCCATGAAATGTCTTATGGTAAAAACAAATTAAACACAGAAAAACACAAAAATTAACACATAAAACACAGATGACAAGGTGCATACAGTAGCGCAGTAAATACAATAATTTTAACATAATACATAGACACTGTGCAATATAGACTAATAGAACTACTACTTCAATTATTCATAATAATACAAAATAATAATACGATGAAATATGATGTAGCTTTGCTCATTGCAATTTTTTTAAAAGTGACAGAACAGAAGGATGTTCAGTTAAGTATTTAGGATGTGGTTTCATTCTAGAGCCATTACCAAGCTCTCTGCGCGTCACACTCGCAGCATGGGAATGCTGAACCTCCCTAAGGGGCTATTCTGACGGGCACTTCGTCACCTGATAAGCCATGAAAAGCAGCAGGACAGCAGAGCTGTAAAAGGGTGCGGACCATGTGCCCGGGGCAGCAATACCAGCAGTAATAATGGGATTCACTTTTTGCTTTATTTATTCTTTGACTGGTTCTTTTGTTTTCATAAACACTGGAGTACAGCACATTAATTATGCGTGTTGGCTGAAAGTCTCATATTTTGAGATTTGTTTTTTACAGTGATGCTCCAATGTAAATATTTGTGTTTCTGGTTCATTTAGTTCCATTTAGCATATTAAGCAGTGAACAGCATGACCAGTAATGCATGGGGGCAGCATTATGACTGATCCATGGCTGGTCCATCATGGCTGATCCTTCATGGCTGATTCATGGCTGATCCATTATGGCTGATCCATCATGGTTGATCCATGGCTGAGCGTGGAAAAACTTTTTAGGATGGCGAAGCAGAGAAAGAAATATTATGAAGACAACCACTTTCAATCTGCGAGTCAAAGCTGGGGTCTAGAGGCCCCTTTGAATAGTATGATCATGCAAAGCATGGGGTCAAATCCAAATGCGTGGATATTCTTGGGTATCCAGCTTCACCACCTGTGGCCAGAGACAATGGGCCAAATGCAAAGTCAGCATACATGTCAAAATGCGTTTATAGCTGCCACTGTTTATGAGCATGTTTCACCGAACTTGGCCATACGGTCAGGCAGTCAACACCGAACACGCACGGAAACGTCAATTTGTGCGTTGGGGTTCTCACCAAAAAAAAGGTGGACGTCGCGTTCTTTAGGCTCGCAAAACCAGCTGAATGCGTTTGCGATGTGAGCTGTGCATTTATCAACACTCTGCATTGCATTATAACAGGCGCTGGTGAAAATCATGGCCTCCTGCACAGCGCCGCTCACTCCTGCCTGGAGAACCACACGCCATACCGAACGCTGTACTACTAGGGATCCGACTCATGACTAGAGGGACCAGAGAACAATTAATCATTTGCTTTCTTTGGAACAGATTTGCAATAGATAAGGGCCATTCCAATTCCAAACAATAAACACAGGTCAGACAATAACATCAGAGGTGTATGACCCACATAACAAAGCATATTAAAAACAGGAAAACGTTGTTTTTCCGAGATAAGCACCAGCTGGTTGAGCGCTCTTGAGCGGGCATGCTTGTGAACGCCTGCAACGCATCTGCCAGCATTCTCCATTCTTTGAGTATCGATGAGGGCTTTGGACGCCGCTCATTCTTGGAAGCATTTCAATTAATGAGGCAAAAACGGACTTGGGGGGGCCGACACTCATCGAGGGCAGAACAAACGCTCTCTCTCCATAGGCTGCTCACGGCATTTCCTGCTAGGCCAGGCCCCGCATTCCATGCCCAGCTCTCGGAAAAAAAAGAAGAAAAAAAAAAGCTAAATAACAAGAAGAAACATTCAAATGGCTGCAGTAACCGTCGCCGTATGCACTAGCAAAACTGTAGATATGTATTTTAATATCCGATGCAAATTTTACTGTGCCAACCACAGGGTCTAGGAAACTCATTCTGGATGCCCTATTTCTTTTGTTTAATATCTATAAAAGGATTCAGACATGTCCTACGGGACTCAAATTGTGTATTTAGTTCTATATATATTATATAGCCAATAAAGGAGAATAGATAAATTATGAAAGCGCGGGAATCCACTGCAAAGCTAAACCTCTGTCCAGACTGTATCCTCTTTTCTGGGTAAACCACACATTCCATAAATGCAGCATTATAGAACACTAATCTGATAACTGCCTTATCAGGATTCATCTTCGGGGAAAAAATAAATATACTGTGTGTGTGTGTGTGTGTGTGTGTGTGTGTGTGGATTGTGTTTATATTACGTTAAGGGGACCAATCGTTATTGTTATTTTGACATTGTGAGGACCTTTTTTCAGGTCCCCACAAAGATCTGTGAATGCAATCAAAAGAGTAAAAACGCGAAAATTCTTGTATTTTGTTTGGTTACTTACGGTTAAGGTTAGGGCCGGGTAGGGGTTAAGGTTGTCATGTTGGGTTTAGAATTTTCTTCATAGTAATGAATGGAGAATCCCCAAAGATATAATTACAAACCTCTGTCTGTGTGTGTGTATGTGTGTGTCTGTGTGTGTTTACTTTTTGCCACGCAGCTGTAAATATGCTGAGGCACACCCTCGTACCCTCATGCTGCTCAGCAGAATCACAGTCCAAATCAAAACCTCCAGTGGGTATTTAAACTGGTTCACTTGCCTTTGGCTACAGTGACTGAATTATGTAAATTGTCACACCTCCTACTGAAATACACACGGAGAAATACAGTAAGCATTTTTTCTTTAGGCCCTTACGTTTACTAAGCCGAGAGCTGAGCATGTTGTCCTGGTGATAGCACCGTGCCCCTCGTTCTGTGTATCTGTCACTCTCTGCGCTCGTCTGTTCGTCATCCTGCTGGGTCTGCCTGCAGCCTTCGACACTGTCAGCCATCAAATCTTGCCGCCTGTCCTCTCTCACCTAAGGGGGGCGCTGCTCTCTGCTCTGAGAGACATTCTGAATTTTCCACGTTCAAAGTGTCCCTCGGTCAACGAGGGCGGGGTTCCCGTTTCGCTTCTTTAGTCAATCACAGTCTTTATTGTATGACATCACGCCATTGGCCTGTTTTTTTCTCGTACCGTCTGCTTAACTTTCTCAGTGTGATTCACTCCTGTAGCTGCCCTGATATCAGGCTTGATGATGATTTGTTTGCATAAGTATTGTACCGTTACCAGTCACTCACTGCAAATTTAGCCTCCTTACATTTACATTCACTTATTTATCAGTCCAGCAGCACTTGGGGCTTGTATACAGCTGCGTTTCCTACCTGACAGCTATATGTTTGTGATGCATTATCTGCCGTGCTTGTATGTCACTTAGGGCAAAAGCGTCTGATAAATAAATACATGTAAATATAAATGTCACAAGCAACAAATTGCATCACGCTTTATGCAGTACTAACTTAGTATAAATGTCATGTTTCATGAGCTTCTGTGATTGTTTTTTTTAAGTGAAATGCATTTGAGAAGGATATATACTGCAGGGTATAACATGGAAGTAAGATGTAAGTTTGTGTACTGTATGTGTCAAATAAAATGTGTACTTCAAATACAAACACACACGCACACGCTCACACACACACACATATGATATATATATATATATATATATATATATATATATCAATACAGAACTCACAGAAAGTCTTGGGACATTTGCTTAGTTCATCAAAAATATTGCAAATGTATTGGTTTTATGACAAAACTCATTTCATTCGTTTACTAAAATTTATATCACATTAGAAACAACTGGAAGTTTTAGCAAAACATTCATTTCAAGTAGTAATAAAGCCAGACTCCTTAAAGAGCTGGTTCATTGATAAGCAGACTCATTGGGGGCTTTTTAATTAGTAACACCTCTGCAATAACATAAAATACCAAACATTTGTGTTAATGTCCCTTTGGGAGCCAATGGCTACAATTGCAATTAATAGCAAAATGGCAAGAGCCGTGTGGAAGATACGGTATGTGCAGATACGTTAAACATTGTTCGGCAGTGGACCTAGTTATGAAACCAGTAAATTTTCAAACTTATTACAGTATTGGGCAAGCATCCCAAGACTTTCTGTGAGCACTGTGTGTGTGTGTGTATATATATATACACACACACAGATATATACATATAATCAGTTTTTCATGACTGCTTGTCCTGTGCAGGGTGACGATAAGCCACAGCATCCATCCCTGGAAGCAGAGACCATGACGCAGCAGGATGCCGGTTTTGGATGCTGGCCCATCACAGGACACACTCTCACACACCATTACACACTGAGAGACCGCTGAACCCAGAGTACCTGGGTCAAACCTACACTGGGTTTTATAAGCACAAACACATATATAATGCAAGTAAAACCTGAAAATGGATTCATTTCTGATTTATATCCATGAGCTATGAGTTTGTTGAGTGGATATATGCAGACAGAAGCTGTCACATATTGCGGCATAGTGTCTAGGTGTTTTATGGTGCGACACATGCAAGATGGTGGCTAGCATATAATCCCAGATGCACGGCAGTTCTGGTCACCATGACAGATCTATGTTTCATCTCTTTAGAATAAAACTCTAAAAAAAAAAGGAAGCAGTCATGCTTTTGAAATGTAACATGTGAGGCACAATGGCACCTGCGGGTGGGGGGCAGGGGGGGTATTTATGCTAAAAGTGAAGCTCAAACAAAATAATTTATTTCAGTCTTTTTTTAAACACAAATGACATTGATATGCAAATACGTGCTAAATTATGTAACCCCTTTAGTGTTTGCCTTCTCCATAGCCAACAGATGAAGTTATGAATATCATTGTTTTTGATAATGGGGACGATGAATTGTAAAGTAATATGAACATTATATGAGCGCAGTGACATTTCAGGTGTATAAATGTCAGATTCGTAAAGATGCAGAGAAGCGCAGGATTGCAATGGCGACAGATCTGTATAAAAACGGCAACGGCAGTCATAATAACAATAATAATAATCGAAATATTCATGCATAGCTACATAAAACTGCCCATCAATAGCAGAAAACTCACCTTTTCAGTGCAATGTGACAAATTGTAAAATGCAATTATTCGTGACATCAATTTAATCTAAAGAGGTATTTGATGTGTTTGAGGGAGCTGAGACTGTGGCATGAAAAAAAATGGATATTGGAAAAATAATAATGAAAAAGTCAGACTACAATTACATCAGATGGATTTCTGGAAGATATTGCAGTATTGTATAATTATGCCACTTGTATGGACTCAAAAGAATATCCTGAATACCAGTATTTATTCTTTTCTTTTCAAAAGAACATTTTCCAGTTATTGGAACTAATTTGGTTTTATCTAGGCCTACAGTATGGCGCCCGAGAGCAGCTTGTCTCAATATCACCTGTGAGTATTCGGAAAAGACAGCTGTAGGAAAAAACTCAAACATCCATCTGTCCGAGGGAGGCAAGCCGATCGACCGAATCAATGAGTGTTAACGTGGCTGATCAGCTAAGTGAAAGGCCATTTCATTCCAGCAGCTGTAACATTATTTATTAATGGAAGCGTTTGTCTAAAGCCGGAACACCAACCTCTGGTCCCTGAGGTCTGTCACTTATCTGCAGCTCGCAAGAAAAAACACCTTAGGGCAGCATCAGCGTGCAGTTCGGGGGCCGGGTGGCGCCACAGGTGAGTGTCACAGCCCCGTGTCACTTTGCCAGCCTGGCTGCAGTGAAAACAGTCAGATGGGTAGCAAAAAATGTTAACTTGGGGTGCAAGAATAAAACTTGTCAACTAGGGTAACAATGGCACCGTAGGCAGTCGCACATGTTGCCCTTGGTAGGTTCTCCCCCAGCACTGTTGAATCACAAAGACTGAGGTCCTACAAACCCATATCTTCATAATGCCCGTCTCTTCTCTTGTGCTGCATTTCCCCCCTTAGATCCTGCGCATGGTACTTATTCATCAGCTCTCGAAACTGTAATTTGGAGGCATCTCAGTCTAGTCTGGAATCCTCCTTCTTTTGACCCACTCTATGTGATTTGCACTTATTCCTCATTTGCGACTCAGTGGTTCACTTCAAACAGAAGCTGCAGTGCCCGTCTGCCCTCGCGGTGCCCAGCTCTTGGCGCGCAGCTCACGGGGCGCAGCTCGCGGGCATTTCCAGAGGAGCAGCTGTTATTCTTTATCTTCTCGTTCCCATACAAGTCGTTACATCTAGCAAACACTTAGCCTGTGTATCTTTTGTCACGGCAGGTGATGTCAGAGAAAGGTTTAGCATGGCTGACGCTGACGGTGTGACTGAAACGACCATGTGCAAGTCCAGCTGTTCCTTGAGTGACGACTCCCTGTAGACCTCAGAGAAGCTCTATTCTTAGGAGTTGTGTTCCTTGAATCAGCCCTTTCCTGTGAGTTACAGCTCAGTGGCATTCAGTGACAGTCAAGCGCCGCAAGTGCCCCCCCTTTAAACCAAGTACCTGCGACGCCCGGCCAAGACAGGCCACAACACATAGACACAACATCATTCATGTCCCGTTTCGCTTCCCAAAATCTGAATGAGCAGCTTTGTTTGTTAAGTCGGCCGATGTGAGGGAGTAACTACTATTCCAGCTATTCCAGGGTCAAATTTCTCTGCTAAATTTACTTAAAATTTCGTCCTTGAACCAGAGAGTGGCTGTAAAATGCTAAGCGAAGTAGCCAGCTTTGGATCAAAGCCTCAGCTCTGGCAATCCTTAAATCACTACATTATTCATTATCCTGTGCCACACATTTTTGAATCATTGCGTTAAAAAAAAAAGAGATAAATCTCCTGCGGCGTAGCTGAGGAGACGTGAACCCAAAACAAAGTAAAAGTAGAGTAAAGCGCGGACGTTTTAGTGAACTCTCCCGCTCTCCACGCATTCCCAGAGTGTCCCCCCCCCGGTTTCTCGGGGGCTTTCAGACTTACTCCCGTCTGACTGAGAACAACAGCCTTTTCTCCTACATGACTAATGGAGTCCTACATCGCTGCTCTTCACATGTCAAGATTACATTTCTTACCTCCTGTTTTATTTAAGGGCACACGCGACCTCTAATAACGCGCATTGTCTTCTCGGGAGGTGCGTGCCAACAGAACAGCCCCACCCAAGCCCGTCGCCTTCTGCAGAACCCATCTGAACCTTCGTGGTCAGAACCATAAGCCTGAAACGCTGCCAAAACACCCACATTGAACCCAGAATGTCACAGGCTTAGCTGCAGACTATAAGTGACCATGCAAGTAGGAACCAGAGAACATATATTGCTCTCTTAAAATGTAAGAAAAGAAAACAGCACCGCGGTAATTTGAAGAGCGTTGTTGGAAAAACCATTTACTTGGCAAGTGGTTTTATTTTTTGGTTTAACTACACAACCCTTAAAACAACAAATTATGAACGTATAACTCAGCCTTGTCCCCTGAGACTTCAATGATTTCTCTACTCCGGTAAGCTGAGCTATTTAAAGCCTTGATTGATTCACAGCTTTTTTTAGGTTTCCATTGTCGGATTCTTTTCTTTATAAGTCCAGAAACATTTGCGGCCAAGCTAAAGTGGCGATGTATTTCAGAAGTGGAAAGGTCAGGTTCAGAAAGTAGAAATCCAGACCAAGATTTTGTTTCAACCAATTAGTTGAATTTAAAGAGTCACCGAGTACCGAGTGCTGCTTGGTTTTGGATTTGTACTGTCTGAACTTTCCACCTCTGCCGTGTTTCTGTTTACCGCTTTACGTCTCCTTCACGCTCCTTCTCTTTAGCGTGACCTCGCCCTGTTTTCTTTAAAGGTCTTCTGAGGATCTTTGCTTTCACTTGGCATTTCATTATCTTGTCGGCTGGTGTCATGTCTGCCTACACACTCCTGCTATGTGAGTGCGATTCCCTTCTTGGACTTCCCTGGTCTTCCTTTGTGCAAGTTGCGCATGCCAGTCGTTTCCATCAGGGATTCCGTCTGTGTGCCATTGTGCCCTCACATCTCTCCCATCCTTTAGCCCTTCTCGTTTGGGTTCAGTGCCTGTGAAGGGCTGTACGCCCAGGGGTGGCTGCTTATCGATCGAAATATCACGGGACGCAGCAACAGCAGCGACGGCTGCTAATTTGTTTGCGCATGTTTTTTTTTTTCTTTCTTTCTTTCAGTGTAATTTATTTCTCTATTCAGGAGCTGCTTAATCTGATTAGAGTTTAAGGGATTAGATATTTAACTGCACCCATTTCAGAAAATTATTTTGTTTGTGGGTATTCATATGTGTCGCTAGCTGAGCTAACGTGGAATCTTGACTGACATGAATACCCATCCTGTAACAGACATATAACATAAAAATGAAATGAATGACAGGTAAGGAAATATGATACTGCTTTGGTTTTTCAATTGAACAGAAGCTGAATGTCAGTTTGGCCTTCTCTAACGTAAACTAAACAGTTCAATTAATGCCTGTGTTGTGGCAGGAACAATGGGTGTTTTTTATTTGCTGAGATCAAAGTGGACTTGTTGCACTAACGCATTTTATTACATCATCAATGTTCAGAAGGTTATTTTGAAATGTAATAGTTAAAGATTATTAGTTGCAATGTTAAAAATGTAATAGGTAATGTAACTATTTTGATTACTTCATCAAAGTAATGTTACATTTAATTACTTTTTGATTACTTTTCTAACAGATGTTTTAAACTGGGCAACAAAATGAATGTCATATTCTACATATAAGTTTATTACCAAAAACCAATATATGCAGATGTAATCCCTTTATAATCAGCAGTATTTTTTTTATTAGTAACTGTAATTTAATTACATGGTTTTTCTTGGTAACTGCAGCATATTACAGTTTGTTTTGTAAATTAAATATGTAACATTGTTACATGTAACTAGCTCCTTCCCAACACTGTACTTCAGTCTATTCAGTACAGGGCAAAGTGGCTGATGTGCATCTGGGCCTTCAGAAAGAAATGTGTAATGTTTTATAATAATATAATTCTGCTTCATGTAATTCTAAAATGATACAATTGCATTATAAAATAGGAGAATGCCTCAGTATGCCCTATTGTATTGATTGGAATCACATTGTGTTATGATCTACACTACAGCATATCACATCATTGCTTATTTGTTGATAATCATTGTTGATTTGCATTGTATTGAATGTAAGTCTGATTTATTATACTACTATATATATATAATACTGTGCCAAGGAAGGAGAGCTAAGTAAAATGGTCTGTTTTGAGTATAAAGAAGCATAATGAAGACATTATTCCTGTAACATGAAGTGCATCCCATGAAAATAGTCACTTATTATTATAAATATAATTTATGCTTAAGTCGGTGTTCTGCCATCTTCAGTGGAATCAGCCATTGTTCTGTTAAAAAATAGCACATAATATGCTTGGAATTTGCTTGCTGTCATAACCAGATAACCTGTGACCCTGACCAGAGGCAGTGGCTGGAGGACAGACAGATTACGCACAGATAAACAGATAGTGGCATACTGGGGTCACTTACTGTTCCTTTTGGTATGACCAGTGAGATGCTTATTCAAATTAGAATGATATTTCCGTGATATTTTTTATACATGTTCAATATTTTGCTAAGAGTAAAGGAACATACAAAACACGCTAAATGAAGATTCTCTGTTAACATGATGATTTTTGTCATCGTCTTTTTGTCCTCCGATGTGGCTGACATACAAAAGGGAAATCTGTCATTTTCACTCAACCTGTTTTTCTCAACACGTACAACCTGCGTACCTAGTTTTTAAAAAAACTATTAGGGAAAAAGAACGAAAAAGGCTGCCAACATAAAAATGTGATAATGTCGTGTGGTGTCTTTGTACCACGGACACCCTCCCCCCTGCTCTCCGAGGCGAATGCCGATGACGTACCTGAAAGGGCCCAGATGGGGAGAAGGTCCTTCCAGGTGACTGAGCTCCTCTCTATAATCATCTTACGTCAGACAGACAAGCACGCGACTTGACAGAATTGCTCGCGACTCACCAAGTGCTCGATGTTTGCCGATATAAACCGAGATGCACCGCAAAACGAACTTCCTCTGCGAGAATCTGGAGAGCACTAATGCTGTTTGCCTACACTGACATGGCATGCTCAGGTTTCGGTTCCCGCATCCGATCACTAATTCTATATTTTCGAATTTATTATAAAGCCAGCTATCATCTCTTTTCCAACTGCTCATCCCAGACGGAGTCATGGAGGGGGGGCCGGGATGGCAATAAAAAGAGGAACATATATGACATGGCTTTACGCGAAAACCACGCGCTTCACACTGAGGAGTATCTGTGCCACATCCTAACCCAGCCCCAAAATACCTCTAATAGATTCAACCAGTAAATCTGAAATTAAATAAGATTCATGTAACTAGAGGAAGCCCAGTGAACACTGGGGTAACATACAAACGGCAGACACACAGAGCCAAGAGTGGGATTTAAATCGCTCTTCGTGAAGTTTTCAGGCTGCAGTGCTGCCCACTGTGCCACTGTGATGGCCGTAAGCTAAGTGTAACCTTCAGTTTTCATTTTAATACCAGCTTTTGGCATTACATCATTAAGTTAACGATATCGCACCTTTTACTTTTAATGTTTTCGAAGCATGACGGAGAAGAAGCGCCGGACCAGACCCAGAAGGTTATTAAACAGCCGGATCCCTGTGGGTTCAGGTCAATTATCGAAACTTTCATTTACTTTAATCACAGAGAGCACAAATGACAATATGAAGCTGGCTGTCATTTGCCGCTCAGCAATTAAACATTCCCTGAATTAAACTCTCAGACAAACAACAGGCTGCATCGAAATCAAATTATTTGTGCGCTTTTTTTGTTTGGTTTTTTTTTGGATGTCTGCCTGAGACACAGTTACTTGAGAGGATTTGACTGAAAATGTCTAAAATATCTCAGCGACATATCATCCACTGACAAATGGAGTAATTTGTTACAATCCATTTTACCTATTAAAGTGAAAAAAAAAAAACGCAGAAATATTTCAAAATTGCTACACAGGATGATTAAATATAGGCTAAACGTGAACTTAATCCATGTCTGCGCATCACCCATCTTTCTCTGGTGTCAAATAAAAAACAGCAAAGAGTGCATGCATTGGAATGGGAGGCCATGTCCTATGAAGTGGAAGAAGACGTAGTTGAGGTCAGAGGAACGCGCCGTTGGACCAGGAGCGCCTCATTACCGGCGATTGGCAGAGACGAGCAGAGCAATCAGGGGGAAACGGTCCCACACGGGCCTCGTGTGCCACAGCTACACCGTGGAAAGATCGGCGGCTGAAGCCCGGGGCTTCTGGGATCACTACGGAGGAGAGTATGATGGGCTGTAATGAGGAGGGGGCTTTCAGATGCCTGGAAATGGATCGTTCGTCAGCCGCAGAGGAAGCGGCACGGGGGGATCCCGCTGACGCCTCATGATCTCTGGTTTCGATCGGCTGGACTGCCGCTCATTTCATAACCGGTGGGCGGACGCCGGCCAAAGAAACCTTCAAGCTTACAGTGAAAACAATCTTCCTTTGTATTTGATTCGCTAAAAGGCATTTTATATCCTTGCCTCGTGGATTTACGGCCCAACGTTAGACATCCATCACTGTGAAGAACGCAAGTGTATCTAGTTTCAGAATTTCATAGCGTGGAAAGCTCTTAAGCCAGCCTTCCAAGGTTTGTAATGAGGGAGAGGTCTGTTTTTATTGTATGGGCATGCCTTCTTAAGCTTGGGGGAATTCACTGATCTAATGTAAATAGTTCTAAAGACCTTTCGTAAAAACGTTTTGCCCATTAAACTGCTGTCATCAAAAGCTTTTGCTGCAGCATCGCGTGGTGTTTGTTTGGCACAGGCGTATATTCAGTAGCGTAACACGGTAGGCTGTCTAATGAAGAAGAGGTCAGTGCCATCTCAGCTAATGATGTGAGGCATATTGCACTGGCCCAAGACCGCAAGGGTAATAGCGGGGATTTTTGGGGCATAACCGCGATACCAGGGGTTTTTACATCTCCCAGTTTTAATTGCATAGCCCTCAACCTGCATTTGGGTATAAAGACTGTATTGCACCTTCCTTTAAAATGCCTATTGTGCTCAAAAGCATTAGCATCGCAAAGTCATGTACTTTTGAAAATAGCAGGAATGCTATTTTTTAATTGCCCGAACTAAAGTTATTTTAGTTGGCATGTTTTTATTAGCGGCTTTCGCGGGCATCCTGCTTGGTCACGACGTGAAACATCAGGCTGACAACGAAGCGACGCTGATCTCTGTCATGCACCGCGAAGCTGAGTGCCGATGCGACAGTGGAAAACTAAAATGATCGGACTGATCTATTTACCTTTACTCATGAACCTTCAGCGGATCGCGGGTAAGCTGAACCTCTGAAAATGGACACTGATCTGTGGTACTTTTTCAGCTAGCAGAAGCAACTTTACAAATCTATTTACCAACTAATCCACACCAGTTCTGCAGGACCTCCGACGTAAACCGAGACAGCAGAGTCTCTGGAGGTCAGAGACAAGCCCTGCGGTTGACTTCAGGATGAACATTTGTACATAATTTTTTACAGCGCAGCATGCTCCAATATAAATATGCAACAGAACAGCTGGTATGGAACTGATTCCCTGTTACTGAAAGCAAACCAATTATTTTGTACATTATAACTGACAGGCATAATGCAAACCTTAGCTAATCAACAGAATGGAGGGAAAATCCGATTAATTGCATCCCTCATACCCATAAGGGCAGCTAAAAGATTGTGTTTATCTCTTTATCTCGTTCAGACCTCGGTGAAATGTCACCATGGCTTGATACAGTACGGTACTGGGGAGTCATTTACAAGAAAAATCAGTAACTTTCATACGAGATCATAGATAGGATTATATTTTCCCTTGAAATACAAATTGATGTATGTGTCCCACTTAGCATGCCAGTCAGGTAGCTAGTGTCTGCACCTGGAGATTTGGCTTTGCGGCATTTATGTGTTTATTTTTCGGATTGGGTGAGTTGGACTGCATTTAGGGCCGTCTACAACGAGGTAAGGAAATGTAGACTCAGCTGACTGACGTCCATGTAAACAGAAAGTCTTCCCTTCCCTCTGGCCCCAAAACACTCACAGCAACATCACTCCCTACCGAAAAAACAGCAACTAAGAATAGCTCCTGCTCCTGATATCCCCACGACCGCGTCTTCGGGTTGGTTCAATAAAGCCCTCATCACTAATGTATCAAGCGACTGCATGTTGATTACAGTATCTTCTGGACCAAAAGTTGCGAAGGGGGTAGGTGGGAAGCAGAGAAGAAAGGCGGGCCGTCCCGGGATGTTCCCAGTCCACAGCTGCCAAAAGGAGAAGATGGACATGTTTAACTCTGAATCTTGACAGGCGGGATACAGGCTGAAACTGTGTGAGTGAAGCCGGCACTGCTGGGATTTGTGTGATGATGGAGTAAGCGTCTTCAGCGGGCCGAGATGAACCCAGGGCAGGCCTTCCTGAGGAAACGCAGAGCTCCCTCCCTCCCTGGGCACGAAACATGACAGAAAGATGCTTTTGTTACTGCAGAGAAAAAGTGAAACTCCAAAGCACGAGCAGCCGCTTTTCAGCGCATTCTTCTCCAGTGTAAATACCCTGTAGGGTGTGTATTGTTGATGTTGTTATTAACAATAATAATAAACAGGCGTCACGGTGCCTCTGTGGGTAGCGTCGCTGCCTCACATCGCCAGCATCGTGTGTGTGAAGTCTGCGTTTTCTCCCTCTATCATGCCGGTTTCTTCTGGCAGCCCAAGGTCCTGCAGTTCGACTAAACGGCATCTCTGATTTGCCTGCAGTGTATCGTTGTGTGTGTCTGCGTGCCCTGCGATGGACTGGCATCCTGTCCAGGTTGTACCCCAACCCTGTGGTGCCAGTTACAAGCTCTTTCTGCCTTTGGCCAGGTTAAGTGAATTAGACAGATAGATAGATTATTAATATTATTGGTTACATCATTGCCATTCAATGCTGGATTCAGCACTGCCTGGCAAATGAAACACGTACGCCTTGGTAGCTTTCATTCCGTTTGCTAATTGAGAATTGTTTTTATTTTTAGAGAAATACTACATAGAGACACAAAGATACATCTTTTAACTGCTTCTTCTTCCTGGATGGAAGTCAGACTGTTCATCAAGGCACAGCTCAGTGATGCAAAGCTCTTTGTCCGGGTACCGTAATCAGAACCTGCGTCAATTCCTGTAGTGGATCTTAAATGATCTTTCTTACATCAAGGGAAAAGCTATTATGAAGTGACGTGGGCTTCAGAAGCTCTCATCATGCTTTATTAAAACTCATAGAACAACTGCCAATGATTGGGAGGCTCTAAATGGCCATTATGGATGCCTGAGAAAGCCCTTCATCTCGTCCAGCCCCTTATTAAGCCATTATGCATTCCAGGTTCACTGATGGATCCAAAACAGGTGGCTGCAAGAGATCCGTCGTCTCCTCCATTTACACAAACAGGTATGTGTGTGGCAGTTTTACAGCGTAAAAATCTTCTTTATAACACACCCCAAAGTGCAACACTCGGCAAATAATTGCTTAAGCAGTACTATTTCCGAAAAACCAAAATATTTATAACATACATACAGTGCTGAATACATTTCCATGAACATTTTTTCCAGACGTACATAATGTTTATTTTCTATGCTCAGCAACCCGTGAACAAAAGGGCCCATGGAAACGAAGGGAAGCTATAGCAAATGCAAATATGTGTGAGAGACTTCAACCAATGAGAAAACTGATTACCGGTCTGACCACACTTAACGACCAATCGTGTGGAACAGGATCCATGGAGAGCCGGTGAGTTATGGGGCAGCGATGCAGGGAGAAGCTACACTGTCACCATCAGTGTCATCGCCTGATATACGGAGCCGGAAGGGCTTCGTCACGCTGGTACTGATCCAATCGATACATTATAGGAGTTTAATGATGTGAGAATAGATTGCAAATATTCCCTTTAATACACTCTATAATTTTTATTAGAGTACAAAGGATGAGATAGATGTTAAGATATTAAAAGTACGTGGCACTAGAGGTCAGCTTTAATCCAATTTAGTGTATTTCATTAATTACATGCAATCATGTTTCTCTTATAACCAGAGTCATTATGTGGTGCAATTTAGAATAATTTCTGCAGCATTACACATATATTTTGCAGTAAACAGTGACTCAGCTAAAAAGAATGCAAAAATGAAAGAGCCATAAGGGTGTGTGAAGCGATTTCAAAGCGATGTCCTTGTTCTCGTGAGATGCAGTGATAAATTTCCACGTTCTGCTCCCGCGGCTTCGCCGAGGCGCATCAAGTCTCGGGGGCAGTGCTGCGTTTCCGAAGACTGCCCTCGGCATCCACGGCGACAGACTGAACGTAATGCGCCGGGCTTAAGGGAAACAGACGGGATGGTATGTCAGCACAAAGACAGGGCCTACAACGGCGTCACTGGTGCTGCCCCGTCTCACTGCGCCCAGCTGTCTGCGGAGCCCAGCTCAGGCCGGCGTCGGCTGCAAGAGAAGCAGCTCCCAGGCTGGCCTTCCTCCATCATTGTATTTCTGCGTTCAGCGCCCTTCCGGAAAAGACAGCCCTGTGAGGTTCTGGCGGATTGCCGCCTTATGCTACTCTACCCAAGTCGGAAGCTGCCTTTACGGCACCGCAAGGAAGCATCTTCATCCTCTGCATAAGTGTCGTGTTCCCGATCCAGTGTTTGGGGGATGCCCAGACAGTCCACATTTTTGCTCCCTCCCAGCTGCCAGCCAATCAGGAACTCCAAATACCTGGTATGGGTGTGTTTGGACCTGGGAGACAGTGTCTGGGGCTCCCCCAAGGGCTGCGTCGTGAAACATTGCTCGAGGTCATACTGTATGCAGTCAGACCCTTCAAATCTAACTCTACAGGAATGATAACTGACCTATTCTTAGCTTATCGTAATATATATTATTAAGTTGTTTCAATGGGTAACACAAATATCGGGGTGGTATACATTCTATGGCATAATATTGATAGTCAGCCTGAAGTAATTTAAGAAATTTGGTGAAATTTAGGTTGTAGCTTCTGGGATTAACCTCCAGACCCCCGCAGCCCATGCATAGGGCAAGTGATATAGATGATGATGGAATGGAGGAATTTTGAAACTTTTCTGCTTTGTGCGTTCCATTGTTAGAACAACAAAATTATTTGTTTTGTTTTTTTTTGTCCTTTTGTAAGGGATTTGATATAAGGTAATGATACATTCTGTGTCATTTGCAGTTTTGTAAAACGGTACGTTTCACTCTTCACCAGCAGCCTCATGGTGAATATGTGCATCGACAACTTTTCTTATCTGTGAAGGATTCAGATCAAACAGTTCAGCGGCAACAGCATTTACCGTTACATACCACCACTTCATTACTCTCGGTAAGGAGAAGCACCAAGGTACTCGGCTGGCCAGTTAATTGCCATGGTCCTTTTGAAATGCTGAAGCATTTTAATTTACGTTTCAGTTCTACTGATCAGAAATCAGAAAGCTGCATGCTGTCTATACCTCATCTTTTCAGTCTCTCTTGAATCCCATTTATTTGATGAATGCTCCACCCACAAGAACTAAAATACTATAATAAACAAACAAATACAAAAATAATAAAAATGTCTATTAAAATAAACAGAAAATGTGCCAATAAATGGTCTTTTGACAATATATAGCAAGAAGCACACATATCCAGTTGTGTGCGTGGGACATTTCATCAAAGATTTTGTTTATGATGGATAAGATAAATAAGCATGAAAAATAAGTGCAGAAAGTGGGAGTAATAATAGATTCTTTGCCCTGCGACTCGTCGCCGTTCTCATACTTGTATAACTGATGAAACGTGATGAAACAAGCACACAAGTCATTGTGTTTATTGCATTCCCACACATCCATCCATTCATCCGTTTTCAATAACCACTCACACAATTACAGCCCTAATGAGGCTGCAAGGCCTCTGCTTACCTGCTGGACAGCCACACGCACATGTGGTGATGATGCTGTACACGCACACGGATGCGGCCATATTTGGACCCACAGGACGAAGTCATATGAATACAAATGAGCTTTGAGGTTTTCCATAAGTGACAATTATATTCTTCGAGGTGTTTACACTGCACACTGTGTGTGTATATGCACTGTGTGTATACTGTATATATACAGTACAGTCAAATGTTTGGACTCACCTACCCAAAGAAACGCTTATTTGAACTATATTCCATACTTACATGCAGAATAATTATAAATATATCAACAGAATTAAAATAACATATATGGAATTATGCACTGACCAAAAAAGTATAAAAAAAAATATTTGCTGGGGGGGCAGCTCTGTGAGTTGGGACTCAGAAGGTTGCTGGTTCAAATCCCCGGGGCAGCAGAGTGATTCTATCATTGGGTCCCTTAACCCCAATTGCTTCAGGGAGTAGCTGCCCCTACTGTCTCCTCTGCGACAGTTTCCTGAAGCGGCCTCCCGGGATGCTTTTTCCACAAATGCTGAGCGCTGATTGACTGCTTTTCCTTCATTCTCTGTTCAGAATCCTCCAAAATCATTTCTATTGTGTTCAGGTCAGGTGACCCGGTCATATGATGTGTCCAAAAGAATCGAGGATCAGATAATAAAACGGGTTGTGGAGACGCATGGATCCAGCGACATGGGACTCCATCCATCCACGTAGGCCAATCCTGACATTCTTGGTGAGGTTTTTCCGCGACACGGGAGCGAACATGATCCTAGCAGAAGCCTTCAAGCTGGATGCGTTTCCTGCTGCCAAAGTGCTGAGGTTCTACTCGGCTGGGAAGCCAAGTCATTAAAAAAAGACAGTTCTGCGACCTTCACTGGCCGCGCTTCCCAAAGTGCTTCACGATCAGGAACATGGAAGCCAGCTAATGGACACTACAGAGCAGAGACACCTCCGTGTCACACTTCATCTAGGCTGATGTATCACGGCGGTTTGCGCGGATCCGGCCGGACAATTACTGTCCAATTCCAATCTACTCGGCACCGATGGTGTAATGAAAAATAATTAAGAGGCTGAAAATGAGTTTTCGCATGAAATGGTCTCAGTGGTTGAACACAAACGGGCCTTGGCAGGTGGCTGTGGGCCAACTTTAATATAACAAAGATAGTTAATCATTGCCGAGGCACATTCTGCAACATACATTTTTAGCACTTCTGACCGCGGCATGGAGAAAAATAGATAAGTAAATATTTATTGGTAAATCCCCAGCCATGGCAGATTTTATGACGACAAAATAG
Organism: Mormyrus proboscirostris; assembly: GCA_026779585.1. NCBI lineage: Eukaryota > Metazoa > Chordata > Actinopteri > Osteoglossiformes > Mormyridae > Mormyrus > Mormyrus proboscirostris. The sequence goes on along the minus strand of JAODKF010000045.1, from coordinate 2,695,251 downwards.
GTAAATATAAAAAAGTATTTAAGGCTGCCGTATCATATATGAAAAGCCGAGAATATTATTTTTGGAGTTTCTATTTCGAAATAAAGAAATGCATTAAGGATAAATTCCGTTTTAAATTGCTGAGGAACCATGAAATGGAATCTTGGGGTTTGTTCCCAGTGACAAAAAATTTATTTTCTTTGAAGCTAAATACTGCAGTGTTGTTTTTTTGGTGCTGCTGCAGTGTTTAGCAATGTAGAAAATTTATTGCGTGTTACAGAGTTAAAGAATGTGATTCTTGAGTTACACCATGCTGTAAAATGCACTGACAGCCTTGTAATAAACTAATATAACATCTTTGGTCATACAATAAATCAGAGCAAAGAGAGTTACTTTATACCAGGGGTGAAAATCACCCATAATCCATTGTGACATTGTTATTTTGTTAAGAAACGGCTGGTTATACAACAACAACATTGCTGCCTGCAGAATATCTCTGTGGAAAGACTCCATTCTTTTACCATCATGTCAAACAGCAGACTGGCAAGTTTATGGGATTGATTTTGTTGTTGCTGTTGCTGTTGCTGCTGTTGCTGTTGCTGTTGTTGCTGTTGCTGTTGTTGCTGTTGCTGTTGTTGTTGTATATCTGGGTGCTATTTTTTGCCTCTTTGCCAGCTTCAATACCATTGGATCCACAAGAACCTGCCGGGGCCTCAATCAATAGGAGTGACTCTGGCCCTCTGATAGAATCGATTGCTTCTGCCTGCACAGCGCAGCACCTCGCCCAGAGAGCTCCGCTTCTGAGTGCGAGTCGCATCCTTGCAGTCTGCGGGAGTGCAGCTCAAATAAAGATGACTCCCTCCCACATCAGGCACATAACCTGAGAGTGCAGTCATGCTTCACTCTCCACTCCTTCTCCTCATCCCTCCCTGCTTCCTCTTGCTGCTGTGACACCGTCGCATTCTAATGCAGCCAGTTATGAGCTTATAAGCAGCCACTGGAATGCATATGCTGCGCTCATCCTCATATTGCACAGACCGAATTTAAGCACCCTGCTGCTCGACTGCAACGGTCCCAGTAAAACTTCAAAAGCTACTTTAAATCAAATTTTATTTCTTTGTCTTTAAGGCTACAGTTTTTTAATTATATGCTCCTTTTTATAAAATCCACTCCAGGAGAATGTTTCCAACATCCGTAAACAATGCAAAATAATGTACTGGTGCTTTTGTCAAAGTCCATAAAGACACTGTGCTTAAAAAAAAAAGTGATGGAAGTCTATGCATCGAGGAGCAAGTGATAAAATGCATTAACATTGCTGTTCATTGTTGTTAACACTGACTTTATGCAGTGACCTCTATTTTGTCCACATCCGTCTTCATTTTTCACATCTGCCAGGGCTACCACAAGATAAAACATTACCCAGAGGCGAGACAGACTCCTGTTACTTGCTCTTCATATGCCGCTATCTCAATATAAACACAGGGAACAGAAATGTTCATCAATAATCATAAAACCACTGCTGGGTAGCTGTTCAAAACTTTTAAAAGCTGTTCAGTCTTTGTAATATAAACACAGCCGAATAATTGAACTGCTCTCTCTTCACTTAGTTTGTGTCACCTTAATGGTATAATGAACAAATGTAGATGTATTTACATCTTCTATCCCACAAATGGTTTCCTACATAGCAGTGTTTCAGATCTCCTGCACTGTTCTGCCACAAACAAACGCCTCAGGTTCAAGCGAGACCATCACGCCCCCCTCAGGACAGGGGGCAGGGTGCCAACTGGAGTGTGCGCTGCAAGACGATGACACACCTCTCAGTCACATCAAAAGTAAAGAGAGCGTGACAGATTTTACTGAAAATTACCATGGACCGGCGAGACTGAAATGATCTTAAGAAAACCGATGTAAATCACAAAAGGCATTCGTTGTGAATAATTTCTTCAATTTTTACCTTTCGGGGGCACACAGCCATTGGCCACTATGAAAACTAATGAGGTTTAATATAGAGGGAATTCCCCTTATAATTTATAAGTAATATTGCTTGGGTCCACGGAAGATAAAGGTGCAGGTTACCGTTTCCCTTCCGTAACGATGTGAGTGGTTCCACTTGTTAATGAGGACTGACCTCAGCCAAAACATCAGAGTGAGGGGGCAGAGAATCGGGAAATATCGGTAATTGCTACAATCCAGGAGTAGAAAGGAGAAGCAGACAGGCACACAACTGAACTTAAATTAGTAAAAAAAAAAAAGTTATGACTCATATGTCTGATAAAACTCCATGGGACACAACAAACGCACCTTGGACATGACTGAGAGGACGCAGCGAGAGTGACACACATCCGTGAACGGATCTGGACTCCCGGGTAAGGTGGTGTCCTATCTCCTGAACAGTTGTCGTGTTTGTGACAGATCTCCCCGAGACAAACGGACGTCTGACGGAGGGGAAGAAGGGCTCTACCGATTCGACTGCAGTCGTACGGAGACGCAGGCGAGGGTAGAAACACAAGCCGTTGAGACATGACAGTCTCCTGCTTCCGGAATGGCCGTCACACGTCGCCCACAGGTAAGAAACCAATATCACCCGTTTGTCTAAGTGATCCATGAAAAACTCATTCCGGCGAGAGGATGCCGCTCATTCTTCTGAGAGCTTTTCCGACAAATGCTTTTAAGTTTGTCATTTCCATGACCGCGTATCGGACATGAACCCACTACATGCACAAGACATAAATACGACAAGCGAGCTGAAGATAGCGGCGGTGCAAAACGACTCGGGGTGCAGAGAAATGCACGTCTACCTACAAGAAAAATCTGCTCCATATGTGTTTATATTGGTAGGAACGTCTGGTCTGTTCCACTTCGGAAAAGAACAATCAGTTAGGAAGCTTGAATTGGCTGTAACACCGGCCGTATAGATCTGAGAAGTTTTGAACGCCACGTCCATATTAGGGAAGAAAAAGCTACGCGTCCAGAAGTCTTGGCAATGGCACCGTCGTGAAGGCCGCAGTAGGTATGACCCAGCATGTAAGCAGCCACTCCAGCACTCTCTGCCTGTAGAGAAGATCTGCAGCTGACTTCACCTTTTTCAAACCTCTTTTTGATTCTTTACATTTTCCTGAACAAACCCTCAGAATTCTCAGCCCGACGGACCCAACAAAGGATCCCTTCACAGTCATTCCCAAATGAAAACCAGCATCGTATAAATATGCCCGCCGTGTCATGAGCTTAAGTAGCCTGTGCGACATATAAGAGCTGTTTTAACAGATCAAAGCACGAGTGGGCGAGATATCTTTGGCTTGGTAAGTCTGGGGGGACTTTCTAACATACCAACATGGTTTTCTCGTGGCAAAAACAGCGATGAGGTCAGGGTTCTCGGTCGTTTCTGTGCCAATTTTGCACCAGTTGAAATTTAGATGTAGCGTGAATAATACAAAGAGCACTTTTGTAATGGTCTGTCCTGGCTGCACACAAGTCCAAGTGTGGGGATTATAATGCAAGTACTTTAAACAGTAACAATGTTTGATGATGCTTTCTTCTGTGTTTGGAAGGAACCTTTTCAACCACCCACATACTGTTTACAAAAACCGTGAAATGATGTCGAATATAAATAATCTACGTACACGGGACTGAGAGACAGATGTGAAATTTCCATTTGTGTCACAACATAAAGAATCTACTAGAGATCACCAATGAAATTGTTCTGACAGTGCAATATGTTCTGGGCCACGTTGGTGCCACCCCGAATTGACAGCTGTTCAATGTTTCATAGAACAGTCATGTGACACCCCTGCTTTTAGCATACCTTACTGCATGCCACCATATTTCTTAGCTCTCTGAGTGAGCTGGATAATGACCTATGATTTTCTCTGTTCTAATTTTAGGCCGCATACTGGTCAGTGCAAAAGAAGACGGTACAGTATTGTCTTCACTTCCTGTCAAGTCTTCAGTTTGCTCATATGTCCTCCAAATATTGAGGGTAATGATTTTTATTTCAATCTCCCACATCATTCATTCCATGAAAGGGTTTTTATTTCTGCCCGACGCATCCATCATCCTAAAATGCTTTAGCTGTTTGACGTCTGGAGGAGTTAACTTCTCCTGCAGTTCATAGTATACAAAGATGCAGTATTCCCTGAAAGTCACTGATGGTACTCAGCCAGTAAGAGGTGAACACTGCACACATCTCAGAAGGGGTTTGGCGGCGCCGCCCATCCGATGCTATGAGTCGCAGAACTTTAGGAAGGTAGGAGGACTAATGAGTCACACTCTCCAAAACTTCTCTTCTTCTTCACTTCCCAGAAAGATTCATATCGGCACCAGGCTATAGGCCTTTTTTCTGCAAATGGAAAATCTATGACCTGGGAGAGCAGATTGAAAAGAGAAACTGAAGAAACTTGTATCCATTTCAGGGAGGGACTCAAAGGACAGGAGGAAACTCCTCCGTTGTTTATGGAAATAAAGTCTCCCGATTCAGCTTCATTAATTATGAGCTGATCGGCCAGAGCTTCAAGGAGGCTGTTTTCCAAAGAGCCAAGGTGTGCCTGTCCAGTAATTAATAAAGGGCTTTTCTTTTAGCCTGCTGTGCCATCGCTCGCCTTGATTTATCTGTCCAGCGCCAGTGAGACACAGCAGTCTCTTCCACACCCGTTCAGTGCTCATGCCTTGTGATTTTCTACACAGACACACAAGCCATTAGATCATGCATTTTTACACAATATTATCAAATGATGCATTGCGGCCTGAAATGTTTTCATGTGACATGCTACACAGGGAAAAAAAATGCAGGTGTAGCTAAAATATAACAAAATAGAAACAGGGCTAGAAAAAGAAAGGAGCGTTTAAGTTTTTTTTGTCTTGGGTAAATGAGACGATATGCTGCACTGTATAACAAACAAAGTTTGAATTGGAAAATCAAGGTGAATTGCTTTCCGCAGAACAAGACGCCAGACATATTCATGACCTCTGCAATCAGCACTATGTGCATCCACTTTGTCAGTGATCACACTGCTCCCTGTAGTGTTGTGGCTTGTCGCCTCGGGGATTTTCGCCATTCCTGTAAAATCACTCTATCTGAACTAGATTTCATGTTTTTCTTTGGTTAACTGCTTTCTTGACTTTAAACCACAGGTCTTTGGATTGAGGCCCAGAAACTGCAAGGTCCAGTCAAGAATATCAGTTTAGCAAATACAGGCCCACTTCTTTCTAAACAACGTTACATGTTTATGGTGGTTCTCATGCTGAAATATCCCCTTTACCCACAACTTTAGCCTCCCAGCAAGTATTTGACCAAAATACACCAGTATAGCTCACTCTAGGTGAGTCTAAGGGGATCTCTTTTCACTACGTTATTGTACATCTAACTGTCTGCTGTACTTTCAGTCTTTATTTATTTGCATACCAGTGCTCTTTGTACCAAACATGACTGAACCCGTAAGCATTTCAATGCACATCACCAATAAAATGCCTTGAAAAATATTCTTGATGATCTTAAAGCTAAATTGCTTTCTAAATTGAAATGTATCACTCCAAAGCAAGGTGCAACTAGCTGTGTATGACAACAACGACCATGATGCATTTCATTCATTCGTTCATTCATTTTCCAACCCGCTTTATCCTAATCATAAATCCTTTCCTAAGTGTCTGTTGCTCCATAAATAATGATTCAGTCAGCAATCAAACCCACAACCCTGGACTTGTGAAGCCATATGGAAGGCCTGCTTTTTATGGAAGGCCTGCCTTTTTATGGAAGGCCTGCCTTTTCTCAGTAGCTTTCACATACCATGCATAAATCAATTAACCACTGTCTGTACTTCCATTTCACTTGATCTTTGTCACAATGTTTCTTATATTTATACACCACAGAAGCATGGACCCAATGAAAAATTCTAGAAACTATATATCAATCCATATCAATCCATCCATCCATCTTCTAACTGCTTATTCTGGTCAGGATTTTTCAGTGGCTCAGTACCCAGGCTGCACACGGTAAAAGGATCAATCTATATACAATAGAAATTATTTTTTTAAGCTGAGTTTGCTTATGTGTGCCTGAACTGGTTTTTTAACGCTCGAATGACGAAATATGCCTGCACCGCTTATTTTTAAGTGAACTGAGCACAAATAATGAAAAAATATAAATAAATGAAAAGAAGCCATGATGATGGAGACAGACCACAGCGAGGGGGAACCGGAGAAGCCAGAGGTTGTTTGATTTACTCGCTCCGGCTGTCTTGTTATTTTGTGATTGCTAACATTTCCGATAAAGAATGCAGGCTTTGATTGCAGATTGCCGTCGACTCCCCCCACGAGGGCCTGAGCTGCCAAATGCAGACAGACAGGAGAGGTGAGTCATACGGCTTCGTCAATCACAAGTTCAAACCCCAAACTATAGGTCTCAGAGCCCCGATCTGATATCACGGGTCTTCTTCCCTGCCAAAGTCTTTGTTTTCTTTCATCTGCCATCATGGCCCAACAGGTGCGGCTGCCGTCTTGCCAGCCATGAGAGATTCACTATGCAAAGGCAGCAACAAGAAGAATCAGCTACCTGCGATTCCTCAGTTGCAACGGCAGAGTTATCGTAGAAGGTCATATTCAGGTTAGCTTCGTGGTTTTAAAGAGAAAAAAAATGTGGTCTTAGAAACGTATCTAAAAAACATGCCGTGTCAGTCCGGGAAGAAATGCAAGAATATATGCACATTTTTTTTTTCATTTTCCAGGTTTATTGAGTGACTGCAGTGATTCATCGCAGTGGGCTTGCGGCCTCCTAATGTGAATTGCCCTGCATGTTTTCTCCGCGAATTCAACTGCCAGGTGGAAATGCAGATACATTTCTTCCGATATGAGGCCAATTTCAATTACAGCTGTGATGCGCCGAATCAAAGGCCTGTCATTTGGAATATTTTAATAGACACTGATTCACCTCCTCTCAAGATGCAGAAAAACACATGTGTCTTTCAAAGCAAATCATTTATTTATTTATTTATTTGGCTCTTCTCAAATTCCTGCAAATTTGAATTTAAATGGTGCTTCTAATCCTGACATTTTCAGTTGCCTTCCAAATGTGCCGTGCATGTGACTGCGATCCCATGCATCTAAGAAAAAATAATTTGCCTGCGGTTTTTAAGGAAGCAAGAGGATAGTGTATTGCTTTGAAATTAGGTTTTTTTTTAGCTTGTGTGTAAAGAAAAAAAAAACAGAAAAATGTCCCTTTCTCACCTCAGCAGCCAAAGCTGGGCAGGTGGTTTTGTGTGTCCCCCCCCCCCGCTGGCGAGATATGCTGATTCTCTGATGAAGAGGTATTGACTCACTCACTCCGCCTTCGCCGGGTCGGCTCCGCGGGAGGCGCCGCGGACGCGACACAGTCTGACACGGGCTGCCGCGTGATTCGCTGGCATGTGAGCCTCGCCTCCGCGTCCAGGTGCTGACTGCTCATGCTCCCAACACCGCTGGGGCCGGTGCAACGCTGAATTAGGAGACATGTTGATTTCTGTGCTTATGCTGTTATGATGCTCACTGCAGGCTCTTTGTGTGTGTGTGTGTGTGTGCGGATTATGTTTATATTACATTGTGGGGACCAAATGTTCCCCACAATGAAATAAAAATCCGTTATTTTGATGTTGTGGGGACGATTGTTCAGGTTCCCACAAGGATCGGAGAATTTAACCAAAAAAACTACTAATACCAGAATGTTCGTATTTTGTTTACTTACTTATGGTTAGTGTGTGTGTGTGTGTGTGTGTGTGTGTGTGTATAAATATATTGTCAGTGCTCTTATAGGGACCCTTAGAGCCCCAGTAACTCAGCAAATACCAAACCGTCCTCTGGGCCGCTTCTTCTAAGCCTCTTCCTTGGCCCCATCCTCTGCCAGTCCATTAGCGGACTATATAAGACCCTGACACATCACATCAACTAGTCCACCGAGAGGCAACATGTCAGTCTGTAAGCACCCTGACGGAGTCGTTACATATTAACATAGACACATACTGCAAGCAGAGGGTTCACCAGACCATGGGGAGAGTCTTTAAGTGAAGTAGGCCTAGATGAGGGCAGATTCCTTCGTCATTCCTTTACTGAGCATGTCACACACCCTGCTTCTCTTGTGGCGGCTTTTTATCCAATCAGCATTCTCTAACCTCAAATAGGTAAACTAATGCTTATCTCCCAATCATCAGGTTCTGAACAATATTGACATTTAAATAGGAAGATAACTGAGAACATTCAACAATTTCTGCTAAAATAATCAATGTCGATTACTGTAAGCACACATAATTTTCATTTTGCACCAGACAAGGAAATAATATTGTTTTAATTCACCATGCAATTCAAATTAATAATTCATATTAAGAAGCTGTTCGGGCTGGGTTTGAATTGATGATGTAATAATGTTACCTAGCTGACAAAAAAAAAAAAATTGTTTGATATAAAATGTTGCACAACCATATAAACATGCCAAAACAGTAATATACTACTTCAAATCTATATTGATTTTAAGAAGATGCAAAGCTAATTCTCGCTGTATGCTTTCCCATAACAGCTTTGAATGTGTGTTACAAGCATCATGCACAGATCTCCTGACCGGAACACTATGATCTTCCCTGTGACTGGGACTTTTATTCATGCATTTTTGGCTCAGCTAAATTGACATTAAGTGGAAGTTAAACATCTTGCGTCTGGGACATGACTCCCAAAAGCAAATAACCAATCAATGAAGCCACCCGGAGAGAGCGACAGAGACAGACAAACCGCCTTAGCATACAGCTTCATTTGGAAACTGTATGTCACTGTTTGGGGGCGGCAGGATGGCACATCGGCTGGCACTGCCCCCTCACACACGGGGTTCAAGTCTCTGTCCCCAGCTGTACATGTGTGGAGTTTGCGTGTTCACCCCCATGACGTCATGAGGTTTCCTCTGGGTAATCTGTTATCCCCCTACAGACCAAAAAACAAGGTGAACTGGAGGGACCAAATTGTCTGTAGGTGTGACTGGTGTGTGAGTGAATGGTGTGTGAGTGACTGGTGTGTGAGTGACTGGTGTGTGAGTGACTGGTGTGTGAGTGAATGGCGTGTGAGTGACTGGTGTGTGAGTGAATGGTGTGTGAGTGAATGGTGTGTGAGTGACTGGTGTGTGAGTAAATGGTGTGTGAGTGACTGGTGTGTGAGTGAATGGTGTGTGAGTGAATGATGTGTGAGTGAATGATGTGTGAATGTGCCCTGTGATGGGTTGGTTCCACATCCTGGGTTGTTCCCTTCCTTGCTCGAGAACCCTTGTATGGGACAGTTATGGAGAATGGATGAATCTTACTGCAAACATACTGCCAGCTTAGATTCCTAGAAGGTACCACTGATAATGGGGGTGGCTGCATAACGTTGCCCCCTGAGAGCAGCTTCAAGGCCCTGCCAGCCTGTTTACATTCGCATCTGGTCTCCCTCCATCTCATTTCTCTGAATCTCTGATCTGACTGCCAAAAGCCCTTACTTTGTTGTTTTCCATCTCCTTTATTTTTTTCTCGCCGAGCCATAACTGGCTCCTTTGTTGGCCATTTTGATGTGTTTATTTACCTCACGGACGCCTTTGATCTGTGGCAGCTGAGAGGGGGTGTGTTTACCTGGGCAGGGACATGTAAGGGCAGGGTGCCGTGTCGCTCCCGATGAAGAGAGGCAGCCGGGACGAGGCTGGCAGCGTGCCCGACGGCCACCGCCGTGCCACCGCCGTGCCACCCATGTCACGGGTACCTGGGGACCTGGTGACAGACGTGGCGAAGGCAGCCTGGGCTGCCGCTCCGTGGGGTCGAGGCCTGTGGAACGAAGGTGAGAGTCAAGGTCTTGGCTACGCTGAGACATGCCGTTTTATCCTGGGAAATCTCCGGGACGAAAGAACACGGCGACCTCATTGTGTCGCGCCGTACGTGAAATATCAAGGAGCAAGCGTTAGGCTTTGCTGCTAGACTGCTAAAGTGCCCTGGAGAGAGCGAGCAGTGTGGAGAAATGCCGTAACGTTCAATTCCGCCGTAGCCGATAAACACAAAGCCCAGAATAAATGATTTCATTTCAGAACCAATTTTAGTTATCAGAGAGCATACAATTTACATTTACATTTTTTAAGAATCTCGTCTTTGTTAGTGCACATTAATATTAGCTACTATTTTTTTTCTGGGCAACCAAACAAATAAATCTAAAATGATCCAATTACTAAATGTGGCGTTTTTTTTTTTTCCCCCAAACACGCTCTCACTTGTATCAGTAACCTGGCACACTCCCTCTGACCATTTGAGAAAAAAAAACAAAAGACTTTATTATTTTTCAAACTATGTATTAGTTCTCATTGATCTGTGTTGTTGCAATAATTAAAATACGTCTCTGCATTGATTCACAGTATGCATGTTCAGTATTACGGCGGTATTACCCATTACGGCAAACGCTGCAATCAAACTTATAATGAATGTTCATTTTATTGCACAACGAGTTTCATTCTGCTTTTGTTCTTTCGTTTCATTGCAACTTTTGAGCAACATATTACATTTTTCTCAGGGGAAAAGGGGTCATATTTTTTTCAGCTGTGTTCAAGAATTATAACCATCACATACGTCCATACATATTATCAGCAGTAGAATGGCACATTTGACTACACAAACAGCCGAGTGGACAATTAAATATCGATGGGTTTTTAACTGAAAGGTTGAGCAGCAGAGTGTGTCTGTTTGTGTAACAGAAGAAGGATCAGCCACACCGGGGCCTTAATTGCTATTGATTAAGGAGATCCTTTGGACTAGTAGACCCAGGATCTTTGAGAGTTCAGGGATGAAAGCGCTATGTGTGATGCGTACCATCCTTATCAGCTTCTCCAAGTAAGCCTTCCTTCTCTCTTGATAACCTGTGACAGCGTACAGCCTTCAGAAATGTGTTTTCTACCAAGCAAATAGTACCACTAGTAGCATTTTCATACGAATGCTGTTTTCGCGGGGTAGCTGGATTGCTACAGTAGATGCAGGGTAGATGCAGTTATTCATCAAAAATAGCCGCAAAAATAGACCCTATGTCATGACAGTCAGTCGGCAAAGTAAATTCACTCCTGACATACCGAGGTACACATTAAAGAAGACATTGGGTAAAAAAAGAAACAGGTTGCTTCATGATTTGAAAATATGCCCAAAGGTCTATCTTTATTCCTCTCCACTGAATCGCTGAGTGAGACAATACAATAGAGGATAATTTTAGCCCACAATACCAGGATACTACTGGCAGTTGCCGGCGGAAGTATGTTCAGTGTTTGTGATATATTCCGTTTAATGTAATCTGCAAGTTATTTCGGCAAAATCCCATTTTCAAACTTATAGAAAAATAAGTAAATAAAAACATGAGTGTGTCCCTAGCAGATCCACACTAGTCTCGTCTCTTGAGTTACTTAAAAGCTGAAACCGGTGAATATCTTTTGTCTCACAACAGCTTGGCACTCGCTAGATAAACGCATGTGACTAATGCACATTTCGTGATTTTGATTACACTCCATCACAACAAAAATTAAACAAATGTATGTTTGGGGAGATAAAATACCATGAAATACATAATATATACTTCCTTGCGAACACTTGCAGCCAGTTTTGTGGCTGCTGCTGAACACGTACTTCACAAAGACGGGGTCAAGTGGCTCTGGTCTGTTAGACTAAGAACTAGCAGCTAACACGCATGACCTAAGCGATATTGGATGTGGGGTGGTTGCTGGTGCCAGATGTGGTGGTTCCGGTATCTCAGAAACAGTCGCCCTCCTGGGATTTTCACATAGTGCAGCACCTACAGTTTACAGAGAATGGTGTGATGAATAACAAACATCCAGTCAGTGGCATTTTTGAGGCCAAAAACAGCTTGTTAAGGCATGCCACAAAATAATAAACAGCAAAAATAACAGCTCAGTACAACAGCAGTTTGGCTTCTCTCAACATACATACTTCATCACCCTTGAACTGATTCTGGAGCCAAAATAGGTCCTGCCCGGTACTAGCTAGGTGTATCTAATAAACTGGGTCCTACCCGGTACTAGCTAGGTGTATCTAATAAACTGGGTCCTACCCGGTACTAGCTAGGTGTATCTAATAAACTGGGTCATACCCGGTACTAGGTGGTCGCACCTCCTTAAGTGGCCACTGAGTGAAATAAATAAATAAAATTACCAGCAGGTAAAAATTGAATATCTGAATACTTAACATGTATCAATTCAGAATTAAGGCAAAAAAATGTGACACATTCTCTTTAACAGGTGGTTGAGAAATGGCTGCTGGGTCCCCCTGACCTTGAGGGTGGGGACCTTACTTTCATTTCCACGGCGGAATTCCACCATCGGTTGTGGGATTTCATTAAGAAACTGCTTTAAAAAGGTGTTTTCCCTGCTTTATTTTCGTACCCAGTATATCAGGTTTTTTGTGGGCTTCTTAAAAGGTGAAGGTGAACATGACCAATATTTTTGGTCGAACCACTGAAAAATTATTATAAAGTGTAGTTTTTGTACGAAATGATGGCGAGGCATATTTTGGCAAAAAAATAGTAAGAAATATCCTTTATTTTCACTCATTCCTTTCCAGACAGAGAAATGAATATGACATTGAATCGCCAGTCAATACACCTCCCGGTTGATACCTAAGAGAAACATATTTTTTAATGCAGGACGTGTCGTTTTACAAAATTCATACGTTTTGCTTAGTTGTTAATGACATGCAGCCATAACTGGCTCATGTGGGAAAATACGACTAGATGTTTTCACTAATGGAAGAAGATCGGTGAAATAAGTATCACACAACAGCCTTGATTCTCCTCCCGGCTGCTCACTGACCTTGTAGTTTCTGAGTGCCCGTTGAATGCCGATAAACAAGCAGAATGTTATGTTCATTCTTTACATGTTTACTTATCGGGAGAAAAAAGTGTGAGCGGTGGCCCAGGTGAATGTAATCGCTCATGACACAGGCGTTCCGAAAGTGGCTCATATGCTGGCCTCGCGACACCAGTCAAGTGGCGAGAGAAACACGCCTCTCAGTTTGCTCGCACAGGCTACTCTTGTGATCTTTCGGCCACAAAGTAAATAAAAAAGAACGTGGCCTCCTCATTTTGAATACAGGTAATTAGGTAAGTGAAAGATCTACTGAGCTTTAGGCCCACGGACACTGGAATGTAACTGGGTAGGATGTTAGAGCTGGTGGCTGCAGTCAAGTTAAAATTTCTGTCTCTATAAACCAGGCCACGGATCAAAGGAATCTTGTATTATAAATAATAATGTTTGACTGTAGTTCTGCTCCTTTTTTATGATAAGAACATACAGTCCCACTGCCTGTCTATGACATCTATTTCTTAGATGTTCGGCAGACTTCCATCTCATCCCGTCAAACATAAATGAACGATAACACGATAACAAATGAACGATGACACGATAACGCTCCAATGCTTTGGGTTTCCTGCTTCAGTCTATGTAAAGCCTGTTATCACTGCAGTCTTGTTTGATTAAAATATAAAATCATGCAGTGCTATTTTAATCTGTCTTTTGTTCGTTTGGGTATGTGATTTTTTAGGAACATAAATAATATCTTAGTCGTCACAAAAACAGGATAACTAGATACTGCTCTGTTTCGTGACGTATGTCGTTCATGCATCTATAAACGCTTAGCTTTTTTTTGCAGATTTTGGATTTTTGAGTTTTTTGCCATGCGCTTTTCAGTACGATTCAGAACATTTGCTGTTTAACAAAGCCATTCCTCGAATCATGCATACCGGTTGCATGACAACACGTCGTACCCAATATAAGCGATTTAGTAACGGGAATTCATCTGCGGGAATGCATGCTCATTCTCCTGGTGCAGGTCCTGCACAACGACTGCAGGGGCCTCTTTAAAATCCAAAAACAATTTTGAATAATCCAAAAGAGAGCCTTATTCATTTTCCGCTGACAGGGATTGTACTTTACAATGAGATTGATATGAGGGCATACATCAGGAAGATAGCAAATCATTAGGACCTGAAGCATTAAACTTTTTTTCAGACACATAAAAATGACATTGCAGTTATGGAACCGAATTTGCAACCTGAAGGCTGCAGGTTAAAATTTAGTGTGCAGGTGGGGACTGCTGATCTGCTCGAATCCCCTTCAGCAAATGGGTTTATTCTGAATCGACCAGAAAAGACACACTTCTGTACGTAAGCTTTAAGTGTCGGATAAATGTTGGGAGCTGTCTGATAAGCAACCAGAAACAGTAAAAATGGCTAGAGTTGGGTGGCACGGTGGTACGGTGGTTAGCATCTTCGGGTTTGGATGGACGGATGATTACAATAACAACAGCAGCGGCCATCTATATGAAACAGGAGAGTGAATAATAATGGATTGGGTTGTATCTTTCTTGAATTTGGCTGAAGAAACATGCATCTGGCTCCTAGTGGAATTATCCACATATTTCACATAGATATACACCAGTGTGTGGAGATGGTTGTGTTCCACATATCATTCCTGGATTCGTAATACTGCAGAGTGCGAGCGGATTGCAGGTCAGGGCAGCAGGCAAAATCAGGGCTCAGCAACGGCAGGTCTATTGTATTACATATTTCCCCTTTGAGAGACTGATGGGAACAGGGCAAGACTGAGGCCCCGAAAAACATAAAAGGCAGGAATGAGGTGGAGAATATCATGCCACAAGAGCAAATTTAGCAGTGAGATTTGGGGAGCACCCAGCCATCTTACTGGTCTTGAGGAAGATACCACTGGGGACTTCAGCTTTCCATTCAGACCAGAATACAGTGCAGAGGTCAAGGGTCAGGTAGAACCAATCAATACCAATAAATGCAGTCACATGACTGTCCCTCCCAAGGCAGTTGGAGGCCACACCCCCCTCCCACCCACACATACACAGTTTTCTCAACAACTGAAGGGACCAGATATTTATTTTTATACTTTGTCTTGCCATGTAACTGGGGATGGATGTATTAATTTTTTCTCTGCACTTGACTGTATCATTTTTCAGATTTAGATGCTTTTAGATCCAGTGAGTTCAGATGAAACAGAGAGTAGTGTATCGTTCGGCTACAGTCTCCAACTAGAAGCCGGCCTCGACCATCACGCACAGAAACACACATGAACAGCTGCATCCATGACTCATATTCGGAAGTCTCAGTTTGTATGTGTACTGTATATACACGTATGTATCTGTCCCTCCACACAGTGAATCATGCAGCAGCATCAGTCACTTTGACAATTTGCAGTTGCTGAATGGCTCAGATGCCTCAGCTAACTGACTGTAAATGCGGTGTGATCGTTGGTCCCTTACGCAGTGGTTCCAGTGTCTCAGAAAGAGCCGTCCTCTCGGGATTTTCACACGATACAGTGCCTAGAGTTTACTGGAGTGGTGAGCAAACGACGGCCAGTCGATGGCATTTCGGTGGCCAAAAACATCCTGTTAATGAGAGAGGTCAGGGGAGAATGGCCGGACTTGTTAAAGCTAACAGGAAGGCCATAAGTGCAAAAATAACAGGTCGGTTTGACAGTGGTGTCCAGGATGGCTTCCTTGAAAGCACAACTTCTCAACCCTGCAAGCAGGTCTTGAGCCAAAAGTGGGTTCATCCAAGTATTAGCTAGGTGAACCTAATAGTGACCACTCAACATATATGTATGTGTATGTGTGGATTAGGTTTATATTAATTTGTGGGGACCAAATGTCCCCCACAATATAGTAAATATCTGTCTTTTTGAAATTGTGGGGACCGTTTTTCGGGTCCCCACAATGTGAGTGCAATCAAAAAAGTAAAAATACCAAAATTCTCGTACTGTACTTTGTTTGGTTACTTGTGGTTAAGGTTAGGGCTGGGTAGGGGTTAAGGTTGTCATGTTATGATAAGAGTTTTCCCCATAGAAATGAATGGAGAGTCCCCACAAAGATATAATTTAAGAAACACACAAGCAAATATTTCAAAACATTCTTCATACCATGTGGCACATCTTTCTATTTGTGATACTCAACCTATTCTCAGCAAGTTCGTCTTCTGCATTTGACGCGGTCGTTTCCTGGCTATCGTCGTCTTCTTGATTGCATTTCGGAAGCAGTCTCACGCCTCCCTCTTAGACACATACAAAGCGTCCATTCTCCTTCCACCACGCTGCTTTTGAACTGGGCTTTTTCTGTGAGATTTACATGAATTTCCCTCCATCCAAAACTTAAAAAAAATACATAACTAACCATATTTCCAGACTTTCAGTTCCCAGTGCGAGCACATCTGTTGTCGCTGGGTTTCTCTGTCATGTATCCGTCAGTTTATACCACGAGAGGCGCATTGGCCGAGATGCACTGTTCTCAGAGGATTATTTTAGACTTAATTTAAAGAAAGGAAAGAAAACGATACCTTAGGAAAACATACAGGGGAGGGACAGTCTGCGAATCGTTCCCCACATCACCGAGAGCTGAGCAGCTTCAACACAGTCTACTTGATGCTTCCAGGAAGGTCTCTCCAATCCAGTAATATGTCACTGGGCTTTGTGGCAAGATGAGGCTCCACAATGACCTGAAATGCTCCTTAAGATGGTACCACTGGCCAAACAGTTTTGTAGAACCTGCCCCAGTTACGATCCAGTTCGTCTCCATCTCTGTTCCCCTCTGCAGAAGACATGCACCCTAATGCACATAAATTTCTCTCGTGTCCCTCTGGTTTCGAATACAATTATACAAATTAAAGACAACACAGAAAACTGTTTACATCCTTTAATTTTATACTAATAGTCATTTGTCCTTGGTGCACTCATGTGGAGTCACATTTTGGAGTAATATACATATATAATTCAGTGCAAGATAAGATAAGATAAGATCGATTAGCTTTACTGATCCCAGTGGCAGGTTCTTGTACTGCTAATGCTAATTCTTGAACCACTAATTGTGCGTGAGAAAAAAACAATATTTGTTTGTAGTTGAGGCATTATTTGATTTGTTTGTATTTTACTCAAAGCTGGACATGACTGGCCATGTGTTTTCCTTCTCCTTGCACACCCATCACTCGTTACTTTGAAGGGAGTGTCACCTCCCTCTCCAGCCCTGTTCCGCAACGCTGCCCTCTTGTAGACAGATGTATCGCGGTCACGAACGCACTACGCGGCACCGAGCCCCACAGCGGTGCCTGCGAGCTTTTGATCTTCGTTTCAAAGGGAATTCCAGTCTGTGTCATTGCCAGGGACTTTTCTGCGGCTCGCTGTACGTTAGCCGTCGAAACCTGTTTGTACCTTGAAGTAACAGAACAGTCACGGGAGCATCGATTTTGACGGTCGCCCACATTGTGCCATTTGTTTCACTCGCAGTAAAGAGCTACTGTACGCTGTCACAGAGGGGGCACCTCAGCACTTGCTATTTGTTAACATAACCATCCAATAAGCTGGAACACTGGACTTAATGACAGGTTTTCTCTACCACTTGAACACACTCCCTCTGATCTTTTTCACAAGCGCGTCGTTCTGAATATATCTCACTTCCTAAGAATCTAGGAACATGTCCAGTTGTGTTCACCAGCAAGGAAATGAGCCAATTATTAACTATATTTCTGTGTCTTTATGTAAAGCTGCATTAAATATTAATATACTGGTGTGTGAGTTTCGTCTGTGGCAGGAATTTGGCTGCGCTGGATGTCTCTCTCTTTGAGGATGCCACTGTCTAGGTTAAAGGGTTAGG
Organism: Mormyrus proboscirostris; assembly: GCA_026779585.1. Taxonomy (NCBI): domain Eukaryota; kingdom Metazoa; phylum Chordata; class Actinopteri; order Osteoglossiformes; family Mormyridae; genus Mormyrus; species Mormyrus proboscirostris. Next base: position 2,677,600 of record JAODKF010000045.1, on the reverse strand, counting down.
TATGCTTAAGAAAGCAGGCTAGTGTGTAAAGTTGTCATGATACCGAATATGAATCGATGAAAGCAAATCGGAAAGAGGACTGGATTACCTAACAGACAGGCAGCTTTGTAAACGACAAAACCAGAGTTCTGATTTTTTGACCCTGTCAAGCTAAAAAAGAAAAAGTGACTCCTGTTTCGAGGACATGTAACCATTAGCATTAGCACGTCCTCATTGCCTAAACCCAACCAGCTTCTGCTGCCCAGCTTATCTTTCCAGTGTACTGACTGCTCTGTAGCGTCTGTAATGATATTGGTTTCTCTCGACATGACTTGCGAGCAATCCCCCGTGTTAGGACCCCTTTGTTCGGTCCACTGGATGGAGGAATATCCCCTTCCAGTCCCTTGGTCCGCAGAACCCTTTAATGCGTGGCTCTTCAGGGATCCCTTCTGGACCGCCTGCTGCGTTTTGTCAGGGCACTGGGCACAAACCGTGGTTTAGCTTGACAAGGTCATTCACATCAGTTAAAAAAAACACACACACACACACACACACACACACACACACATCGCAATCCACCATTTAATGTGACACACGCGAACACATGCAGAGGATCCGCATGTAAATCGCAGAGACCCAGCCCCAATTCACAGAGCCTCCTGAAATCTCTTTCTATATTTACATGATTAATGACGACGTGTCGGCACGCTTTGTTTACATATAGCCAGGCGGCGACGCCTTCCGTCCTGTACGTATTTGTGCCTTTCTGGCTTCTCCTGATGGATTAGGTACACAAAAACAGATGGTGCATATATTTTCTCGACGTGGACGCATGTGTCGTGTGCCTGAGTGGACTCGCTTGACGCAGCTCGGAGCTTCCCTTCACCCGCAGTGGATTGTCGAGCGCCATGCTACACCCACGCAGAAACGCCAAGTGAACCAGTCAACATCATCATTAATCTTGCAGTCGTAAATGAGAATCCATCTCCGAGGCTGGCCGCAAATCGTACCAATAGCCAACGTAACTGGTGCCGTGCATAATACCGAACTAAAAGGCTGAGAATTGTTCATTAAGCCTGAAAAATATTCCCCGAGAGGACAATAATAAAGAAAAAACACTGTGTATCTGACAAATAATGCTACACATGCTGTATATGTCTAGGTGATACCTCATACTGGCACAAAAAAATATCATTCTGGCAAACAAACACACCTGTCATGTCTAATAACCTGCCCCTGTTATGCTTTCATATTCATTATTGTGATGTTTAAGGTTTTATGTCAAATTTTATTGCTTTTTGTATTTTTCCCAGTGTTAGCTACACAATTTCAAATTATATTACATATGTGTACAAATATTATATTGAGGTTATGAAATCTGAACATAAGCAGCATATTTAGCTGTATTAAAATATGGGCAAAAACACTGTGTTTAAATAGCAACAAAAAATCTTTTCTTTGATGGAAAGACTATGCATCATGTGCATTTTTACAAAATATGCTATTCCATGCTATTATTATTATTTTTGTTGTTATTATTATTATTACATTGTCATTGATGCTCATTTCGTTGTTATTGTACGTGTTGTTTTTTATCTTTGAATGTCTTTGCTTTGACTTTTTATCTTAGACTGTAGAAGTTAAACAGAACTCTGTCAAGCCTTAATAAACAAATCATTACCCCTGAAACAAATGACTGTACCATCCTTTATGAATTCATAAGAAACACATATCAAGATAACAAAATGCCACTTAGTGCCTGCTGTATGCCATTCAGGTGCAAATGAACGTTTCCACACCTGTAATATAAAGTAACCTTCAGCCGTACCTGTACAAACATCACCTCTCAGCGCGGATGGAATCTGAATGCTACACAAAGTCTTTCACCATATTTCAGCCTGAGCTTCAACATGCAAATCCCAGCTTGTTTATCTCAGCTATGGCCAGACTGTAACGGGGGTGGGGGGCCGCACTGAGGAGGACGACCAGGTCTGCAGCGGTCATGGCGTAGAGACCAAAAAAAAAAAAAAAAAAGAGCACAAATAAAAATCAACATTTTTTCCCCCCAAACGGGGTGTTCTAGGAAGGATTTTGACAAATATGAAGGACAACTTGTGAATCCCCCATAGTGAAATGGGGGGGTGGCGGGTGTATTAATTTTATTTTTTATGATACTTCAGATGTACAGATAAAAATCCAGATGCTTCATATTTCCTGCAATGAGATGGATGATCAAATTAACAGCCGACTTCATTCATCTGCAGCCTGTTGTCTGCA
>JAODKF010000045.1:2653692-2665445 GCA_026779585.1 Mormyrus proboscirostris | reverse complement strand
CCCCCCCCCCCCAAAAAAAAAAGACACTACATAAGCTGGACAAAACTTTGGAAAACAATCCAATGTAAAAAACAACGTAAATCAGCCTGTGAGGCACGCAGATATGAACACGCCCCCATCATTCACGCTGACTGGTCTGGTGTCAGATTTCCTGTTGGGCTCCGTGGCTCCCTGAGATTACATGAGAAAATAAGTCTTTTAAGTGAGCAAACAGTGTCAGAGTTGCAATGGCAAACTTATTCGGCGCTGACTTACGCACCGTATTCAAAGGAGGGAAATGCTTCTCAAGTTGGGAGCAGGGATAAGAGGAACAACACGGTACTCAAGGAGAAGCATCAGCTGCATTTCAGACTGAGGAAACACTGGAATTGGGATGTGGAACAGCTGAAAAAATGCTGTTTATTTATAATGTCTCTCCCTTCTGTTTATAGTAGCAATAGGTTAGCATTGTAGGAAATTAATTACTGATTACTAATAGTAATTGTTGTTTTCTGTTGCAAGTGCCAATTATTCTTTTCTGTTACCTGCCTATTATTGTATATGCAGCCCCAATTAAAAATGCACGAGTGTTCCCGCTAAATCGTGCCATTCTTTAATTGCATATGTACACATTTATTTAATGATGAGTGTAATGACTTCTTTTAGATCACTGTGGCTTACACAAAAAAAGAAAAAAATCTATTGAGAGGACACCTGGAAGGCGTGCTTTGTGGATTGGAAACTGATGTAGCGGTCTGCAGACAGGCTGTTCACACTCAGCAGCTTGCCTGCCTCTCCACACTGATGGGTTTCAATAAATATTTTGCGGCAGCCTCGTGCGTATATCCTCCCCATTCGGCGTTTTCGCATCGTACGTTTCTAAGGGCTTGCTTTTAAGTGCTTCGCTAATGCTCTGTACAGCATATAAGGCACATCTGCAAAGGGCCGTTCCGAGAGAACAAATGCCCTGAGCATATTCGGTGGTGATGTGCAGCGTGTATAATTACCCCAGAGGTTCAGGATGACTAAGACCAGAAGGGACGCAACGGCAGCACCTGCGATTCTGTGAGTTGAAAAGGAAATTAAATATTCCAACATAATGAACACTTTGATTATTGCCATATTCAAAAATAGTATATACCAGAATATTATTCAAACACCAACAGCTAATTTCCTCCGTTGGACAGGTGGGTATTCTGAATTAGTCGTATGAATAATAGTGTCGTGTTATTTTAAGCTCTTCCCTCATTTTATGTATGGCTCCGATGTTGTCGATTCATGAGATGCGAAATGAACTCCTGCACTCTAAATTAATTAGCTTTTGATCACATATATTTAGCGAAATTGTCTACTATCAAAGTCTGATATTGGAATTGAGGGCCGTAAGTGTGGATGCCTCGGGAATTTTTTTATTTCATTCATTAATTCATTCATTTTCCAACCCGCTTTATCCTATTGGGTCGCGGGGGGTCCAGAGCCTATCCCGGAAGCAATGGGCACGAGGCAGGGAACAACCCTGGACAGGGGGCCAGCCCATCGCAGATTTTCTATTTCCACCATTTCAGAAGCCCAGGGTTTTTCAAGTGACCTAAAGCTGACCAAGAAAATTCAGGGAATATGAATTTGACACAGGTAAAGAGCACAAACACAGATTTTGAGAATTATTTTATTTAAACGATTGTGTTTCAGTAGCATTAGAATCAATAAAACGATTAACCCCCGTCAGTATATGCTTATTCTGATTGTTACAAACCTAAGACAATTATCATCTCGGGCTCCGAGATTGCATGCTGACACAGTGCAGTATCCCATGTTTGGCATGGTTGCCTGTAAGCACTGTAGGGGGCACTAGCTGGCTGGCAGGTTTCCGTCTGTATGTACATTTCCACATACACACATGGTGAGGCAATCAAAGGATGTGCTCCACTAGACAATTTAAGCAAAGTATATACAGATATTTAAAACACAACACTCTCATGAAGGAATGATTTATTGGTTCCTGAGGAGATCGATGGGTTCGAGTTGGAGGGCTGCAAATGTGGGGCTCTGATCCTTTCTCCCCTCAGAAGACGCAGCCTGTTTTCTGTCATGGTTGCCGGCCGGTTGCAGACAGCAGGGCATTCTTCTGCCGCCCACTGAGGCCATCGAGCTCCTGCCTGGCGACGGAAGGGGCCACTGTAGCTCTTTCACTATTTGACCCTGGGGGAGAGGGCATCACTCTTGAAGGGTCTGGCGCCTCATAAAAAGGGGGCAGCATCTGAAATGAACTGGGCTTCACTGAATCAGACGGAGGTAGATGCCTGAGGGTACTGACACAGCACATTTTCCCCTCAGCTTAGTTTCACCGACCTGGGATTCTAAGCAAGTCTCCTGTTCTGCACACCACAAATGTGTGTAGAAATGTTTTATTATACTAATGGCACTGCTGCCCATTTTTCCTGGACAAGACTGTCCATGAGAAACATGAAAGAAGACCAGGGTGGTATCTCCCTGCCTGTCTCCACCCTGCCCGTTTCCTCCCTGCTCGTCTCCTCCCTACCAATCTTCTCCGTGTCACGTCTCTAACAAGCCATTCCTTTCCCTATACCTTCGTGTGAAAATCACTCACAGCTGCCTCTCATTAGTTCTCTTGTTAGTCTCGTATATACGTGCTTCCCAGACCTGTGTTCCCCAGTCCAGTCATTAATGTCGAGTCTTTCTGTTGCCTGTGTCTTTCCCTTTTGTTTTGGATTCCTCCTGGTCCAGTTTGTTTAAAGACTTTGTTCATTTAGTTCAATAAACCCCTTTTATTTTACCACAATGCCTGCTCTGGAGTAATTCGTCCCCGAAGTTGTGACACGGGGAAGGGCTCCGAGAGGTCTATCTGAACATAACTCAAATATACTTTAGAAAAAAAGAAGGCTGTTGAAACATTTCCAGTTGTATTGCACTCTGATTACTGCTCTTGAAAATGGGATGAAATAGGTCATGCATATTAAAAATAAATCATGTTCATTAGTATAAACTTTTAATGGAAATGCTTATATCTTAATATATTGTTAGTACTTTAATTTTGAAGTGACCCACTTAAACACGGATGAATTTTTACTTAGAATGTTTGAACATACTTTATGATTAAATAAGTTATCTAAACAAGGGGCCATTTCTATGGTTCAGCACACACAGCATTCGGGCTGTTGCTGAAATTATGGAGTACCATGAACAGTCAGTAGGCTGCACGTGTTTGTCTTAAGGCGCGGCAAAGATTTACCAGCAGGGGGTGCACTGCACGAACCTCCGGTGGCATTCGGTCAGCTCTTGTGCCACACTCTGTCTCACCCCAAACGACAACCCCCTCCGAGGCCCCAGCAGGGCAGACGGCCAGCCCACACACGGTGCGACTATAAATTCAAGGCTGCCTTTTAATTATCCTATGATTCACCTGCTACATGCACGTGCACCCAGTGAAAGGTGTCCATTCTCCACCCCCAAATTTAACGTCGGGGTCAGCTGAGATACAGGTGGGGGCTGGTCAATATCTTATAAAAACTCCATTTAGCGCTACTGCATCTCCAAGATGGAGCCCCACTCCCCCAGGGCAGGCGGTGACTGCGGGGGGCTTGCAGATGCTGGGCCCTGACAGAGACTGATGGGACAGCACTAGGCAGCCGGGCAAGGACGAAGGGACGGTGTATCCAGAGCGCGGCGGGGTTCCCCTCTCGCCGTGGCTTGGCCGCCACCGCCGGAAGAGGCTTAATTCCTAGTTAAACGGCTTAAGCAGGAGCTCTGCGTTCCGTGTGCTGCATGTCCCCCACTCCCAGAATGCCGTGCCACTCAGAATGGTGGAATTATCCAGGGCGACGGCCGCCATGATGCTCCGCTGTGACGCTCCTTGCAGCAAAATGAAAGTGCTGTAGAAATTGCAGTGAATTGTACAGCTACAATTTCAGGCCGCATTTGAGCTCCGCCTGGCCGCAGTCTGGTCCGGATGGAAAAAGAAGGAATGACCTAGTAAATGCCAGACGCTACATAAAATGTGTTTTATAACTGGATTGCACTTAAAAGGAGGTTATAGGAGGATGGCAAGACACGTATTTACTGTCCTTTGGATGTAATTTACAAAAATAAATCCTGATACAGTTCCATTTGGCAACACAGGAAAACAAAAAAAATCTCATCGGCTCACTCTGTGCATTTCACTCTCGCAGTTTTCAAGGCTACACAATCCTCCCATCTAAATTCCATAAATCTGCTATCAAATTAATGTATCTGAAGTACTTGAAAGACATTCATTCGCCAGGCTTGCCTGCGTTTGTTATTTTCAGCCACCTACTCAGGGAAGCTGAAGGAGGCAAATGCACTTAGAATTAACTTGTGTAGCTGCATTAGATGGATGACAGAGGAAGAAGATAATGATATGTTGCTGACCGATGTCAGTTGTGGCCAAATGAATGCCCTGTTCAGCATAATGCACGCCAACCGGAGTCAGGGTTCTTCAGAAAACCTGACTCACTTCAGCTAGTCGAGCCCAAACTTCAGTCAAAATATGCACAGATAACTAAATGCTGGATGGAAGTTTGCTGAAGTCACAGTACCTGCTGTGATTTGGACTAGTTTGGATAACTTAGTTTGTAACATTCTTACTCATAATGGAACTTGTCCTCTGCAAAGTGTGAATAATGATTCTCACAAGATAATGCAGCATGTCTGTTACGACTTGAGACCAAATTTGGTCACCAATCTGGTGGTTTCCTTTCTCAAGTGCGGTTTCTGGCTCTGAATTTCTTGCACTTCCCGCCAGTGAGACCTGCTGTCTTCCTTATCTTCTCTTAACGCGTCTGATCACTGCATAGGTAAATAAGAATTCTCAAGTGTTCCACATTCACATTTCGTTTATTTAGCAGATACTTTTGTCCAAAGTGACGTACATTTCTTTAAGGGCCTGGCTCAAAGGCCCAACAATTAAACCGCTCTGCCGACCCCTGGATCTGAACTGACAACCTTCCGATCATAGACCCAATGTCCTAACCCGCGGATCAGCACAAACACACAAACAAAACAAAGCACCCTGCCAAATTGTTCATCTGTAATGTTTAGACTTATACACAAAGATCTTCCTGTTTTTATAGCGGGATGCACTGATCCTCAAAGCTCTGTGAGAAATTCACTGTCGTGCTGTATAATGATCGCAATACAGATAGTTTTTCTTTTTTGTTATCAAGTGAGCTGGATTAGCTTTAAACAAAAACACTATCAGACCTCGACACCAGACCTGCGGTGTGTATGAAGAGGGAGCGAGTTCATGGAAGGTAAACACGTTACACGCTAAGCTATACGCTGGAAATGAAGAGCATCGGCGAGGCTTGCGGCCAGGTTAAGGTGCAGTGTGTCCGTGGCTGTGTTTCTGTCAGGACTCCATTCCACCACTTAGCTCCCAAAGCAAACTTTTTAGGTTTTCCTCCAAAAGATTAAAAATGACCGGAATGAAAAGTAAAGTAACCCTCTTCCGGGGATTGCGAGTCCATCAGCTGTGAGTACCTTTCCGAAAAAACCTGCTTATGCTGGTCGCTGAGTTTAACTCGTCAAAGATGGTCTCAGATCGTCTGAGTTAGTCGTGCTGGTGTGGTATAACCAGCCAAACCATCACACCATCGTACAAAAACATACCTTAAGCTGGTCAACTATCATAAATTGGTCAACCAGCAGGACATGACTTATGCCTGGAAATCATTCCAGATTCACGAGTTTAATAGGCTGGAGATGAATGAGGATTTCTGAGAAGTGAAAAGCCACATTTTAATGCCACCAGTGGTGGCGATCATACGTGTTTCTGCACAGGAAAAGTGGTAATTCTTTACAACACAGGTCTACCTGGCTATAAAAGTGGTCGTAAAATGGATTTTACGCTGTTAAACACACTAACAGAGATGTGATTTATTACAGTTAGTCAACTGACTTTCAGAAGGATAAAAAAGAAAAAGCATAAAAACGTATTTTAAGAAATCTGGTTAAAAGAAAATACACCATAGCCGCTCTCATGGGAGGAAACAGAGCTGGTCGTGACAGGAACGCCTATGCAGGGCATCTGGGAGAGCCTGTGATCGCCGTGAAATCTATAGAGAAGCTGCTGGAAGAAGCCAAGAGAGTTTGACAGGCAGGGATACAGAGGTATCCACCATCTCCGGCCACATAACCGACCCCAACACTCATCTGCAGCCTCACGGAAGGATGTCAGGACCGTCACTCTCAGACGAATCTCCCAGGTGCCATGAGACCCCCCCCCCTCCCCAGTGTGCTTTTTAAACAATGCCAGCCTGCCAGAAATATTGTATGGTGCGGAAAGTAATATGTTTATAGGGTTTTGCTCTGATTTATTGGCTGAACTAGTCAGTAGTGAACTAGCTATGTTTTTCTGTTTTTTTCGTTTGGTTGACCTTCGTTTAAAAGGGAAGAGGTCGCTCATCTCCGCAAAGTAAAACAACACGGTGCGATGGAGAGAACATTGTCAGCAGCCCGAGGTTTATTTATCTTGGACTATTCCTGCTTTTTTCTTTTTTTTTTTTCCTTTGCTCCTTTTTATGGACCTGGTCATTGGCAGTCTCCGTACATGGCGGCCAACCCATTTCCTCTGGACGGGAACTTCTAAGGAACCAGTAAAAGTCCATTTGAGCAGTGGCCTGCGTGACCCCCCACTGCCTGCCGTAAGCCTGACATTATGTCAGATGGATGTGAAGGCAAAATACATAAAAGTACATGAATGAACAAACAAAATTAAATAAATAGTAAAATAAGTAAATTTATTTAAGAATGTTATATTAAAAATTACAAGAAGGTACATAGGAGTATACGTTCTGAAAATATGAAATCTAATTCACGGTTACCAGCTCACAAGCATCCGGTGTGACACTCACGCTTTCAGACTCTCACGCTCACAGCAAATTATTTCATTATAAACCTAAAATTAACTACATCAAAAGCGCCAGGCAGTTTGCAAACCCTACAGACTACTTATAAGGTAATAAAACTGTCACATACATGTAAATGTGTATGCGTGTGCAGACTCGTCCCGAATTGAAAATCTTACGCCAGCCAGCTGACCAAAGTTGGCCACCATGCTAATATTTTGACAGCGAGGAGGTTAAAGTGCTACCCTGGGATGTGGTCATATCTTAGCCAAAAACAACAGGTCTCTGTTGTGTGTTTGCTGTTTACTTTGCTGTTTGGAGGCCGTCGCGCTGAAACCCGGGTGGAATGACCTGAATACGTGCCTGCAAAGAGAACATTTTCCAGGGTCGGCGTCCGTAAATCCGAGCCGCGGTTCTGTGAGAGTGCGGCCCGCTGGGAAGGACACGAAGCAGGCCCGGGGTCCACACTGGGCTCCCGTAGCGGAAATGTGGAGTGTTCCCCCCTACTCTGCCCGGCCGCGTAGCCCCCCCCTCAGCCGCGGTGTGAGCGCGGCTTCTCCCCAAGTCACATGGGCGATCAAAGCAGAGCCAGCTGGGATCTTCTGCTACCTCCCGGCTGGAGCCTCAGTGACAGAAAGCAGAGCAAACAGGTGGGCAGCGGGCAGAACTCAGATGAAAGGGGCTTTGTACCAAAAAATATGGCGCCAGCACCCGAAAAGACTCAGGAGAAGGAAGAAAGCGGCAGGGAGAGAGTGAATCCTTGAAGCTGAGGGAGGTCCGGAACCCTTTAAGCAGAAGAGCAAAGGTAAACAAGCAGGACTACGAAAGGACAGCAACACGAGAGACAATAAACAACAGTGGCTCCATTCAGCATTTAAACAGCATTAAACAGCAACGGAGGCTAAAGGGAAAAGGGAGCCCACCGCTTCTGAATGTTAACAGCATCCCAGTAACTATTCAGGATAAGCTATCTTACTGTTACCAGGCATAATAAATCATACTGAGAAATGAGTCTTGCAATAACAAAAAAAGTCATCTTCTCACATTCTGTTTACTGTACGTTATGCAGCCTGGTTCATCTTGTGCTGTGAGCGTCGAATTATTTCATTATCGTATTTAACTTTAGTATCAGGCAAGTTAGAATCATATTATGCGGTCTTTTTCAGAAATATATACTGTATATTTCAAGCCCTTAAGAATTTATAAAACCTGCACTGTGTCATGGTATCATTATTCTACATTTTTATGCCAAGAGAGCATGGGCAGAATGTAATTCTGTGTTAAACAAGCTTGTGCTCTTTGACTTCAAAGCGCACATTCATTTATATGAATTGTTCTATTTGGCAAGAGGACAATAAGCATCCACAGCATGTTGCTTTTCACTTTGCTTTATAAAATGTGACAGAAATCCTCCTTGAGGGAGAATCCATGGTGCAAAACAAGGGCATTAGATTTAAACGATTGTAAAATATAGATTATCCCATGTCATGTTGGGCAGTTAAAATTAGTGATGTTGGCTCAGAATCAGATTTAATGTCTATATACTAAAACAAATCTTCCTGAACTTGCAATAATATTAATAAATGTATTCAAACTGCCGTGGATGAAGCTTTGCTACAATTCACTGACATAAAATGAATAAATCAATCACATAACAAGTGAGCAGCCCAAAGTAACCAAACTTCGCGAACCCGACGGAAATGTTAATTCATCTTTAGCTTTCATTTCACTTAAATTTGAGGGAGTGCACGACCCCATTAGTGTCACTGATGTGCGGCAGACGAGCAGCAGAATGATCTCAGCGACCCATATGGCACAAAGGGAAGGATTTCTCCTGCTACCTGGCAATAGTTATTAATTAATGTTAGAAAATAGGTGATGTGTGTTTTTTTTTTTATTTGGTCTCTTCTGAAGGTGGCATTTTCCATATCCAGTGACAGTGGCAGATCTGCCAGGCATTACATTTGAGTTGTGATGGTGCCATAAATTAGCATAAATGACCAGAATGCACCGCATAATTATGCTCTCACACTTATTAGCACGGTGACTCTCGAGGAGTCACTCTCACCAACACTGCAGCTTCACATCTCCAGGAATGGGGGCTTGACTGTCCTTCTCGCTCTCTCTCTGCAAGCTTGCATGTTCTCCCAGTGCTGTGTAGAGCTTGCATGTTCTCCCTGTGCTGTGTGGTGTTTGCATGGTCTCCCTGTGCTCTGTAGAGCTTGCATGGTCTCCCTGTGCCATGTTGAGTTTCCATAGCCTCCCCGTGCTTTTTGGAGCTTGCATGGTCCCCCTGTGCCATGTAAAGCGTGCCCTGTGCTGTGTGGATTACTGCTAGCTACGCAGATGTCCTCTTGGAGACCAAAGGCATCCAGTTAGGCAAATTGGCATCTCTAAATTGCCTGTTGTCCCCCTGCCTTGTGCTCCATGCAGCCTGTCAAAGGCCCCAGGATCCCTGTGTCCTGTACTGGATAAGCAGCTGAAACATGGATTTAAAAAAATTAATAAAAGAACTCCAGCAGAAATGTCCAAATACGGTGAACATAAACATTATTATTTAAAATATGCCTGTGTGCATTCCTCACACAAAATGACGGTGAGCCCCATTGATAACCAAGTCTCATTAAGTGCACAGTTAAAGCCAATCAAGTTTCTCGTGGCCTGGATTAATCGTAAGAGATACACTGATTTCTAACAGAATGAAAGAAAGGTCATATCTGGTCATAGTTTAGCATCTTGAATCTTTCAGTTGGCACCGACATTTTGAGAATGAACGAATCAGTTTCTCCTGCTAGGCCCTACCATTCCTGGCTGATGTTCGTGAGAGGAATTTGATGGACCAGGAGAACCAGAATTAACTTATTAAAGCAAAATTGGAGATAAATCAGTCACTTAAAAAATAAAAACGCACAATGACATCGGAGTTCAGTAGGATCAGCGAACATATGGTTTTGTTACTGTACTGCTCACTATACTCTATTTTCCAATATAATGAACCACGGTCAGTTTGGATTGAAGAGACCAAGTCGCTTGAATTGGCAGGAATGTGCATTTTTTCCGCATCTCCTATTGCACTGTGAGCTACAAGGGCTTAAATTATCAGGCAGGCACTGCTCAGTTTTTAAGAGAAATGATGTAATTATTCGAAGTTCTGCTCGGACATGTCTGACGATGCCGTTGATGATGGATGCCCAACAAGCGCAGAAGCCGGAGTCTCTAATACAGCGCAGAGTTTACACTCAGCCTGCTATCGCTCACGGACTCTCACGGTGACCGTGGCTCAGACTCTTGAAATTACCCAGATATGTGGTCAGACCAGCCAAGTAAATGAGAGGCCGATTGCAGCCGTTTACAAAAAAAGGTCAGCCTTTGGATGTGACTAATGGCCTGTATCATTAAAATCAATAAATGTAAATCAAAAGTCTAAAATTCTTCCATAGTGTTCAGTTGGTGCTCGAAATATCAAACCTCTACTCAAGGCCAAGAGAACCGTACCATTTTCATCTACAAGTTAAAAGAGGCACAAATAGCAGACCTCAGCAAAGCTAACACTCACTGCAGTCAGATGACAGCTTGTTTACCATGTTTTCAGGGTTTCTGTGCGAGCTTTGATGGGGGGACCCACTTTGTAAACATCGTGTTTTTGTAAAAGTAACTTTGAATGTTTTGAAAGTGCCCTTCACAGTTATTGGTCTCCTTCATTTTATGTTTCCAGTGCTAGCTTGCCATGTAATCCCAGCTAATTTAGCTAGCTGAATAGCGCAGCGATCACAGAGCAAGCTAAAGTGTTTCAGCTGCCTCCAGCAGCAATACTGCAAGTTCCATAACCTACAGACAGCCCTCGCTTTTGGACTGACTTCCCATGCAGAGCGATGTTGATTCTACATGAGTGCTGCCAGGTCCTTTGGCTGGCTGACTTGGAGGAGATGGGTGATGGGGCGGCAAAGGAGGGGGGGGCGCAGAGGGCCGCGGAGGAGGCAGGCCTGTGCAGGGCACCTAACAAGCCCGTTTCATGCTATGTTATATTTTTGCACTACAACATCAGTGCAAATCACACAGACCTTTGCTCCTTAAACATTCACAGCAGTTGGCTCATGCATTATGGGATTTACAATTACACTTAATCCACTGTTTATTTATAGACTTTAGATGACAAAGGTAAATTTCACTGTAAAATTTAATCTTCCTTCCTTCTCAGTAACAGCTAATCAAATTGAAGCAACTGTGTCTTGTATTTTCCTTGTATCTGACTGATACTCAACTGCACGCTAAATCATATACCGCCCATTTCAACTGTAAAAACAAGAGTCGGGATTATTCTGAACAAATTTTAGTTATTGAAGCAGCGCTTCAATATGAATATAGATTATAAAAATTTTGAGCAGAAATATATTACTAATATTTTGCACCAAATACAAGTCACCAAATACAAGTCAAAATATTAATTAAAAAACACCTTCTTGTTATAGGCAAAGAATCAATAGCGCAGACCTCCTGCAGACGATCTTTAATTCATGTTATCCTTTTTTAGCACAGTTTTTTATTTTTGTGAGGAGCGAGGCTTCTGAGGATTTTTGCCCGGAGAAACATCTACAGACAAAAGCACGGGGTCACTGGGTATCGGCCTCCTGTCCCACGGCAGAGCAGCCATGCTGTGTCTTCGTGGGGTAACAGTTGTGCGTGGGAGGTGTTCACTGGCTGCAACTCCGGATCGTCAAGGTCTGTCTCTTGTCTCCTTAGTAACAATGGAAAGTGTTCCACTGTACGAACTAAAATTGTTTAGTTAAAAAAAAAAAAAAATCCAAGTGCAGAGTGTGACGTTCGGTGGCAAGGCGAGCGGGCAAGGAAATGAAACGAGCCAGAAGGACGAGGAAACGGGGTTTACTCCAA
>JAODKF010000045.1:2630680-2653592 GCA_026779585.1 Mormyrus proboscirostris | reverse complement strand
CGGCTGCCTCTACCACGGGCGAAGCCGTGAGCAATGCAGCGGAAGCAGGCGGCTCGGTCCCCTCCCAAACGGGGACCAAGGAGCAGGATCCCAGGAACAGGGTTGGGGCAGCTTCCTGCTTTTCCTGGCGCCGCTTCTTTTTTCGCCGCTTCGTCCTGCTTGTGTTTGGAGCAGCGCCAGCGGTAGGGGGTGAGTCGGGGGGCGGCGGAATGGCGGCATAACCCAAATTGGGTAGCCAGACAGCCGCTCGCTCCCTCAGCCGCTTCAGGCTTTCGCTTATCTCATCTAGCGGCTGCTCCTCACCCAGGTGGAACCTCCGGTCCAGGAGGTCCCAACACCTGTCTACGAGCTGGCGGGCTACGGGGTCCTCCCTCTGGTCGAGCAGGTTAGTCCATTGGATCACCTCCGCTTCCAGGGGGAGAACCTCCCCAGTCGCCTCGAGCCTGTTAAATGGGTCGGTCATTCTGTGACGTTCGGTGGCAAGGCGAGCGGGCAAGGAAATGAAACGAGCCAGAAGGACGAGGAAACGGGGTTTACTCCAAGGACAAGGCACAACATCACATTGACACACGCAATGACCGACATCAGACAAGGGGAGACGTGGACTCTTATACATGACTAAATGGGGAGTAAACAAGACACAGGTGAAAACAATCGGGCAGAAACACCAGGTAATGAGGTGGGCGTGGCACACGGGAGGATGGAACGGAGCGGATCGTGACACAGAGAACACAAAATCAATATACTGCTCGTCAGAGAACTTTATCCAGGTTTCTGTATTCCGTGGTTCAGTGGCCACGGGGTGACTCGTCTGAGCATCCATCATCTCCGGCTGAGGCCGGGTGGAGAACCAAACTGTGTCGGAGACAAGCTCCTGCAGAGAGGGTCAACACAGGGAAGCGGCGAAGGAGACGGCAAATGAGTCAACCTGACAGATGGGTCTCCTGTGTTAAATAATCACTTTTACGCCACTGAGCTGGACGGGCAGATAGCCATCCCACAATCCCTTTGAATGAATCACTTAATACGGCTCCAAAGGATGTTACTTACTTTCTTAATAGGGACCTTTATTCCTGTTTGTTTTCATTTTTAGCATATCGTACGAGAAATTCATATCCTGCATTATTCTGGAGCCACTGGAGGCCAAGCAAAAAGCTGAAAGACGACTAGCTATTCATTATGACTCATACAGTCATTTTCAACCCATTTGTTTATGGACATAACATAAGGTTTTCATTGAACTATTATGTGGCAATGAGTTATTAATTAATTGTGTTCAGCAATTCTTCAAAATGGAATGTATGACTTGATCCTCACAAAACCTTTGCAGAACATCGCAAATGTGCAATTTGTCTTATGGTTCTTTGGCACACACTACCTGAATCACAATTTGCAATGTTTCAATGGAACTTTTTTCCCGTAACAGCATTAAATCAGCACACACCTTGTAATGCAATTGTGGGCTGTTTTTAGTCTGTGCTTTTCCCCTGTACAGAGAAACTGTTCTTAGTTTAGCAAAACCATTGCACTCGATGGCCTTGTCATACACGAGCTGCTTCATCATTTTAAGATGTGTGCAGTGATTGTTCAGTAGCTAATTTCATTCTTTGCAGATGGTGATTAATGTTTGGACTTGGAGGTCAATGGAGATAAGAAATTATGTTCCTGCATGGTGTCTTTAGAAGATAATGCAATCCGTACTCTCCCAGAGTATAAAGGCGTTTTATGATGTGCTGAAGACTCTTGACATGTGTGTAAGATATTATCGTCCATCAATGGCACCATCGGTTGCATCATCCTTTTGGTATTCATCCATGTTCTGCTGGAATTCCTCTAACAAGATCTCCGATTGTCTCAACAGAAATCCCCTGAGCTGTTAAAGCAGAACATTTTCGACAGTAGATCTAAATCACATGGAGACAGCAGAGTAACTGTTCAAGGAAATGCTAGCACTGGAACCTTACTTGTTTATGCACAAAACCGTTCTAATGGAGGCCCAGCACAACTGAAAGATCCATGATAGAGTGCTAGTTTTTTCTCCAGTGCTTTGCTTGTTTTGCTTAGACAGTTACCTCCACCATTGCCAGGAAGCGCCCCCCCCCCCTCCATACATAACTTACTCAGGACTGCTGGCTCCTTCTGGCTAGATACTGACATCTGATGGTTAAATGGAGAACATTAATTTGCCGGAGTCTCCCTAGACTCTCTGCACTTGATAGATGTCCTCTCACCAAAGAGGCACTTCTTAATCCTTGGGTTTGCAATATATATTATCCCTGTGATAGTTCCTAGACATTCTATGAATATTCCCTTGTTCTACAGTATACTAGAGCATCATGAAACAGCACACAGTGTTTCCTTTGGTTATTCCAAAAGCTTTATATTAAACTACGGTGCTGCTGACATAAAATACCATCAATGATATAAAAAGAAGATGTGCGGGAAACGCTTGTAAAAAGATTTCATTGGATGCTACATTTGTCTGCTGTAAATGACATCCTGGTGCACCATCAGGTTGTATTATGTCAACATGTATGTTATTTGCTGTTGTGCCTTGAAAGTGAGCAGTGCTGTGGATGGTTGGTCTATCATGTAGGGCTCATTTAACCTGTGTATTCCGCTAAAGGGTACTCCAGCCCGTTATGTTATGGGAATCATAATAATAATGATAATAATACGACTGAATGATGATGACTTTCCATAAGGAATGAGATAAAAGGTATAACTTAACATCAGATGCGTACTCCGATGATCCTCTGCTCAAGGTATCAAGTTTAACCACTGGATATTGAGAGCTTTGTCAAGATCATCACTTAACATGTGAAGTCAATGCTATTTTCCATCATTCTTGTCAGACTTCAGGATTTAAGCGCTGTATGTATACAACTCAACAATGTTGTGGAAAATTACAGGAGTAAATGGGCAGTCATGCGCGAGAACCATACATTACTGTCACCTTATCGAGGCTGTAGACTCCTCTCGCGGCACATTCGTAGTCTTGCATGAGTTGTGGCAGCTTGTCTGAGATGCATACAATATGTATGCATTGTGCTCATAATATGAATAATCTTTTGTTCTTCTTGGGATAGTCGTAATTTCAGAGTAAATCCCAGAATTACCTTGCATTTTCAGAAGATGATTAAGCAGCTTATTTGCACTCGCTGTTATCTTCCCTCTTTTTGTAGCTAAGCTCCAAGCTTGGTTGGATGTCAAGTGGCATTTGTCGCATTGTGTCATGCATCCCATAGCTCGTGTCCAACGCCACTCACAGCTGCTGGCTCTTCTGCTCCGGATAGTTTTCCAGTGAAGCCTCAAATATCCAGCGCATAGCTGTGCTTCAAATCATACGACGGCGAAATGTTGACGCCATACTTTGCGGGCTCGTTCATCACACACAGCCCAACGGGAGAGCCTTCTGAGAAGGCGATAAGTCATTCATCCACCGTAACACGAGGGGCAGGATTGAGGGATCTCCATACATTTAGCCCACAAATCAAAGACCATCGCCGCTCACTTTAAATGTCGAGCAGGTCTGGCATCACAGTTATCAAAACAATTTGCCCTAGAGCTGATGTCGAGTACTTCCAGATACTCAGTGGCAGGGATAAGTTCCCTTCCATTCTCTGGTTCCATTCAGCAGTCTGTTCTCCTTTTCATTTGTAAACTCCAGTTAAAATCAACAACATGTACACAGGCAAGTTGATTCAATCAATGGATACTGCACCATCACATCCAATACCATGTCCTCAAGCACTTGAAGTATGAAGGTTTATATACTGATTTGTGTATAAGTGTGATCTACGGTGGATTTAAGTAGCTGCAGTTTTTGTAAGGCATGATGCCATTTTGATCCCGCTGGAAGCTCACAGTCCATCTTGTTTTTGTTGTGCTGATGCAGACCAGCCTGTGTTTTCATCCTTGGATTTCCGCTTCCCGTCTCCTGGGGTTAGCTATGCTCTTCTTTTTTTTTTTTTTTTTATTTGATAAAGGCACAGCCATGGCTGATTCCAGAAAACACACAGTCAGGATCGTCAGGATAATCAATGGCGCATGTCCCTGGAAATTCTTGTCTGGGAAATCTCCTCTATCACTACCCAGAACTAGGGAAGGCTCTTCTAGTATCAAGACTATCAGTCTTCAGGTGCTCATTTTAAGGGTCTCTGTTAGACAGATGCTGACACAGCACTGAGTACGAGTGAGTTTTAGAAGAAAGCCGTCTTTCTACCTTTGGGAATTTTTAGAAATGCGATTAGAACTGCTCAAAATCCAAATTGAGTTGATAACACCAAAAAAAATGTGTTTACTCTGAATCTATTTACACACACACGCACCCATACACACACATACACACAGAGGTTTGTAATTATATCTTTGTGGGGACTCACCCACAAACTTTAATGCCAAAATGATGACCCTACCCAGCCCTAACCATAACTAAACAAACAAAATATGAGACTTTTGGCATTATTAGTTTTTTGATTGCATTCACAAATCTTTGTGGGGACCTATAAAACGGTCCTGATGATGTCAAAATAACAAGTTTTTACCACCTTCTGGGTATCACAATGTAATATAAACCTAATCCACACACACACACACACACATAGATATATTTACACATATATATGAGGCTGCAAATCAAATACTGCTCTGACTCTTTCCAAAGAGTGCAATCTGTGCCCATATTTCTATGATAAAAAATCCAGAATGGCAATGTTTCAGGGATATAAATAAGATCAGTTGATAAATTCATTACAGTTTATTGAGTAAACCACAGGAAACTACAAGCACAAATTCTGTTCACATGGACTCCAATGAGCACATGACCCAGACGCCCTACTTACTTGTAAATTAAGTCATCAGTATTGACTCATGCATGGTCTCAGGCATGAAATCATCAAAGGAGAACGCAGAGCGTTTCTCTCAGTTACTGGGAATAAAAATGGTTCCTTCCCCCTTCTGAAAACCTCTCTGGCTGCTTTGCAATAATCATGTTTAAAGCTCTTTATTTTTGAAGGCTACTGTAAAATAGCAGCAGCAGTAACACGGCGCACAGGGGTGTCTGTTTGTTGCGTCTTGGGACTGAACTGGGGGGCAGCTTGAGTCACTGGGATTTGCCCGCATTTGATGTCTGTTAGGAAGGGGGGAATCAAAGCTGTGTCCCGCGAGTCGATTTTAATTACTTTAGCAGAACTTTTACAGGAAAAGCGATTCGTCCCTGAGTTTCACCAAATGGCATCTCACGCTGCAGATCATTCCAGACAGGCGTCAAATTAATGACAATTAACAAGGATCATGTGGTCTCACGTTTACACACCGCGTGTGTCTGTTGGCGTTGGCACCGCTGTCTGGAGATGAATGGCGACTCTCGCCCAGTGTCTCCTAATTAGACTCAGCACGCCCTGCCTTCTGTCATGCGGCGTACTGTTGAGCTGTACATCCAATTATTTTAATCCTTTGATAGGTCCCTTAGATCTGGTTTGAACTGCATATATGCACTGCTAATGGATATCTTGACCATGTCGAGATGTCTGGCGCCTTTAGCCATTGCTTAGGCCCTGTTGTCCAACGTAGCCTCAGGCTCTGATGCTTGGGACTGCGGGACTTTCGACGTGGCACTAAAATGAGACCGCGGGTGATTTCAGGCGCCGCTGTCAGCACCCATGTCGCCTCCACTGCTAACACGCATTCAGTGGATTAGGGAGTCCAGAAATCATTATCAGTGAACAGGCTAGCTGAAGGTGTTACATTCCACGCGGGACTGTAATGTTCCTCAAATCCCCATACCATCCTTCAAATGTCAAAAGGACAATAAACTTTTAATAGTTATTTATAGAGTTCTTGGCAGTCCACTATGCATGAATAAATATACAAATGAATAAAAACCACCTTTCATTAGCATGATAAAATTTGTTGCATTATATTGTACTTGATGTGCTATAGTAATACTAAACTACAGAATTACTACACCACAGTACATTTTTAGTACATATTTTTAGTACTTTTTTCTTAAGCGTTACAATCAGATAAAATGATCAATATTTTTTCACATAGTACTTTCAAAAAAATTGCAAAACAATCAAAGGTATGAGTGACATGTGGCTGTGTGACATGTAGTTGTGTGACATGTAGCTGTGTGACATGTGGCTGTGTGATATATAGCTGTGTGACTTGTAGCTGTGTGACATGTGGCTGTGTGACGTAGCTGTGTGACATGTAGCTGTGTGGCATGTGGCTGTGTGATATATAGCTGTATGATGTAGCTGTGTGACATGTAGCTGTGTGACGTGGCTGTGTGACGTAGCTGTGTGACATGTAGCTGTGTGACATGTAGCTGTGTGGCATGTGGCTGTGTGATATATGGCTGTATGATGTAGCTGTGTGACATGTGGCTGTGTGACATGTAGCTGTGTGACATGTAGCTGTGTGACATGTAGCTGTGTGATCATTCAAAAGCGAAATAAACGGCCAAAACAGACACCTGTTTTTAAGACCTCACATCACCCCCTTTTGTGCTGACAGATGGCGTCAGTCCCTGCTTATTTAAGCGTTTTTGCCATTCCACTTTTTATTGCTGTCCATATTACATATCATGAAATGTGGCCTTTTATTCATAAATCATCGCCATGGTCTCATGTCGTTTTTAATTTCCTTTCGGTATGAGTAAAGTGATACGCTTCTCGTCACTTTGGCAAGCAGCGTGTTTGGGGAATGTCACAGGGTCCCGGCGAACCTGGAACATTGCTGCTGCTTTGTAAGCTGCCGTCTAAACAGATACCATGTACGGCGAGCTGAGTGACATGTCGTAAGGAAACGTTTTGCCACTATCAACATCGTGAATGTAATTCTGCGTTAATAGCACACATATCTAGCCTGAATGCTAATCCACCTAGCCACCTAGCCTGGAGATCTCACACATGGCGGGGGCATAAGCAAAGGCAGGCGAGGCTTTTAAATCAGCCCCCCCCCAAGAACAGAGTCCACCTATTTCCATCTCTTTTCAGAAGAGAAAAGAACTTCAGCTTCACTCAGCAGCTGTGTTGCCCATATGCACGTCTGCTTTGTGATTCATGTCTTCATAAACCGTCAGTACGTTTACATGCGCAGCTTTTAGTCAAGTTACAGTTACATCTTGACTACAGCATTTCATTGGCCTGCTGTCCTTGTCCCCGTATACATGCATGGGAGGGGAATCGATTTAATGCCCGAAGTTTGTCCGACTGCTGCAAGATGAGCCAATATGGCTCCTTTCCAATTCTTAGTATTGGGTTTTTTCCAGTTAACCTATTACAGCACAGGCGTAAAAAAATAAAAAAACTAATAATAATGTGTGGACAAATGAAGTGACAAAAGCTTTAATTCCAATCTGATCGGAAGAATAGATACAAGATCAGGATCAGGATATCATAACAAGAAATAAGGTATCTGTATTATGCCAGTGGAAAACCAACATCTTGAAGAACCGTACTTTTGGTACCTTCTTGAGGTACCAAAAGTACAGTACCTGGTACTGTGGAAAAGCGCCCTTTATCTGAGAGGGGTATTGGACAGTTTTACATCGCTGTACATTTCGTACATGATGTACGTTGTACTTTTTCTTTTTTTATAAATGAGATGCGCGCTATTCTGAAGGTAGACAACAGCGCCGTACGCTGCCAGAGTGCACCAACAACACAACCGCTGCTATGCTCAGGGCTTCTTCTGTGTCCGGGCTTCTTCTGTTACTTCCAGGTCAAAGCCACGGGGGGGGGTCTAGGCCAGTTTGAACATATTCATGCAGGAGTAAATCAACTCCCAATCCCATTATCTGGGTGTCTTAGTACGACTTCAAGAAATTTGATTTTCTACGATTTCAGTTACACTAACATGTTTACACATACTTTACAAGTCCAGTTGTAGTCGGGCTAACACAATATCTTGACAGTAACATACTGTGTGATTTATTGCAGGATTCTTAAGAATTAATAGGTCTGATAAAGAAAGTTTACAAAGAAGCTAACTAATAAGCATGTGCTTTGGAAAAATTCTTTAAAATTAAAGATAATTTCTGGTTTGGAGGGAGTGCATTTTAGAAATTCCTCAGTTTCCACAAGTGTTGCTCCCTAATGCCACATAACTACATGAAATGCATAATTACATGACATTAAATGCATAACTACATGAAGATTATGTGATTATACACCCACAGAATACAGTTCACATCATGACTGGGACAATCTGCTAAGTAAACCTCTTGTTACATTAAATTCACAGGAGGGGCAGTTTTCGCAAGGGAACTGATGCTGAAAGCACTGAAGTACAGAGATGCCACCCGGGTCGTTTTAAATTAATCACCTTTGTCAGACTTAGAAAAACAGAGGCGGCATTTAGGGTAGATATGATGTATTTCTCTGGTCTGCCCTGCCTTCATCGTTGACTGTGTTAATTACAGAAAATCAATGCCTGTCCTCCTAAATCTTTCATTTTTCTCGTGCCACCAGTGATCACTCATTGTGCAGCTTGTTCTCTGCATGCATGTTTCTTTAAAGAAATCTATGTTTGATTTAAACTTCAGTCAGATTCTATGAAGTTGCTCTCTATTACAGAACCATTTAGCTGGGTTTAAATGCGAGGCTGAAGTGCGCGCGCGGCTCGCTCTGATTTCACAATCTAAACGCCCTTTAATTTTCAGTCGTTTGTTTTTGCCCCCCGAATCTCATATTTTGCCTGATGCATTGAGCTTCAAAAGGCTTAAAAGATTAATCATCGCTCCTTCAACATTGTACTTTCAAAGAGAAGTTGCTGTTAGCTTAGCGTATCGCTTGCTGCTGTCATGTCTCCACATCCGTCCTTGTTATTACAACTGTCTCTTCCCCTTTCATTTTCTAGTTTCCTTCCTTTGCATGTTTAACGCCGAGGACCCGAAGGTGAAGTAGAGGTGTCTGGCAAAGTAATTTTGAAGTAATAGTTTCACTCTCTTAGCCTGAATTTCCAGGTGGATTTGGAAGCGTGCCCGTGGGCCAGAGCCTCAGAGAACCGCTTGCCTAGTTTGCTAGTCAAGGCAACTCTGTTCAATTATTTAGAGCTCGTCCTGGAGGAACATGACCCCTCCGTGACACCTCTCCTAGGGATACGACCCAGCGACCCCTCCGTGACCCCTCTCCAAGGGATACGACCCAGCTTTTAGCTCTGGAGCTAAACGAATGTGGGTTGATCAGCATTCAAGGATTTCTTTGAATTCAGAGGTTAGACTACAAAGCCGCTTCTGAAAATCACCGTCGCCATTCTCCTCTTCCAGTCTGACGTCAATGATGCCCGCTTCATACTGAACTGGAGTGTCTGACAATTTTAGGGACACCTAAATGTTTATACACCAAATAAGTGTATAAAGTTAAGCTTTACCAATGTCTATGTCAGAGGGGAGCAACACCAGGGTTCAGATTAAGTGCATGATCTGATTCTGATTAATTTTATGGGTTTCCTTATCGATACAGAGGAAGCAGTCAGTCATTCTGAAGATGCGGTCATTCTCTCCACAGGGAACTGTCTGGCAGATTGGCCACTCTGGTGTCCTGGGCTCAAGTCGGGTCTTGGTGCTGCGGGGGTGACGCTGGTGCATCTCATGCAGGTTTCCATCCTGACGCGCTCCCGCAGCTGGGAGACTGCATTTATTGCGATGTGATGGACCTGCACCCCGCCCGTGTTGCTCTTCCCCCATCCAGATCCCCACAACCGCAACTCGAAAAGCATCACACTTTATTTCTTTTTTTTCATGCTGAAAGTTAAAATGAGTTGTCAGAATCTTCTGTCCTTCCTGTTAAAAGTTCAGTGGGTCTGGGCTCCAGTGGACTGAAGTCTGGGGAGAAGCATTAAGGAGAGGCTGACAGAAGGGAGACACGCCGTGTTTGTTTACCGACGTTACGAGCTCAGCGATGTCACTCCTCAGCGGGATGAGAGCGGAGGGGGTCACAAGACTGAGCTGACTCAGCCGCTCAGGGATCTCGTGACGGCAGCGAGTGAGCGAGTCTCTGACATTGTAATACCTTCAAGTCGCATCCCTGTAGTCTTATAAGATGCTGCAGGCAAAATAAAATTGCAGATACAGGAGGGACGAATGCGGTTAAAATGGGCCGGGGGGGGCGGGGCCTCTGTAACTTGGGGCGCTCCACTTGTGGTCAGAAGGTCACCAGCTGAAATCCCAGGGTGAGCAGGGTGAGGTCGGGACCCGAAGCCTCAGCTGCTGCAGGGACTGTCTGCTCCTGTTTGTCTCAAAAAGTGTTTGTATAAAAGCATCTGATAAATAAATAAAGTATAAAGAAATAAAGTATAAAGTAAAATTCACTAAATTACACAAGATTCATCTATAACAATCCAGATGTAAATGTGTGCAATTATCAGTAATTTTCTGGTTTAATGATGTGAGGCAGGTGATGACATTAAAATGATTCTATTTCTTTATGTTTTTATCCTCAGTCCCGAATAAAATTTGTGAAAAATTTTACAGACGGAGCATTCAGGCACTCAGTGTCTCATTTGGTCTAGCAGAAAGTGTTCCTGGCCAGTCTGCCTCCATCCCATGGAAATATCCTAACAGGGGGAGAGACTTCACCCAAAGTGCCCCTGTGCATTTCCTTCAGCAGACTGTGGATTACAAACGTGGCCACTCTCTCGCCAAACAGACCGACAGGATCCCAGGAAGTACATTACCGTGGTTTGGAAACATCCACTTTTTATCTTCTGCACTGAAATTATATATACAGCATGTGGGTTGGCTGCCCTAAGCCCTATTATAAGAGAGATGCCTAAAAGCTTACCAGGGCCAGACTTTATCTAACAATCTTAAGATACATCTCATGTCCTGCTTTACGCAGGAATGAAATGCATTTTTTAATTTACTTTTTTAAGTTCAGTCCAGCTGTCGATTTACCGTAAATTCCCCAGTCCCCATGATGTAAAGAACACATCCTGTGCTGGCAGAGTGAAATGCTTAGTGCGCATATACTGTTCTTATACGGCGCTCAGTCTGGATGAAACAGGTGAAGCATCTGTTTGATACTGAAGCAGCTCTTCCACATTAAACCCAATTTTCTTTCATATGTAAAATTATTGCAAATCCAAGATGTTGTCAGTCAGAAGCACTTTTTCGGTCCTTAACTTTTGTGTCTGATAACATTACTTGTATGCCTACAAAAAAAAAAAAAACATCCGTTTTTAATGCATTGTTTTGATTTTGCTGAGCTAAAATAGATCTCTCCGGTCTTTCTCATGACCTGGTGAAGTAATCCCCTCACAGGGTTCAATGACTAACTGAAGACCTGCTCAGCTGAAGCGTAATTCCTGTAGACAGCACTGCGCACGGAGTGTCACGTCATTAAATGTTGAACAGCAGTAATGGCTAAATCCTGACTGGCATCTAGTGTAATAAATGAATACTCTGTCATAAAAAAGGATGTATACATAGCTGAAAGTTTAGGATTATCATCAGTTTTATGTTTCTCCTTGATTTACTCTAAGGTCTGATGTCATTGGGATGTTGATGGTAATTATATTATCCAATTACCTCAAAAATCTGGTTCCAGAATCTTCACATTGATGTAATGGGTTATTCCGTGGTTTTAATCTTTGTCACTTTCCCCTGTGACATTACATTTCTTCCATAATGCTGAGGCAATGCACCGTTTGACCATGTGATCTCAACAGCGATGAATAAAATATCGTTTGTCGTGAAGTTGTAATTAGCAAGCGTGTTACGGCTGTATTAGAGTTCTGAAGCTACTGAACCTGTTCGGATCGGTGCAGATATTATCTGCTGTTTAGTATGTGAAGCAAAGGCTATTGTTCATTTTCTATGAAGTTTTGCTGAATTATTTATATAAAGAGTTAGCTCCGATTGTTCTGGATAATGCCTCTGACAAGCACTAGGGTTAATCCCCCCCCCCCCCTCATTTTCTGTATCAAAAATTTAAAGAGGGTCTCCTTGGGGCATAGAGGAGCCATTGGCGGCGGGCAGCGATCGTGCGGGGAAAGGCAGAATCCGAAGGAAGGTAGAACAGCAATTTAAGCCTGATGTCTCATTTGCTCCCCCTCCGACTTGCCCTGAAGGACACCGGGGGTGATGATCTGTGCTTAATCCCCAGCGAGGGTCCGCCTTCAGGTACGGGCCGAGAGGCGGCAGTGCGGATAGCAAGATGCCCTCGCGCCTTGAAGCCACGGCGGTCTTGTGGCGGGAGAACGTCGGCTTGTAATCAGCCCCAAGCTTTGGCAGAATGTGAGCACAGATGGGACGAACCTGTTGCCCCGTTTGCTGATTCCACTGCTAAGGAGGCCGTGTGTGATTATCTGGGGCTTACAGTTAATGCCAGTCCATACTGAGCATTCATAATGACAGGATCTTCAGTGGGATCCGCACAGCAGGATCTGCCACCACTTAATGAAGGTGATTATGGCCGTGGGCTTCCCACATGACTTCCGGCAGCCTCACAGGGCATCGCCCCGTCATAACACTCTTAATCATTATTTGTTCTTAGTCTCTATAATTATATTGATATTCAACCCATTGATTGATAAATAATTATGTTGAGAAAGCATGTTTTGCCCTGATTATTTAATTGTTATTTTTTTTCTTACAGTAAATGAGGAATTTGAAAACCATTAAAACTATTAAAATGCCATCTGTTCATGACTGAATCCCCATTAGTGCAAATTAGTGTCGATGCTCTTGACGCCAAGGTCTTAAACTAAATAAAATAAAAATAGATCCGGCGTGCAGGTCTATCGTGAGAAGGTGAGAAGGAGTATTTTCCTAGTCGGGGCCAGGTTACGCAGAGCGATACGCAGAGCGATACGCAGAGCGATACGCAGAGCGATACGCAGGGTCATCATCAGCATTAAAACATCTACGTGCCAGTAAGTCCAGTGCTTCTGCATGCATCAGCAGTTCTGTCCTTTTTATTGCTTTTATATCAGGAAACCTACGATTGGCAACATCACCAGGGGCAGTATTCCACAGAGTAAGCCAGATAACTTAAGCCAAACATGAAAACTGTCCAATAGGAAGAGAAGTAAGCGACGTTCCTATTGGCTTCTTGCCGATGAAGAAATCCTGCTTTGAGGAATAGCCCCCATACTGTAAATCCTGTAAATAACAAAATATTTCCTTCACATATATGCCTACTTATGCCTGCGTCCGCTTGCGTATGCCTGCTTATGCCTGCATCTGCCCGCGAATGCCTGCTTATGCCTGCATCTGCCCGCGTATGCCTGCTTATGCCCACATACAGTATGCCCGCGATTGCCTGCATCTGCCCGCGTATGCCTGCTTATGCCCACGTATGCCCGCATATGCCTGCGTATGCGTGCATCTGCCTGCGTATGCGTGCATCTGCCTGCGTATGCAGATCTAAGTTCGTCTGTTAGGCTAAGTTAAAAATGGTGGGGGGGTCTGTTTGCTTGGTAATGGGGAGTCTTATCTCTTAGCAGAGCTTCAGGAAGTGCAGTCTGCAAAGCCAAGACATCCTCTCACCCCAAAAAGTCTTTTATTCTGCATCCAGCTTTGATAACGATGCCCCTTTATGTCTGTCTCATTAAAGCATCGTAAAGCGCATGTAGGGAAATCCAGCTACGTTTTATGGAGCCTTTCACGCCCCTATGACACACAAAAAGCTACGCAAAGGCATTATGACCGATTGTTAAACCCCTAGTGATTTCTAATATGTAGCTGTATCTAACAGACATGTTTGCATTTTCACTGACATGTAGTTTTGTGTTAAAACTAAAGTCATTGAACCTATTTAGAATTATTTATAATTCAATACGGTGCAATTGTAGCTTCCCATTAAGGATTTCTGCCTACACTGTAAAATCGGGCCTACTGGTGTGATGACTCATTAGGATGTATCTTTAGTTCATAACCAGCAATAAAAATAATTCATCCCCATTACGAACGACACTAAGGATTACACAGCACATAAGCTCTGGGCACACGGTAACGTTTGTAGTGCAAAAGTGAACAAATGCTGCATTCAGTGTCCAACAAAATTAATGCTGGTGAAAAAAAATTGGATTCAACACTTTCGAAACAGACATTCGATTCCCTCCAAAGCGTAAGTTGCAGGATTAAAAATTTTTGGCTCAGCATTCTTTTCTCTCGTGTTATTTATTATTAAGGAAATTTAAATATAGATCTGGGCTGGATTGGCATCCTGGGTGGGGTGTCTCGCCTTTTACCCTTCATCACAGGACAAGCAATTAAGCATGATGGATGGATAGATGGATGGAATAAAATGCAGACCACAAACTTCACTGATCCCATTAACAGTAATGTATAATTAGACACACGTAAACATATAATTAGCCTCATAGCTGTCCATATTGCTAGCACTTCTCCACCGACCATTGACTATTGACAAAATGGCCGACCACGCTCATCACTAAAACTGGATCTTCTGTGGGAATTTATAAGCTCAATCTGATTCATTTAAGTGCACAGCTCGCAGGCTCAAATATCCCTGTTCCAGTGTCTGTTCTTGTCACTTTCGATAAGTTTTACTGCCGTTAGGAGTCCAGTGTACATTGTCAGGGTCAGCACCCGTCCTCCCCGACCTTTCGTGTCTGCCCACCATTCGGCCAGCAGGTGGTGCTGGTCTCGTTGTTGGCCTCCCTGTTGTCCTTCAAGCCCCTTAGTGTGTTTCCCAAGCTCCACTTACTGCTGCATAGCTCACTGGGTTGAGCATGTGGCTCAGAGATTGTAACCTTCCAGTTGTGGGTTTGAGGCCAGTCTCACCTGTTGTATGTTTATTAGACTTTTCTGTTTTTGACTTGGTGTATTTTCCTATTTTTATGTTTTCCCCGCTTCTGCGATGTTTTATTATCTCTGTGTATTATGGTCCTAGTCTCTCTGGTCTTACCCTGCTGTTTGCTGTGTATTCTTAGCCTTTAGTGTTTGCTAGGTCCCTTAGTTCTGTGTTCATTTAGTGTTTCTGCTTCCACCTGTTTCTCACTGTTCCTGCGCCTCCCTTAATTGGCTAATTGATTATGAGTTACACCTGTCCATTGTTGTCCCTGGTTTTCTGAGTGTATTTAAGTTCCTGCCTTAATTCATTTCCCGAGTGGCATGTCACTCTGCGCAGCATGTCATGTGCCTGTTTTTGCTCCTGGACCTCATTTCCTTGTCATTTCTTGTAGTTTAGCTGTTTTCCCCCTTTTGCTTTTTGATCCCTTGTGGTCCTTTTCCTTTGTAGTATTTATTTACACTCTTTGTATCTCAGAGCCCCTAGTGGATCGTCACCTCTTTTCCCTGCCTGCACCATATGACCCGTGTTTGTAACAGTACAGCACGCTTTCTCCACCGCTGTACCCGTGTAGAGCACGGCGCGTAGCTGCAAATATTAGCCAGCGGGGGCCGTGTGTTCATAAGCATATTCATCAGTTAGCGGCACACTCAAATCGACGTGCCCTATCCCCACTGATGCAGGCACGTGGGGGGGTGTCTGTTTTCTTCGATGGACACACGTCGTGTCCCAGCGTGAGAGCAACTTGCCTCATTAGCGCTCCTTTGTTGCAAAGTGCAGATGTGACAGTACAGACTCCCAGGTCCGGCAGTGGCTGGCTGCTGTCATATCATTAAACCAAAGGAAGTTTCCGGAAAGGAAGACTGGTGTGCTGACCGGGGCGTGGCAGCTGCCATCAAATGGGGAACTTGCACTGAGCAGCGCACGTGTCGCTTTTCTGACGTGTCGCTTTTCTGACATGCGTACAGGACGCGCTGCTTGAGCCGTCGTTTTTCACCTGGCCATCTCTTGTGCGGTACCCAGCAATGACATTAGTGTGTCAAAATAACAGTACGATACGCATTAGTGTGTGCATGTAAAAACGATTAAGGTAAAGAAGTGTTACAGTTCAGTGTTTTTAAGGGTAAACATTCATCTGGACAATGGAACTATCTAGAAGAGCCTTGGTCCCAATGTTACCGGACACAAGAACTTTTACTGTTCTCTATGCATCCTTTTTAAAATACCTTCAGCTCCCCGGAGAGCAATGCGCAATTGTACCACGCTCATCCCTTTTTTATCGTATTAACTAATGACTACAAAGATGAAACTTCAGATGAAGCTACGCTCGGCTTGATCAAGCGGAATGGAAATCAAGCCGACTCCGGATCGGGTGCCGAGGGACTCAATAAATCTGCCAGTGTTGCACTGAGTGCCCCGCAATTTATGTATCTATGTATATATGGAGCCCGACAAAGTAAAAGTAAATAATATCCGCAGTGCCTTGAATTGCTCTTTATTGTTTGGGGGGGACCTTGGCCTGACTTTGCGTCAGCAGGCAGGCAGATTGCGAATGCCCAGACCAGTCGTACCTTCCCACACATGGGGGGGGGGCACTGCTGGAGGAGCCCATTGTGTCTGCCACTGGGCCCAGTTAGAACGACATGGCCCTACACAATCTCCATCTTCTCCTTCTTGATGTTCTGCCCTCCAGAGGTCCTTGTACTGTAAACACGACGGCGCGAGCACTGTCCTTCACTGGTGACAGACGCATCAGTGCAGTGTCTAGTGCTGAAACACCCAGTCAACTGTTCATCTAACTATCTGCTCCTTGGCGGCCCCATCAGCGAAGATCCATTTCCTGGCCCAGTAACTGTCCACCAGCTGACACTTATGTTTTATTCATAAGTTATATCATAAGCAGAGGCTACCTGACAGTCGTCTGTGCGTTAAGTGAGCTCTAAACCAAGTAGATGATCCTTCTCTATTTTAGAACTAAAGATAAAAAGCGGCCATAAACCTCGTATTTTGTACTGCGGGTAAGACTTAGCATGCTGACAAAAAAGGAAATGATGAAACTGCATGAAAATATTTAAGGAACGGTGCTGGGAGTGACGGAATGTGACGGAGGTATGGAGGACAGGTCCAGCATTGAATTGCCTGGAGGCGTAAAGTTGTTTGTTTAAAATTAAAACAAAAAAAACATGTCGAACGAATCCGTCAGTGGTGGGTGTAGCTTTCGTGTCTGACGGCACTCAGCATTTCAGTGGGAGAAATTTGACTTTCTCTGTTGGCGCCGTTGTTCTGGGTCACAGTGTTTCCGGAACAGTAACGGGCGGGGACAGCAGAGTAGTATGGGTAGCATTTGGAACCGCTGCAAATAAAGCATAAAGGAAGAATAATCTATCCATCCATCCATCCATCCAGAATAAGTAATATTAGGTACAATATTAATATTAACAACAATGACTAAAACCGCATCACCTTGCTACATCCATTTAACACCAATTCTAGAACCTTTGTCTTCTTCAGCTCCTTTAGCCCACAATTAACAGAAAGGAGTTTCTAAAAAAGGACAGAAAAATGCAAATATACATCAGGCTGCTCGCTAATCAATTCCCAGGTGTTTCTGCATGCACGGGATCCTGCCACGCTCCTGTCTCAAGCATCTCGGTCATGACAGGCCGAAATAATATTTATTTTCTGAACGTAAAGATATTTCATAACATGCCTACTGTCTAACAATTTTTTTAATGATTTTTTTTTGCACATTATTGGAATATTCTGCTAAAAGATTGTATTCATCATTGGAAAGTATATGTAGTTCTACTAAATGGAGATAAAATATATATGTAGAAATATAAAGAAGACAAGTGGCGTTTCTGCTGCAGGCAGCTACATTTCCATATCATATTAATGTGTCGCTCAAGTCAGGCATCAGCAGGTCTGCTCTCCTTTGGACAGAAAGAAATGTGCTTCTTTGTTATTTTCTGCAATTTCAGCTTCAGTAAAAAAAATCACAAATCTATCCTTATCTGTTAATATGCATATTAAAAGGATTTCTTTACTAGCTATGACTGACTGATAAAAAAAAAAAACACAATTGTAAATAACTGATACAAATGCACTGTTGAAGTTGCTTAGAGTGTTTGTTGTTACGTTAACGTAGGCGATGTCCATTCGAGGATCCTTAACCTCCCACTATAAAGTTGGTGTGAAGCGTTCCAGTCAAACTGTGACTGGCCAATCAACATGCTCAGTGGGCAGGCTGACATCACTGCTTAAAAATGAAGAAGAAATATCAGAAACAAGACTCCTTGAGTCTTAAGAATACTTAGCAGTTAAATGCTGTAGTTGCTCTCCACAGGACCTCTGGGCTGTCAGGGGCAGATTACGGACATGTCTCCTGCAGCCTTTGGTCCCCGTAACGTTAACCTCGGTCGATCGCTTTTCTTGTGAACTCATTCCACCGGCATGAACAGCTCACGGGGAACCCATTTCATTCTATTAAAACAGCCTTTCCAGTTAGCAAAACAATTTTCTGGAATCACCTCATCTCAGGTATAGTACATGCGGTAGAGTAATCCCAGCAAAGAGCTCCCCGAATACTCTGCTCTCGGATATTACGTCTGGTAACCATAAACAAAACCCACACATCAAATTCAATAAAGAAAGAAAAAAAGCTCCCGTCCTAATAAACTGAGATGATTAGCTTAATTAAATTTATGGTATCTCATCCTATCATCAGAGACGGCTATCTACACAGAAATATTGTCTGGACTACTGCATTACAATGAAATGAAAGTCATCTGAAAAATTAAATTAAAAGTATATACTGAAAATATAATGCATGCATTCAAGTTATTTTGCGGTGCAATACGTGTAAGAGAATACGTTGGCCATTTATCCTAAGAGGTAGTACTTTGTGTCAGAACAATTCGTTTCAAACACTAAATTTATCGTCTACTAGAATCTGTAATTAAACCCGGCCCAGAGATGTTTGAATCTTTAAGAAAACCTTCTATTTAGGGACCAGGCTGTTGTTTCAGGACGTTACAGTGTCCAAACTGCACGTACAAAGCACCTGTTTTTCATATTTGTTATTGGAGAAAAATATATCAAAGCAGTAATGCTGGGATTTCAGAGGTACACAGACAATTTCAGAGTTTTTAGTGTGATACTTTCTATGTCTGCACCGTCTGAATAAGACAAGTCGCTGGAGCGAATCCCATCTCTGCATCTGCTCAGACCAAACAAAGCAGAAAAGGTCACAATTCTCATTTGTATCCCATTTACGATACCGAACCAACAATGCTTTTTACAAAACAATCCAAAACAGATCCAGTGACAGCACTGGACACAGTTCCTTTCAAGGGTTCCTGGGGAACAGCGAATTGCTTCTATAAATACACGTTACCTTTTATTCAAAGGAAATGTGTTATGTGAATCATAGCCGCACCTGTCAGAAGTGGAGCGAGTCTAATCTTTAAAAGAAAAAAAAAATCAGAAGCAAAAAAGTAAAAACAGAAAACAGGCATTTTATCTACCCACATAAAAAATACCAGAACATCCAAATAATAAGTTATGGTTTTTAATTGACACTTAGATCCGCTAGTTTAATGTATATTTGTATTTATCTTTGTGGTTTCCTATGTAAGCACGTACACTATGTTCACAAAGGTACTGGGACACGCCTTTTAATCATTGCCAGAGGTGTATAAAATCAAGCACCTAGCCATGCAGTCAGGTTTACAGACATTTGTGAAAAATTGCCTCATTCTGAAGAGCTCAGTAAATTCAAGCATGATACTGTCATAGGATGCCACCTTTGTGAAATTTCTTCCCTGATAGATATTCCACAGTCAACTGTAAGTGGTATTATTGCAAAGCATTTAGGAACAATGGGAACTCGGCCACAAAGTGTCAGACCACGTACTGTAAGGTCACAGCGCAGGGTGCTGAAGCACATAGTGTGTAAAAGTCACCAACACTCTTTTGACTCAATAACTGCAGAGTTCCAGACTTCGTCTGGCATTGACCCCAGCACACAAGCCCTGTGCCAGGAGCTTTACGGAATGGGCTTCCATGGCTGGGCAGCTGCATGCAAGCCTCACATCTCCAGGTGCAGTGCCAAGCGTCGGATGCAGTGGTGTAAAGCACGCCGCCACTGGACTCTGGAGCAGTGGAAACGTGTTCTGTGGAGTGACAAATCAGGCTTCTCTCTTGCAATCTGATGGATGAGTCTGGGTTTGGCAGATGCCAAGAGAACGTTACCTACCTGACTGCATTGTGCCAACTGTAAGGTTTGGTGGAGGAGGGATAATGGTATGGGGCTGTTTTTCAGGGGTTGGGCTATATCCCTTACAGTAGTTCCAGTGAAGGGAACTTTTAATGCTTCAGCACACTAAGGTATTTTAGACAATTCTATGCTTTCAACTTTGTGGGAACAGTTTGGGGAAGGCCCTTTTCTGTTCCAGCATGACTGTGCACCCAGTGCATAAAGAAAGATCCATGAAGACATGGTTGGGTGAGTCTGGTGTGGAAGAACTTGACTGGCCCACACAGAGCCCTGACGTCAACCCCATCAAACATCTTTTGGATGAACTAGAACGGAGATTGTGAGCCAGGTCTTCACGCCCAACATCAGTGCCTGACCTCACAAATGCTCTTCTTGATGAATGGGCAAGAATTCCCACAGACTCCAAAATCTTGTGGAAATCCTTCCCAGAAGAGTGGCAGCTGTTATAGCTGCAAGGGGCGGGGGGTGGCAACTCCGTACTGATGCCTGTGGATTTAGAATGGGATGCCATAAAAGTTCCTGTAGGTGTAATGACCAGGTATCCCAATACTTTTGTCCATGTGTTGTATGAATAAAAGTATCAGTCAAGGCATGTCAGGCTACCTCAAAAGTGGGCAAGATGCCTGTCACTCCAGAGGGTTAAAACTGGAGCATTTACTTACCAAACTACCCAAACTTCCCCCTTTAGGCATTTTGATTTCCGGAAGGTGGATTTGGCACGACAATACCAGAT
Source organism: Mormyrus proboscirostris (assembly GCA_026779585.1). Lineage (NCBI taxonomy): Eukaryota > Metazoa > Chordata > Actinopteri > Osteoglossiformes > Mormyridae > Mormyrus > Mormyrus proboscirostris. Next base: position 2,632,813 of record JAODKF010000045.1, on the reverse strand, counting down.
ACTGCAAAATTACCCCCGATTCCACTTGGCAAATTTTATCGAGCTATTGCAATATAACATGATATAATGTCTGGACAGAACGACGGTGTTAAGATGAGAGCACAACAGATTTCCAGGACATTCCGAATGATTGGCGGCTGCCAGGGAGCTGCTGTCAATCTGCAGGAGTCTCTCTGACCTTCCAGGAGAGGTGAGATGCCTGGTTTACACCTACGTTTGACCACCATGACAAGTGATAACTGGTAACGATAGTTACGCATTTTTGCCTAATTGTTCTTACATCACAGACGACAACTTTATCAGCAGGACCAGGGAGGCCATTGCCCTCCAATAAAACGATTTTCCAATCAGAAGTTGCCAAATTAAATTACAAATATCTATTCGCCATTCTCAGCTGAATGTACTGTAGTTTGCCTACCCAGTGATAAATCATAAGCACAAAATGATGCAGATTATCAGTTATTTCAGGCAGCTAAGCAAACGCTAAGAAAGCCTTGAGCGAGCACCAAGGCTAACAAAATGGCAGCCTGCCCCACGTTGATTGTATTTAGCAGAGGGCCAATATGTCCAATATGTTCCCCTTAAAAAGAGTGTTTGTCCGACTTCTGGGCAAAAATGGTCCTTTTGACAATCCAGGCAGTTGGCAGTCAGAAGAGGTAACGACATCAACTGGAACACACAGCAAAGGCTATCTTTACCCATCGGCCCCACGGGGGGTAATATTTATATGTAATGTCAGTGCGCTTACCTGCACTTTAAAGGTGCAGAACATGCAACTGCACTCCCCCCCCCGAACTCAGATATTATTACTGGGGTGTGTTTTCATCCATCCAGTTGTGGTTCACCTTAGCTAAGCTGCGCGGGGTCAGTAATGAAGAGCCGGCTTGCTATCCTATCGGAAGTCTGCGGTAGGAAAGTGAGACACCCCAGGGTAAGAGTGAGACTCTCAGTCTTTTTCTTGAGCTCCTCTGGTGGAGCTTTGGTCTTCTGCTTTGTACTGCTGCTTCTGTCACACCCATCGCACATCACACATCACCCATCACACATCACCCATCGCAAATCGCACATCATCCATCGCACATCACACATCACCCATCGCAAATCGCACATCACCCATCCCAGCAGTGTCACCATTAGGTCAAGGACTGCTTTATTTTATTAATTCGCATATTCATATAATTTCTCCATATAAGGTATGACTTACTGCATATAATTGGTATCTATGCAAATATTCCCTGAAGTAACTAGAGCATTTACTACACACTATATATATATATACTGTATATAGGAAGGAACGACGTCTTGGAACCAGGGACGTCCTTTCTGAGAAATGGTGCAACACACTGACCTCTGATGTAATGCCAAAAGTCTATTAAAAGTGCCGTGCAGAGAAGTAAGGCTGTTCATTTGACTCTATGACCTTTTTTCCATTCATTACTGCAGTAAAAATGATTATACATGTGACACCATTACACCAAAGTGCCATATTTTACAGAAATAGGAATACCACACTGCGATCAGGAGGCGCAGTTCGGGACTGAGTCTGCACCCCAACATTAATAACCAAACCTCTGCTTCCCGTTGCAGTTTAATCAATAAGTAAGACACTGATTGCAGTTGCCGGCCTCGAAAGGTGAGTGCGATCTGAGTCTGTCTGTCATGGGGGGTGGCAGTATGGTGCCAGGCACACGGCAAGGGGGGGGGGGGCTTATTGGTGGCGGGCCTGAAATCTCCAACATAAAAATGTGTTCCGCTAATGTCTCATTACAGAGCCGTGCTGATTGCTTTGCCGGAGCCCCTCCCTGCACAGCCCCCATCCCGCGCTTCATTTGAATACATTTAAATGTCAAAAGGGAGGTACCAGCGGGGGGGGCACGCACACACACACAAGCAAAACGGCAGCTTTAAGATGTTCTTGTCAATCACGGCTTTCACCGCCTGCCGCTCCCAGCCAGACAGCGACGCCATTTTCGCAGCTCGCATCCTGCCGTACGCCAATTTGCTGGTGTAACATCCCTCATTCAGAACCAGTGCCAGCATCTGCCTCCCCAGCATTTGTGGGTTTATTCTGAAAGGTACAATCCGTCCATGTAAGTGCAGAACTGTAAATTCTGGGACTTCACACATGACAGA
>JAODKF010000045.1:2618383-2630580 GCA_026779585.1 Mormyrus proboscirostris | reverse complement strand
GAACAATTACGCAAGTGTGCAGATTCACTCAAGCATAAAACTTGGGATTAAACCAGAGTGCGGTTAGATACTTATGGCCGATGGCATCCTGTGATAAAGTTCGGCCGCCTCGTCATTTATTTAATTTTTTTTGTCCCAAAGCTACGTTCTCGATTTGACTGCAGCGAGCGAACATCTGCCTTACGATGGCTTATGGATCGCTATTGGCCGATTGGCTGCGACGACCGCCTATCAGCACCCTGCTGATGGCCGTGCGTCTCCTTGGACCGCCGGTTATGGATACGGGCGACGTGGCATGATCTCTCATTTCACAAGCTGATAGGACATTCAGCAGGATGTGGAAAGCAGTGAATTTTTAGTTAGGGAGTCACAGGCCACCAGCATTAATGTTCTTCAGCTAAGAACACACAGCCATTTGTGGTTTTTGATTTTTTTTTTTGGACGACACCAAATGGCTGAGGTCAGAGCGTACCTCCTTCAGTGGCCTGAGGATATTTGTTCACACCTAGCATTTAGCATTACAAGAAGTTTCCCCGTAGCCAGCTGCATTTGAATTGCCTGCGCTAATATACGCCAGTGTACAGAAGGCTAATAAGATAAACCTTGGTGTAGGTCATGTGATTTAGCCTGCCTGTAGGGCGGCCAAGAAGTACACAATTACCATCGGTAGAGAGGCGATGAAAAAACAGGGGCGGACACAGCTCTCCACACACATAATGACCTTGTGAGAGTGTCTCAGTACGTCTCTGCGTCTGATGCAATCTGACATGTACTTTATATGCTGATTTGCAATCTAAATGTGCCTTTTATGGACTTCTGAGCAAAATGAAAATAGGATAGAAGTTGGAAGAACTTCTTAAGCCTCCAGATGCTTCCGGTGTATCCCTCAGATGGTGACGCAGAAGGTGTGAATTTGTTTATATATATATATATATATATATATATGTTTTGACGACTGCGGTGAAGGACGAGGCAGGAAGGCGAAAATCCGAAGGGTGAACGGGTTTATTAAGGACGACGACACACATTATTAGTGACGGATCTGGGGATACGAACTCAGACGCAGACTAATATACACAGGACAGGCTGAACTTAACAGGTAACAGGTGATTACAATTGGGAATTAACACAAGGTAACGAGGTGGGCGTGGCACACAGGAGGATCAGATGAGCAGGTCATGACATATATATATATATATATACACACACACACACACTGTATATATACACAGTGTATACGTGTGTGTGTGTGTGTGTGTGTGTTTCGGTGTGCAAATAATACAATCTAGATTTAAAAAGGCAACTTTTTCCATTAGTGTTTAATGCCCTATTACAGAAATTATCATCATACACTTTGTCCTCATAAATGCAAGTCTGAAGAGTCAGTTTTAGAGGAATAATACAATCCTCTTTGAAATTTTTAATAAAGACAATGATTGATATTACTCAACATGACCTCCACATAAAACAGAGAACTGCCATAGCAGATCTTCAGAAGCGAACACACATCGCCTAAAATGTGTTTTTTTTTTTGAATGCATTTTCCCGTGTCTCGATTCACATTTACATTTTCGAATATTAAACACGAAGCGAAATCTGGCAGAATGAAAAGGGGAAACGGAGCTCTTGAAAGGCAAATTGACTGAAAAGTTAAAGGTTACCCTCGGTGTGAGGCGCAGAGAGGAACCCGAGAACACAAAGAGACCCAGTGAAAAGGCCTGGCAGCACACCGGAGCTCCCCGCGCACCAGACGGCAGACGGATCAGCGGAGAGGCGCATGTTAGGCAATCAGCCCCGTATGCCGTGATCCTGCGCACGGACGGCGGCGTCGAGCATCTACGATGACGATTGGCAGCGCTGTGGAGATTATATAAAAGAATATATATATATTATCAATTCAAATCCAAAAAAGGCACACAGAGCAGTTGAACAAGGAGACAATGACGTAAAGCACAACAGTATTATGTAGAAGATGCTGTGCAAAATTGTAGTCAATGAGGTTGATTGACAGATATACGTATAGTATTAATCATTTCCCCCATCATAGGAAAAAATAGGGATGTCGGCGATGGCCAAAATCACGTAATTGCGGTCTTTTTCATTACATCCAAGTTTATATGACACTGGGAAGCGGATGAAGGGGAAAGTACGTGTGGGCACTGGAAGGCAAAGAGATTCATAAAAAATTAAAGCTTTTTTTTTTATAAATATAATGATTTTAATGTGTTTAAAGTGTTCATTCACAAATTCTTTGAAGCATTATTCATGATTATTAAAGAACCTCAAATATATCAAATTAACATTAAAGGATTCATTATAAGTCACGGAGCCATACGTCTTTGTCAAAAGTTTTACATTTATCAGTATATACTTTTACAAATGAGACAATTTTGCGATTTTTATGGAAACTGATGCGCAGGTTCGTTGAAAAATAGACACGACGAGCAAAAAGTACCCAGAAGCTCAGCTTTAGCATAAAAAGACAACAAGGATAGCAGAAGACAGGGTTGGAGAAGCAGCTTTTCCACCACTTTGATCTCAGTTGCTCTATTTATAGACTCTTTGTTCTGGAGTGAAATAAATCTGAGTGCAGCCATCGGAATGTTCCAAATGCTCTTTATCCACATCATATTAAAATTTGTGCACTAATCAATGTGTTTGTCTCTGTCAGAAACGGCAGAAATTGCCTTTTTGTTTAATTTCATTAAATCTCTTCAAAGTAAGTACATTCCCTGCATGAGTAATCAGAAACCCTCGAAACAGCCTGGCTGCATTCTGTATGACCTTATACCAGTAGTAAAAGACGGCAATATCTGAATTTGGGGGCGGGGCTTTCTTTTAGCCCATTCTCTGTCCCTTGGTGTTTTTTCCTTCATTCCAAAGCAAAACACAGCAGAGACACACATTACTAAAATATATTGCCCACGCTGTACAGAATAAGCAGCCCATCCAAGTTTCATCCGCTGTGATTCATTTTTTTCAATGTCAATGAACGTTTTATAGGTATTCAGCCATATGCCTATTGATTGGTGAAATATGGTCCATGCGAAAGAATATGTTTACCGTATTTTACTATTTCAAAAAGTAACATGTTTTATAGACAAAACAATCAATCGTATTCTTTTATATTACTAATGCACAGTGTGCAATGTTAAATGTGTATTAATGTCAAATTAATATTAATTGTACATTGTAAATAATTAAGAAAAATTACCACATGACCTCCTAGACCATAACTTATCATTATAAGGGAATTAAGGGTCTTGCTGCGGTGTTATTTAAAACCTGTTGGGAAATTTTGACTTTAGTGAAAAAGGAAATTTAATTCACTTAATATTAGCATATTTGTTCTGCGTGATTAATTTGTTATCTTGACGTATAAAAGTTTTAAATCATGAAGGACTCCTTGACAAACAATAATTACTATTTATGATTAGCAGAGTAGTGTAAGAGTGTGTGTCATTTGACCAAATGTTTTAGAATATTACTGTCAACAGAAAAAGCATGTGCTAATTATTTAGCTCAATTTAGTTTAAGTGCTATTACAGTTATCTGTAGCCACTGAGCACATATACAGTAAACCGTATAAACAGATTAGCACGTTCCTGGTACTTACAGTATTATCAAAAACAGTCTCAAATGCAGCCACAAATATAGTGATGACATCACTAATCAAACCAGCGTCCATAATTCACAACGGGTTTTTTGTGAGGTATCATTTTCAAAATGAATCTGGATCTTTTTCTTTGTATTAAAACTATGATTTTGGAGCAGTGAAAATGGATTTAAAATGTGTTAGGGTGTTGATACCGTATCATTCTAAAAACCGTGACAATAATGACTGAAAAATACTGAAATGCATTGATGTAGGTATATTCTGCGTATTGTATTATAAACTGTGTTTTTTTATTTGGGCTTGGATAAATGACGAATGGAACTTAAAGAATTCCCTTTGAGAAGACGACTGTGGAACACTGACCAGGCAGTGAGCGGCTGCACGTCATAATTATGGACCAGTTCAAGTAGAATAAATCTGACCGATGTTAGTAATTATAACTCATGTCATTGAACATTAACTAGTTATAAGGCCAATATATAGAATAATACTATACACAATCTGACAGCCCTAAAGCGACAGCAAGAAATGTGAGAAAAAAATCTTAAAATGTTTTCATAATCTGTAAAAAGTCGCTAGGTGAAACTTTAATTAACAAGTTTTTATTCTCGCGTTTATCATGCACTTAGCACTTTGACAAATCCGTCACAGCATTGTGTAACAGGAAACACACCTCAAGAGTAAGCAGAACATACGAGAACTGCCCTGCTTCTTACAGGCATGCAAGGTAAGGTTCCCTATTTATTTAAACATACAGTAAGCAGGTAGGGAAGATGGATGGATGGATGGATGGATGGATTGTTTTATTTAAATTTTGAATACTATGTCTACTGTATGTCCTCTAAATAAGGCTAAATGAAAAGAAAAGTAGAATAAGGGCTTGTGGAGAATTAGAATTTTGTCAAAAAGTATTTATGACAATAATGGGCATGGAAATTCCATAACTCATAGTTTGCTAATTATCTGAATGCGGTAACTCCACTCTAGACATTCCTCTCACGTACTGAAGGCCGCTATGTTCCCTTTTATGATGAATATTTATCAGGCGATGCAAAGTACAGCACTGTCTTCTCCACTCCAGGCTAGACAATTTGGACTTCATCAGTATGAATTTCCAAAGGCTCCAGTAAAGGCACTTCAAAGTAAATGCATGAGGCAGGCTGCTGCTGTGTTCTGGATCTTCCCTCACCCTCCCTAGTTTATGATATGTATCAATAAATTATCTTTCTTATGGCAGGGAGCTTGATATCTTACTCAGAGGGTTTGTTTGCTTTCAGGGGGGAAAAAAATCTCTTCCGGAAGGAAAAATAAGAAACACGCCCAAAACCTCCAGAAAAGATGCATAATCAATTAAAGTCTTTTGCCAACAGAAGACGAAAACAACATATGAATGAATTACTATCATGTAGATTCACCGTGCAAAAACCAGTGTTGACCACCCTCATAGAAATGTCATTTCCAAACTGGTATCGGCAGATAACTATCTGGGTTATGGCCTGTTACGGTGCCACGCTTGTATTATGGACCTTGTATCTGGGATGGTCCTTGCAAATCACAAGTGACTGCAATCTGAAAGTTTGGAAACTTTGCTATACAGTGCAGATTCATTGGCTAGCAGCACTACTGTTGAAAGGCAGTATCATTGGCGTTGGAAGCCAGACCTCATTTGGTAGCAGAACTGACTGCCCGTGAGCAAAATCTGCTCAAACGCAAACAGATATGTTCAGTGGTTAGCAGCTAGAAAACTGCGAAATTATCCCATCATTGTCGTAATCATCCAGTTAGAGATTTAATAATAATGAGCAGGAATTCTGGCAGCAACACTGCGCTCCTGTATTAGTATTTGATTATCTACTATTCGGTGAATCCCCTTAAACATGCATCATCATCAGGACCAGAAACCCAAAGTCTCCTGGCAAAAGTTCACCCGAGGCCCCCCCACCCCCAGGCTGTGCCAGGGTCCCAGAATCATTCCGGGTTTCCACCCACTATAAATACTAGAAATTTCCCCATATACTCCAAACCTACTACAGTATATGTCTACAGCAATTTCACTGAAAAGGATTTAAATCAGTAGCATCAACAAGACAGGAAACCCTTTACCAGAACTCATGTGCTTTTACAGTCTTCATTTGTAGGTAGATTTCTATTTTCTAACCCAAGGGCTGAAACACGCAGCTACAATCACAATTATCCTGCAATAATTATAGAGTTTAACAAGCACCTTCTGATAATCACATTCAGAGAAGATAAATAGTCTGAATACATTTTTATAATGACATGGAGTAGGTTTGATTCCACCCCCCCAGCCCCCAACCGCAGGAGATGAAGATGTATTCTTTCCCGAGTTAATAATGTGGGAGGATGCTGTGGTTGTCAGACTGTAGAGTTGTGCAAATGCCGATTTCTTGAATCCTCGGAGAAAAGACCATTTCACACACCTTTGAAACGACGGACGGTGTGATAAATCGAAGGTCACCTGCCTTCATTAGGACTTTGGAAATTAATAATGCATCTGGCAGTGGAAGAGCTGATTGATTACAGAGCAGAGCAGGAAGTGTTCCCACGTTGTCTCAGCTGGGGCTCTAGTCTGGGGAAGCTTCCATGAAACACCTGCAAACGCAGCTCAAAAGTCAGGAGACAGCGATCGCAGGGTGACTGGAAGTTCCCTGGATGCCAACAGGGGCCGAGGGGGGGGTCACGCTCGCTTCGTTAAGTATAATGTCTCAGAATTCCATCCAGAAGCAGTGGATTCCAGTGCGAGTGATTACAATGGAAGAATGTTTCTGCTCCTTTTTTCAAGCAAAGCAATTAAAAAGCGTGTAACATTATGTTCAGCGGCACTCATATGCCGAGAAAATTACAAGAAAAAATCTATGTGGCTGATGTTCACTGGTTAAACCCATGAATAAGTGAACTGCTTAAATGTTTTATACGGAACAAACATTCAGGCTGAACTCCCTCCGCATCGCACAATCCCCCCCCCCCACCCGCAGTGTTACTACTGCACACTTTCAGACTCCGCCCACGACACATGTTTTTAGATTCAACCTGCGCTGTCTTCAGCTGGCAAGGTCACTGTAAGAGCCGCTCCGGGCAGCACCATGTGACGGGGGGGGGCAACCGATGGGGAAATGGGGATTTTATTTGGGGATGGGTCTAAGGAAACCACAGGGGAGGCACAAAACAAAAGATAGCTATTTCAGAATCGGCACAAGAGGAGATAACTCCCCCCCCCCCCAAAAAAAATACAACGTGCATCAGATTGTGAAGAAGCCCTCTGGGTACTGGGCTCAGGATCAAGGTCTGGCCATGTCTGTAGGGACGAGGGAGAAAACAAAATTTATAAAACGCTTTGAAATGCAGCATAGGTGAGCAGAAGGCTCATCACCTGACCGCGGCCTGTTACCATGCCGGCCCGTGCCTAACAGACGAGTGACGGTGGCGTCTTCACGTTAGGGGGCCAAGCTCATGTGCAGGAACAGATGTGGGAAGAAGACAAATGAGAACTGGAAGAGGGAGGAGGACGCGGTTTCCGGAAACATCGCCCGGGACGGCCGGCAGCCATGCCCATTTGCAACTGCAGCTACGCGAAGACACATGAAACATGAAGACGTGTTCTGAGGCCATAACAATCCTTCATGTCGCCTAGAAGGGCTTTTCTCGTACAATACGATGGAAGCAAGTGTGTAACGGGGGGGGGGGGGTTACTATGATTATCTTAAAACATGGTGCAATGGTTGGCCTGCATGTTCATGCAAAAACAACACATTGGGAGGGGTAATATTTCACCGTGCGGATGGCAGTGACCCCTCTGACTTTACCTGAAGCAGGCGGGTCAGCTTCATTCAGGAGACTGAGCAGCTTGGAAGAGGCTGCTCATTGATAAGGAAATGCGTTTCCCGCATTCAATTCACAGCTTTAAATTATATTTCACACGACTTTTCTTTCCTATCATTTAAGGGTAATGTGCTTTGCTTCCGCTGCACGTGGAAACACACAGAGCTCCCAGCCAAGGCAATTTTAGGTGAACTGAGGCGTCGGTGCCCACCCTTAGCAGGGCATGGGGAGGGCCGGTGCTTTTCGGGGAGCCCTGGAGTCTGTCTGCGAGACTCGGTGTTCATTTTCAGGTTCTCATGCCCTTTATTGTATGAACAGAGAGCGTAGCCTCTGGCTCCTGTCGTCATGGAAGAACGTCACGTTTTATACGATGCTTAAGAATAGAAAAACGTTCATGGATTTGCTTGCAAATCAAACACAGGTAGCCGAATAAAATAACGTTCTCTGATTATGGAATGAGCAAGATACAGCAAGTACACCAAGAAGCAAGCTGACCATACCAATAAATGATTCATATTTGGTATTCATATTTTTTGTTAGAAATTTCAGTTGAAATTTTAAAAATTTATAATGAAAAAAATCTGAGTATATAATAGTATACATAACGCATGTAAACTTCAGTAATTTAATGATGATGTAATATTTTTATTATTTTAATTTTATTATCTACAGTATCTATCTATTGATACATGGGTGGTGTTTTAAAAATCAAACGGTGAATTTTTCAGCCTTTATCTAACAGTATTTCCCACAACTGAATCAGTGTCCATGTGACCAGAAAGTGGCCCCACATTAGATTACAACTATTGCCCTCTTTTTTCTATCAAAGACCCACCATCCGTCATGTCCGAGGTCACATGACCACACGTATCGCACTCTGAGCATGTGCTTCATCATCGTCACGGGGACATCGGAACCAAAATCTGATTTGAGACGAATTTCAGTCTAGTTTTCCGAAACTGAACCCTCACTCTGGAGGAATCCTGCTTATTAGCCTCTACAATGAATACCGTGTAAACCTTTCTTAACAGAATCATACTACCCACAAAAATATGCCAATCAATTAATACGTTTCCCGTGGATTCAGATTAGCTACGTAATCACAGAGCGCCGGGTATGAATTATTCTCCCAAGAGGTCGCCAGTCGCTAAAGGCCTCGTCGCGTCGTCCGCCGTCATCGGTGCCTCTGCTGTTCCTTTTCTCTTTTGTATCAACAAGATACACTTACATCACTTAAGTGATGTGTTTTCTCTCTAAAGAGACTTACAGTTTTACCCATTTATACAGCCGGGCACTTTACTGTAGCAATTCAGGTTACCTTGCTCAAGGGTACTAACAGCAAGATGTCCCCTGGGACGGAGGTTACAAGCCCGTGTCCACCGCGTCCGCCGCTGCCCCCGTAATTCTGCCTGAGCCTTGCTGAAAGACATTCCCAATATATTTCATGCTATTCATAACCGTCCCTGTGCGGAGAGTACTCTGTGTCGGCATAATACTCGGCGATTAGCGTGCGCGGCACGAGGACCGCCGAGCCGGAGACGAGCCGCCTCCGATGAGACGGGGCTGCGCACCGCTTTCCCCGAGGGCTGTGATGAGATGGGCCTCGGCTGCCGACGATTACAAACATCATCTCGGCTCCCCTATCGCTTCGTGCCGCAGCCAGGCGCGGAAGCTCCTGCCCTGAAATAGCACGCGCAGATGTGCATGCCGCAATACTGCAGGAAAACCAATACAACGGGTTCCCATCCGAGGACGCGTCACCGCGCAGAATTCCTACCGCAGAATTCGCCGCCACGTGATCTTCTGCAGGGTCCGCGCGGAACTGAAAGGATTCCCAGAAGTTCCATTACCGTTAACGGCTCCTTCAAGCAGGGCACGGAAGACTTATTCCGGAGACGCGTTAGCCATTTTCTTGCCATGCCAAACTTTTATGGATGTCCCATCAGCAGGTCTAATAAAAGATCTCACTGCTGGTGAAGAGAACGGCCCAGAGGTAGAGCGGGTTTGCAAGAGGTGGAGTGAAACTAAAGTGCCAGAGAGAGGATTGAAAATATATTAAAGATGCAAGATTTTAAGTATAGAAAACCAGCTCACGATTTCCAATCTGGACTTCTTATAGGATTTTGCTGTTTGTTCTTGACATTGAGATTTTGATTCAGTATATAACGTTCACAAATGTCTGCTTTTGCTTGCTCTAATTTATGATGTTTGCATTCACATACACAGTATATGTACATTCGTATCAATAAATGTTTAAATATCTATATTTGCTAACTTGAACACATAGAAATCATGTTAATGGAGTTTTAAAAATAAGTATAAAATTAGTGGCATGGGTTATGAGAGCTAAAATAATCCTTTAACCCTCCTTCAACAAAGAGAATGAATACATGGCAAATTAGTCACTCGCTTGGGACGCATGACAATCCCTGCGAAGGGGGATGCACGTTTGCCGCTCTCTTGTGCTTAAACTGTCTGCATCCCTCACCTGCCATTTGTAAGATGTCTAAAACATCAAACCGGGTTGTTTTTGTTTTCTGCAATTCTGGTTCAGTGAAGTCTTTGGGTTAAAGTGAGCCCGGCTTCGCCGCCGCTTTTATCCGATAATCACAGACGACGTTTGGCTGCCAGACAATAGCTGGCCCAAATAAACCCCGCAAGCCACTAAACCGCGTAAGAAAAGCTTCCACGGGAGCCACGCAAAGGCCGGGAAGCGCGTACGGAGCTGGATGAATCGATGCAGCGTTTCCTCTCCCGCCGTTCAGCTCTTCCGGACGTGCTCGTACCGGGCCGGCGGACCCTGGAGACGCACGACTGCCAGCCCACATCACGGGAGAGGGATCCAGGCAACAAACAGTGGCGGCAACGACGGTTGGCATCTGGAACACCGCAGCCCATGGCGTCACCGTGAAAGCACGAGTGTCTCCTGCTTTTTCACTCTCCTCACTTGGTTTACAAACACTCCTCTGTCCACTGGTTCTGAACTCCAAAAAAACTGTCGTTTTGCATGCTTTGTTTTGAGCAGTAAAGCATCAGAGGGGGCAGCAGATTGGGTTGTGTGTGCCTTTGTGTGTGGGTGGCTGGGGGGGGGGTCAAGGAGGGGCCGTTTGGTCCGTTGCAATTATTCCCATCCTTGCCCTCAGAGAGAGGCAGTCACACTTTGACCCGGATCGATGCACCGCTGAATTCAGACTGGGCCTCCAGCAGAGTGTGTGTGTATGTGCCGGTGTGTGTGTGTTTGTGTGTGTGTGTGTGTGTGAGTGTGTGTGCACGCCCCGGGGGGAGGCATGGAGGCCTGGCTGCCCCGGGGGGGCTCAGCGGGTAGGAGTCCCCAGGGGCAAGGTCACGGCGCATCTCTTTCCAAAACCTTCAAAACACAGCGGGCTCCCGACCGGGTGCAGAAGGATGGTTCAGTGAATGTAAATCAGATAAAAGCTGCACGAATGCAACAGATCCCGCGCGACTCACACGTTTGGCCCAGGATAGGAAGACCTGCTGGTGAAAATATAAGAGAAGGAACGTCAATAAAATTCATATTTACATGAGAGTGTTTCAACCATGTTTTAAGTCGGGTGTTGAATAGTTCGTAGGAGTACGTCTTTTACGAGGTTGTTAACGCAAATAGCATCCATTAAAATATGCAATAATTTTGCTGGTTCGGATGCATTTTCAGACACTTAGGTAATATTAATAGGAACTTTTAAGCTAAAATCCAGACTAGGAGGTTTGGGCTGGAATCTCAAGCGACGAGCTGTAATGTGTAAGTTAAAACTGTAGCCGAAAGGGCCTCGCCAGTTCAGAAAGGGGAATTTTCACGAGACGCCGATCCCTGCGCGCGCTGAAGCCTTGTTAAACATTTAGTAGAAGGCCAGGTTAATTATGTATCAAAGTAATTGTTCATCAGTGGAAAATACTGAATACATTATTTCCACTGTGGCAGGAGCCTCATCTGCACATTGACACAGAAAGAAGTTAGGAATCCGCACTGTGGAATGAGACTGGAGTGTCTGGGGTTTGGGGGAAGTTACCAGGAGCTTCCTTACATCACAGCCGAGCCGCATTCGTCAAATTTATTACTGCAGCGGTGGCGGGCCAGCGGATGTTATATAAGCTCTGGGCGCTTATCTCACATTGCACGTACAGCTACGTCCTGGGGAGCACAGCTGCCTTTTTGCAGACCTCAGTACTGTGCCCCCTTAGTCACAGGCCCTACCGAACCAGCGCACGAGATGAGAGTACGCACCAAATGAATAGGCGCTTTGTGCAAGGATCTTTTCTATGCGATACAATTTTCCATTCTTAAGACAAGGGCCCTGGGGGGCCAGTGTGTGGCTCAGGGGGTCAGTAAAACCAAAAGGTCACTGGTTTTAAATCCCAGGGCTGGCAGAGTGATGTCACCATTGGGCCCCTGACCGAGTCCCAGGGCTGGCAGAGCGATGTCACCATTGGGCCCCTGACCGAGTCCCAGGGCTGGCAGAGCGATGTCACCATTGGGCCCCTGAGCGAGTCCCAGGGCTGGCAGAGTAATGTCACCATTGGGCCCCTGAGCGAGGCCCCTGACTGCCAATCAGTCCTGGGACTGTCTGACCCTGATTTCTCAAAAAAATAGTGCATCACTTAAAAATGAAAGCATCTGCAAAATAAATTATACATACATAAATACATATATATATATATATATATATTTATTTATTATATAGAATACATATATGCATGTATATTGCGTCAGTTGTCTGTCGGG
>JAODKF010000045.1:2589193-2616693 GCA_026779585.1 Mormyrus proboscirostris | reverse complement strand
CCTCCGAATTGCCCTCTACTGGCTCATTTTCTCATTCTGATCACAGCAGTCATGTCCTCTCAGGGATTTAAACCTATAGCCTTGTGACTGTGAGTTATGAATCTAGGCCTTGTATAATAATAGGCCATAGTTGGCAGGTCTCCTTGAAGCCACATCATAAAACTGCAACCCTTGTTCTCAGCCAAAGGGCCTGTTTTCCCCGCTCGCGCACGATTAGCAGCGTGACACTGAAGTTTCAGGTCTCTCCTGTTTCGTTTGTTAGGCAGGGGACAGTTAGTAGCCTGTGGAATCCCACTTACAGGGTAGATTAAGGAGATTAAACGTACAGGGCGGTACCGGGCTAAATCAATCACAACCATAAACCAAAGAAAAGCACTGATTTCCATAGTGACCTCGGTAGAGAAAAGTCTGGCCTTTGAATCGCAGCTGGGAGCTGAATCGCAGGTAGGACGGGCAAAGTTACAGATGACAAGATTTCACATTCCGGGACGGCTCTCGATTTCTGCACACGCTGTCACACGGAGCTATTCCGAGGTCTGAAGAGAGCAGGGAGGTAGTGTTTCTGATCTCCTGTTACACTTCATTAAAGGCTCTGAATGCATTCAATGGATACGTAATTGTTCAGAGGCTGAGGAATAATGGAATCGCTTAGAAATACAATATAAAGTCAGACAATGGTAATTTAATATACCTTTGCGGCTCTGTGACCAAGTGTGTTTGTCTGTGCATCAATGTCTTTGTTTTTCCCCCCTTGTATTAAGTTACATCTTTAAAAGCAACACTGTGGTTTCTCTGAGATTGACTGACGGGCCTCGTTTTATATCCCTCACCTGCTGCAGTCAGGAAGCGCATCACAATGGACCTGGCATTTAAGATTGATTGTGATAGTTTCAGCAGAAGTGATGCGATTGAGGTTGAGGGTTCCGGGCTCCTCCCTGTCTCCACACACAGCCAGAAGTCGTGGGACTTTACATGTAACTTAACAACTCTAATCTTTCTACTGTATAAGTGTAAAGCAAGCCGTTAAATAAAGATATTTGATATATGATTGGAACAGCTTGATATTTTGAGCTAAACTGTCTGATTTGAGGCACTACCTTATGTCTATCTATCTATCTATCTATCTATCACCCCCTCATAGACCACCACATACGCAAGTCAACAATGAATAAACTCACCACTAACACTTTTCCAGTTCAGCGTTTTTATCCAGAATGTGTGCATGAGCATTTCTCTGTGTGTCCTGCAGCAGACGGGCATCCCATCCAGGGCGTCTCTTATGCCTTATGCTACCTGGGACAAATTCCAGGCCCCCCACCCACTCCTGGCCCTGAACTGAATAAGCAATTGGCACACGGATGTGTGAATGTTGATCACAATTAATTGCATTAATTAACAGCCTATTGAAAACGGCTTAATCTGGAACAATATCGATGGGTCTATGAAACAAAAGGCGCTTGTCTGATACATTTCAGGCACAACCAAGGAAACACTACGCACAGGAACTTCACGGGGGGCTTGGCGTGTATTTAGGTATCAAGTTTGCACAAATACAAAACGACTTGTGAGCGTGAGTCTGAGATCTGCTGCTGCATTACTGGCTGAAGCTGCGTCTTGTTAGACGCGTCGGCAGATGCCGGAAGTGCGATACCGGCAACAAGTGCAAAGATGCAGACGCAGGGCAGCAGACTCAGGGCAGCAGACGCAGGGCAGCAGACTCAGGGCAGCAGACGCAGGGCAGCAGACGCAGGGCAGCAGACGCGAAAGCGTCCGCACTTGTTCAGGTATAGCTTGTCGTTGCAGGACTTCTGGAAATAAACAACATGCGCATGTATAGGTAAGACATGAACGGCGGCCAGCAAAACCATTTTTCCAACTGTAATCTTTTAGCTACCCTGTTGCTTCAGACGTGGAATTAAAATCTAAACAGCATAATCCAGGCATCAAGAGTCCTTTTTCCACTCGTAATTCCTTTCCACTGAGGGAACTGTAAAGGAAAACAAGAGATAAAAACTTAAGTCTGCAATAAAAAGCCCACTTGACACCCCCGGTTTCAGTGTGATGTTTGTGAGTAGAACTATGTGTGAAACGGGACCTTGGCCGCTGCAACGTTTTTGGGGTGTCTTTATCTCGCCTTCACTGTCCTTGGCTCTCGGGGGAGGCCTGGGGAGAGAGGAGGAACTCACAGAAAAAAGGACAGAACCCAGCATGCAAAGGAGAACTCAATTAGAGAGGAGCAGCCTGCCCACTGAACTGAAAATGAGAAGCTGAAGTTTTCAGAAATGAATGACACGTCCCTGTTCCCTTTGTGTGGAGGGACAGCATGCTGCCATTGTCACTTCCATCTTGACAGGCTCGTCTCTGACTCCCTGTCACTTCCCTGTGTTTTCGAGCATGTTTGTATCCCCCACCCACCCCTTCAATTTCCCAGCCACAGCACAAAGACGTGAGGTTCAGGTGAAGCCAGACCAGTTTCTGCAGGCGGTAGCTACACCAAAGAGTATATCTCTGCCTGCCCGGAAACGGACAGGCTTAGCTTTCAGGATGAACCCCGCCCTGCTCCTCCCTGGCCAGGTCCCATATCACCATGATTCTCATCAGAAACGCAGCACCGAGCGCGTCAGCTCCTATCACCTTCTCTGTGCTTCTGCATTTACGTGCTACATTATTAGCGGACAGTTCTCATTAACAAGAGAAGATTTCAGAGAGATTCACGGAATGGTGAAAAACATTTCTATAAGCCCAGAGATGTACTTCACAG
The DNA here is from genome assembly GCA_026779585.1 of Mormyrus proboscirostris. Classification (NCBI taxonomy): domain Eukaryota; kingdom Metazoa; phylum Chordata; class Actinopteri; order Osteoglossiformes; family Mormyridae; genus Mormyrus; species Mormyrus proboscirostris. The sequence goes on along the minus strand of JAODKF010000045.1, from coordinate 2,613,932 downwards.
CCTGCTTCTTATATCCTACACACACACCCTCAAGCAAAGCTGATTGTTTCAGAGATTAGTTGACTTTTTCAACTTTCTGGCAAATCTGCTTTCGTTACAAGAAATCTGCATTAATTAGACAGACTTCCTGATTCAACATAGCTGCGGAATTGTGCCGTGGGATGAATATATTTGAATGTATTTTGAAATACACAATAAATACTATGTAACAAATTCCCTATTGAACAAGCAGCAGAGAACGTCTCATTGGTTTTTTATTATTTCTAAGGGAAAATTACAGTTTAAAAACTTTATTAACAGTGCATTTTCTGTGGGTTCATTGTAATTCTAGTAGCACTGTGGATATTGGCTTTCTTAAAATCAGACTTTAGTTATCTTCTTTAGATGCAAATGAAGCAAATTTTCCTGTGCTATATTTACATAACGTAATAGGATGAAGAAGATGTTATTGGCCAGTCATCAGAGATAAACAGATGAATAAGATTGTACCATTCTTGTTTTGATTTCAATATGTGCTTAAATATGTACTTTAATGCCCAGTTTGACATGAACCAAATAAAATTAATATATGATAAACAACCGATATTTTCACTGGAAAATTTAGCAAATTTCCAAAACTCACTTATGTCCACAGGATACGTTCAAAAGGAGGTACGCATATATGTAGGGTAAGTATGACTCATCGCACTCCATATATCCTCAATGGTCCCTACTTAGAAGAAGTTTGACACTGTGGCCCAGCCTCTGATCTATCTCTGAGTAGTAGTAGTAGTAGTGGTAGTAGTCTGAGTAGTAGTAGTGGTAGTGGTAGTAGTCTGAGTAGTAGTAGTAGCAATAGGAGTCATACTAGTATTAGCAGTCTACTAGTTATCTTACCATATTATGAATGAAACACATATTCAGACTAGTGCGAAATATTAACTTTCAAATATGGCTTAAATTTTTTGCAACTTTGTCCATGAAAGTATTTTTAGAGAAAGTCGTCGAGTGTCTTCTGTCTTTATCCTACAACATTTCCAGCTCCTCATTTCCTGAAGTCCAACGACACGGCGTCGGCCGGACCTACTACCCGCCATGTGCCCCACGCGCCAGCAGAAAGGGTCTCTGTTCAGAAAGGGAAACCCTCCACTTGCATTTGCACAGCTCAGCTCAGGCCCTCGTCCCCGGTTTTTAAGGCTGGGCCTCTGTCTATATTCGTCTTTGTGTTTGTCAGCCCGATCAAACCCGCTACGCCGCAGCTTTGGTTGCACAAGCGAAAGGAATGATACTAGCTTGTCATCAAAGGTATAAATTTCCCGTTTCTCACAGATCGTTATCCTTATGGTGGCCATTGCAAACATGGAGGCCTGCGAGAAGCAAACTGTTTTGTTCCCCTCAGTGTACTGTGTCTTCTGTTAATTTACAGGTATTCAATTATTTATACACCTCCGACCATCTACCCTTCCAGCGATAAATTGCACACGGCTGAAGCAATTAAGTACCTGACAGAATGCTGGAGAACATAATTAGGCATTTAGCATTTAAAAAGGAAGCAGGGAAGCTGCATTGAGGCGTTCAGGAAAAGAAAATATGCAGAGACACATTAATTAGACATAGGTCATCAAAATATCAAAATTGCCCTTTTGATGCCATTTGCCTGTTTTTGCAGGAAGGAGACTTGAAGGCAGCTTCCAGTGTGCGGTGCATGTCTGCACTCTGTTCACAGCTAAAGTGGCAAAGGGACTGGAACGAGTCAAAGGAGAAGACGACGCGAGTCTGTCTCGTGTCAGTCAGGACGCCGACCGGCCTTTTCCCATCCTCCCAGCCACGTGGTGACAGGAAGCGGTCTGCAGGTTCAGCTGCTGTCATCCTGGGAAACACTCCTCCTGGCTGCCAGCAACTGCAGCTTTATGCCACGTTTGCAACAGTCATGTGTCACCCCAACCTTCAAATACATCCTGAAGGATTGGGAACACGTGTCCCGTGCCGTTATATAACCTCTGGAAGGCCACTCAGGGTCAACGATGGACACGTCCACACATCAAGCCCTAATACAGCATTCTTGCACCGCTTTGTCTATTGAGAGGTTTCTAGGAAATTGTCAAATATAACTGCCTACTAATATCAACTGCGTACTTCTACCACTGTTTCTCCACTTAATTCTGATGGAAAGCTATCTATCCAGATGTTTGAGTGAATGTCTTCATCTTGTGAAGAAAGCATTATATCCAGCTGTTACGCCGCTTGTATTTCCCTTTTAATCTGCCAATCCACCCTGCGCAGTGTCATCTCCTGAGGTCTGCTCACGTGGTCCGACCGGCTCTGAAGATTGGGGTTGAGGAAATGATGGGGTTTGTGCAACATATGTCTCAGCGTGTCTGGGGCTCTATAATTTACATACTGTAATGGCAGCCCAGCCTGGTCTGTTAGCCAAGCGATGTCGCCGTGATGAAATGTTCAGGACCAGGTACTCAGTTTCCCTTCCACATTTATCTGTGTTTTGCTCTTACTTACTCAGTCAGTGTCCAGCGGTCAGTTCCTCAGCTCATTTTAACTCCTGGACGCCAGTGCGTCCTTCAGCGGCTTGTGTCAAAACCAGCAGAATTCTGCCTGCGCATAATGCACACCCAGAAATATGTGTAACATTGCATCACATTAAATGGATAAAAAGTACAGCGATGTACATACAAAAATCAACAGCTCAAAGATATGTAAATTATTTAAAATTTAATTTAGCATAACTATTGAACCCCATAACTATTAACAAAAGTATTGAACCCTGGTTCAATTATGTCAGCGGTAATTGGGTTGTTTAAACATGGACAGCTTTATAGCATTCGTGTTAAGGACAGACTACAGTGGAAATGCTGCATGAATTCCGGGAAATCCGGCAGTGTGGAGCCTTAAGCAGAGGATCCCTCCACCCATTAGGCACTTATATAATGCACCGCGATTAGGAAGCCTGCATACGCAGACACATACTGGGATGGACATGCAGCGGGCTGCACAGGCTGCGTTTAAGCTAATTACAGAGCACAGCGCCATTAACAGCTCACACGGGTAACTGCTCTGCTCATTTTAGTTCATGTAACATAGGCAAAGCTCTGTCTTACACAGTACCTTCCAGCTCCATAGTAATGCAGTGATAACCTATTAAATAGCAGCACAGCAATAGCATTAATGCCAGCCTATCTATCTATCTATCTATCTATCTATCCAAATATGAAGAGTAAAGCATTACCTACAGTTTGCAATTAGTTTAAAATTGCACATCATTTTATCATAAATATCAAATCAGGCCTCTAAACAGTTTTATAATAATTTATTTGTTTATGTTCTTGTCTTGGCAGGAAACACAGCAGAATTGATGTCTAAACTCGGAGCTGCGATTTATTAAAAGGTGTATGGGTTTTCTATCCTGAGCGCATTTTCTCCTGCGACCCGGTGTTTTATGCTGCGGCTATCAGTCTCAGCGGCATGCAGGACGTCAAGCAAGTCTTACTAGCACCTTTGTAGCACTGCAGCTTTACGTGCTCCCTGGGGACAAGTGGGAAAAAAATGGAGAATCCATATCATGGCGCAATAAATCCCCCAGACTTTTCTTTTTTTCTCTCTCCCTGAGTTTGAAAGGGCTGGATTTATGTTGACATAATTGCTGTAGCACTTCTGAATGTGACTATGCTGCTGGATGCTACAGCACCTTCAGAAAGGATAATGTATGAGCCGCACCAATTTGCTGTCATCGCCAGCACAAGATTCTATTCCAATTCTAATTTTCCTCTGGGAGACGTATGAAGGGAATTGGACAGCGGCGGGGTTGACTGAGGTTAACTGTGCACACCAAACTGTGCCCATTCACATCGGTCCAAAACAAGCCTGGAGTTTACCCTGTTTGTTTCACTTACCCCCACTACAGTAACAGCACAGTGGCCTGCTGAACATTGACCCCATAGCCGCACAGTGCAAACGGGCCATCCTCCATGCTTTGTCGATCCCTACACATTCAAAGCAAAGAGGAAGTGCTCTTTTAATAGGCTTATTACACACTGCATTACAGAGCTTTGGCTGAATATCATAAATTATTCTTATGCAATGCTGGGTCGCATTCTCTCGCCGCTGTGCAAACCAAGATGGATTAATAAAATATAAATGAAAACAATCTTTTTGGAGATATTTTCGAAAATTTCCTTATTTTTGTAATATTCTGTAATGTGAAAACTACATTTGAATACCCGGTGTGCGGACAGGCAATGGAATAGAGAATGGCTATATGAGTTCTGCATGGCACTAAGAGTCTGCAGTATATATGACTGCTAATAGCCTATTCAGCATCCTAAGGACCACATCAACTGCGGCTGATTGCGCAGGAGTAAATATTGCATGTTAATTTCAGATCCGACCTCATTTGCAGGAAATCACGCATGGCCTTAACTCAACAGGCATTGCAGCAATGTAACGATTTATTCTGCGGGGACTGAGGAATCTGGGGTTTCCCCAAGTGGTTGTGCAGGGGCAGTGCATGCTAGCGCGACAGGGTGTTAACTAGGATCAGGTCTGTGGCTGGGGAGCTGGAGACCGTGGAGACTTTTCTGTACATTAGAGCGGAAAAACAAAATGCTGATATTTCCTGTGCAGCGCCATTAGAAGACGTCAGACTTTTGTGGGGTTTCCTGCACACGGTGGCTGTGAACCGTGACAGGGACAGCACCCAGCGCCTGAGTGAGAGGGATGGGGCCACACGGCATGAATTCCAGCAAAGATCACAGAAATTCCTGAACCTAACATGGCAAAAGGGTGCTGTTCTCTCGTTTACTGTTCCCCTTTTACCAAAGTTCTGTAGTAGGAGGAGAATCGCCCATCAAAACTCTGAGTCCATTGTCAGGAATATTTCCCCAATCATATCATGTTTTTTTTTAGCCACTGTTTCTGAGGTAAACAAAATGCTAGTGACATGCTTCAGACTATTTATCCCTCCATGAATTATGCTAATGAGATGCTTTTCCATCTAAGTTCATTACATTACTGTAAAATACGGCTTATCTTTACTTCCCACAAGGGCCGTTCATATTCCGAAGCCAATTGATGGATGGGGTTCAGATGTGCATCAGAATTCTCTAAGGGAATCTGCACGTTTATATACTGGGGGGGTTAGGAGGAAATTTTTGTCTCCTGTGGGAATATCGTAGCCAAGGTACAACTGCTGCTATTTCCAGTAGATTAGCCAAGTTCCAACTGACAAAGTGGCTTGAACCTTCCATCGAGCACCATCTGTGACATTAACAACGAGTCGGTCGCATTTGAAACTTACAAGTTTACACACGCACGGCTCTGAATGCGGGATGCATCTGAAGCCCAATCTCAGCCTCTAAAATTAGTCTTGCATACTGAGATGCTTAAAATGGATAAACCACGCACACATCCTAACACCTCCTACACACACTGCTTAGTCTGTCTGAAGCATGTGTCTCAGGATCTCACTTGTGCATATAAGACATATTTCAGGCATGCATAAGGTAAACCCTGCTGTGGTCGCATTCGAACACATGCATGAGTGTGTTTCTACATGCACTGGGGCACGGGTGCATGTGAGCATGCATGCACGTGTTTTTTTTTTTGTTTGTGTTTTTTGGAATAAAGCTCTGGAATATTCTCCATAGTTATTTGTTTATATATGACAAGCGACTAAATAAATGCATTGGAATCATGTGTAATGAATGCGGAAAGGGGACCATGTTGGAAAACACGAGACGCATGATTCACGGAGCCTCGCACTCCATGTTCTAAAGCAGCTGCTCACGATTATGTCGCATTACACACTGCAAGCAGGACTTGGCTGGGGTGTGTGAGCGTGGCCGTGTCCTTTCTGCATTTCTTTGTTCCTCCTTGTCTCTATTTATTCCACAAATGTACATTTTGATTTATGTCATAGTCTGCTGAGCTTTTATGTGACCCGTGCATCTGAAATTCTTTAGCTGGCACTTTTTTTTCAGGGCACATAGATATATGGCAAAGGATATTTTTGACCACCCTTGTTTAACTCGTTCTTGTTCTGGTGTCTCAGGGAAAAAAAATAATAATAATAAAATGCAAACCCCATAAAGTTCTTTTTGCAGCTGACTTGATGCACATTTTTTTTTAATTTCGTATAGACACAAACAGGAGAAACAGTTCTCATTATTTTGCTGTCTTTGGAGACGGAGCCGTTGCGATTCATTTTCCATGCGCGATAATGTGTAAATCGGTCGCCAAGACACTATCAAAAGAGCAGAAAGGAATGCATTTCCAGTTCAGGGAGCAGTTAACTGGACGGGGCTTTGTAGGGAGGTGAGTATCAGCTTGAAACACTAATGCCCCATTAACTTGTGGAGAACGCGAACACTCTCCAGCTTGCCTGGGACGTCACACTCCTCTAGCTCTGTTTCAGCTGCACCTTGACCCTTTGCAAGAATGGGCGTATTTTTCGCCTCCTCAAATGCAAAAAAAAAATGTCTTAATTAGAGGTAGAGGTGTTGTTATGAACTACAACCTTGCCTCTCAAGGACAATATAGAAAAAATTAGTTCATTGTTCATTTCATTAATATTTATTAGGAACGTGAGCGGCATAAACACGCGCAAGCAGAAAAGTTTGGCAAAGTTCACGCTGTTCATCAGCACCGAGATGTAATTACTGTGCTGTAACAGCACTTATTTCATTACCCTACCTGTCCGGGCCCCACCAGCAAGACACCAAAGTGCTGCTTTCCTGTGTGTCTGGAGACGTGGAGTAATAAGCGATTTGGCCCCGTGTCAGAACTCATGTCTTTGACAATTAAAAAGTGACCTTGGCCAGTATGTGGTAAATCCAGCCATATTTAAGGGGCGCTGAGGTTTCAAGCGGAAGTCGGCCACAGGAGATCTGAGTGGTGTCAAGGCAAAGTGACGCACGCGTGTAGCAGGGACGGCCTGTAGGGGGCAGCCTCCCGTAATGAAGAAGTATCAGTGGGAGCAGCTCCTGCGAGCGACGTGTTCCCCAGAGGGGGCGTCGCCACCCTCGCCGTCAACGCTATCGGCTCGGCTGCCGGATCGATCGCATCGATCAGATCGTCAGAGAAGCCCAATTAGCGTGGTGCAACTCAAAGTACAGACATGCGTCATTACGGGAAATTGTGAGTGAATCTTGGCGGCATTCCTGTTAGCCATCCAGCACCACTGTGGAAATAAATCCTGAGTAGGACAATGGAGGACCTACAGTCCGGCATGACCTACATATACGCTGCATCGGAAAATAAGGGAAGGAGCGCAGCGTTCCCCGGGAATATGTTCCCATTTCACAGAAATATTGAAAGGCTGGTGCGAATGTCGCAGACAATTTTTCACTTAGCATTTATCTAATCAAGCTATGCTAAAAAAACCATGCTTTGCCTTGCATGCTGTATAATCATATTAATTTTACTATTACCTGCACCTGAGTCGTGCGTTACCCAAAGGCTAGCAGAGAATTTCATTAAGCCGGGGAATTTCACGCTTAAGCAAGTTAGCTGCAAGTTAGCTACAAAGTTTCTTCAGAATCCTGACAGATGCAGCACAGTAGCTTTTATGACCACTACCTGACAGGACTACAGTATTGTTTCTAATTCATTATTCATGAGCCTTTTGATTCGTTCTCAGAGAATGCTTTGTTCCTTTCTTTTTAATGGCTTTCTATACAATATCTGCAGTGTTTTCAAGTCTTGAAAGTGTACTGAAAATGGGAGTTCTGTTTTCTCTCTGCTGAAAGGCATATTAAATGTTTTATACCACACTCAATGAAGTGGTCATTCTCAGTATTGGGGGGAGTGTTTCAATTTTAAGCTTCTCAAGAGAATAACAATAAAATATTCCACAAACGTATTAAGGTTTTGATCGGGAGGGTGTAGATTAACTTTGAATATTTCCCAGGCTTCAGAAGCATAGGCTTTTTTGACTCCACTGTTAAAACATTTGGGGATATCGCCGTTCAGACTGGGTCATGGAGCGTGCCATCCGGCGATGGTGGTACCGGGAGTGAGCCCGTCACGCAGACGGAATAGAAAGTGGATCAGGATTGCAGGAAGGGCCGCGATATGCTTGCCAGCCCAGGATCAGAGGGCCCTGTTCACTGTGCCTTTTAGTCAGGATTAGGCAGCCAGTTCTGGTAGGGTGATTTTAAGGCTTTTCTCCATCCATCCATCCATTTTCTGTAACCACTTGTCCTATTCAGGGTCACGCGGGTCCGAAGCCCATCCCAGAGACTGCGGGTGGCTGGCAGGGAACAACCCAGGATGGAGCGCCAACTCATCACAGGGCAAACTCACAGACCAATCACTCACACACCATTCACTCACAGACCAATCACTCACACACCATTCACTCACAGACCATTCACTCACAGACCAATCACTCACAGACCATTCACTCACGCACCATTCACTCACAAACACTCTCACACCATTCACTCACACACCATTCACTCACAGACCAATCACTCACACACCATTCACTCACAGACCAATCACTCACAGACCAATCACTCACACATACTCACACACCATTCACTCACACACAATTCACTCACAGACCAATCACTCACAGACCAATCACTCACACACCATTCACTTACACACCATTCACTCACAAACACTCTCACACCATTCACTCGCACTGGGCTTTTCTCCTACCAAAAAATAATTTGATACTTTCCTGCTCTGTCTATTTGGCCTTGCTTTTAAAACAAATGTATCTTTTGTTGGCAAATATATAGGAATTGTCAAGAATGCCAAAACACTTCAGGACCAGCTAATGTTTTAGTTTGTTTTTGCTGAAGTGTAAGAAAGCTATGATTGCTATGGCTTTTCCCATAAACATTGATGGTAGCCCGTCTACATACTGTAAGCAGCGCACAGGCATTGGAGGTACGAGCCGACCTGCAGACACTCGCTGCTCATTAACCCTTGGACACTTGGACAAGCCTGCAGCATAGACAGCAATTTGTTTCTGTCAGCTGCAAATTTCCTCTCGGCCTGAATCCCCAGGTTACATCATTGATATTAACAGCTCGTTGCAATTATTTAGCAGAGGGCAGTCGACTGCTACATCTCCTAGGGTTCCAACTCCTTAGCAACAGGCAAATTTTTAATAGTTAGCCAAGGACCTAAAGCCATGCAATAATGTGAAACTGTATATGCAGTACGTTGTCCTCTGACAATTCACGGAGAGCTGAGATAATGACTGATTGCCGTATTGTTTAGGTTAAATTGACCTTTCGCATATTCGCAGCATTGCATTTCATCGGTGAATTTCGTAACAATTTTCACTGACTTGGGCCTCGACTGCTTGTGACGTCTCTCGTGGTCGTGTGAGAATGTGCAGGATTGTGCAGACATTCTGTGTTCCTTGTTTAACCCTCCGTAACCTGGGATGATTCACTTCGTTATTTTTGGACTGCAGATTGTCAGTGTGTGTTTAGGTTGTGTTATGGGATGTTGCATTGGGTATCGAGTGTGATATACTGTGCATATGAGGCTGTTTAAATTACATGTCAATCAGGTAACCCTTCCTTCCAAACAGATTTAATACAGAGAGCTGACCCAAAACCGCAATCACGCCTTTGATAAATACTAACTCGGATTTATGACATTTCATTATCATGGGGTATTATGGGATGCCACTGCCTGGTTGTATGGTTCCTGTGCCCTTTTTACACAAAGGGGCACTGAATGTCAGTCACGCCATTGAGCCGTGCGACAAGGGAAGCCATCTCCGTCTGAGACAGTTATTCCATCAACCCCCCGCTCCGCCGCCAATGACTGGGGGTGTCGCCCCTGATACGCTTCAGTCCCGCCAGCTGGCCCGGCCACACATGCAGATCGCAGCTGGGAGGCTTCACCGCGAGCGGAACGACAGCCGAGTGTCAAGAACAAACTGAATTCCTGCATTGGAGCTTATCATTATGCACAATGATGTGTACTGCTAAGCAGTAACACCTTACAAAGCACTGGAGCATGAGGTAACTCTCTCTGTCCCTCTCACTGCCTGCATGAAGCACTGCTGTAGATATTGTTTGCATTTATGCATGACCATCTGATAATACCGTACTTTCTGTGGGAAACCAATTGAGGGATTTATGTGGATGAACTTATTACATCTTGCTGGTGTTATCATTAGGTGTTGTCAAGATGATGTCAGCGCCAGATAACTGTATGTTTACACGATCTTCCCGTTCGGTCTGGGCCTCCCAGTTTCTCCGTGTCCATTGCGGATCGAGTCCGTCCATCTCCTTGGTGGCCATCCATTTTCTCTACTGTCTTCTCTTTGCTATTAATTATTCTTAAGTTCTTGAATGCTTCCAGAAGAATGAGAAATGCCACTTAGTCTTTCACGCACGCAGCTCATTCGGAAAGTCGGTGTAGCAGAAGGATCTCACGGATTGCCGTCAGTCACGCCGCGCTCCAGTCGATAATGGCAAGGAATCGCATTGTCGCATCGTTCCTGCCGTTCATTGTGTTCTTCCTTAATTCTGTTCCTTCAGCGAGCAGGGAGACACGGGAGCCGAGTTTCGAGGCGTCGCATGTCGCTGGAGTTCAAAAACACACATCACACACAAAGAAAACTGCATCAAAGAGTTCCACATCCGATACTTGTAGGGCTAGTCGTCTTTGTTGGGCAATCGCCCTTTGTTATGACTGTCATAAATACATCTGACATTTCTGGCAGTATAATAAAAAAGCTGTCGAAGTAGAAGACCACTGACATTTATGGTAATGAAAGAAGCGGCAGGTGTGTTTGACCCCATCTCTGGAAGTGTGTTGACTATGCATTGGTTTTTGAAGTGGACACTAAATGAAAGTAGAACTGTCAGACTGGGTGGCCTGTATCTTTGGGTAAGGCATAAGGAAGGACATTTCCTTGTGAAGAAAGGAGACTCGAGGAAAACACACATGCATACAATCCTGGGCGTATCACAAAATTGTCACCTTGGGCCCCCAAACTGACATACACTTTATTATTTTTCACATTCCGTGGCCCCTGTGAAGTGCTGCGCCCCCTGAATCTGCTGGGGAATCCGTGCCCCCCGAACACCCCTTTATATAATGCTTGCAAAATCTTTTTAGTTATAAAAGCAATATTCTCATCGATGCAAATAATCCCACACGTTTCCTAATAGAGGATATCCGACCAAATCAGTGCGTCCATTTTGCTCTGAGCGGTCAAGTAGGTTAGGCTGCGTTGGGTTACGGCAGACGCACCCAAAACCACGAGCCCGCGTGGCTGTAATTATGCGACCTGCCTACAGCTAATGAATCGCCGTCCTCTGCTGCTCTGGTGCTGCATACAGTGGATGCAATCAAATCAGCCTCATTTAGCTCTTCTGGAATTGATTCCAAGAGACCAGCATGGAGGTTTACATCCAATGAAGTTCCTTGCCAGCTAATAATAGACACTTCACCTTCAAAAGTCAGTTTGCTATGGGCTTTTTTCTTTGCCATCAGATCGCGAGAAGTAAACTTTTAAAAATAACCTGAAAGGTCTTTTTTTGAATATTTGATGCAGCGTAATTTTGAATGTCCACAAAATCAAATAATCAAAAAAATACTATCTATGAAGAGAGGTAAACAGTCGATGCTCTTAATTTGTCTTTCATTTTACAGCTTTCTTCAGACCTGCTCCTTTTTGCAGTTCGTTACTCCTTCATTATCAAGTCATCAGATGTTTTGATGAAAAGCTTTTCGTTTTTCTCAATCGCCTTCAGACGAACGTGCACAGAATCTGTGCTCTCGACTGGTGTGTCTCAGAAACCTGCTCTGGGAGATTTCCCTTTTAAGCCGTGATTGCCGGCATACCTTAAAAGCAGAAACAAACCAGCCAGGCATTCTCACAACAAAGAGTCGTGCGCCGACGTCGCTCTTTATCGTCCGTAGGCGAGAGCCCGGCGCTGGCGCGTACGTGGGTCTGTCGGTGACACCACAAGGTCTCCCTCAAGGGGAAACCGCTATCAGCGTGAGCATCAGAAAGCCACCCGCAAGGCATCATGGGAAGCCATTCATCTCGCCAGCGTTCCGGTCACTCCTACATCGACGGAAACAATCACGGTGATTCCTGCAGACTGTCACCTCCATAATCAAAGCCTGCCACGTTCCGGAGCGAGAGGCCCAATCTGCTAGAACGTTCTGCATTCAGGGTCCATTACCTTCATCCAGTGCAATGTTTTCCTTAGAAAACGTGTCCTTCAAATAAATGACCATGAGAAAGTTGAGGGGGGAGGGGTGTTGTAGATGGGGGAAGTTCTGCTTTTACTGTAAAGGATTCCATCCATCATGTAAAACTGCGAGTGCTTCTGTCCCAGGAGGAATGTGAGGGTATAATATTCACTGACTGCACTTCTAGTCAGAGAGTCAAGCAGTCTCCCTATTAAGCTATTGCTGCAGTGGCCGGGCAGAACCTACTGCTTTTACACTGATTACGTTGTGATACTGCATAACTGCTACCATCTATGTATGGAGGATTCTCCTTCAGAAGCGGCAAAAAAATAAAAAATCTCAGAGCTCCTGTTTCCTGTCGCCGTCACTAATTAGACAAATATACAGACACTATACTGTATATATAGCTGTATTTTAATTTCACTATTCCTTGAGGCTAGATCACAGCATTACATGATTGCATATAACGAGGCTGGGTGCCTGCGTGTTTGCAGGGAGGGGGGCAGTTATCCAATTCGGTTTCCTTTTTATTTAACGTAAAGAAGCAGATCTCTTCAGGCTTATCCATCACAGATTGTAATCCAATGTGTGACTGCAGCATCCCTTTGGAGATGTCCCCAGCGATTCCAGGTGACATCTCGCGCCCACTCCAAGTTGGCCTGACGGGGCGAGTTTATACAGGCCGTAGTGTTAACTGGCCCAACGTAGTTCCCCGGGCGGTGGAGACAAGAGGATAACCTTTTGTCTTTTACGTTGTCTTCGACAAAATATTTCAAAGGGCCAAAAGTTTCACCCGACGAAAGCCGGGACTTAGCGGTGACCTGAAACTGCCATCTGTATCTAAGAGCTGAAAGCCTCGAGCCTTTCTTCCCCCTCCATCTTTAAAGAAATGGAGGTGTTCTTTTTTCATTAACTTTCCGTGGCATCGCTTAAAAAGACAGAGTAGTGAGACAGAGACAATCGGCGGGCAGTTACAGCTCCCAGGGAGGCAGGGCTGGCCACGGAGCCAGGGGATGGGCACCGTATGCAAATGGAGATCGCCCAGGGGACGGAGGGACGTGGCGGGGGTGGGTCACCAGGCACCTCAGGTAACTCCGCTACACCTATTCACGCTCTGATTGGCCACAAACCGTGCACCCCCCCTCCCCATCCCCCTACCCCTGGGAGGGGGGGGATCTTCGGGTCCGGCCGTCATGTGTGGCGCCCGGAGACAAATAAGCCGGTGCCCACCGCATTGGAGGGGGCTTATGCGCTTACGCCATCAACACAGGGAATGCTGGGAGATCACACACGGCTCTGCCCTCGTTTGTGTTAAATAAGACGACGTCCTGTGTGGAGCGATTCACTCCGCCGTCCTTTCATATATCCTGCAGCAGGGAGGCATGTAAGTAGTTCACGCGGATGCTTAGAATACCAATGAGACTTTGGCTGATCTTGAACTGGCGCGGAATCATTTGAAGAATAATTTATCATCTTTAAAAGTTGTACTAAGTGCCTCACGCCTCCTACACATGAGAAATAGGGCGGCACGTTCCGGCGGGCCCCAGCCTGCACGCCGCCACTGAGACACGCCGTTGTGAGTGTCGGGGCTTGACAGAGACCGCGCTCCTTCAGCCGGTTTCCCGGAGAGGCCCGTTGTTACGTCAACCGGATCTCTGTAATAGGGCCGCAGTCATCCTTACAGGAATCTGCCGTCGTTTTCTTGCCGTTCTTAATTACGACATTTAGAAAACACGCAGAGAATGAGGCATGTCTAATCGAATGTAATGGAGGCGCCGGTTTAAGGTGCTGCCACCTCACAGCAAACGGGCAGCTACTCTCCGCGACGCCTTTTTCCCTTATTACACCTCCGTACTCCACACGGTTGCAGGAGGAGCCCCTTCTCATGCAGCCTCATACGGACACACATAAAACACTTACTGTACCCTCACGCTTCCCCAGCTCAGAGAAGTTAATCCCCATAACCCAGAGTCTCCACGTCGCTGTCAGCCGGCCATTAACTATTCCCCCGTGCCGTGTCCCAAAAAGATGAACGAGTCGCTATCTCCCGTCTCGAGTGAGGGCCCTGTTTTCCTGGAGATGCCTTGCTGACAGGAGGATTAGCTATTATTTCCCCTTTCGAGTAAAATGTAGATAAAAATGTATTTATCCTGCTCTATTGAAAATAACTGCAGCACAACTGAAACCTTTATACTGACACATTTATATATCTGTATATGGCAGGAGGCATATTTGTTGAGGAACCGGTGTCCTGGTTGGAGATCGTGTGAACCGAAAATATCTAAATTGCTCCAGCAATTGTTCCATTGGTTTATCTGCACAGAATTTTGAAGTATTTCTTGCTGTATTATATACCGCAGTGCTGCCTTCTGAATGAAGCATAATTGGATCTCGAAATTGTCATGAAAATGCATTAAACATTCTTGTCAGCTGCCATTTCTTTCACTTTTGTTTGCTATTGTAATTCATCAGGATCCATTTAATGAGTGTGAAGACTGGGAAATAGTGCAAATCGAGGAAATAAGCCCCATATCTCAAAGTGCCACTTGTCAGATTGATGTGAATGACAGAGATTGCTCAGGATAAGGTTTCAGGCCACAAATTTTCAAGTTGAAATGTTTTGCAAATCTGGCTTACCATCGAGGCATAAAGAACTGTCATCTTGCCCCGGGGAAGTTTACTTTTACCATAAAAAAAAAAAACAACTCAGAAAAAAACTTTTTTGATTAATGTTCCCATGGCGATCTGTGAACGTGTAGCTTTTGCTGTGACACACACACACACCCTCTCATGTATGTCACTTTAAGCGGCAGTATTATCGTTTTTATAAGTTTGCAGTTTTAGTTGTTTTTCCCTTTTCTAAGCCACATATAAAGCTGTCTCTTCATAGACGTCCTCTGCAGCCCCAATCTGCGGCACCATTTTAACAGCAATGCTGGGAACTGACACCAAAGAAGTTCCCGGCTCTGCGCCTCCCGGCTCTGCACCTCCGCGCCGCTGCGCCTCCACACCCGCCACCCGCCACCCACTCTGCATTAAGGCCCAGATCGGCACTGTTTTATTTTCCCTGCCTATGTGAGGTTTCCCCAAAGGTCTCGCGGTCTCCAGTGCATTTCCAGTTCACCGTCGACAGCCTCGGGCAAAGCCAGTGGATTCAGCACAATGGCCGATAAGCCAGAGATGGCAGAGCCCGGCGGACGCCGCGCGCTGTCGCTGCGTGCCGGTAACCGCAGCAACGATGTAATGCAACGGGGTAGAGGTCACCGCCTTCGCGGGTGCGGTAAATCCCGTCTCAGGGGGGCACCTCGCTCGCCCACCTGAGGTAGCAGGCTGCCTGCCGTCATGCACAGACAGAACCATGCTGTTCCATACCCGGGAGCTTTTTATTCTTCCAGCATGACGTCTTACCTCAGGACTAGTTACATAACAGGAAGTCAGGGCACGAGAAACTCTGCATCACACTGAAAGGCTCGTCATTCAATTTCAGCTTTTTCTGAATTTCAGCTTCTCATAAATACGTAATATTTAAAAAATGCTTTGTCTGTATGGTGAGATAGACAGACACACCGTCAGTGTTTCTTGCAGGGTATCCTTTCAAAACAAATACTGACAGTGCTCCCCCCCCCACCACCACCCTATTCAACGCCCACTAACTCACTTCAAATCAAAACAAATTTGCTCAAACCCATTTCCATGTGGAAATCAGCCATTTCAACCACCTCCTGGCTGCAGCAAAATATACTCACCCCCACAGAACGACTTCTGTCCCTGTCTATTCCCCAGTATCTACAAAAGCTGCAGAGGCACTCCGCCATATGGCAATTTGACGACGCAGACTGTTTGTCCGTACGGGACTGTGGAAAGAGGCCAGCCGTGCTTCACCCATCTCAGGTCCTTCCTGGTAACATTTCATTTATTTAGCAGAAGCTTTTATCGAAAGCAATATACTCTTTTTGAGAGAAATCAGGGTCAGTCAGTCCCTGGAGTGATTGGCGGTTAGGGGCCTCACTCAGGGGTCCGGTGGTGACATCACTCTGCAAACCACAGGATTTAAACCGGCAACCTTCTGATCACAGACACCATGTTCTGACCCTCTGAGCCGCACATTGAACGTTTGAGAGAAACCGCTGGGAAGATAGTTAGCTGTACCTTTGTTCACATCCCAAAAACATTCTTCTCGCAAAAATATCAAGCCGGCAATCTGACTTCCCACTTCCCTGCTAATGCAAATCAATGCTAAATCAATACACTGATCTACATGGCGATCACCTCGTTTGCGTAAACAATGCTTCACATGCTGAATTTATTTTTCAGCTAAAAACGTAGCATCCATCAAGTTTTCGTTGTATTTAACCAAATTATGTTATAATAGGTGCAGTAATTGTTCCTACTGGCAAGTGACAGATAAAAGTAAAGCTACATTCAGCCACTTCTCCTCATATCTTTGTGAAAAAAAAGAATTAACCTCATAAACCAGCCTGTCTTTCTTGTAGGGGACTGATTCCAGTAATGAACACAAGGAAATGCAACTTAGACAGAATCCGCTTGAGTTAAATCCTAATTAAATAAGTGTGAGGCGACCTAGACAAGAGCAGCCTTCGGCTTGCTGGTCCCCAAGAGCCCAATTCGGAAAATCGTTTGATTGCCTGAGATGGAGCTCTGAGTGACGTCCGTATCCAAGCTGAATATGTGATTTACGGCACACACTGTGCTCGTTACATGAAGCGAATCAGAAGCTGGGTCCGGTCTCTGCTCCAGGCTTCATACGTTACGCTTCCCCTGCGTCTCTGACTCGCTTTGGACCAAAATGGCGCTCGAATGCATAATATCCGCAAGGGGCACACAAAAATGGTTTTCTTATCATGGAAGGTTCCAGATTAGGATTAAGGGCAGGCATCACTCATTTAATGCAGGGGCAGCTCTGAAAATTGGAAAACAATATGAAAGATACAAAACAAGTGAGAAATTAAATTGAATTGAGGAAACTCTTTGAAAAATTATGATAAACAAGTTTCTGTCGTCTGTGTGATAATATTGTTTTATTTCTACCTAAAGTATTACCAGCGCCTTTGTCAGCTAAGGTGACGTTAGGGAGAAAAAGCGGACTAACGCATCAAAGCCGCTTTGTGTCAGCTGTGGTGAGGCATTGGTCCATTGATCCCTCCATTCAGAGAGAGAACATACCAGACTCCATTGTCAGCTATTGAAGGGTGTCTCAAACGCACCCCAAACAGGCAATTAGGGGGGCTTTTGGGGTCAGCCGTCGCCGCTGTACATAAACAGCATGGTGTAAATTACCCCTCACACCACGTAAAAAAAGGACATGCTTACATCAAAGGATCTGTCATTGCTAAATAGGCTGTGTTTGTTTGTGCTTTAGGGCAATCCAGAGATGCCAGTTAGTGTGTGTGTGTGTGTGCAGCCATACATCTTTAAAAACATTAAACTACAAACAAAAATGGACACGGACAGCAAACAGCCAGGGACATTTGCAGGAGAGCTTGCCAAACCTCCACCCTCGAGTGCAGGGTCACAGGACTGTGCCGGACACAGGTAGCAATTTGCATGATGAGTGAAAACTGTGGAAGGTCCATCCCTGGCATTCACAGTCCATGCCTCGCCTCCTATGCCTTGGCTCAGAAGTCTTCCTGACAAGGTAATCAGTAGCGAGCAAAGCTTCAAATAAGCAGGTCGAGTGCTGGGATTAATACAGCAGGAGACATTTTCAAGGTTACTCTTTCCGGCATATTCCGCTCCGAGCTTCCTGCCAGGACCTCTGTGTTAGACAGAGTGCCTGGGAATGACATATTTGAGGAGCCTTTGTTCATCACAGGGATCTCGCTCTGAAATCTAAAAATACCCAGGAATCAACAGCACACCTGCTAGTCCTGCTTTGGTTTTATAAAAATATCAATATATTTTTGCTGCCGTGAAATTTGATGCCATGACCAGTTTTTCCAGCTTTTTTGCTCATGTCGTGTGTTCAGTAAGGACTTTAAAGAATCTTTTAAGTGCCTATTTTGGCACCTTAACTTTAGCAGCATTTGAGATTTAAAAAACATACTGAAACATCATCTCATTTAAAATCGGTGCTGCTAGTTTATCATTCAGAGCAGGGAAACCCAGGAAATCTATGCTCTGTGTGGCTTTGTGCTCTTATGATGTGCAGTGTGCAATGTGCAGTGTGCAGTGATCCTGTCTGATCCAGTTTTTAACTGCTGTTGTTAAACCAAAATTTCCCTTAGTGGGATTAATAAATTTCATCTTATCTTATATTGGGTCACTTACACATCACCTACCCATCCATCCATCCATCCATCCATCTATCCGTCCGTGTGTCTGTTTGTCCATGTTCCAGCCTACAGGCCAGGTGGGAGGCGGGATCAGAGGTGCAGGCTGGTTCATCACGCAAACGCGCTACCAGCAAGCCACTTACCAGCGAGCCTTTAGATTCAGTTCCGGCACCTTCCAGCTAGATCTGGTCATCAGGCATAACTGCTAGCCCTTGCTTAAACGCACAGAGCGGGATCTCTGGGTTCGCATCGCATTGAGGGTAAATGCCGTACGAAAGGTCATCACTGACTGGCTAATTAGCAGCGTTGCAGTGGGGACGAGTGACCTGTTACCCGCAGCCCTTCCTGCAGGACAACGCAGCCAGGAGCACATTGCAGCAGCTCAGGATGGCAAAACGTGGTGCGTGTTACCATCTTATTGGTGCCATATAAATTTTTCTTGTCCTTACGTTATACAGAAGTGTAGCTGCACACCAAAGTACCAAAATGTTCTAACTAATTGCCTGACTAAGCATCACCTCATTTCACAGCATACAACTTTAACTCCCTGACTTTTTAAAGACACGTGCTGCACTGTTACTCTCCTCCTTTGAATATTTCTATAATCCATTCAAGCTAATCACTTGTGATTTAAACACAAGCCAGCCCGCCGGTCACCAAAAATGAAATAAACTATTTAAATTCTGTGTATCCAATCAATTAAGAGCTTGTTCTCACCAGCCCAGAGTGACTGCTTGTATTTATCTGAGCGGGTATAACGTAGGTGTCAGGCGGGGGGGGAATTGACTTCTAAAGTGTTCATCAGTATTCCCAGATTCCCTTTGCAAGCAGCTTAAGTTTCAGTAAAAGTAGCCGAGGCAGAAGAAGAAAAGAAAAAGAAAACACACACACACATACACACACACGCAGGCACACACACACACACAGACACACACACACACACACAGACACACACACATACACACACACACACACACGCACACACACACATACATACACACACACACAGACACAGACACACACACACAAACACACACACTACTGTGGAGACTTTCTAATGATTGTTACATTAACACATTCACTGAATGATAACTACAAGCCAACAAATAAAAAAAACACATTAAAAAACATGAATATTTAATTTACACAACAGTTTCAAAGCATGTAGACAAACCTGCATGATCTCTTCCATACAAAAACAAGTCCCAGATGTGCTTGGCTCCAAACAAGGGATAGGATTTTTACACACATGTAAGTGTAGTTTTAATGACTAGCACACACTGACATTGTTCTGACAGTTGCGAGTGTCAGCAGGTCGCTGTGCAGCTCTGCTGGGCCGCTGTTCCCATGCAGTACTGGCCACAGAACGTGTCTGGAGCGTGATTAACTGGATTATTGCGAGACGCAGTGGGACCTGCTTGTAAGGGGTGCGCTTTGTGGAAAAAGGGCCCATCTTTCCAGCAAACCATGGCGCAATATTTAATGCGAAACGTAATGCAATCTGATGTCTAGTTTCAGCACTTGGATTTGGTGTCGAAAATGGTTTAACACGGCGTCAGAAATGATGAAGACTGAAAGATGAAAAGTCATGTTTCTAACGGGGATTAATGCAAAGAATGTGGGTCGTAAAACTTGGTGATTCGCCATGGACGACATCTTTGCGTCAACCTTCACTTATGTGAATGCAAGGGGGTCAATTATTGAAAACTCTATTCCAGTTATTTGCTCTGAAATCGACTGGAATTCATGCAAAGGGGCCCCGACAGTCATGATTAAAATATAACCCACTGCGATGAATCGGATGAAGCCTTGAGAGTCCAAAGATGTAGATCAGGGTTTTCCTAAACACAGACTGAAGATCTGGAGGCTGTATCCAGAGATGTGACAGAAATTTCCGGAAGCAGCGTCTGACGGACTCCCTGCTTGGGATGGCTTGGTGTAACCTGGCCCTACCTCAAAGCTCTTTGAAAGTCCTCAGCTCAAATCAATTTAAAGGCGGTCAGCTCCGGGCCTGATCAGTCAGAAACCAGAGTCTTTGCGGGAGACGAAACAGGGGATCAGACCCAGAAATCGCCCTAAAGAACAACAGAGCGTCGGACGAAGATAAACGAAGGCACCGGAAGGCCATAAGCAAAGAAACCAAAAGGAATTTTTGTTTATATGGAACAGTATTTTTCACACAAACCTGAGCAGGATATGCGATTAGAAAGAAAATGAAAGGATGTGGTTTTAGGTTGTGACCTCATAGGAACCCTTTCAGGTAGATTTTCTGTTGGGTGGCACATGCAGTGTTTTGCCTGGAAGGGCTACAAAGCTACCAAGCAGGACAGAAACGTGTGGAGGGGAGGAGTTTGTGTGCACATGTTAGGGAGGGGGCTGGAGAGCCAAGCCTGTCAAGCTTCTGCTACCACAAACATCACCACAACACTGCTGAGGTTCCTCTCTGGCATGACAGTAAATGAGGAATTCCACAGGGGGAAAAATGAAATGTCGACCACAGCATCTTCATTTCTACCTGTCGAAAAGCAGAAGAAAAGATAAAAAAGTCAGAAATATAAACAAATACAGACCAACCCCGAGAACCTCAGAGTCGAAAACAAACTTTTCATTTGAGGGCTTTAAAAGAATGTTTAACTAATAGGTTCAGCTCATAACTCCGGAACTAAAATGTATTTATTTATTCTACCTTCTGCCAAACCTGCACAATCTTTCCCCACCAATTAAGTGTGTGACTGTATTTCGCCTTGTCCCATGTCCGTTGTATATGTTGGGCATTACTTTTCATTAGCAAAGAGGATAATATTCCACCTTAGGGTACAGCATGCATCATGCATCTGAAGTTGACAGTAAAAGATACTTTGACAACTAGCATTAGGCATAGCTTTCCTGAGAGCATATCTGTGTACCGCGGTCACCAAGGAACACGGAACAGCGGAGGGGACAGTGAGGGTCTGAGGAACACGGAACAGCGGAAGGGACAGTGAGGGTCTGAGGAACATGGAACCGCGGAGGAGGAGGAGTGAGTGACAGACCAACATAGCTTGGGTCAGGGAACAGTGAAGACTTCCAGATAAAAAACTGCCAGAAAAACACACAGTTCCTTGGCTTTTGCTGTGTTATTACAGAGTTTGCTCAAAGCAGCGCTATGATCATTATTATTATGACCAATTACACGGCTACAGGGCCTGAAAACCTCGTGAAATACCTGGAACTTCTTAAAAAATATGTAAGTTTAAGAATCATCCAGTTTTCTAAATGCTTATCCAGTAGCCAATCCCAGGCCTCAAAGCGCGAAAAGGCAGGAGAGGACCCTGAAAAGGGTGCCAGTCAATTGCAAGTTTCTCACAAGCTACTAAAATAAAAAATGAAAAACCCAAGAATGTAAATGCTAATATTAAATTCAGTTCAATTTATTTTACATAGCTCCTTTCAAAAGATAGTCGCCCCAAGGCATTAGACAGGAATGTGTGGCAATCCATTCAAAATGGTGCACAGAGCAGGGGGAAAGAAAAGAGAGGAAGACGCAGAAGGTATCACAGAAGATATCACAGAAGATATCGCAGAAGATATCACAGAAGATGTCACAGAAGATATCGCAGAAGAAATCACAGAAGATATCGCAGAAGAAATCACAGAAGATATCGCAGAAGATATCGCAGAAGATATAACAGAAGATATCGCAGAAGATATCACAGAAGATATCACAGAAGATATCGCAGAAGATATAACAGAAGATATCACAGAAGACAACATCAGTGCAAAATCTGCTGAGGAGCCGCATGCAAGAGCTGAAGGATTTATTCACTGTCATTAAAAAGAGCAGCATCATCAGTGGATTTTTCCTGATCAGCCGTTTTCCTCTGGAACAGCTAACAGAGTAAAATGTATTTCTCACATCTAAATACACTCCTCTTCTCAGAAAGGTGCCACTTGCTACGTGAAATCTGTCCCACTCCAAATCCTCGAAAATCCCTCAAAAAGCCCCATGGAAGGATGCTGACCCACTAGGGCTAAAAATAGAACCAGGGACCCGAAAACCCAGGCAGGTGGGAGGGAGAGTTTTCCTGACGGGACGCCACTGGAACACTGGCGTCGTGATGTCCCAGTGAGGAGGCGTTCCGTACAGAGGCCGTGCCGTAGGTGTCTGACATCACAATTGTCACGGTTCGGTCCATTTGAGGGACCTTTTCACTCGTGGTTAAGGGTTTGGTGATGTTGCAGCTTCAAGCTAATGATATTAGCAGCTGAAACATTGTGCAGAAGCTAGTGACTATCTTCAGATATAGGAGAGTCCAGGTTCTGTCCTGAAGACAGGCCATTGCGTGTCCGCTTGAGGTGATGTGAGAGGTGCATCACCGGGTGATAAGACTCTACCCTCTCGCGCGTGTGTGTGTGTGTGTGTACATGCATGTGCAGGGCTGGCCAGGGATTTTGAGCCTCAGCCACTGTGCACATCTGCCTTCTATCTCCCTTCGATGAGGTCAGGATGAGCCAAATTCAAAGCAGATGTTTGTTCTTCCTCTGCTCCCAGTCCACTAGCCTCCAGTAAGGTTCTGCTCGGCCTTCGGGCAGCTGCAGAGAGCAGGGAACCAGAAGGGTGGGGGTTAGGGTGGCGTAGCTACTCCTGCAGTGCAACAAATAAGATCACAGATATTCTGGATGGAGGAAGATCCAGGGAGAATGAATGAATCTGTCCACAGGTACTTATACAAACTCGAGCAAAAAAGATGGCAGAGGAGATTGGCGTCATCCATGCTGCATCTGATCTGATGCGGAATCTTTCCAAGTTTGGCAGCCAGCACCTAAAACTATAAAACTACACCATGTGATATAGCAGGACGGATCAGCCAATTATTTTCTTAATGGCCAACTTCACAACAGACTCAGAGGAACAAACATCTCCTGTTGTGGGAAGTATAGTAGCATGTGGAAATGATGGAAAGACAGGAAAGAAGAAGAGAATACAGAGGAAGGACAAGCGAGAGCCCTTCCTGGCCTTTTGCGAAGGCTCCCATCTCCAGAAATTGCCAAAGTGGGCCTTGCTTCACTGTGCAGAAACCCCTCATGGCCAGAATCAGGCCAAGTATAAATGCAGAACATCAGAGAGCGAACTCAGTCCCCACAGGTCTGACCCGTGCTGGTGACAATGTCGTGTCCTCAGTCGCAACCTCAGAAATCTGATCAGATTTCCATTCCTCCGTCTGCCGACACCCAATGAATCCGATGCACCAGAAGATCTCACGCTTTACACACACAGGTGATACACCTACACAGGCAAAACTGTGGTACTCAACACTGGAGATTCCGAAAATACTCTCCATTCACTGCCAAAATGATTGCAAGTGGCAAGATGTTCCTTCTGCATGCTGATCAGGACAAACACATGAAGAGAGGTGGTCACATGACACGCGGTGGTCACATGACATACGGTGGTCACATAACAGACACTTGGTTTTATATCTGCACTGTTGCTAATCAAACTAATAAAAACTGCACATCTGTTTCATATTTAGCAAAGACAGCTCATTCTACCGCATCCAAAATGCCATTTTTTTATATGTGTCTTCCCTTTCCAGGAAAAGCTTGTAAATATACTTATGCATTTTGGATCATTTTTTTCTCCCTAAAAACTGAAAAATGTCTCTTTCTACTATCATAAAACCGCCATGTTAAAAGCTAAAATATTTGGGAATGAAAATGAAAGCGAATGTGCAGAAATAAGGCATACATTAGCATAGCACATTAGCATAGCATGTTAGCATAGCACATTAGCATAGCACGTTAGCATAGAATGATAGCATAAACGATGGATGGATGGATGGATGGATGGATGGATGGAGGGTATTTATGAATATACTGTAAGGTACTAGGTGGGGGGGGGTGTAAGAGAGGCCATAATTCATATGTAGGGACTGGCCATTCTGAGTGAAATAGGAGGAGGGACTCCAGGGGCCAATCAGCTTCCAGCTGGGGCCAGTGTCCCTGTGTCCCCAGCCCTGAATGCATCCCTGAACAAGCATCAAAGAATGCAGCGCCTGGAGTGAGCATGCAGCATGGCCAAACTGAACAGGGGAGGGGCAGCTTCAAGTCCTTACAGTCTATAGCATTATTTCCCAATCCGGTCCTCAGGGACCGACGACCGGTCCATGTTTTTGGTCCCTCCGAGCTTCTCATGTGGACTGGTCTGGGAGTGGGTGTCACGTTCGGTGGCTTAGGCGAGCGGACAAGGAAGGGAGAGGAGCCAGACGGACAGGGAAACTGGGTTTAATCCA
>JAODKF010000045.1:2559394-2575919 GCA_026779585.1 Mormyrus proboscirostris | reverse complement strand
GATCTACAGCACTGTCTCCAGACTCACCCCTCTCATAGGGAGTGATCTACAGCACTGTCTCCAGACTCACCCCTCTCATAGGGAGTGATCTACAGCACTGTCTCCAGACTCACCCCTCTCGCCATCCTTTGGGGACACTGAGACTCAGAAATGTTTAATAATCTCACTTTCCTATACCACAAAACCATAATCCTCTAATCTGCATTGGTCATAATCTACAGTGTCTCTCTGAAGCCTGAGCAGTGATTGGAGGGCTTCCTTACCAGCCAAATCCCCTCACAAAGGCAGAGGAAGGAGGACCAGCGTCTCAGGGAGCGAATGGAATGGCAGCCGCCGTCTCTGGCTAATGAAGAGATTCGGTGTAAATGCGCTTTTAACCGAGAGCAGTGTGGGCTGGAGCTTGGTGGACCCGTGGCTTCCTCCTGGAGCCTTCACCTCTTTTGTTCAGGGCCTCCTTTGAAATGTTAAGCCTGGACCAGCGGCGACGGCCCTTCGCCGGCTGTTAGGGATCCATAAACCAGCTCGGCGAGCCGCCCGGGCAGAAAAGAACAAAAATTCTTTTGAAGAAAGAGGTAGATTAACCTTTCCTCCTCGACTCAAAGGGTAATCCATAGAGCTATTTCTGCAGTGTCTGCCAGTGCTGTTACACACCACAATGACTCACCACTGTACCACTAGTTATTATAGCAACAATTAATATAAATGGTAATAATTATCATCAAAGTGAGGCCCCAACAGCTGCCTCACATATTGTGACGTCGGAATCACTGTTGCTGGCAAGTTCGTCGCAAATGCATATGTTTACTGAAGCAAATGAGCACACACCTGTATGAAGTTTAAGAAGTCACGTTGAGGATGCATCTTATTAAAAGAGAGGGTTAATGAGACCACTCTGTTTTTCATTTAGCTTGAGATGCAGCCAAAAAAAAAATGAAAAAGTGCCAACTAGTTATTCTATAGTCTTGTCATCCACAATGACTGTGGCCCGGACTTAATGGCTAGAGTGCCGGGTGATACAGAGATAATTTATCTCGGTGTCAGATAGAGGCTTGACTTTAATGAGGATGCTACAGTTAGGGAAGCTCTTTGCTGGCACACAAACAAGTTTAGCTTTCCGTTGGGAGGGCGTGGAACACGCTGTCCCAGTTAAAACTTTTATCGATAGCAATACAAAAAAGAAAATCAGATAACTAGCACACAGACACATATTCTTTGAGATGGGAGCCATTTTTTTATCTCCACCTTTGACTGGATCAGCTTCTTGACGCTCGGTGACTCTGGCATGAGTTATTCCTATTAGTTGATTGGCTGGTTGTCGGTAAACAGATGCCAGGAAGCAGCGATGGGAAGGACTGTCGACTCACCGGCCAACGAGCCCATGGGATCGTGAAGTAATTGCACTGAGCAGTGAGGTAAAAGCCACCTGCTGATTGGACAGATAATCATTATTAAAAGAGTGCCAGGAATCAGCATGGGGATTGGCTGTCAGCAGACCGGTAGGTCGATCATTCACGGGCAAGTGGGGGAGAACAGAAATGACGGGCAATCAGGTTATTATTTGTGGGAATAATGGCGCGAATCGGCATGGGGAGAAGCTGATTGGTTAAGTGATCATTCATAAGCAAATGACAAAGCAGTACAGGGAGACGACCGAAACAGTGGCCAGGAGGGGGTCGGGTGGGGAGGCAGGCTGCGATCCATCCCCGTGACCGATGTGTCTTATTAACGCTCACGGAGAGGAAGTGGGAGACCGCGGTGGCACACGGGACGCAGGAGTGCTCATTGGCAATCACAACAGTAATTGTGTCTCTGCTCTGGGTCAGAAGCAGAGCCGGCCCGGTCCAAGATTGACGGCAGCCGTCTGTCGCCATGCTCCCAGAGCCGGGCGCTTCCGACAGTGATCTATGCTTTTGAAGCATCTGACAGGCATCGGTTTACGAGGACGAGATGTCGCCGTGATCTTCCACGCAAAATAGCTGCAACCGGCCAGGTCAATAGATCCAAAATTAAAGAAGCTGCCGGCATTTTTTATTTATATGTTTTATGGTCGGCCTACCCAGCCAGATGGACTCGGGATAGCCGTCACTTATCACGGTGCTTGATTACACAGCAAGGAGACATTAAACACGCCCACCGCGAGCCTCTCAGTCCGCTCTTTGACATTGGAGTCTTCTGGCAATCCTTGTGAATCAGTTTTTCGCTGAGTTATGTTATTATTATTTTTCACTTGCGACGCGATTGCCCTTCCCCTTACCCTTGAGTCCATTTGAAATGCCTGTAGCGTTACACCCGGTCGTTAGTTATTTATTAATCTGTCGTTCTTAGGCATCATTTTTAAATGGTTAAACTAGAACTATGTGAAACAAATAGCCTGTCTCAGATGTCATCAGCGACCCTTGGCGTGAGCGTTTATTCCATCCATCTTCTAACCCCTTATCACGGTCAGCATTGGAGGGGGACTGCAGCCTGTCCCGTGCAGCACAGGGCACAAGGCTAGGTATACCCTGGGTACATAAGCACACAGCCGCACCCTGTGGGCATCTCAGAGACACCAATTAACATAATTACTGATATTTACATATCCTTTGGGCTGCAGGAGAAAACCACAGGAAATCTACACAACATAGCGAGAGCATGCAAATTCCATACACAAAGCACAGAGGCGGGATTCAAACCTAGAGCCCAGGAGGTGCGAGTCTCTGTGCCACCCACAGTCTGTTACTGCTATGTCATATTTCTGTATAGAACGCCATCTAAATATGGGCAGGAGTGTCAGCTAACCATTACACATAAGCCGAAGCTGGTGATGGTAAGGAATTCAGGAGAAATGTAACAAACAAAAAAACCCTTTAGTGTATAAACAAAGTACTGTATCCGTGTCCCTGATTGGGCAAGGGTGTGGCCCAGCCTACAGCCATCTCAGGAGGGAGAATCAGGTAATCAAGGGTTTGGTTGTTAATTATCCCCACCTGTTCCTTATTTATTTAGTCCCCAGTGTCCCTGGTGACAAAAACAGCCTTAGTCTCACCTGCGTCTTTCTTGTCTTTCATGAACGAAGCTGGGAGCTCTCGTGTGTATCAGGTCAACCCATCCACACCCTGTCTCCATCTAACCTTGAAGAGGGAAGACTTTGTAAATAAATCTGTTCAGTGTTGTCACATAGCTGTGTTCCCCACGCAGATGGAGATATTCCCAGAACGTTGCACAAGCTCTGCGCTCAGCATGGGAGCTTTGAAACAATTTATGCCATTTGAAAAGTTACCAAGACCTGGAAAAAAACAAAGAACTCAAAAACCAAAAGAGCTGTTTGATAGGTGTCTGTCGTGAGTCTTCCAAGAACCATAAAGGATTATGAAAAGCTGCATATATTTAAGGATGAAATGTGATTTTTTTTTATGCCTTCGGTTAGTGAATAACTGCTAAATATCGCTAAGAATTTTGTTTAAACTGTTCAGGGTATTTTTCAGGGTTGTGTTTTTGCACGGCTGGGCATTGAGCCAAAACACAGACCCAGGCTGGCCTTTGAACTAAAGTCTGTTAACTGAATAAGATGGGAGCCGGTGGGGCGGGGCATTCACAGAACACTCACCCAGCACGGACGCGAGCCTGAACGCCCGGCAGCATCTGTCAAGACAAACGATCTGTGTCAACCAGTGATGTGACACCGGTGTCATCGGCGTCCCCACCTGCAACTGGGCGGAGATATGCACGCAAATCCACAAATTCAATGCCAGACGTTCCAGAAAAACGCAGCCCGCCCGGGTCGCTTATCGCTACTCTTTTGTCCTCTGCCAGGCCCACCGTCATAAACACAACAGTATTCATGATGCATTGTTTTCATCCAGGCCCAGCTTATTCTGCCTGAATGATCTTCTCGATAAATTATAGTTTCAAAACAAAGCATTCTTTCTCTTTTTTTTTTCTTCCAATATGAAATCTATGCTTTGGGATTCTTGTCCTCATCCCCTGCATCACAAACAGGTCCCGCTGGTCGTCATACCTCAGTCCAAGTACCAGAAAAAGGTTGAAAAGGGAACAAGCAGAAAAACAAAGTGGATAAACAACCAGCCAGGTATAGGAACAATACGTGTTTACGGAAAGCCGCGCCAAAATTAAAAGTCCACAGTCTCTCGCTGCATCGCCTTTATTACCCTGTGAAACCAAACACAGCCAAGGAGTCTATTTCCAGCTGGGTCGCCAACTTGAGGTTTAATTTGCTTTCAGGACAGTGCACTTGGGATGCAGGTCAGAGAAATGCCCTTCTCATTCCCGGGAGTATGACAGGCCTGTACCTCCCTTCCAAGGCCGGCCGACTATGCGTCCGCCCATCCGGCCCCAAATCTGGGCCTGGAGACTCAGGGCGCCCTTTTGGCTGAAGATGGCGGTTGTCGGGGCTCCCGTCCGCTGGTCCTTCACAGAACAGACCTGAAGTGCCATATGTTAGAAGAGCGGGGCTCACAGGCTCATCCTGCAGGGGTTTGCACTGCTGTCTTTTCAGCCAGCTGGCTTTAAGCAGACCCCCTCCCCCATACCACCTCCCCGGCGCCCCCCAGTGCTGTGGAATTAAAATGATGTTTTCAGCAGCCATCTGAAAAAGATCAGGGGAAATGCATATATGACCCTGTCTATTAAACACGCATGTCTCACTTCAGATGAATATATATTTTATATTAGTGCATTTTTTTTTCACACCGACCCAGACGTCTGCATTTTGCTGCGAGTGTTGGGGGGGTCATGACACAGCTGGTTTGTATTGAAGGACCGAATCACAGCGACATAAAAATTTGTGAACTGGACAGCTAAAGGATTAGCTACCATTGTCTCTGTGCTTCTTCATAAAAGAATTGTTTGATTCACAGCTAACCTCTCATTTCCAATACAATCACTTATCATATGTGTATGCATGTATATTTATAGTAATTTTCAGTGAAATTGTGCTGCAAAGGTATACAAGCATACTGTAAAGGGGTGAGTTTAAAATGAACGGCAGATGACGTGCGTCATTGTGAAGTTCCAAAAAAAAAACTGGGCAATTAATGCTCACTGATGAAATGGAAACTGATCGCACTCCTCTACGCGCGGCTCATCTCGATTTCACGCCAAGCTCGAGTCCTGGTGGTGTCCCACATAGAAAATAATTAACGTCGAGTCGCTCATATGCGTTTCTTCGCCGCAGAACCGTGGGAAGAAGAGGAGGGGTTCGAGCCGCTCCACACGCCAACAGCCAAACATTCCGCGTGAACAGGAACGAACAGAGCAGGAAGAAAGTCCCTCCATAAGCAATTCAGATATGCTAATTTGGTATTCATAGGGGCACGCCTCTGTTTAGTTATTCTCACACCGTAATGTGAATTTCTCATCCCTATTGATGTTCCATGGGCTGCCTAGCTTCTGTACCTTCACTGCAGTGGATTTGATTTAGTTTAGTCTCTTTAGGGATTCTGTTCCATCCTATGCAAGCTAATATGTTTGCCGTGTTTAATGATGCGCAAAATTTTCCTGAGTAGAAGTTTTATCTTTATCAGGTCGTTCTCCTAGCATGCTGTCAGTTAGCCGAGAAGAATGTAGACTTATGTAGAGATATAGGCTCGCCGACAGCACACACGCAAAACATGCCGGGGGTTTTAAAAGCGTTTTCGACTAGTTAAGCATTTCTGTGGTTCTGAAATAGCTGCATGTTGAGGTGCTGGGATGATGGCAAGATGGTAGCAAATTAGCTTCAATGAGGTGGGTGAAATGCTAGAGCCGGGGCACATGGGGGAGGCAGACTTTTTATCTGCTTAATGGAGGATGTGATGTTTATTGTCTCCGCGTTTGTCATTCTTTCTCTTCCAGAACTGATCCTTTACATCTTTCCTCACATCCTCCCCTTTGATCTACAAAGCAATGTTTGTTTCTGCAGAAAACGCAGAATAAGCAACTCTGTTTATCTGGCGATGTGCAGTTATTGCCTAACTGCTCCAGCAGTGAGGATCATTCCTCAGGCATGCATGGAAGCCATCAGTCGTCCTCCCAAGGTTTGACCTTTCATCTCGTTCTGGAAAGAAAGCTCTGAATAGGCATGAACACCCAGTCTCTGAGGATCTCCGTCACAGCAGAGAAGAGCTGAAGGATGCTCAGGCCATGAGCTCTGCACAGTTGCTTTGTGTAAAACTGTCTCACAAAAAAGTAGACATAAACTCCCCGCTCTCTGATATAAAACAGCTTAAATGCAAGGAGGCAGCAGCCGAAATGGAGACCAGGAACGACAGCACTCCCCTAAACAGTCCTTTAGCGATGGAAAGAAAGAATAAATACCCCTCCTGATTTTGGCATGCAAATGGAGCTGCTCTTCTGTGTACACGTGTACGTATGCGGTACACATGTGGTCAATTCCACAGCTAAACGCTGCTAGTGCCGCAGCTATCGGTTACACGTCTGTGGCCATGACCTTTGGAGCTTGAAAGACATGGCGGAAAGCTCATCTGGAGGAAATGGGCTGATGAAGTGCGGGTGAGAGTCCACAGCTCTCCCCCATCGGCCATGGCTGCCCTCCCGTCCACCAGGGGGCAGCCAAGCTGTCAGACACACGTGTTAAATACGTACAAGCCGCATCGTCCATCTGCTCTCCGCCACAGCTGGAAGTCGTGAAGAATGCCTCACGGAGGTTCAAAGTTCTCCCCCAGGGAGTCAGCAAGAAGCTCACACAATTAATACTCCAATTAACTAAATTAATACTTATAAAAACAGGTTTGCAGTTGTTTTTAGGACATAAAGACGCATTTGATTTGTTATCAATTCATGCACAATTTATCAAACACATATTTTATTTATGAATGAATCACTGGAGACCTCTGTTCTGTATTGTTTCTTGTGTTTTCTCCTTATTCGGCATTTTTCCCCTTTGTTTCTGAAAAAAAAATTAAGTAATGACTGAACCAATCTATTCAGCATTGTGACTAATAGACTTGTAGCAAAGGCTTTAGTTTGAGCCTCATCGCGTAATATTTTTTGCTTCCTGCAGCCTTCTGAAAACAGAAAATGGCAGAAGCAGGGTTTTCTGTTTCCCTCCCTGACTCATTCCTCCACCTGGCCTTTCTGGGGGAATCAGCCGCTGATGAAACGATAAGAAAAATGTAATCCAGCTACACTGTCAGATATCCCTCTAACAAGACTCACGGACAGACAGTTGATGTTCAGATAAAGAATTTAGAATCGGTAGTTTACTATATAGACAAGTGTGTGCTATCTTGAGTCTGAAATCTCATGGAAGAGACAAAACAGGACGGGTCCATCTTTCCATGCGCAATTATGGAACAACTTCCCTTTTGTTTGGAGATCTGGCTATGAAATCAGAAAGGAAACATAGACTTTGAGTTTCCGTGGACTTTATCTGCCTTTATCTAGTTTATTCAGCCTTCAGAAAAAGGAGAAAAACAGGAGGAGATTGCTAGGTAAAATGTAACTCTGCTGGGAGTGAGTGAGGGACCAAGTGAGTCAGTGAGTGGTTGGTTGGTTGGTTGGTTGGCTACTTGCTTGCTTCCTTGCTTGGGTAGTTGATTGATAAGTTGGTTAGTTGATTAATTAGTTGGTTGCTTAGCTGCTTGGTTGGTTGGTTGCATGGTTGGTTGCATGGTCGGTTGTTTGGTTAGTTGTTTGGTTGGTTGATTGATCGATTAATTACTTGCTTGCTTGAAATAAAGTGAAGTCCCATTCTGCGTCTTGGTGAGTTCTTGCTGGCTCTGAGCATGATGAACAATGACAGGAAGCCTAAACGAAAAGCAGACAACTCAGGGCGTATGACACAAACATCTCAATGTCAAGCGGACGGTAGCTGGGGATTCTGGCTGATGATATCTCCACTGACGGCCCTGTGGCAGGGCCTGGCTTGTTTACCTCATCACGTCAGCAGCAACACAGCTGAGGACCTCCCCGGGAGGTCGGCCCTGTGCCGGCAGCAGCAGGTGAAAAAGCCAGCGCACTTCCATTAATTCTCACGGCGGGCCCATCTGCAGCCTGGACAGAGAGTGTCCTTGGTTTGGACACACGGTAGGGGGGGACGAGAGGGCACGGCCCACAGCTGGGATGTGACGCTCCACCATGCGCACAGAGCCTGACCGCACTTAGGGTGCCGTGATCGCTGGGGGGAGGCCCTGGGGAGGCCCTGGGGAGGCCTCACAATCCAATTAGTCAGCTGTGCTACTTCCAGACTGTACCTGGCAGACAGGCAGGATTAAGATTTTATTACCTTTGGAAGAGCAGGAACGTGGCAGTTGAAAATCCATTGTTTAATTTTTTTTCAGTGGGAAGTTTGTCGAGAAAAATATAAATAAAGAAAACATAAAAAAAATATGCATACATATTCTTTCCCAGTGGCCATCTTTGGCCTTGCAGGTAACAGCTGAAATAATGATAAGAAATCCAAAACACGTGCCGTCTCTTTTTGGGAAGCCTGCCAGTAACGAGATGAGGATGTCTCTCTTGTCGTTTGACAGCCAAGAGCTATAAAAATAATTTCATAAAACCAGATTATCACACTATCTGTGACACTTCAGGTGAGAATAATAGGGATGCAAAAAAAATCCCTTGGCTGGTAACTGCCTTGAATTTGTAATAATAGAAAAAATACATTTGATTGCAAGTTGATCTCCAAAACAGGTTGTTGGAATGAAGAATGCTTTCTTAAATTTTTATGTCCCTCAAAGGAGACAAACTCTGGTGTATTTTTAAAATTCATTCTTGGCCTGTTTTTTCTTTGTTTTTGTTTTTTTTTTTTACTGAAAATGCATCACTTGCTCATTCATGGTTTCTCTGCTCTCGAGTTTGTGCTGGAGAAACATGTGTTTAACCTGTTTACTTGCTCAAAAATATTGTTTCTATGTTAGCCGTTTATCATGCCATTTCAGATTCAGGTTTCAGGCAAATTTGTCTACACAGTTATACATTTTTATGCTGAAGGTAGAGCAATGTCAACAGCATCAATAAAAATTACAGTAGATGCAATTACAGGGGAATTATTTAAAGGCAGGTGGCTCTCAGAAATAAATAATACAGGAGGCTTCTACGGCAGAAAGACACTGTAGTTCAGCAGAGAGTTGGAGTGCAAGCATTAATACTCGCTGTTCATCAGTGCCAGTTTAGGGTGCATCTTAATCCATCCAAATAATTAGCGTAATTCAATAAAAAGCAAAGCAAGCCAAGTCTGATTTTTTGTATCTATCCGGTCGATGAGTAAGAGATGTTCCAGATGGTCAATGTTCTAAGTTTTGCTACAAAGTCATCCCAAAACAGCGCACAACAGCAGCATGGCAGGAGAAGATGTAACTAGAGGGGGCAGAGTGTGCGACTGATCCACAGAGTACGGGATGACAACCATGGAGGAGCACCAGTCACAGCCGATGACTAGAGTTTGGTGGCCCACGCTAAGCTTGCTGGCATTCACTCAGCCTTTAGCAGGCACCCAGGAGCAAGCAAGCCACACATATCGCTTTTGTGGCTACTCCATGGGCTCAGCCTGGGGGGGGCACCAACAGGGAGTGTTTATTTTGGTTCCCGTGGTTTCAGTTTGCCCATGTCCAGGATGGCGTGGATCAGTTTGCTGTCACCCCTCTCTACCTCAGCTGGGAGATTTTAACCTCTTTGATGACACTCTCCCCAGCGTGAGTGTGTAAAAAAGGTCATGCACCTCCTGATGCCCCGCAGGCGAGATGCGGTACTGCACTCACATGGGTAAAAGTCATTGAACTCGATCTCTTCCTCTTCTGAAATGCATGAATATGGACGAAGTCATATCTATAATCCACCGTTACATTTCTAAATGAGTGGATGTCATTTCATTTTTAAAAAACTCCCTCCCACTTTGTATGTGATTACAGTCAGAATCCAGCGAGGACAGTAACCAGACCCCATTATCGCAGCTTTATATTACAGTATCTCTATATACATCTTACCCTGAGAAAGGGCTGATCATCAGTCAGTTGGGGTATAAACCAGTGTTCCCCAATTTAGTCCTCAGGGACCCGCAGACAGTCCATGTTTTTTGCAAAAATGTGGACTGTCTGGCAGGGAGCAAAAATGTGGACTGTCTGGCAGGGAGCAAAAATGTGTATGGTCTGGCAGGGAGCAAAAATGTGGACTGCCGTGGGTCCCTGAGGGCCGAGTTGGGAAGCACTGGCATAAAGCACCTTGCCACCGACATTACCACTTTAATAACTCCCAAGCATTAAAGTGCACTTCTTTCCCTCTGAAGCCAATCCTTATATTTCTGCTGTTCGACGAGTCTGTGTGACGGGGCCATGTCACCTGGAGGGTGTCTAACAAGGTCGTTATGTCCCCCGCCCCCCTTGTAGCTTTTAAGGTCCACTATGCATTACCATACTGTACCATTCAGAAGCTGCATTAGCAAAATTACCGTCGCTCTATCACACGTCAGCTTTAACGCGGCACATGGCAATCATTAGTGCCCCACACCCCCCTAATCACAGCCATCGTGCTCCCCCACCCCCCCCATATCCGTCCCGAGCCTGGAGTCTCGCCCGACACTGTGTCACCGCTCTCCAAGTGTGTTAACGTGCAATTCACCGGCAGCAGAGGCAGCTCGTAATTGAACAGCTCTGCTCTCCAACTCTATTTTATTCAAACTGAAATAAGGCGCCACTCCTGGGACGCCTTTGAAAGCGCAGGCCACTTTGGGGCCCCTGCTGTGTCTGGGGCGTCATGTGACCGCGGGGGAGGGCAGCGTGAGCGGCAGGAGCCGGCTTTCCACCGGCGCAGGCAGCTTCCAGCGAATTAACAACACATGCACGACGCCGCCAACATATAAAAGGCCCATAAATAAACACACGATTATATAACAAAATTCAAATTGAATGTTTTATATTTCTATAAAAATGTTCTCCTTGGAAAAATGGAACATGAAATTCCATATGCAGCATTTTAGCAGCAGGACCTCTCGGTTTTCTGACGTTTTTTTCTTGCCTAAAACGAGAATCTGATCTCCATTTCCCGTTTGTTATTTTCTCGTTATTTCTTGCTGCCTTGCCCGTGCCCGCTGCCAGCCCAGTCCTCTGACGACGCCCATTTAAAGGGCCCCAGCGCTGCACAATTCTGCCCCACGACGCCCCCCTCCTCTACCCGTCTTCACCCTGGTTCCTGTTCTGAGGGCCGCAGAAATAGGCGGACGGTTTAAGTGCCTTTCTCGTTCTCATAGGAGGTCTGATACAGTTTTATCCTGACAAAACATTTGTCCTTCCTCTTTCTGCCTCCGTCGATCTGGCAGGCTTTGCCGGAGCTTTCCAGCTACCCAGGAAAAGGTCGCAGAATACAAATGTGCCACAACATCTCGCCGCCGATCGAAGTCCGCAGGCTTTGGCAGCAGTTTTATATTGTTTTCCAGATTTAATGAAGTGTTACCCCTCTGCCCTGCCGAATAAAATAATAAAACCTCTTACCATCTACCTGATAGTCCTAGCAACACTGTGTTTACTGCTATGAGCATATAAATGTTAAATCATTATGTTTCCTTGGGGGATGAAAAGGCATTCTTCAGGAAGGCTTACAGTGTTTACCCATTTGGTAAAATGCATTTACGTATGAATGCACTTCAAGCGCACACAGATCTCGACATAAATCGACAGTTGCATTGCGCCGGGTGATTTACCCATCCAGTATTTTATCTCTTCAGTTTTTTTTTCTCTGAGGGCTTTCACTGTGGACCTTTCTCCAGCTCTTCAGGGTAACTGTATCTCCACATCAAATCCTGCTCTTTATCTGAATCGTAACGGGGCCCATAACTGATGGATCGCGGCGGGTCGGACTTGCTGTGTGTCCCCCCTGGGCTCAGCTCCCACGGTGTCGCCGTCAAGGTCCGCCATCCTTATCAGGGCTCTCCGTACCTTTTCCAGCGATCGTAACAGCCATCGGAATGGCGGACGCTGACCCCTCCCACCAAGAGCATGTCGCAGACTCCAAGCTCAAAGCCTGTAAGCCACGTGCAGCCAGGAAAGAATCACAGCAGCATAAATCTGGATCCGTCGCCTGCCTGCACACCCAGGTGTGTCCATGTCTGTGTCACATAGTCACGCCAAAGCACCCCGGAAGTACGAAAAAAAATTTGTGGCCCCGAGCACAGTAATCGTCACAGTGGCACATTGATCCGTAACACAAGCAAGGGCGTAAAACTGCCATAAGGCTTTGTTTGATCAAACCATGATCCAGAAACTCTGCATTACCAAATTCAGGCTGCGTTCCTTATTTTGTTAGTCAGCTAACCGTTCAAGACAACGTAATGCTAACGTTCAAGACAACGTAATGCTAACGTTGAACAGGAAAGGGAGACGCTTGTCTTGCTCAGATTTGTCGGCATGTATTAAAAAATTCAGCGTAGCTGCAAGAAATGAAAAATGTAGAGAACAAAGACGCGGTTAGGTGAGTTACCGCGGGGAGCAGCACAGCAAACGGTTTGTTGGCATCAGCAACCAGCTAATTGCGTTAGAATTTGTGACGTAGGTCGGTTATCACACATGAGCTCTAGGACATAAACCCTTGAAGCTAAATGCGGAGCTGACATTGTTGTCGACTCAGTTCTGAAATAGGCTTCTCAGCAGAAACAGTAATGAGGAAATATTTAGCGAATAGCACATGCCGACCTGCTCGGAGGCTAGCACTCTAAATAATCTATACGCAAGGTCAGGCCCCGTAACGGCATCTGTGGGTCTGGAGGGAATCAGCGGCGTAGACACTTGGACAGAAAGGAGGAGGCATTCACGTTTGCCTGATTTAAAAAAAAATAAAAAAATACATGCTTGCTCCCGTCTGCATTATGTGAGACAGTGAAGCATGGTGAAGCACCATCTACCATCTACCCAAATTATTTACCCATTTCTGTATTTATTACCCAGTACGGCCAGGCTGATCCTTTTACCCACTGCCCATAATCCCTTCTCCAATATCGCAGTACAGCTGTGCACAGTAGCAGCTCTGAAGTGAATGCAGCAATTAGCACAGTGGCATAACATCCATTTTGTCAGCCCTGACAAATTACTTAATGGGATGTGGTCTGGTTGACAATCCAGGCATTTACACTCTCTTTCCTGGGTGCGTCTGCTGCATGACCTCCGACATGGAAGACGGGTGATTCCATCAAAACAACAACAGAGGAGGACAGGAGCCACAAGTGCCCCTGTTTCCCCCTTTGTGATTTATTCATTTTAATCTATGCGCGAACTAACTGTTCATCTTGCGCCACCCATCGGGTCGTCGTGGTACTGCAATGCGATTCCCGCGAAGTGGCACGCCTCAGACAGCTCGACACTTTCAGTTGATTAATCTTTTCGTTGGTGCCCTTGGAATTTCTGATTTTCGGCAGTAGTCAGATTTTTTTATATCTTAAAATGAAAAAAGTAATAAACCCAAAAGCGTTGTGACCAACTACAGTCCACCTGCATTTGTTGTTTTTATACCTCCTGTTCAATTTCTTTTCGACTGCAAACAAATTTCTGCCCAACTGACAGAGAAAGCCGGATTTATTTGTTTGTTTACGTGGGGGAATTAATTAAACTTAATTGTACCGACAGTCATTTTATCCAGCTGATTTTATGTTCTCACCGGCTCAGAGCCGGCTGTCCTTATCATCTATCAGAGGGCTGCGTGACCCCCGTCCCTGAGCACCAGAGGCTGGCAGCTTTTAAAGAAAACGTTTCATTAGCCCCTGATTAACATCTGTGACACTAGAGGACCAGGTTTCCTATCAAAATAAATACTTTATCTTATTAATCAATTAATCAGCGAGGCTGACTGCAGACTGACCGCAGGCAGAGCGCCCCCGACTCTGCGCCCCCCGCCCCCAGCCCGTACTCCTGTCAGCCCGGTTATTCATCAGACCAGGGATCCCGGAGCGCGCCTCGCCACGGGCGTGCGCCAGCCGGCGCGCCACCCAGCCCAGGCGTCACCGGGGTCCGCTCCTTCTGCGGAACGATGCCGGTTACAGAGGGCTGAGCGGCGCGGCGCCCCCTCCGCCTGCGGCACCCCAAGGCTCGGCGCCTCCATGAAGGTTAGCAGGCAGGAAAACGGGCTCTTAGCGTCCAAGGTCAATGCTTCAAATGCTTATTTACCTACTTATCCGGGACTGTGTGACATGCAGGGGGGTGTCTGGTGGCGGGCTTGGGCGCGTGATTCAAGTAAGGAAATAACCGTAACTGTTTAAAACACGCAACTAGCCGCAATATAATTAAGCCAGCGCTGTTACTGTGGGACAGCCCAATGTACACAAAAAGTGATTCTTTCTATTAAAATAGGCCTATTAAATGTGGAGAACTGTGTTCCATTTTTCCAGCGGCACCATTTTATATTAATATGGAATAGCGATTTTATTATTTAATTTATGTCTTGCAAAACACCGAGAATAACACAAAAGCTTTCAACTCGGCATAAATAAAAACAAGAAAATATTTTTAAAAGGCGGTCTGGTAGAATATGAGGCTGTACTTTGCAGCGGTGATTGCCGTTTTCTGGTGGGCAGCTGCATCAGGGAAACCTTTGACACTGGAAGCTTTATTTCACATATTCAAAAATAATGATGAAGTGTCTCCACTTTACCTCCCACAGAAGATTCAGTAAATTTCAACCTTGCGGGTGCTGGTCTGAAATCTCAGCTCCCTGGAAAATGTCCATCAATTAACGAAAAGCCAAGGAAAATTAAATCATACTTCTGCTCTGTGCATTTTTTTGGCATGCAGTAAAAATGACGGTACTTGGACGTCCTTGGCGCAGTTACTCCCCTGTCCATTTCCCCATTCAGCGTTTTTGCGGTTATCACCCACTAATCGCCTTTCTACAAGCGGCTGAGATTTCCCGCGGTAACATACCGACCGCAGGGCCCAAGACAGTTTCCTCGGACGTTGATAAAGATGTCGAATACACCTGAGTAAAAGTAAAATGAGACCAACCATCTAATCACCATAAAAAAGTGATGGAAAAACAGTGTTCTTTCCCTGTTTGAGAACATTAAACTTTAACTAACACACTGGTATTTTATAAAATGACCTATTGTGGGCGTGTGAGCATACCGCTCAGTAAATCGGGATGGACGTCTTTCTAACTTAAACTAAGGAGCTGCAAACCAGGCCTGCTTAGTTGGCATGGATCTCCAGTCACAAGGTTTTTTTTTTTTTTGGAAATAACAAGAAATGCCCTGGGAGAAAGATCCCAGCCATGCCAGGTGTAATTGCTGCCTCTGCCTCTTGATCTGTCAGTCACTCGGTGTATGTCTTTACCTGGCCCGGTGAATAAGCTGTCACAGTCCTTCAACCGTCCTGTTATATTTCAATTCAATGCACAAACAATAAGTGTGAGTTCATTTCACCGCTCGCTACCACACGCTGTAGTCACTGGGTCTATTTTTGTCAATTGTTGCTACCAGACCGGACTCAAATGTAAAAACCCATTTCGGTGAATTCTGAAGTTGTCTTCATTTCCTGTTTGCGAGTAGTCTGCCCACTGGGAGAGCTGAAGATTTTCAAGTCTGGAGGACTGCGTTTCGGTGCTCTCTGGGTTTCTGTCAGGGCCACTTGAATGCAAATTTGGAACACGGATAAAGCGACAGACTACAGGCAGGGCACTGAACCGAATTGTGCAGTAAGGAACCACTGGATGGACGATTTCTCTGCACAGCAGCCAGCATCAGGGATTTCTTTAAATTCATGCAAGAGCACTGTAACTGAATAAGAGACAGTGCTTCTGCTAAATGAGGTGAACGGGAAAAAAGAAGAGAATGAGGACGAAGGATGTATAATCACACTGTGCTGTTTGTGTCCATAAAAGGAATATATTCTTAATTTTCTTTTGAAACAGATCTGTCCATGTGGAGAGCTTCAAAACTCCTATGGATCTGAATAAGCTTATAGACGAAGCGCTCATAGACCTGTAATTTCACTGGTTTTCAGGAAGCGGGGCTGACTTGTTGCCTTCAGGAGTGGAGAGGGAGACATCTCAACTACACAATGACAGTTCTTTGAAACCATTTCCCAGCAGGACTGTCTTTGTGTGGAGGACGGGTTTTTTTTTCCCCATGAATGCCCGCACATTCAAATAGTGTTACTGGTAAGACAAGGACCACGTCAGTTTCCATAAAATTCATGATTATTTTGCAATAACATGCATTCATCAGTTTTCTGTAAAGGCATTCAATTTAGACTTGCAATTATCAGGCCCTTGACCCCAGAAGGTGCTCAAGAAGATTCCGAAATTTTCTTCCAATTAAAATAGAAGCCATGAAAAATATAAAACGAGACCTTTGGGAGTAGACAGTACCTTACACAGAAAGTCTTCTAACAGAGATACGTCTCACTTCTTTATCTCGGTAAGTCTTTGTTTTTGTTGGTCATTCAGGTTTTTTTCCCCCAAAAATAATGCAAACCAGGTGCATGCCTCTATATATTTTTGGAACGCTTGGAATGTTCAGGAAGCAATAGCTCATTTTAATGGGCACCAGAAATGACTTTGGGGCAGCTTTTAAAATCATTTCGTTGATGGGGGGGGGGGGGGGGGG
>JAODKF010000045.1:2544419-2557712 GCA_026779585.1 Mormyrus proboscirostris | reverse complement strand
GCGGGGCCCCATGCGGCGCATGCCCCCGCCCCCCCCCCCCCCCCATCACACGGGGCAGACGGACACCTTCTCGCATGCCTAGCTGACTTGTCGCCTTGGTGCACTGCAGAGTCTAATGCTGCAGCCCAGCATCACTGATGCTGGGGGAGGGGTGGAGTGGATGGTGTTGGGAGGTGGGGGGGAGTCTATTATTCAGACTCCTCACTGGTAAACAAATAAGTTCTTGTCAAAGAGGCAGGGTGAGGACAACAAATGGGCGTGGGGCACTTTAAGAGCAGAAGGCATTAATGCGGCTCAGTTCTTGCCTGGTGAATAATGCAGCTGCGGTCACAGGGGGCGAAATGTGCAGTGTGTGAGCACCGCTTCGGAGGTGGGTGGGGAGCTGCGCTACTGCAGGTGCTGCGGTCCAACAAAAGAGAAGGAATGACGAAGGCCAGGCTACCCACTCCACTGAGGGCCTCTCACACGTCCCGCATGGACGTGGCTCAAGCCACCAAGAAACCCACTGCGGGCGCAACCTGCGGCGAATCAGCCCAGCGTGCTCTTCCAAAAAAGTTTCGGGTCGTGAGTCAAAGTGGACGGAGAGACTCAACCTGTATCTTGGTGCAAAGGTGCTTCACTACGTAGCTATAGGTTTTCACAGTATGGACAAGGAGTGTCTGTTATTTTTGCAGAAAATGTGTCACTGGCTCATGATTGCCAGAGCAGATGAACATTAGTCATATTCTGGCTATTCAGCTAGTAGGTTCTGGATAGAAGAATGTAGAATCAGAATCAGATACGTATAGCACAAGTACAAGGAATTTGTTTTGGGGGATTGGGCGCATTAAAGTAAAATAAAGTAAATTGCAATAACATCATGGAGAGCATTAAAACAGTGGAATAACCAACCAGCAACATAGGCAACATACAAGTAACCAAGTAAGTAAGCAAGTAAACAAAT
This sequence comes from Mormyrus proboscirostris, assembly GCA_026779585.1. Classification (NCBI taxonomy): domain Eukaryota; kingdom Metazoa; phylum Chordata; class Actinopteri; order Osteoglossiformes; family Mormyridae; genus Mormyrus; species Mormyrus proboscirostris. The sequence goes on along the minus strand of JAODKF010000045.1, from coordinate 2,556,769 downwards.
CAAGACATTTGGATAAGCAATGGGCCAAACTGCACCGATAGTCTAGTGCAGAAGAGTAATACATTGCACCCAGACAAAGACAGATTCTTCAGTCAGAAGTAACAACAATAAAAGAGTACGACTTTATGACATTTTGAGCATTCTCACGACCCTGTACTGGGGGTGTCTGGAAGATGGATGGGGTGTGAGCCTCCCCGCATTTTCCTTAATGTTTTCTCGACGCGGTTTTTATTGGTGCTACATTAGCCCACATGCTTTCCCTGCCTGGCAGGCGCTGCTATGGCCCTCCGTGTCGGCGAGCGTGTCACTGGCTCCCTGTCGCCGGCTCTCTGCTCTGCCCTGGCCACCCTGTACCACATAAGCAGCCACAAGATGGAAGATTATAGATTACTCTGCAGCAAAGGCAAAAAAAATGCTTTTGTTTGCCAGATATAGTCGGGATTCAGATTAAAAAGCACCAGTTCATTGGAACAGATATCGGTCTAGTGGGCATAAACAGAGTAATATCACCATAATGTATTGCATACATAATTCTGCTGGGGTGGCACAGTGGTTATCACTGCTGCCTCTCATCTCTGGGACCTCAGTTTGAGACTTCGCCATAACTTCCTGTGTGGAGTTTGCATGTTCTCCCTGTGTCACGGTGGGGGTTACTCCAGGTTCTCCGGATGTTCTCCAGATTCCCCCACAGTCCAAAACATGCTGACGCTAATTGGAGTTACCGAATTGTCTGTAGGTATGCATGTGTGAGTGAATGAATTTTTCAGAGTTCAGTGATTAATTGTCATTGTTGACACACCGCAGCAAAACAACAAAATGAGTTCTCTGCATTTAACCCATATCTGCCAATGCGGGGGCAGCTAATTCAGCACCCAGGGAGCAGTGCTTGGGGGCTGTACCTTACTCAGGGTACCTCAGTGGTGCCTTGCTGGCCAAGGATTCAAACCTGCAATCTTTTAACTATGAGCGCACTTCTATAACCATTAAGCCACCACTGCCCAATGGTGTGTGAGTGAATGGTGTGTGACTGTGCCCTGTGATTGGTTGGTGTTCCATCCTGGGTTGTTCCCTGCCTTGTGCCCATAGGCTCCGGACCCCATGTGACCCTAAATAGGATAAGTGGTTACAGAATCTGGATGGATAATTTCTCCTCCTGGTCCACACAGTGTTTTCCTATCAGTTTATCTGTGAAACTACATTATTGACACTTTTCTTCAGCACTTCTGTTAATATCCCTTGTATGACGCTATTTTGTTTTACAGCGTACAGACTATAATGGGAGGGCACTGATCACTCCACTGAGATGTGAAACGCATGTGATGTTATATCGACAGAATCTTCTTCATTCTGCTCCCAAACACATATAACCTTCATGAAACTGTATATCTTTTTCTCTTAAAATGAGGTTTTAATAATGCCTCTTCTTCTTCCTCACGTGTTACCTGTGTTGTCAAAGATGCAGATAAGGGGAGGGGAGACTCATCATGCGAGGGCGGTGTGGCAAGGCTGGCCAACCGGAGACATTTACACCCCTGCGGAGCTGCTCTGACTGAGAATGAAGCACCTGCCACTTTGGTGCCAACTCTGACAGCTCACCTTGATTTCTTTTCATTTCTTGTTTTGAACAAGTGCAGGACTGTGCTTTGTGGGAGGAATTTATAAAGCATATTTAAATGCTTTCATTCATTTTAAATTGGCTCCCTTTGCAGAAAAACATATCAGTCCCGTGTTTGTTTTTTAATAAAAATTGGAAAAAAGGTTTCTTTTAAAAAGAAGCCCAGAATCATTCTGAGTTAAATTGTCCAGGCCGCTGTTCAATATGCTCCCTTGGATGTGAGGTCTTTAAAAGTTATTATCTTGTACATGAATCATTAATGGGTAAGGTGTTCACAATTGTATTTGGCACCTGACAGTTTGCCAGCATCCCATCCAGGCTGTTCGCCTATCTCTGTCCTATGCTGCCTAGGATGGGACCCTAAACAGTAAGAAGATGGGTGGATGGATGCTTTTTGACAGTTCTGTTCCCTCCTGTTTCATTGCACTGGAGCACTGTAGACTTTCAGCTGTGCATAACATGGTAGTGAAACAATTGCAGATTAAAGGAAGCAGACTCCGCCAATGTCCTATAGGAAGAGAGAGGTGGAGCAGAGCGTGAGAGCTGTACAGTCGTTACGGCTGCTTGCTCATTGATCGCTGCCCTGTTGGCCCTGCCCAGGCTCCGGCTGTGTGATCTGGCACAAACCCAGGTCGGCTCTGCGCTGAACCCATATCACCCCTTGTGCCTGCTGCTCCTCTTTAGCCCTTTGAAAGTTTCCCTTTTTACTCCACTATATATATATCTGAAACAATTCATGTGAAGAACCTCACTTGAGGCTTCATTTTATAAATGCGTGCCATGTGACCTGCACCTCACACAAACACCTGTAGGGACAAAACGTACAGCTACAGCGATATTACAGGCGGCTAACAGGGCTCTGTCTTTGTGTCATTAACGTTCAATTGATAGGAGTTAATATGAGAAGTGCTCTCTTTCCAGCCAGGTCCCTGCCAAGCCTGTGTCCTGTGTTTAAGGTTCCATCCGCGGCGCCGTTAGCTTCTGATTGGCAATCGACGTGCACTTGAGGGATATAATTGCTGAACAGGTCCTCCAGAGCAGATGGCTGAATGTTGTTCGTTTGTACGCAGCTGTTAAGTCCTGTAGCGTGAACTTTCTTTCGCCAGCTGTGGCGATGAATACATGTCGCCTTATGTTTAACAGGAAAAAGGTAACCTTTGGTATTCTCCCTGAGTTGCGGGCTGCCTGCCTTTCTCCCTGGCCAGTGGCCTGCCTGCTTTTCTCACTGGCCGGAGGCCTGCCTGCTTTTCTCCCTGGGCGGCAGCCTGCCTTCTTTTCTCCTTGGGTGCCAGCCTGCCTGCTTTTCTCCCTGGGCGGTGGCCTGCTTTCTTTTCTCCCTGGCCGGCGGCCTGCCTGCTTTTCTCCCTGGGCAGCGGCTTGCCTGCTTTTTCCTCAGCTGTTGAGAGTGTGACCTGGATGACCTAGACCTGCCACCTAACTGTCAGTCCTATATTGAGATTCAGCAAAACGGGGCAGGTGCCCCTGCCCCCCGCCCCCCAACTGCTCTACCTCCACCGCTGCGTCACATGATCATCACTCAAACGATTCAGCTCCACCCTATCTGGAAAGGCACAGGAAATGCCTGTGAAATGCCTGTTTGGGCTGAGGTCTCCTCCTTATCCTTCTTCTCCTCTTCTACCTCCACTTCTATCTCCTCCTTCTTCACCTCCTCCTTCTCTTGCTCCTTCTCCTCCCTGCTCTGCACCCCCCACTCTCACACTGCTGCACACATCATCAGCCCCACATCATAAATATAGCCACCTACAGCTGTGTCATTAGTCTGGATGCACCACTGGAGAAATATTCCAGCGCCAGCGACTCCGAGTCTCTCCATGCTGCCTTTAAGGGCGGATGGGGGCCCCCTTTTCGTAACACCATGGCATCCCCCCCCCCCCCCCCCACCCTGACTCCACGACCTGTTGCCAGGGCCCACGAGGTGACGCGCCACTAAAGTCACTGAAGTAACATAACAAACTGCACCCCATTTTCTGATTTAATACCAGAGGCAAAGGCACGCCGCCCAAAGCACCTCCCCGACAGGCTCCCGCTTTTCAGTTACGCTGAAATATGAAATGTCCTGATGTCAACATTTTTTTTTCGTCTTCTCTCCCGCTGTAATAACACAAAAACTCATCTCACTGTTTTCTTTCAATGAAATATTAATGCCTGAATAATCGATGGAATTTATGTGATGTATTATTTACTCGACACGCATTGTCTGCGCGGAGCCACACGATCCTGTACAGTCAGGGTTTTATGAAACTCACTTGCCTGCCAACGAAATTAATCTCGGAAGCGACGTCGTATTGTTTCCCCCTGCCTCTCCCGGTCTTACATCTGTTTTTATCCTGACACATTTTGTGGATCACATTCAGGCTCAATCCATATATCAAGGAACGGTAGACCCGGGGTCAGTCCCGGGAGACAGGAGACATCTGACTGCGAGTGAGATAATTCACCAAGAGAGGCATAGCTTTGTCTGAAAGGTGAAGCCGCTGAGTTACGTTTCTCCCACAAGCCAACAAACTTCCCTTCTTGGTGTGCAGGAGGAACCGGCAATGAACTTTTCCCATCATTCCAAGATTTAATGAACTCCAGTATGGGGCTTGAGTCAAATTTAGTTTTTCTTAATGTTCCGATGTATATATTGGACAATGATGAAGTAACTCATCTTTGTGGAACCTACGCTAAGTGATTGAGGTCTTCCTCAGTAAGAAACCCAATTAAAAGCCATCGCAGATTTGCCATTAACCTATGACTCCCCTCTAAAATTGCATGTAATCATAGTTTTTGATTCTGGTCTCACCATTTGCTGTGAAACATGAACCCAGGGAAGTAATGACCAAAATCCATCCCATTAATCTCTGTCATCTTCATTGGTCATTTTAATTCCTAGGGTACATTAGATAAATTTCATATACCTGTGTGTGTCTCATCCATTATTTAACTGGCACCAAATTGCAGGGAAACTCCACCTACCAGGGGTTAAGCCACATGATATATGTGCTACCTGTATCTGTGCTAAGAATCACATCATCTTCCATGTTGAGTCACATCTGATAAAATCTGCTCACTTGTAAGCAGACCCTATAATACCCAGAATTTCCTAAAATTGTTACAAGCACAGTGATGTCACCATCGGTGGAGGTCTTTAACTCCAGTTGCTCCAGAAACACCGTCTGACGCTGGTCTCTAAACCTGACTTGTACCTCACCTTGGACAAAGTCATCCATCCATCCATTTTCTGTAACCTCTTAACCTATTCAGGGTTGTGTGGGGGGGGTCTGTAGCCTATGGGCACAAGGCAGGGAACAAGCCAGGATGGGACACCAACCATTCACTCACACAGGCGCACCTCTAGACAGTGTGATACCTCCAATTAACCTCAGCATGTTTTTGGATTTGGCAGGGAGCAGAGTACCCTGAAGAAACCCCAGGATGTCACGGCAAGAACATGCAAACTCCACACACATGGAGCCATGGTGGAAACGTAAACCCTGGTCCCACCACTGCACCCCCATACTTTGAACAAACATCTCAGCTAAATGCATAAGTGTAATCCTGGGACCTGTCCCAAGAAACACAGAGGGAAGGGCATAGCCGTCTACCCCAGGGCACCCTGGAAGGGCATAGCCGTCTACCCCAGGGCACCCTGGAAGGGCATAGCCGTCTACCCCAGGTCACCCTGGAAGGGCATAACCGTCTACCCCAGGGCACTACTACTGCACCACTGGTGGTATTACCCTCCATGTCCATTCAGTCCGTTGTGGCACCATGACACGAGGAGCAGATGCAGGTGTCTTTGGGTTTGTGTCAGGCTTTTTACTTCAGTACTGCCTCCCAATTCAGAACTAGCCTGAGTGTGGAGGGCAGAAAGAGCAAGAAGAAGACGGGGGAAAAAGAATGAGGGCATTAAAAGTGAAGAACTTCTCATCCATACCATCTACAGTACAACTATGTCAGTGCGGCCCTTACAGGATTCCACTCAGCTGAAGAGGGTATGTTCAGCCTGCAGTCAGGCATATGGGTCAAGCGCTTTACTGACAACGAAGAACAGCTACAGCTCAGTATATATATTGGATGTATAGTGATGGTTTACCAGGCTTTGCTGGGATCTACGATCATCTTTGTGAAAGAGGGAAAAAAAACCCATCGTTCCCAAGGTGGACCTAAAATTTTTAATTAACACCGCTTGCAGGTTGGGTCACCAACACAGACATCCATCTGGGGGTACTCAATATTTAATTAAATGGCTCTTACAAGGTACTGTACACAATTCCCAATTACCCTTCTTATCCGAATCTCCATTACTCGTGAATGACATTTAATGAACATTGTATTGTCAAAACAAAGTCTTACCCTTGGAAAGCAGGACCATTAAAAAAAAAAAAAACGGAAGGAAATTAAAAATGGCACTTAGAGCAGAGGGGCACCATGCTGTGAAGGCTCACCGGTGACTTCTAAAGGCCACCGCAGTGAGAGGAAATAGCATTATGGGTAACCAGAGAGCACATTCACCTTAAAGATATCTCATCACATCTACAGACGTTCCAACGGCTTGCAGTTGCTTTAACAGGTGGTCAGCACGTGTAGAGAAAGAGACTGCAGCCTTTCCTCAGGCCCACGTCGTTACTTTACATACCATTTCCCGATACCGAATGTGAAAGTTCGCTCAGCCACAGCGGTGCCGTTTCTCTGTGCTGTCATCATGTTCAGACACCATCCATCCCCATGAAAGATCAATGTCTGTGCATTCCCCACACCACAAGGCAGGCCTTAAAATGCATAATGCCCTTTTTTCAAACATTCACTTTTCTTTTGAGATTTTTATATGACTCTTTACGTAATTTATCTTTGAGGTGTTTAGAAAATGCATTGAATTGCATTGTTGCATCTCGGTTTACCACGAGGGCAGCAATCCCAGTCACGATCCCTATTTTTTCCTCTGTCACCTCCATTAAGCATTTCCAGTAGGAAATAGTACCGTTGATATATATCCAAACTGAGAGCGGCACCGAGAGTGTCCTTGCTCTGAATCATTTCCATGTGACACCTGAGCAATTCACATCCGAATAAAACAAAGATGACTATGTATTTATCATGTCGCGGAGGGTGGCTTTTCTGTCAATTCACTCCTCACAGCCCCAAAATGGCGGCCCGCGCGGTGCTGAAAGAGGGAATGGAGTGAGGTAATTTTTAATAAAAATAGGAATTCGACAAAAGCTTGGCTTTGTTTCTCCTTTTGGTAGCACCACAGAGGCTTAGAGGAACGGTGATAACATTTGTAGTTTGGTCAAATCAATCCTTGACAACAGGAAGGCTTTAGTAGTGCGGCAGTGACAGATCGTGGGAACGTGGCGAATTTATCACGATTGTTCTTTTGTTGCGTAGGTGACGCCAAAGTAACTTGTAGTTTCGATGATTTATACAAGCGATTGCTCCACCACGGTTATTAAGTCGAAGGCTTAGAGGAGCTACAGACGAACTCCTTCAGCAAGTCGAGTCGATACAGCCACAGGGCCGCTTCCCAAGCAGCTTAGCAGGGAGGGCATTTGTTCTCTCACTGATACCGTGCTTTGTCAGCTGTTGATAAGACGAGTTATCAACCTGGTAGAGACACAGGCCCTCGATCTTGTGGCCACACTGACCAGATGGTCAGCACTTACCGAGTCGTCTTGTGCTTTAAACTTTTGAACTAGTTTTACTTCGCTGCTTCAGAAAAAGCTGAAAACTTCAAATGGAAATTAGAATCTGAAAACTTTTATGTAACGCCACTAACAATATTTCAGGTTTATGTGGCTGGATATTAAAGCTGAAATAAAGGTTGAATGTCATGCCGAACTGCAGGTTCTGGGGTCTAAAGGGATGGCTTTTGCTCATAAACGCACCATTTTGGACCCGATGCCGAGGGCCACCTTCTCGGCAGTCGAGGCATTCAGAAATATCACTTCATCCTGACACACTCACTCCCAAATCTTTACGTGCAGCTCTAATATTAAACGAAATATTCTGGAATTTACACAAACACACCTTTCTTCAATGGAGTGGTAGAGTCCTTTCTATTAAACTGAGGCAGTGGAAACGGGTCATGTCCACACTTAATGGGGGGGGGGGGAGGGTCGGTTAGTAACACAGCTGATTAGTTAATCAGGCCTCCGCATGGCATCACAGCCCAGGAGCACCGTCAGCGATTCAGGAGCAGGTCTGACCCCATCCCCCGACCCGTCGAGGACACGGAGCCCAGGAGTCTGCAGACGGCTGCTGTCTGGAAGCCGCTTGCTGCCGCAGAGAAGGCCACGGGGGTAAGTCTGTTTTTAAGCATATTTTAATTTCCTCAGGCATGTTCCCCCGGGCTGACTGCTGGTACCAATGCGCAGCGTGTGGGGTCGCGTCCCGGAGGAGAGCCCAACACGCACACGGCCATGTACCCGAGACTCCCTCAATGAGCTTGAGACTTCCGGAAAGCTCTACGCACTATTGGCAGGGATATTAATATCTATTATGCTCTGAATAGTATACCTAGTCGATACACCCCCTCCCCCCTCCCCCACCGACATGCCGAAGCTACGGGAATCCTTAATGGAAGAGCCCTGCTTGCCACAGACAGGATGAGAGAGATGGGGTGACCGTTACCGGGATAACGTGACTAAAAATATGCATGTTCTGAATGAACATCCCCCAACCCCCACCACAATCTCCAGAAGATGGGGGAGGAAGATGACAGCAGAAATTCACTAGCTGTTACCATATGGTGCCTGAATACTTTATAAAATCCCTTTGATAGATTTGGATAGGTACTGCATTAATGACCTCTAACTACCAACAGACCTAGAAAAGTAGCAGACACTAGATGAGATGGTAAGTTGAAAGATATTAAATATGAGACTGTGTGCATTACAGGAGTGTAAAGGCAGGGCAGTGGGTCTCTGAAGGTGTAGTTAGGGAGCCCCTGCAGCTCCACCCAAACTCCTACCAGGCGAGATGATGTAGAAGAAGTTCTTGAACTCGTCCATCCACACCTCAGCCAGCCGACGGTTATTCTTGTTGATGATTTGGCCCGTGCCTCCGGGAAAGGTGTAGGGGGTAGCCTTGCGGAACACGTGACCCACATGGGAGCACGTGACGATCTCCAGGGTCCCGCCACACTGCCAGATCTGCACCAATGAGGGGCAAAAAGGAAAAGCACGACTGAGGTGAGATGCAGCAGCATCTGGAGATTCTGCAATGCTGTCACCGAGGCAAGGGAGAGCTACTCAGAGAAAGAGCTGAGATTCTTCTCTTGGCCGTTGTAGTGTCTGACATGTGCTACTTACTTTTGCTATACGGTGAATAACAGCAATAATAGACCATTAAAAAGCATTAAAAGCTGGCGTGTCCAGACTTTTGACTGATGCACTGCCTCTCTAACAAGCTAATGGCTACATTTTGAATAGGAAACAGAAAAAGAAATTAGTCAGGCAGAAAAAAAAAATAACAACAAGTACATTTTTAAGATGTAACACAGAACCTGGTCTGTCATCCATATAAAATGAAACAGAAAGGCTTCCCTTCAGCAAGAGTCTGTATCACAAGCAGCTGTGAAGCGGGTAGCAGCCTAGGCCCCCCCACCCTCCCCGTCTCCATAGAGCACCGGTCATGTCATTAGGAGGCCCACCTCCCACAGAGGAACCTCAGCACTGTCCCAGGGAACTCCAGAGCTATACCCTCAGACAGGCGGAGACAGACCTGAGGAGGTGAGCAGAGATGGCCAACCTCCGCGGACCAAACATCACCCTCAGAAATTCATCTGGACGACGTCCTCTAATCTAAGGAGCTTCCACTTTGGCCCCTAACCAGAGAGGAAGAAAACATCACATACCCTGAAGGAGATTTCGAGATTCTCCCCCCCCCAGATGTCCATGCCAGCATCGTAGGTGCCGATCTCCTGGAAGTAGTCTCTGTCGATGGAGAAGAGACCCCCAGCCATGGTGGGCGTTCTGCCGGGAGACAAGAGCGAGTCCACAGTCAAACTGCGGCTTCGACAGCTGGAGGTCTGGCTCAAAACACCAGACCGGTGCGAGGAGCACCAGCACAGCTGCCCCCCCCCCTCTGCAGTGGGATGTCCAGGGACACCCTGATTTATTGGCGAATGTATCTGCTGGGTGTGGGAGCAGCCATCATGCCATCATCAACAACTCAAGCTCAAGCTGCGTAGAGTCACTGTTTGGGTCTCAATCAACTGTTGAGGTGGTGTCCAAAGAGAAGAGTATTCGGAATGGGGGGCAGGGTAGAGCCCCTCATCCCCGTTAACCGAACCAACCGACGGGAGAGAGTCCTCTGTGGCCAACGACAGACCGTGACTCTCCTCTCCTCAGACGTGACGTTACAGATACAGTGTCCTTATCTGAGCACAACATTTACCATCCTGACATCAGCATCCACAGAGCTCAGGGATCGGTTATGGTTTTGTCTAATTTGTTTGTTCTCAGTGCAGTTAACATATCATAGCTCTGTGTGGCACAGAGAGTTGGAGGAACACACACACACACACACACACACACACACACACACACACACACGCACGCGCACACACACGCACGCGCACACACACGCACGCGCACACACACACTTCTGTGTTGGATATCACTGATCTCCTCATGGCGTGTCCCCCTCCTCTGTTAAGGGGTGTTGAAACTTAATGAGTTGCATCACAGTCAGACTCTGAGGTCTGCAGAAATGCAGACGTCCAAGTGGTTTCCTACCTGAGCTGTATCTGCTCAGAACGAGCATGAGAGAATGGGGGCTGTGGCGCGTGTAGGTACCAGCATGTAAATGATTCATGAGGACAGGACACTGGGGGAACTTAAAAGTGTAAAGTAATAAACCCTGCCTGTAAACGTGTCTGTGTGATTTGCAGGGACAGTGGGTCAATGGCCAATCAGCAGAAGATGAGAGGCTGCAGGGGGAGGGAGTAGCCAATGGCAGCACTCCCTATCCAAAAGGCCTGCCCAACCACAGAGGCCATTTCCAGAGCAACCGGAGGATGAGAAAAGGCCATTATGAACCTCTTGGAACGTCAATAGAGGTACAGTCTGGGAGGTGCTTGTCTGCCAAGAGTGTCCTCTGTGTGTGTGTGTGTGGGGGGAGGAGGGGGGTTGTGAGAGTCAGCACACGAACCCCTAGGCCCCCCCAGTGGCACACTGCCCGTGTCCCCAGTCCGGCTGGGCTGACAGCAGCCTTCATTAGGGCCCGCAGACCATCCATATTCAGAACAGCATCTCTCTCTCTCGGCTGCCAACATCCATCAGTGTAGAAACAGTAAAACAAACAGCATATCTGAGTACGACGCAGTGCTGCGGGGCTCTGGAGCACACTGCGATCATACACGCCCGGCCTGGGGAGCCAGCCCACCCCAGGACCCGCCATTCATGTGACTAGCTTGGTGCTACCCATGTGGAGAGGTCATGTCACCCCCCCTGAGCAGGGCGACGGCTTTTGCTCACTGGGTTTTCTACCACAGGTCAACAGTGCAGGTGCACTGCACCACCTTCCTTCAGTGACCCGGCACTGCACCACCTTCCTTCAGTGACCCGGCACTGCACCTCCTTCCTTCAGTTACCTTGCACTGCACCTCCTTCCTTCAGTGACCCAGTACTGCACCTCCTTCCTTCAGTGACCCGGCACTGCACCAATTTCCTTCAGTGAGCCGGCACTGCACCACCTTCCTTCAGTGTCCTGGCACCTATCTGCTTTCCCTAGTCGAATCCTCCCCAAACCCTCTTCCCGAGCTCCGTCTCGTCTGTGACAAACAGGAACATCCCAGAGGGGGCGGGGCTTTGAAATGACGAAAGAAAGGAAGTGTGGAAGTTTACAGCAGGGCTACCCAATGCACGGGCAGGAAGGGGGGGGTCACACAGAGCCCCCCGGCCCAAACAAGACAAAGGAGCAGCTGTTTAGGAACATCACTGATGGGCTGAGCAGTCTGGCTGCCCACGGTCTTCCTCAGGTCAGAGGGGTCACAGTAACTCACAGACACCGACACCCAAAAGCCCTATGCGCTGCGTAGTTTGCATGTTGATATAAGCCAGTGACACTTCCTGCTCCTACGCGTGGAGCGACCAGCTTACGGACGGCCATGCTGAGGAATAACAGGATCCCTACTGCAGTCCAGGCTTTCCGGTAGCCTGACGATTCCATCAATGAATCACGACCAGACCGAGGGCAAGTGCAAACAGTTGAGCCCGGGCTACGTGCCCCCCTCCGAAGGCTATCTGAAGGTAGGGCACCAGAACATTGGGTTCCCGAGGTAGGGTATCCAAACAGGCCTGCCCAGATTTCGGCTCCAACTTTGGATCGGAGTCCGCAGGACCGGCAAGCAACACAACAGTAAGTTAATAAACTGGGTTTCCCGCTCTCCCTCCTGTCATCGGTCAGTGTCGTTATTTAATCATGGCAAGAATCATCAGAATACAGAAAACCCCCCTGGCAGACCAGCTCGGGTACATCAGACCCCCCCATCTCCCAGGGCCTCTTCACCTGTCCTGCACAGCCCCCCCATCCCCAAGGCTTCCCTGGCTAGACCCCCCAGGCTCACGCAGCTGCTCAGTCTATTCCCTTCATTTTTCATCCCCCCCCCAACCTTCTTTCTCTCTCTCATCTCTGTTAAAATAAAAACAGGACATAAATTATACAGCAGAAGGACAGACTACTGCGTTTACTTTTAAACTCCCTTTAAGGAGGATTACAGATGACAATT
>JAODKF010000045.1:2506291-2540629 GCA_026779585.1 Mormyrus proboscirostris | reverse complement strand
TTATTTCAGTGGAACCCATAAAATATCTGTACTTTATATTTCTGCTCCCTGCATGGATTACCTTACATTTATCTACAGTATGTTAAATTTCATCTGCCGAGTATCAGCCCAGTCGCTAATTAAATCCAGATCCCGTTGCAGCCTCTCTGCTGCTAGATCAGTATCTGCTACACCACCCACCTTGGTGTCAACTGCAAATTTAACCAGTTTACTGTATGTATTGGTGTCAATATGATTCATGTAAATTAGGAACAATAGTCATCCTAAAATCAAACCCTGCGGTACCCCACTATGAATGCAGGCCCACTGTGACATTGTGCCTCTAATAACTACTCGCTGCTTCCTGTCAAAGTTAACCATTTTTCGATCCAAGCTGCTACAGTTCCTAAAATACCTGCAGCTTTGAGCTTAAGCAGGAGCAGTTTCTGGGGGACGACATCAAAGACCTTCTGTAATGTTTACTGCTCATCTCGAATCACCTGACTGTTGCACTCCAACAGGTGGTAACCATGCAGCTTACATGCTCCAGGTGATGCCAGGTCTATTTGCAGGGATCAAAAAGCAAGGAAACCTGAGTGGTCTGCAAGTCAGTCTGAAGGAGGGACACCTGTAGTACTGGACAGGGGGGCGTGGCTCACGTACGCGGGCTGGTGTCTGGTGCGACGATGATCAGGCCATGTTCAGACGCCGCCTGCTGGCTGCCCGCCTTGGTGATGAAGTTCTGCTCGGTGCAAGTCAGTCCTGTTTGTCAGAGAGAGCAAAACCCACCATCAGAAGTGGCCACACGCAGATAAGCATCATGCTTTTATCGTGCTAATATGAAACAGTCAATGCCAAGACTACTCTGCCCCCTCAGGCTCCTGACATTATAGCACGAGCACTTCAGCAGCAGACTATAGCTGCCACACAGCATCGGTCTTCAGGCTTGTCCTCCGCTTTCAGAAAAGCCTTAAAAATTCCTTAATATTTTAACACCACAAAGCCGGTTCCCAAGTGTCCTATTTACACAATTCTGAGCCTTCATATTTAACCAAAGACACATATACACATTCCAAACACTCATTTATGCCTTCAAACCCATTTTAAATGCCTCTTCTATTGAGTTAAACATCCCCTTCAAAACTATAACGAAAGGACAACGAGAGCTGGTGTTTCTCAGATTGAGGCGAGTCCAGTAGGGGTGGGTGGGACTGGGGTTCCTGGCACAATGGGGGGAGGAACAGGGCAGAAACAGGCCATACGCCAAACCAGCATAGCTTCCAGTCCCTCTGTGGACGATCCACTAAAGCCCATGAACGGCTCAGTAAACAGTTTATGCTGAGGGAGCTTGCAGAAGGCTGCAGACCGTAAAGCCAGTGACAGCCCGTTCACCTGCCCAACATCTGAATCGGTCCAACTGACAGGAATCATCCCATATTTACCCCCAACTCACCACATCTCCTGGGATATTGGAAATCCTAACCCTAGCCTGAAACAGTGTTTGCAAAGAAAACAAGGGATGTGCTCTCTATTTCCATCTCTTCACATCAGGCCTTAGATAAGATTACAGCATAGGAGGTGCATGGCTCTATGGACTGGGAGAGTGCCTGGGTCCAGACAGTTACTGGTTCAAATCCTGCCATTCACAGATGAACCACATCACCGGTGGGCCCTTCAACAAGACTCTTAATCCTAAAATCTGCTCTACTGGTGTCAGAAAAATCACCAACCCTGTGCTCTGACCCCATAGAAGAGCATGACGGGATACGTAAAAACCAAAGTAATCCTATGTATACTTGTTCAAATGGCAAATAATAGATTATTATACAACATCATATATACTTCAAATCACATTCTGTACAGGGTCAGGCAAAATGCAGGGACACCCTAGAAGGGAATGTATTCAAACAACCTATTTTTTCATAGGAATTCATCACCATCCTTATTGTTTATCAACTCCTTATGAGAGATAAGATGTTAAGTATTTAGTGACAAACAGTTTTTAAAACATTATATATTGGATGAATTGTAGCTGACGTGTTTAATGCCTTTAAAAGCACCAGGCAGCGAGTGAGTTAAAACTCCATACTGTGGAGTTATCATTTATAAGCTGCATTCTCACAGGCTGATACTTTAACTCACACACACCATGAGGTATATCCATATAGCCAATTTGACGGTAGTTACCTACCGGATAGCCAGTAGAACACAGGGCATTTTTCGCTCTCGGCTTTCGGAGGGAGATAGATGGCAAACTTCATTCTGCATTTCAGTTCAGTGCTGAATACCCCACATCAGAAGACAAAATGAGAATTAAACAAGCGAAAGTGTTTGCAGACAGTCACAACATGGGTGACTGAAACAGCCCATGCCTTCTGGACGGTGGGGACGGAGACGGGGGCGGTGCGCGTGCACCCGAGCCGTACCTGTCATGCTCGAAGACCTTCTGGAAGCCACCACAGCACTTGTTGGATGAAACCTGTGTCAGAGCCATAGCTTCTGCGAACACAAGCAACAACCTTAACGACCCAATTCCAGTTTCGGGGCAAGTGAACGCTAAAATTACACTGCAATTTGCAACGGGGCCTATCTAATGACGGTGACAGTAATAGCGGGCTTCGCTAAGTGATTCATCTGTGAAAGCGCTATATTAGTTTACAGAGCTTTATAGCATAATAAAATCAGCAAACTAAATATCAACATACAACTGAGGAAAAGAAATGTGGGCCAGTAGTGAAACAATCTTACACATAAGTACAGTGGCAAAAAGGCGATCGGCTTTGTGCGGAGCTGCGTTGAGTCGCCCTGCCGATACAAAACGAGTCCGTTCGTTGTATCCAGCACTAAGAATAAAGCGTAATTTCATTGAAGTACCTTATACTGTCTTTTGTACATACCTTTTTTGACGACTGACGTGCGTAAAAGTATTTTTAGTGCAGCCTTCTAAACGCACCCCAGCAGGATCAAGGTCTAGGGCACGTCATCGATGACGTTTATGCTGGACGCGCCTCCCGACCGGGGAAACGAATCAAGAGTATGAGCGACAGGGGGCGCTATTTTCAAAGCAATCTACGTCAGAGGCGCTATATTGTTGTATTTTAAGTGTGTATAAGGGTTGTTCAGATCGATACTACGGTAATCAAACCTACTAATTATTAATGTAGAACCTATTAACCTTTAAAAGTATTTAAAAAGCACAATTAATTATTTAATTAAGGTGCTAATAGTATTCTCTCAAAAACTTTAAATTCACTTTCATGCTTTCTGTGCTTATACTCAACACATTTATCTACAATGACAGACTGTGACGTTAAAAGTCCCTGACAATTATAAATACGTAGAAGTTAAGAGGGATACGTTTAAGTATTTGTAAATATTAAGAAGTTTAAATAGTTTTTTGAATTGCATTTTATTTTTATTTTTGTTTTTATTTTGTAATAAACATAGTATTTTCCAGCCTTATAATAGAATTTACTTTTTAAAACAGACACTATATTGCAGGTTAATAATCATAATTTAAAAACAAGTATTAACAGTAGCATATGTCAAAATCCTATTGTCATAAAAATATTTAGTGTTATTAAGAATAATAGCTCACAAAACATTCGTATCCTTATGGAATTAAAATGCGTGGAATCGTCCATCGCTAGTATGTACAACACACATTATAGAAGGATCAAAATAAAAAGTTAAAAATAAAATTTGTTTTCGTAGAGCTTTTAATGTGTTTTAGCAAAGACGGGAAACTTAACTAGCCTATCATTAAACATTCTTGTATTTCATATTTGATTAAACTAATTAATGTTTGGAAAATTGTTATTTCCTGCTGTGTACATTATAAAACCATACTATCTAGGAGAGGTGTATTTCAAAAATCTGCATTGTAGCCCACTTATTATCCGTGTGATGTGACTGACAGACACAAAGCAAAATGGGTTAAACCTAAAGGTGCTTGACAAGAATGTGATCTCTAAATTATAGGCTTTCTTTACAGTCCAGTGAGCTTTCTAGCCACGGTAACCATTCAAAGATTCCCATTGATTAGATGAATGCAGAATTTTTTTCTTGAAATGGACAGTTTGTTTATTTGCAGATTATATAAGCCAACGACACAGCAACTTCTTTGAGCCATACAAAATATGGACACACATGTTTCTGCGTTCATGCATTTTGAAGATTCTCAGGCTGCTTAGATTTGGACCTGAAAATCTAATTGAACGAAATATCAAATCTGAGCAAAGAAGGATTCTAACACCATTGGATGCACTTAAGTACTGGCACCTGACTGATCTATAGGTGGTAATTACGCATACAGTATATGTAAAAAGCCTGGGCCAAAGTCATCGTATATCCCCACCAGTCATAGAATCTTGGCATTCAAAACATATGGGCCTAACCATCTATTAATTCCTCCCCATCATTTTTAGATTGGTTTCGGTTATGAAATAACGAAGACTGAGCTGAAGATCATCTTACAGACTAATTCATTATTTCTGATCCAAAACCAGGATTCAGTAACGGAGTGAAGAATGCCAACCGAAGGATCGTATTGGCATTGACAAAGTGAGTGAGCAGGCCGATGGGATGACAATCTTTGATTCAACTCAGGCACCATGGCAACAGCAAAGAAAGTGAATCCACATCCATTTGTCAGGAGAGCTATTATATATTGGTTTTATTACTTAATCATGTGGCAGCTGGTGGTAAAAGGTAATATAAATCTTTGTGTTTGTGTAAACTCTACATCTTAATGTTCTCTAAATTGATTTGATGAACACTGGAAGATCATAGGTCAGGTCAGGTATCTTTTATGATTAAGGAGAGGTTGTAATTTCCTTTTGTAGGGCTCAGTAATTTTAAAATCCATTATTATGATTTATACAAAGTCATAAGAGCAGAATGTGTTTACATGATCTAATAATGATTTTTAAAATTTGGTTAAAAATTTTATCTTTTTTAGAATTGTTGATCTGTGCAAAAAGACACAGGATAAATCATATAAATGTCGACATGAACAACATGGATAATGTTGCCTGTACTCACCTGCCTTTGATGGCCTTTGATCTTCATTGTCAATATCACTGGTGTATGTGTGTGTGTGTGTGTGTTTGTGTGGTTTTGTATTTATCACAATGTGGTAAAACCTGTTACTTTTTAGCTTATAGGGACATTTTTCAGGTCCCCAAAATATAAACCTCAATTTGATAAAAATCTGTGCAATCGACCAAAAATGCCTAAAGTCTTATTTTGTTTGGTTACGAATGGTTAAGGTTGTCATTGTTGGGATTAGGGTTTTGCCCATATAAATAAATGGAGAGTCTCCACAAAGGTATGAATACAAATGTGTGTGTGGTCCAGATGTACCTTTCCTTGTGGGGACCAAAAACCCATTTTTACCTTATGGGGACCAGGTTGTCATAGATGGCATTAGCATTTTTCCCATAGAAATGAATGAGCGGCCCCCAAAAAGATATGATTTCACGACTGTGCATGTGTGTACGTGTGCTTTTCTAGACACGTGACTTTTGATGATAAAATTTGCCAAGCAATAGGGGACGAGGCTGGTAATATACTGTACTGCTTATATTGTGTGCTCAAACCAAAAAAAAATAAAACACTAAGCTCCCCCTCCGTCCCTCAATCTCCATCCATGTGTCCAGAGCCCCTGAAAGTCCGTCCCTTACTCCTCTTTTATGCAAGACCCTGAGCTTGGGGGGGGGGGGGGGGGGGGTTAGAACAATTCCAAGGGCCCCTGAGTGACAGGGGCTCTAAAAAATTTGGAAAATAACTGGATTGGTCTGGACTGAGGGGCCCAAAATGATGTGCTGTCATGGGACCTGAAATCTCTAGCAAGGCCCCTGCCGGCACATCCCATAACTACAGTAGGTACAAATATGAAAGTGAAGGAGTTATTGGATAATTAGTCTTTTAAACTGTTGTAAAGCTGTTGCTAAGATATTGTAGTAAAAAAAAAAAAAAAAAAACTGGTGTGCAAAGCTGCAAAAAGTAGATGAACGGGTCCCGGTGCCTAATCTAGCGGGATCCTTTATACTAATTTGTGATGATAATTGTTAATTTATTTTTATGTAGCATCCTCCCCAACACACAAAGCACTCCAGCTTCCAGACAATGCTAATGTGTTTCTGTAGGGCTGTCCTGGGACGTGGCTCGGCGCAGACTGGCTGAGGAATCCTGCATGCTTTTGATTAATTGTACAGGGGCTACTGGAATCCTCCGCTCCCAGATCTCCATTAAGTGATTCACACTCATACTTTGAAATATTTATAGGCAACATGTTTGTTGCAGCAGGCGCAATAGGCTGGAATATTTCATTCTGAGCTTAACATTTTTATCACTATTCTCTCAATCCATGTCATTTCACTGTAATTCGTTTAAAATTGGGATTATAAACCGACAGTCAGAAATGCAGGCTTCCCCTGGCTACTGATTATCCAAAAGTAAAGATCGGAATACTAAGTAAAAATACCGGGGAAAATCCAGTCTTTATGGTGCAAGCCTGATCCTGGCCTTGTGTAGAATGTGAAGAAAAACAACCCCTCAAGTGAATGGCCTTCGTTGGTCTTCCTCCTGCATCTCCTGTAAGTCAGCTTTCCTGAGGATTCTCAAAGCTGCTTTCGAAGATTTCCTCTGGAAAACTCTGGCAATTACCTCGTGTGGCTTCATATTTCGCTTCAGAGATGCTGTTTCAATCACCTGGGAAGAAAATTGTATTATTTTCTCTGCAATTGCCAGGCTTGGACCAGATCTGGGGAAGCGACACCCCCCGACTGAACTTTTATACCCCCCTTGCCTGTGACCCCCTCCCAATACTTTGAGACTTCAGCTCTCAGCACCGAATCGTCAGTCATCTCCATCAACTCCTGCTTATTTCAGGGTCCTCTTTAGGGTGGGGGGGCATCGGCAGGTGTCCTGCATCTACATGGTGGTTTAGATTAAGATCCTTCCAGCTAACCCTCAAAAAACAAAAAGGGCGACAAGTCTAATCTTTCAAGAGCAGATTGCCAGACAAAACTGTTACGTTTCCTCATTTTTTATCGTTCCAAGTTCCCATTACAGAGAGTTTTTACCGCAAGACAAATGGGAGGAAAGAAAATATGATCTTTTAATGTACCTCAAGGTGACTGAGGATCAGCAATGAAGGGAGATTCAGAGAACGGCTGCGGTGAGCGACACCAGCTGCGTTTCTGGCTAGACAATAAATCTGAGGACTAATGGAGAAAGAGAATAGACCTGGTAAGTTAGCTGTGTCTGGGCCACCAGGAAGGACAAATTCATGTTTGCAGAGTCTTATGGGATTCCAAGGTCTCCACCAGGTCTCTGGTATCATCACATCCTCATTGGTCATGTGCCATATTCAGCCACAGGCAGGCAACACACACATATTTAAGCTACCTGCTCAAAGTCGATGAAGTAATGATTAAAAAAAGGATCATACTAAATGGTCCATGCTTATTGCTTTAAGGTCTGCTGGTATTTTTACTCTTTTATTTTTTATGGAAGAAATGTGTTTTTGTCTAGAGACTAAGGGCGTTCTGTTTAGACCTAAGGTTAATCTTTGATTACATTATGGGGAAATAAATTCATTCATTCTGTTCGCATTCAACATAAAGATAGTCAGTGCATCACAGGCATTTAGCTTTGCAAAATTTATTTTATTAAGTTCTGATTCAAATTAAACGGCCACTTATCACATGTAAAAAGTATAGCGAGAATGCACGGTGACCCTCAGCGGAATCATTCTGTGCATCAGGGGACCCAAAAGGATGGACAGATTGCTGCTGTCATATTCCTGCACCACACATATGCAAACAATGTGTGCATTTTGACAGTGATGCCCTTCACTCAAAAGCACTTGAAAAGACATAAATAAGAATATATATTCCAAATGAAGGCAAAAATCTGCCTTAGAAGGACCTAGAAAATTGATTTCTATACCTATGTTCATTCTCTTTAAATAGCATCTTAAAAGCCATTAAACTACAGTATAATCACAAAATAAAAGTATATAATTTCACATAATGCTTATTAAGTACATGTTACATTTTCTTATTACTGCCTTTTAAATTCCATTAAAATACATTATACTATTTAATAACGTCTTTGATTGATTACATTCTAAATTACTGATTTATTTGATGAAGAATGCCTTACAGTATAACAGTTCGCAGCTGTGCCGCCCTGACATAAACCAACCAACCGAGAACTCACAGGTCGAGGCTGTTGTGTAGCGCTGACTCCTGACCTCGATTGATCGCCTGTAAGTGTAGGACATTCTATATGTCCACTCCAATTCTAGGCTCAAGTGTCCACTTCAGTTAGAGGCTGTAATTTCTCTGTGATATTTTGAGACGAAAGGGGTATCCTCACCCCTCCCCACCGGCTGGCGATATTCTTTTGCTCCGCAGTGCCGGAAGCCGGAGACCAGCGTCGGCTTCCATGCATCTGCATAAGCAAACGGAGCCGCTATCAATGCCGCGGCGTACGGATATGCGTGCGGACAGACCCGGCAGATCCCGGCAAAGCCGATAAGCCAGTCCGCCCCGACTGATATGGCTTTTTAATCATTAATAATTAAAATTTAGGAGATGGATTTAAATCGCATGCCGGGTCCAAACTCGATATGTTATATCAAAACAAAAACTGTGTACAAAGGGGCAGAATCAATTGACGGGCAGAGAATAGGAGGTAATCTAATATTCAGAGGTACTGCCGCTCGACTGGCACTGCGCCTTTCTTTTGTAATTTGCGGAACACGGAGGGTTGCTGCGACCATTTTCAAATATCAGATATTTCAGGCAAATATCAAACGCCGCCGCCACACGGCATCGCTAATTCCTCCCTTATGATCCGCCGTCCTATCGCCTTATTTGCGTCCTGGGGTAATAATTAGTTACACTTGCCCTTTAGAGAGGTGTCTTTCTGAGAGAAACCCTCTCAGGTTGTGTCAAATTACCGCGACGGCTGGTTTGAAGTCTAAGTGTTAAGATCCAAATTTAGATCTAAAATGTCTAGTATGTTTAGAATCTAAAGGAAGCTGCCGTATCTCTTTTTGTTCTTTATTTTCAACTCTATTTACAAACCCCTACGGGTGACATAATGGGTATCCTAGATTAGATTCTGGCAATGTGTAAATATGAAATGAATAATTATTGATATATCAGAAATCCATCCCAGCAATGACTGGAGCCCAGCAATTCTGGAAAGTCTATCCATGGAAACAGGACAGCAATTAAGTCCTAATAAGGGTCAGAAAGCGGGTAATTGCGTCACCTGCCCACCTGCTCTTACGGGGCAGACAGGGACGGCTGTGACAATGATAACCTGCCATTTTACCCAGTCTGTGTCCTTTAATTATAAGCAGCCCGCCGCATGACAGCCGTCACTGGTGCCGCATGCCTCTGTACCGCGTACACCTGTACACAGCCTGCGTGTTCCGCTCTCACTCGGAGGCGGGTTCTAATCGTGCCAGCATCCCCCCCGGGCACTCAAGTTCACTAGCCTTATTGGCATTCCGGCCTTTAACCCAGCACCGGAATTAACGCGCGACACCCGAATTGCAAATTAGGGTAATGAAGTATTAGACTGAGCGACCCAAGTGGAGCATCGGGGCAATTAAGCAAATCAAGCATTGTGGGATACGTGTGAGAATGTTTGGATCCTGCTCCCCTCGCAGGTTTGTCAGGCACGGGACTGCAGGGGTGCGGAGGACTGTGGGCTTAAATGAGAGAAAAACAAGAGGATAAAGGGGACAAAGGTGCATGTGACGGCCTGGGGGAACGCCCTGCCTCTGCGGGGGTGTCGGGGGGGCATGTTTAATCCGCCGCTGCCTCCTCTACAGACAGCCGCTTATGAACAGCGAGGCACAAAGAGCATTTAGCAACATGGCTGCCGCAGTCTCTTGGCTTGCCCTGAGTCGGGGCCCCCCCCCCACACACACACACACACACACACACACACACACACATTGTGTCGTCAGCATGCTTGTGGGAATGAGACGTTCCCAGAAGGTGGCGCTCCGAGCTGCACCATTTGTGGTTGGAAAAAACGGGCACTCTGCTCAGGTACAATACACCGTGGCGCCCCGCTCTCGGGTGACCGTTTGATGTAACAAACAAAATAAAACAATGGGCGGACGGTGGAGTGCAGGCCTGCTGAGGCGGCCAGAGACCCCCTCGTTAAACACGGATGGGGTCGCAGGTATTTCAGCGGATGCGGCCAGCCCTCCTCCGTCCCCCTGAAGAATACACCGCCGGTTCCATCATTCTTTCAAGTCCCCGGCACGAACGCAGAGCCCGGACTTGCCGGCACCAGAGGACCCGCTTCTGCTGCCAGCGTCTTTGTGCCCGGGTAATGAGAGGCGCTCCTGCCCTGTGAAACTCAAGATGTAACAAACAAAGTGACTGTGTCTCTTCCTCTGCTGGCCCGCAGAGAAAATAAAGGGGCGGATTAACTTTTAAAAGCTTTAAAAGGCTGCCATCCCTTGGACCGTTTGATCTAATCCGCCGTTTGAGTTTCCTCCCTTTCTGAAGGGGTTCACCGTCCCGAAGTGGACCCTTTCACCGAAAATGGGGCGCGCTGAAACGTCCCCCCACCCTGTCCTCTTTTCCCTCACACTCTCATTCTTTCTCTCTCTCCCTTTCTTTCTCTCTGGGGTCTGAGATTTCGTGCCATAATGACAAGGCAGGCTGGTAGAATAACGGCAATAACCGTGTGAAAAACAAAACCAAAGTGCCCCATTATGGTGATCAGGGGAGTGGGTTTGATTGAGGAGGGTAATTTGATTAAAGGGTTTGTAATAAGGCGCCATGAATCCCCCACTCCCCTCTGAAAACAGAGCTCCTGTAGCAAAGAATGCGACAGTGATAGAACTGGGAAACAGTTCTTATTTCAACAACGCTGAAGCACAATCCCAGTGCACTGTAGACATCCAGCACCTAGAGGCCAACACACACACATAGCTCTGGCTTACATTCCCACCAGGCCCAGCTGTTTGACCTTAGAATGGGGAAATTTGCTAATGTCAAAATAGCTGAAAATGAGCAAAAATTGCTGCTAAATCTGGACTAAACTGAAGATCAGGCTATAATGCATTTTGGTTTCATCATCTTCTGAGTGGTTTACTATTAAGATACATCTTCCTGTTTCTATTGGCTACAGAGATTTCAGTATATTCTCGCTGCCTTAATCTCAATATGACAGTCCCTTGTTTCAATTAGACCACTTTATCAGAAAAGTGTCAGAGTTTCCTGATTGTAAGAGCGTAATTCTGTCTTTTTAGCCTGGCTGACCAGCCAAAATGGAATAAACGCCTGCGATTTACTTTACTGGAATTTTGTGGTATTAAGTTGTATTCCCCAACATAAACATTCCATTTGCTTTTTGCTTGTTGAACCTTGGACAACCTGTGATTAGTGGGTGGAAACATTAAGTCAGTTTATTAAAAATGTATTGATTACATTAAAGATTATGACAGAACTAATATCCCTTCAGTTTTATTAACATTTGGTCTTCAATGTAAAGCACAAAAATAAATATTTTCTCAGCAAGGCAGAGACTATAGGCATGGAGGGCTATTACCAAGCACAAAGTTACACGGGAAGGAGGGAGAGAGACGGTGTGTAACGGTGACAGAGACCTGTCCAATATAAATAAACAGTGTTTTTACATCCATGCCAGTGGCAAAAATCCCCCGACTGGCTGGGCTATCAGGAACGTGTCACTTGTGGTACAGGATGCTGACACTTTAGAATCAGAATCATTTTTTTATCGCCATGTACAAAAATTACAAGGGACTTGTTTCGCCGGTGGCACGGCTTTGCGATTGAAACATGCAATCAAGACAAAAGTACGCGAAACAATAAACAGAATAAAGATAAAAAGAGACAGAGCATAAGAAAATAAATATGCTATAAATAATTAAATAAACACAAAGGCATGTAAATTAGGGTGAAGCAACAGGATGCAGCATAAAAGCAGTTCGGGGGACGTACAAACAATCTTAGCGGAGTATAACGACGGTGACTGACTATGTGTTGAACTGGCCCATAGGGGGCAGTGTGCTGCTCATGGGGCCTGGTTTAGGAGGACAGCGGCCTGGGAGAAGGAGCCCTCCCCCCCCCCAGGCAAGTCGTCCTTAACCTGAAGGAGAAGCTCTTTCTGTGGAATCAGACGAGTCCCGGCGATTTAATCAAAGCGATCAGGAGTGGCCTTCACAGGACATCGTTGGCGGGGGGGTTGCATGGGGCCTGGGTGGGCTTCTCCCGACGAGCCACAGAGGCTCATGGCAGGTGCCCGCACCACCAGCCACTTGTCACTTTACACTCGCGTGGCGTCCAGGAAATTGCAAGACACTGATTTACATAGAGTCCATTTCCAAGTCCGCGTTCCTGAAATAATTAGACAGCATGCTTCACCCAAGGCAGGGGGCTCGTGCAACATCTTTAGCTGGATGACAGGAAGGGTATTAAAAACACTCAAGAAGGGCCTGTCAGGGTTTACCATCCCCATCCCCCCCCACAGAGCCGGTTGGAGGCAAACTGGGGCAGTGCCGTGTTTGTGCCCTCGCCCGCAAATCGTGACTGACTACCCCTTGATTGGCCGTGACGTTGCATCCCCCCAAGTCCCCGGCCTGACGGACAGCTCCCCCCTACCTGGGGCTCGCGGTACATCGGGACGCATGGGCCCGTGCGTCGGCCGCATCAACTCTCCCTGGGTGCCATTAATTGACAGGCAGAAACAAAGTGACATGCTGTGATATTAGCTATCAGCACCTCCGTCATTAGACATCCGAGTCCCAGCGGCATTACCACAGCAGTAACACCACAGCTTCGTACCTGATGTTAATTAATTAACGAGCCCTTTGCTGTTCCCCTCCAGGTAGATTTCGGCGCAGTTTCTGCCCCTTGGGGGATGGCTGCGTGTGAAAAGAACGGGCACCAGCGCGTCGCCAGCTCACGGCACCATCCCTCGATTCGACGCGGTCACGTGACAGCGCCTTCGCCACGGAGCCAAGTCGATATCCACGCCACTTAACCACGATTCGTCGAGCAAACGCCGCGGCTTCGGGCATGCGATGGAACGTGGACCTTGCCGAGGATATGTGAGATTTTTTTGCATCGTCTTGATAGCGTACGAGAGGGGCGGATTCTATCAGAGATAATTGACGTTTATCTTATTTGAGCAGTGCGATGGCAGTGATTGCTAATGGAGGGCCGTGCAGTGGCAGACAGTGTAGCTGGTCGGGGATGCACGAGGCCCGGGAGACACAGGGTTCGGGGTGCCCCTTCTATCAAATTAGATTCATTGCTCTAACCTAATGTGAAAACAACTTTTTGAGTAAATTACTTTGTCCTTATTCTCAAGACAATAGAGGATCGGCTTGCGTATCAGCAGTGAGCAAACGGCATTCTGTAAATCAATTAGTTTCCAACCAGGTTCACTAATGTGATTGAACCTGTACATAATGAAACATTCAAGCTAATTGAATTTTTAATGATGAATGAATAAAACAGAAAGTGGAGCTTATTCCTTTATATAACACGCCCCTTTGAGACATGCGCTATTCATACTGTACATACTTAAATATAAGCAATGATTCTGTGTGTTGAAAACAGCAAAAACCTCTTTTTGGCCAGTTGGCCAGTACAACTGGAAAACCCTTCCTGTCTGACTCTGAGCTGGGCCCGTTATGTACATATGCTAATGATCAATGGCTTACATCAGATCAGGCTCAACATTAGCACAGTGTTTTCAATGAGATTTAGAATCTCCCCAATGAAATTTCCAAGATTTCCAATTTTGATGAAAAAGCAGGCAAATATCAAACACTTTAATAATTCCTTGTTTACGCTAAGGGGAACCAAACAAAAGCCCTAAAGAAGGTTCATGACAACCGGGGAAACCTCTGGAAGCACTTCATTACCTCACAGCAAGCAAAACAGTCCTCCAGATTCATATCCATCGCAGTCGAAAGGCCACATCATGTGACACGTTTCTGCGGACCCCGTGTCTCAGACACTGTGACGGAAACTGTGCTCAATTGATTTGGCCCTTGCCACCGACGCGGGAGTCTCTTCCGTGTTTTGACAGGGAGCTGTAATTCTATCCCAGGCGTATTGACTTTCTCGTGAAATCCATGAGAGCAGGTCCTGACAGCTCTTCCTAAAACAGCTGATGTATTGCTTTTGCATGGGGAAAAATTGCTGTGGACCGGTCATATGGAGAATAATGCATCACGGGGAAGTTAGAGAAGAGGCGATGGTGAACTCGGCCAGAGATTCGTGCGCGGGCGTGTCCCAGGCACGACCTCTGCTTGACAGTTTTGCTGATTTGCCCACGTTTACACCGGCGTGTATAAATGAATCTCAATTTCCTTTAATAATTTTCCATGTCACTATTAATTTGTTCTGTTGCAGACTTCTGTGTCCTCAAGCCCCCGATGGGTCTGGTACATTAACAGCAAAATAAGATAAACAAACCAACAAGTAAATAATGCTTATTTAGGAATACTTTATAAGATGAAAATGTATTTATATATCCTAGATATGTTTGTCCAGATTCTGAAACACTTATGTGCATATATATCATATAGTGCAATTTTTATTCGTATTACATTGTTTCTTGTTCTGAATTATAAGTAACAAAAACCTTAGAAATTAGGACACATTTATCATCCCACCATGACCGCTGGAGAGAGAATAGGGCAATTATGCCTGGACACATATATATATATTTATATAAATTTTTTGATTCCCGCGTTTTCTTTGCCAAAAGCACAAGATCATCATGATGTTGGGCTTCACCTCATCAAAATGTTGCCACTTGAATGCTCCTGATTCAATCACACAGCCCATTGCCTGGACAGGGCCTTTCCTGCACACTGAGATAAGCCCTACGTCGACAGGCCAGAATTGGAAAGAGCGGCCGTAGATTTAGACCACCCGGCCCAGAGGACCGCCGCAGCCGTCGAATGTCACGAGCAGATCCATCAAAACGTGTCCCGGCTGACTAATCGTGAGACCATCGGGATGATAATCGCGCTGCCGCCTTGTCTCTCTTTTCCTGACGTAAACAGACAAGATGGCTGTTGACTTTATCGTGTGCCTGTCAATTATCAGCATCGAATCCTGCTCATCGGGCTGCATCGGGTGTTTTTTTTCTCAGTTCACACTCAAACACGCTCCTACTGTGATGTGCACATCAGCATGTCACCCATCCACTTTTCAGTGACCGCTTCGGGTAACTGTGGGACTCACCCAGAAAATAGAGCGTGTTGTAAACCGTGAATGAGGTGCTATAACGGGATGTGCTGAGGCCACCGGTACCCAGGAGACCCAGACAAAACCCACACAAACCTGCCCAGGAGCGTGCAGACCTCGCACACGCTCTTCTGGAGGGCAACATCTCCACCCTGACATCCCAGAGCCACAAAGCACTGGTGCCACCGGCAGGTGTGTCAGTTATGACAGCTATGGTCGTCATGTACCTCTTCTTCTTTAAATACTCTATGCATGATTATCCAAAGAAAGAGATCTAGTTTGTGAGCTGAGATCCCAGCAAAACGCCATTTCTGTTCCGTTTCCCTGCTTTTGCGCCAGTGTTCCTGCGAGTGGCGCTGCACGTGACAGCCACTGGCTATGTGAGGTCAGCTGACAACTGGGCCACCATCAGGGAGAGAGGGGGCAAGAGGTTTAGTTGAGATATGATGGTGTTTGTCTGTCGAACTGCAGGTTCTCATTACAGACACTGTCTTTCACTGCCTCCTCAGACCTGAGCTGTCAGAGTTCATCAGCCCAGCTAAGGTAAAACAGCTGTCATTGAGCTAAACTGTAGCCACAGCAGTGCA
Organism: Mormyrus proboscirostris; assembly: GCA_026779585.1. Lineage (NCBI taxonomy): Eukaryota > Metazoa > Chordata > Actinopteri > Osteoglossiformes > Mormyridae > Mormyrus > Mormyrus proboscirostris. Next base: position 2,524,785 of record JAODKF010000045.1, on the reverse strand, counting down.
GATAAGCATATATCCTGCTCTAGGCCCGCCAAGATAGGCCTCAGCCGCCGTTATCAGGGACTGAACTGAGCAGGCTTCGGCCAGCAGCACAATAAACAGAGCCTGTGATTATCATGCGACAGCAGTAGGAGCAAGCCGGAATGACGGATCCTTTGGGAAAACAATATGAAGTGCACTCTGACCTTATTTTTTTTCCCGGCAAAAAAACAGGAAAGACCATCTGCCATGAGGAAGCATTCTACACAAGTCAATGTCATACGCGTCGTTTTGTGCCTCTCGTGTGGCTGGAATTTTATAGCAAAAATAAAAACAATATCCAAGCATCAAAGAGCAGCTGATGGGTCTTCAAAGGCCTCTGGCAGATTCTTCCCTGGGAAAAAACCAGTGTTATTATCGTGAGGTGTTTCATGTTGCGGCGGAGTGTGCAGGCCCGGTCGGTGGCATACTGTGGAATTGTGGGATTGCAGGAGTTTCCTGGCAGTGCTCCAGGTTCTGCACACACTCTGTTGGACTGGTGTCTCTGCATTACCATGTAATCTGCCCTGTGTTGAAGCTAATATCTGCTTCAGGATGTCTGGTGCTTCCTGAGATAGACCAGAGGTGAACCCCAGCCTTGAACCTATTGTGTTTCATACAGCAAGACAACAAATAAACAAAAATATATATATTTAATATATATAATATATATTATACAGTGTGTGCAATATCCATCCATTCACTGTCCAACCATTTATCCAAATCAGGATCAGGAAAACAACCTGCAGCCTTTCCCTTAAAAGTCCGGCAACTCTTCTCTTCTAATTCCACGTACTGTACACTGTTATTTTTCTTATCTTTAAATGTTTATTTATTTTTGCAGTATTGCAATATTCTTTTTTTCAGGATATTACATTTGTGTAATGCGTGCTCTTTAAATTTGCTCGCACTACATTGACTTGTATACAAGTACTTTGTATATGTACATTTGTCTGTGCGCGATGTTCTTGCTGCTGCATGCACCCGAATTTCCGCCTTTTGTCAATGTCAAGTCCATCTTAACCTGATCCCAGGCGGTAAATGGGTGCATAATGGATGAACTAAGGGCATCTGCCAAATGCTGTAAATGTAATGTAAACTGCATATAGACAATAACATCTATTAAAACATATTGATTCATACACAAACAAGTGACCTTATAATGCATTTTAATAGTGAACACTTAACATTGTAATCTCAAAACACAGTGTGTCCTGCACAGTTAAACTATCGTCTGTAAAACAGTGAACTATTGTTCAATAGATGACTGAATCAGAACATTCCACCTGTCTGTCATGATGTGAGTCGGGGTGGTGTTTCCTTGCCTAGGGATGCTGCTCAGTTTATCCCACTCGCATCACTTCCTGCTCCACCTGGCCCTGATGTGCCATTTTTCCACACCCCCACAAGCCACCCTGAATGCTCACATCAGGACCTGTGCTCACTGTCTCTATGTGAAGGCCCCCCCCTCCGCCCCACAGTGTGTACGGGCTTTGCTGGGACGCTGCTGCTGATCTCAGTGGCCCGGCGGGAAGAAGGCGCCAGAGGGCAGCCATAATCCCCAGAATCCCCTGCTGCCCGTGTGCCCGACCCCGTGACCCTTAGAGAAAATTACATTGGCAGTCTGCAAAGACTTCTCCAGGTATAACCAACTTGGCAGAAAAAGTGTTCTAAGACTCTCACTACTTGCCAAGCTCCCCTTTTATCTCCTTCAGAAGAAAATCTGGCTGACGGTGAGTGGAATTGTCACAAATAACAACATGCGCTTGATCCTGGCCTGATTTCTCTGGAGAGGGAGACACGTCAGACCCTGGGCTATTCTGCACAGTGACACCTCGCGCAAGGTAGATGGAGACTGCGGGGGTGAGCGTGTGACTCTCCTGCCCCCTTTGTCGGACTCCAAAATCTACGCTTCTGCGGGGACTGACATCACGGCGATTCAAACGGCAGTCTCCATGGACACGACTTTAACCGTGTGCCGGATGAACTGCCTTTAACCCAAAAAGAGTATCAAAGAAGATCGCCATGCGATGGCTGTCACTCTGAACCTGAGACTTCTGAAAGAATTTGGAAAATGAGGTCACACAGTCATGCCTGTCTAAGTAAACCGTTACTTATTTTTGTTTATGACAGTCACTTAAGCCTTTTTTTCTGCATATTTTACTCCAAAAGCCACTTTTCAATTTGAATGGATTTTACTGCTTTGACTTATGTAGCATACTTTATGTCAGTCACACAAAGAACCTAATCTTATGTACGTCTTTTATGACATAACTATAGCAGCCTCCCTGTACAAAATAATCCCTTTAAGGCTGACGAGTTCAAATGGGCCACACAATTCCAATGTGCGTCAACTTGCGTGCCACAGCAAACAGTGAATAATTTGCTTTAGACATGGTATACACAGCCTCCGTAACCTTAGAGACAAACATTTTGACCCCTTGGCTTAAAATCAAATGGGTATTTATCACGAGACTCCCGTGGGGGGCTTTAAGGGAACTAATCCATCGCACTGGACACTGTCCATGTGACATAAATCACTTTAAATATGATTGATTCCCTTTGAAACTTGATACAGCCTCTCTGGCATAAGTGCAGGAAATGTTGGAAAATTACAGGCAAAGGCTTCACAAAGACAGACGGGAAAGTAGATTTTAAACAGGAATGTTTCCAGAACATTCTTGACAATACTGACACACTGGGGAATCTGGTCTCGTGCTTTTTGTACAAGATATTTGTAAAAGACTAACAGTTACCAAAGTGCTTTCCCGTTAGCCATTATTACTAAAATGAGCGCAAGATGTAAAATGTGGCTACATTACGTTTGCTTGCATGCCCTTGTGGACAGTAGTGAAACATTGTTTCTCCATCAGCTGCATTCGCAGGATCCTGACATTTTTCTCTAGCAGAAAGTATCACTTAGACGTTGTGTTATAATAACGGCAGATTTAAAAAAAAAAATTAAAAAATTAAATCACATGTACTCTTAGCAATTTATTCAACGAAGTCTAGGACAGCCAGAGAACAAAGCAGGATGAAATGACAAAAAAATCCTAAAAGTGGTCTTATAATAAATGTTAATAAATGAGACTCTTGCATATATCAGTGTTCCAAGACATAATGTGCATTTCTCGTTAGCTCTGAACAGCTATGTGGCATTTTAAAAGGAAAATGATGGTGTTAAATTGCTTCTAGCGACACTTAATTTGTTAAAGCTACAGATGTATTCTTTCCCCTCGTCACATGCTGACATTTATGGTGCTAAGAAAATGTTAAATTATCCTTAATTTGGAATTTCCTGAGCTGAAACTTATCCAGAAATGGGTTGGGGCTCAGCGCAGCCCGGACGCTCCAAAGCCACGCCGTGGCTGGTTAGCAATTAGCCACGCGTTTGCCACCCCCCAACGTGCCAGGGAGATTAGAGTGTCTCGCGAATGCCATGCCGTCATCACAGCACAAAATAAAAAGGTCACACCCCCCCCATCGGTTTAATTCTGTATAAGTCCGCAGGCACCTGACAATGGGCCCTGTCGTTGGTATCTATGCAAGCCCTTGAAGCATTGCTGCGTCCAGGGCAGAAATATCCGGCAAAGGCCATTTGCAGGCGATCCCTCCTGCGGAACACGGGCGGTGGGCCCAGCGCAGAGGAGCGACCGGCTCGGCCTGTAGCGGATCGCCCGCCACTGGAAACGCGCCTGCATGCATGCTGCCACCACCAGCGAGCTTTTTAGTCTTACTGCAGGCTTTTATTATGAAAGGCAAAGTTACCGTGATCCTCCTGGGCCAGAAGCACCTCACCGGTAACCATTAACCCTGTTGATGAAAAATCACAAAGTCACACGTGCCTTCGCTTCGGAGGAATGCTTGTCTGGTCTCAGCCTCGAAACTGTAAGCAGTGGGGCTGCATACTTCTGTTAATGAGCCTGCTGGGTTATTTTTCAGCTGATTTATTTCGTGTGTCAAGCGCATTTACGTAAATGAATGGAGCATTTAGATAAAGTTAAAATAATTTAACAAAATGACTGCACAGTGGTCCCAAGTGCCTGTGCTGTTTATTTGTCCTGTAACAGCGCTGGGATTCGCCCCACTTAATACAAAATGGCCCCTTTGAACATTTCCTGCGAGTATTTGTTCCATCCTTCTCCAAGGAGACGATATTGAATTTATCCAGGTATATAAGGTAGATTTTCATAACGACAAACATTCCTGACTACGGAGAGCCGTAAAACAAAGACAAATGTTCATCGGCTTCCGAAATGCTAGCAATTAATCATAGACATTAACAGACATAATGGACTATTTCCAGTATGAGATTCATGACACTGAGGTCTTTAAAAATGAAAGTGTTATATATGCAGAAATAAATGTTAATTTAAACCCTCATAAGACTGGCGCAAATGTTGCATGCACCCTGCATATATTAAAATACCTTAAGCATGTTTTTACGAATAAAAAACATAGAGATACCAGGTGATGGCCAATCAGAATGGATGTTGTTGGAAGAACATCAGCATCCCCATGTGGAAAAGAGAGAGTATTACACATTCAGCTATATACATACCTACATGTTAATAAAGTTGATCTTTTTACTGATTTTACCTTAGAAATTTTGAGCTGAAGAAGTGTGTGTGATCAGTACTCCAGTGAAACGGCAGTATTTTTTAGCTAACACCCGCTGAACAACAGCAGATCACACAGCAATCATTGCAGTCCAACACAAAGGGAAAAGTCTACACTATTATTTATTAAATTATAGACATAACCATAGCAACTCACAGTGTCTAAAATCACACTAGACTATAGCATTAAAATGTAATTGGAAGTGGTGATATTACTCCTGAATAATGATATCAATAATGCTACTGTCCTTCAGTATAGGAGCGATGCCTATTTGTGTGTGTGTGTGCGTGTGTGTGTGTGTGTGTGTGTGTGTGTAATATATGCACACACACACACACAAACACTTGGAGATAAAACAAATTGTGCCAGGAATTTATCGACTGTATTGTACATAGTGTATATGATATCACTGTCCTATTGAAAAAAATTTGAAATTTTATATTTTTTGGCAATATAAAGCAATACATGTTTACAAGCCAAGTACTCACAGTGGTGTCAGTAGTCACTGTGCTGAATGCAGGGGAATCATAATGAGACAATCAGCTCAGTGATTAAAATAATAATTGCAAAGGGATTTAGGAAGTGCACACACACAATCTATTTTATTACAAGGAGTAATTCTAATCTCATTAGGAAAATCTGTGATGGCGATTTATAAAGGAGAGCAATCACAAAGCTGTATCCATAAATCTAAACAGGGAATTGAGCATTATAGCAGTTAGTTATTGTTTTATGCAGTGTAATTTAAGTTTGTTTTGTGCAAGTGTTAATATTACTTTGCATGGTTGTTGAAAGCAGATTGCAGTTAGCGGTGTTCTGCTTCCGTTAATTTTGTTCCCAGCATTAGTCGTGTGCAAACAGAATGCGGCAAAAATTAACATTTATCATATTGGAAACGTGCGATAGATTATAAGCAAAATTTGCAAATAATGCAATGATATGATTTTCACTTTACTTATAATGTGTAAAAAGAAACCAAAGGAATGAACTGCTTCTTCTATAAGGTGCCCATGTTAACCAAGAGGCTGCCATGATTATTGACTCCAGCGGGTGCACAATTGCCGTTACACAGCGTGTAAAGCACTAAAATTACAAATAGCCATAATAGCCAGAGCCTACTACCACATCGGAAACTTGCTAGGAAACCATGTTGTGTTTTCTGGGTATTGTAACTATTTATTTAGCTGGCTAGAGTTCCAACTATGTGTTATATTAACCTTAAATATCCCACACACTTGTAGGCAGATATTTAATGAAAGAAGCTTTTTGGAAAACTTTGAGTCCATGTGTTTATTTAGACGTGATGTCTGCTTTTAATGGCATAGAATTGTCTTGCGTGGGATCACGATTTTCAGGTTCTGGTCAGATACTGTGCATCCATTATTCTCTGATGCATTGACAGTGGGATGTTCACCGAAAAACTAGAAGAACATATAATTTTCCTGGCAGTCCATTACAAGATGCATCCTGTCTGCCAAAGAGCGCACTTACGTACATTAGACTGACCATCGAAATGTGTAAATGTCACCATAACATACAGTCAGGTCATTTAAGCTTATTCTGGCAGCAATTTAGAGCATATTGTTAACTTTGCGTCATATTGGGTACAGACTTAAGAGCCATGGTACGTTCTTAATACTAAAGATATTACTGTTAGGGTTCAGATTTATATTTGCAGGGGTCCTGTATTTGAGGGGAAAAAAGCATTGAACTTTTATCAGTGAAGCAAAGGTTAAATTGAAAAAAAGGCAGCATGCTCACTCAATGGCTAGTGCTGTATCCTTACTTAGGGTTGGGTGTACAATTCTGGCCCTGGCTCTGGGTGAGTGCTGTTCTCCCCATGTTTGAACAGGATTATTTGGATATTTTGGTTTCCTCTCATGGTCCAAAAACATGTGGTTAGGTCAACTGGTATCTCTGAGTTGCCTGCAGTATGCGATTGTGTGTGTATGTGCCCTGTGGTGAACTGGCAGCGCATCCAGAGTGCCCTCCAGCTTTGTACACAGACCTTCCTCGGGTAGACGGGTAGACTCCAGACACAATAAACTCCATACTGAATAATGAGGAAGAAGCAGGGAATAAAAAAAAACATGTTTGAGAAAAATAACCATGCAGAAGAAGAAAAAAAAAAAAAAACGTATCATAATCCACAGCGTGGTGATTCTAGAAGTTCTGACCTTTGAGTCATGGTTGTTGCCCACAGCATGACAGAACAAGTCTCTCCACTGAATGCCTTTCATTTCTCATTTATTTCCTGTTTGTGTGGCCAGGATTTGCTTGTTGACTAATAATTGGTATAATAAAAGAGTACTGGCCAGTATTTCTGTAGGAACAGTACATAACTCACACATCACGTACTAACATCAGCAGTAACCTTACATTTTCTTCCACAGGAGGTCTGTCTCTGGAAATGTCAGCATTACAACGAAACACATTCAGTCAGTACAACGCTGTAGACACTGCAAAACCATAGACATGAGACTGAACTCTTTTTTTCCCTGCACCAGTATTTGACAACTTCTTATAAAGACAAGAGGTGGGATACATGCATTCTCAGCAGATCTGTGATCTGTCATCAGAGTCAGCCCAGAGTACTGCACACGCCTGACACTGACAAATATTGGAAAGAGAGATTCGTTACACTTCTGGTGGAAGCAATAATTTTATGGTTTATAAGGTTTCAACAGAGTTGATTTGCAGGGTCCTGCTGTGGTTCAAATTAACATCAACAGCTCAATAGACCGCTGCACATTTTTGTTGAAGCACTGTATGATGCAGCTGTTCAGCTTGTTTAGCCCTTTGGATGGACACACTGTCCCACTGCATCACTGCACATCATCCGCGTCTGATCCACACAGCTTATTGCCTGCCGATTTCTGAAAGATATCAAAGTCCGTCACAGGCCACCTTTGAAAATGCACAACTTTAAAATAATGCATATCTATGTACAATGCATATTAGATTTCATATACGGTGCATTGTAAATTTCTCTTGGTTGGTGAATTGGTTGACTGTCAGAACGTGCTGTGGTTACAGACAACCAAGTGCACACACTAAACATATTATATTACAATAGCATACAGTGACTGTGCCTAATTCTACTTGATTTTTCCCAATGAAGGTGTCATACGTATATCTAAAATATTTTGGATTATTATAGTTGTGTTAATAACTTCATAACTAAATAATATGAGAAAAATCAGATGAGAAAACCCAATGAAGTGAGGTAAGCAAGAATTAAGTAACAACACTACTACTAATAATAATAATAATTATTATTATTATTATTGTTATTATTCGTAGTAGTATGGTTATTATCAAGCTCTGATTCTCCTTATTCCCTAAAATGTGTCAATATAATGTAAGACGTTACACAGGTACATTGCCAAGTAAGGAGTACTTTCAACTTCTTTTCAATAAGAATTGTTCAGATGATGAATAGAGCTCAGTCTCAGCTGTCACCAAAGCTGGCTGGTCTTTGGGTAAATTTAGCAAATATTAATAATTGTTCTGTTATGAAAGAACCAATTTGGGGAAGAGTGTGACTTTACAAGACTGGTAATGTTTGGAAAAACAGTTACAATAAAAAAATCCAAAACCGTAAACATCATGTTGTCTTTTTAATATTCAAAATAAATTACATTTAAGGCTGAGGCACAGTTCAAAACATGCTATTTTAAATTTGGTCCTAGGGTGAGGCACACGGTCCCTGCTAACGCGCACTGACATTGCCGGCCAAATGGCGCCTCCACCGGTGAACTTCTCTGTGCAGCCGGGCCAGAAAAAAGACCGAGGGGGCCGAAATCGCAGCGACACGCACTTCCTGGAGCTTCTGCAGTGACTGCGGGGGGGGGAGAAAGTGTCGGCGGCGGCTTCGCTCCTCAAAGTTAAAGCACCCCGGCAAATGGGTGCAAACTCGCGGCGTCGCGAGACGAGCTCGTGCGTCGGCGCGGCTACGGGGGGCCGCTGATGATCGAAATAGTGCGCCGATGTGGGGAGCGCGGACTGAGGCCAGCGCTGCTACTCCATCCCCAGGCTGTCACCAGGCCGTCGAGCGGCCTAAACGTATCCAATAACCCTTCGCCCGGCAGACGTCTAGGTTAACTAACTAGTAAAACCGAGGTCAAGACAGCACTAGTCTCATCCGGCCTCTGATTAGGTTAACCTGACTGCACAGTTTTCTTAACCGTGGTGATCCGTGACGCTGAGGCGCTTAGCTGCCTGGCTAAGTTTCCACAGTCCTCCGGGGGAGCGCCGTTTCACAGCCGGTGTATTTCTGCTAGCTTCGCCTGCCCTCCGGATGTCTGATTAGCGCGTTTCTCTGTAAAAGTCGGCTTTAATGAGTAACGATGTCCCTCCCGTCTGCCGAAATGCTGGAGACGCCGCCCGGTTACCCTTTCGAGGAGATAGACTATTCGGACATTGAAGTTGAGGAGGTAAGTAGCTAGTTAGCTAGCCACATCGTCAGCTGCAGGGAGGCACGGCCCGTTTCGTTTATCTAAATTCGGTATTTTCATTATAACACCCCGGCTGAGTTCCATCTCTTCAGAGAGGCACGTTGTTTATAGTGTGAGTGTACCGCTAGCGAGCTACTGGCTGAATATTGACGGGTTGCAACACGACGCATCGGGGTGTCATGGTGCCTAAATGCACATAAATGTCGCTGATGTTGCTTTGTGGGGCTGTGAAGCGTTTTTTATTTTTTTATTTTTTTGCTTTGTGGCGTTTGCGTTTCTCGCTGGATCCGCTAATCTGCTGGAGCTGCGGCGGAATGCAGGCAGTGGATTCCTGCATGCTGCTCTTTTTTCCACTTCGCACACCAGCTAAACATAGTTACTTAAAACCTTAGCTGTAAACTGGCTAAACAGAGTTCGTTAGCTCTAAACCATTCGGAACATTTCACGTTGTGTGGCTTCCCTGTCTGTATAGGCAGGTACTAAGGTACACCAAAGTGACTGAACGAAATCAACTACATTTAATGCACATTAAAGATTTACCTGTCAAGCGAAATCTATAACGCTGTATACACTTATTAAAAACTGAGATCACGATACCATAAAAAGCATACTGGACACCTAATGAAACACAGACAATATGAGTATAGTGAGTAGTATCTAAATATAATGTCCGTGAGCATACTCACCGTGATGGTACTTGAAGTACCGTCAGTCCAGGCTTGCCACCTCCCATGGGTCCATCTCTGGCAGGAATGTGCAACTGGATTATTCCCTGAGCCTGGTGCCCCTGGCTGGTGACCGGTGCCACCGGGCTGTGTGTGCGGCTGGCAGTGCAAACTGTGACACGCGGCTCTTTGGGGTTATGCATCGTACTGCGACTGACTGACGCTGATATCTGAACTGCCTTCATACATATATATCTCTGCTTCCAGTAGGTACCGGCAGGTTAGATTTCATGAATCTGGATATTTTATTTTAATACCAAATAAAGGCATCAAAAATATATTTTTAATGGTTTTTGAGACATGGCTATTGGAGTAGCCCCTAACCTGATGAGTAGGAACCTCATTTTCCGAGCGGTTGATTGTGGAATTTTGCTGTGAATCTCCTGGAAAAACTTCATTTTGTAAACTTTATTATGGCAGCTTGTGTAAGAGGATTCTCTGGGCAAATTGAGTGAAATTGAACTAGTCTTTGTAGTCGAACTGTCAAAATTTCAGTGTGGATTTGAAAGAACAGCAAGGCATATGTTTGCAAAAACAGTAAGAATCCTTTATTTCTGTGAAAGAAAATAATTTAAATGTATCATTTTCTGACAAAGAAGTTGAATCTGAAGCTTTTTCATCCAGTCAGTGCATTTCAGCACTTTCAGCTGTTTGCATGAAATTGTATCACATACAGTGAAAAGAATCTGAAATTGTGCTACTAAAGATCAGCTAAATCATTTAAATGCTGCAGTTCTCGTGGGTGTTAAGTCTTCCTCTGCTGATCGTCTGTGATCGTGGCATGCCAGTCTTATTTGGAAGCAGAAACGGCATGCTTTAACATGGATCGTCTGTTGATTTTTTTTTGTCCCCAGGTTGTGGGGAGGGGTGCCTTCGGAGTCGTCTGCAAGGCCAAATGGAAAGGCAAAGATGTGGCCATCAAAACCATCGAGAGTGAATCTGAGAGGAAGGCCTTCATAGTGGAGGTAGTGTCAGTCTGAGCGTGGCCTTCTGGTGCCGCGACATCCAGTGATGGAGGAGCTTGACTATCCGCCCCGGTTGAAGGGGGGGCCGGGGGCCGTCGTGCCACGCCCTCAGGCTCAGCCCCCCCCGTTTCTAACGATGACAGATCGAGACTAATTTCTGCGGCTCCGCATTAACGGCGGCATGGAGCTTTTATTAAGCTGAGACCCGTGCGCGCTCAGCTAGCCGCGCCATTAACCGTCACCTGGGAGCCAAAGCGCCAGCAGTGAGACAGAGGAGGGGCAACGGCTGCTGCTTATTTAGTCCCGGTGATGGGCAAGGGGAGCCATTTCCGAGGCGGTTATTAAAAGTAGGGGGAAGAGTGCAAAATGACTTTCAATTAATTTTGTTTATTGAATTAGCTACACGGCCGAGCCGCAAGATCTCCTTGCCGTCGGTTGACGATCGCGAAATGCGTCTCTTTCTCGCCCCCAGCTGCGGCAGCTCTCGCGCGTCAGTCACCCCAACATCGTGAAGCTGTATGGCTCTTGCAGTAGCCCAGTAAGTCTATGTCCGGCCCTCCTTCACACAAAGAACAGTTGCGAGTACCTAGTGTAATGTATTTATGCTACTGTACCCATGTGCTAAAACACGTTTATCCTAGAGGGCATAGTGAACGCCCCAGTGTTGCGGTGATGATGGCGATACCATCCCATAATATTCTCTCTTCCGTAGGTCTGCCTAGTGATGGAATATGCAGAAGGTGGCTCTTTGTATAATGGTGAGTCTCCTGGTCAGCTTTGCCTTTAGGCTACGGAGCTGAGGGTTAGTCAGTGTGCTCACTGCTTTTTTTTTTTTTTTAATGGTTACTCATTACCGTCCAGTGTCATCGTTGCACTGCCGGGTGATTGAATCTGCTCAGCACATGGCTTGCATGTCTGCGTTCTTAATGGAGCTTTTTAATAGGAGTGCCCTTGGCTGGGAGTCTTTCTTGTCTTTAAGGGAGTTCCATTGGTGGGTTCGTATCTGTGTGTGCTGTTCCGTTGCTGTAATCGGGTAATATTTGTAAACTGCACCTAAGTGCTCTAATCTTTTGAGGATCGTCAATCCCTTCTCATCCGAGCCCTGGTTTAATGGAGCTATGCTCCTTCAGGCTCTCACAGATAATTTCAGCACCAGTCTGTGGTTTTAGTCTCATTTACAGTGTTTCCCGTTATGGGATTATCGTGCTTTTTTTCCAGGTAATGTCGATTGCTCGCATTTTATCTGGCCTGTGTTGAGGAATAGTTTGGTTTGGCCAGTGGTTTGTGCGCGTGTGTAAGTGTGGCCTCCTCACCAGCTTCCTGTCGCCCCGCAGTGTTGCACGGAGCGGAGCCCCTACCCTGTTACACGGCCTCCCACGCGATGAGCTGGTGTTTCCAGTGCTCTCAGGGCGTCTCCTATCTCCACGGCATGAAACCAAAGGCGCTCATTCACAGGGACCTCAAGCCACCCAAGTATGCCCTCTTCTTCCTCTGCTCCCTCTGACAATCCACCGCAGTATATATCAAAGCACAGCTTCTCTCCATTTATGTTTCAATGGGCCCATTGAGGTGCCTAGTTGTAGGCACTGCTTGTCATTTTAAGAGATTCCCTGTTATAACCGCCGTGGTTTTCGCAGTGTTTGTCCCCGTCGCTCCCTCCGGTGCCGTTACGGTTCGATGGACTGTGGTGTTTAAAACGAGCAGTGGTGCTGCCTGCGCTCCCCATTTATGAGGTGGCCTGGGGGTCGAACGAGCCGCTGAATTTCTTTATTGGCCCCTTGATGGCAGAGAGCCCCTAGCTTGGCACTGCGGAATCTGCCAGCTGCTCCTGTTCCTGCACCGCTGGGGAGATGCTGGCCAGAGGCTCCCCCCAATGTCACAGTGTGCCCAGCCCTTGGCTGGGGTGTTTTTGTCAGTGATGTGTAAATTATATGCGGCATCCAGGTGCAACATTGTGGATTGACTGATTTGGCAACGTGACTGCACAGCTTTTAGAAGTACTGCGGCGTTTTTGCTGCGCGTCGCATCCCCGTCTGTGTGAGCACGACCTGCCATTGCCGTTTTTCAGCTTCCCGTGATAATCCCGCCGCAGATGTTAGACTGGCACATGTCCCTGTGTCTCTGGGTAGCCGCATCACACTCCACATCCCTCGCAGCTTGCTGCTCGTGGCCGGAGGGACAGTCCTGAAGATCTGTGACTTCGGGACGGCCTGTGACATCCAGACGCATATGACTAACAACAAAGGCAGTGCGGCGTGGATGGCCCCCGAGGTCTTTGAAGGTGAGCCCTGGTCCTCGACCCCTTCCTGGGCATCTCGCTATCTAGGTTGCGCTGTACAGGCGAGCTGGGATATTAGGCATCATAATGCTGCTCTTCAGTTCTTCAGCACTTGCTGGGAGGATGTTACAGACGAACACACTCACACAAAGTCTGTTTACGCAACGTGACCGGCTTTTAATCTTTATTCGCATGAATACCCCACTAATGCATCCCTAATTGATTTATATTACCTGCGCTAAGAATAGCTAAATCTCGCACCATGTCGTATGACACTATAAATCACACTGATGGGATTAAAGGAAGTTCCCTGTATCGTTTAAAAACGAGAGGTGGTCAGCTCTGAGAGCCGCCTCGCTTTGCTGGGGTCAGAGCGGCGCTTATGAACTGCTGGTTAGTCATACCATCTGAGATGGGAATAGCGCGGCTCATGTGCAATTAAGCCAGTCATAGGTGTCCTGAAAATGAACTTCTTAGGCTCATTTGCATCACTGTGAAATATTTCTATTATCAGTAGGCTTAGACATAATAACTTTAAAATGAGCAGACGTTGAACGCTTTGGCTCTGGTGTAATAAGTGCAGTGATTAACTTTCCTGGGAGCTGTCTTTTAGTGGTGAGGAAGAGCCTAATATCTTTACTCTGTGCACTGGTGAGGTGCCGGGCCCGCAGGAAATGCAGCGATCTCATGCCAGTGGCCCGTGTTTCTCCATAGGCAGCAATTACAGCGAGAAGTGCGACGTGTTCAGCTGGGGCATCATCCTCTGGGAGGTGATCACGCGCAGGAAGCCGTTCGATGAGATCGGCGGCCCCGCCTTCCGCATCATGTGGGCCGTGCACAACGGTAAGACCCCCCCCCACACACACACACACACACAGCCTCAGTTAGCTTAGTGGTGGGAAGGCCGCACCTCCAGAACACACCAGTGCGTATTGCCTGCCCTTGTGTTTTCCACTTGACACTTAGACTCCATGTTCTTTCTTTGGTGGTACTTGTTGACTCATTAAGGATATTGGCTTGCTTATGCCCTGAGACACTTCAGTAAAAATCCCTTTGTGTGAAAATGTGAGCAGCCGGATGTGGGATCTGACCCTTGCAGATCAGCCGGATGGTAATCATGTTGTCCGACCCGCCTTGTCCTTCCTCAGGCACCCGGCCCCCCCTGATTAAAAACCTGCCAAAACCAATTGAAAGCTTGATGACTCGTTGTTGGTCCAAGGACCCCTCCCAGCGCCCCTCCATGGAGGAGATTGTGAAAATAATGTCCCACCTTATGCAGGTAACATTAACCCCCCCATTGAAGGATGTTTTTTCCCCCCCTCCCTGTTTGAGAGTTCTTCATTCTTTCTTTTTTTCCTTCTTTGTCCTCCATTTTCCCTGTTTATGTATTATTATGTCTTAATGAAATTATAATGTATCACAACCCATGCAAAAGCACCTTGGGGTGACACTGTTGTGAAAGGCACTATATAAAAATGAATTGCATTGAGTTGAAGTGAAGTGAATTGGTTGGGATGTTCTTCTAAAGACGTCTCTGCCTTTTCCAGTTCTTCCCAGGATCTGAGGAACCCTTGCAGTACCCCTATCAGTACTCAGAAGAAGGTCAGAGTAACTCTGTCACCAGCACCGGTACATCGTCTCAGGCAGAAGTCTCACCCACAACCACATAGCCGTGTTATTAAAACTTTAATTCACGTAATATTTTCAGTTTTTTTTTTACCTTTAAATTGACAAGCTTGAATCCAGCCATTTGTGAATCCCCAGTTCGACGATACACTAAGATCTCGTTCTCGTGGTTCCTCCCAACGTACCGGGGAGGGTTGACCAGCTGTCTGTCTCTCTCTGTAGTGTCTTTCACCAACACCAGCAACAGGAGTGACGCCAACATGGAACACGGCGACTCGCAGGGGAGCAACGACACCATCAAGAATATGGAGCCAAAGTTTCAGTTCAAGCCAAAGGTTAGTTTTATCTGCTCTTCAGGTTGAGGTCTTTGCCTTAAATAGGCCTTAATATGGCAGGCAGAGTTTTATCTTGTGGACGAGTTACATTAATGGCAGGTGCCACCATCGCTTACTGTTGTCTGTAAACGCTGTCATTTGCATTTCACACTTGATAGTCAAATAGTCCCCTGATACAGTACATGTGCACTGCTGGTGTTTCGCCGCCCGTTGGGTCTTTGCACGGTAGGCTGCTCATTCTTCCGGTTGTTGTGGATGCTTGTGATAGGAGATGACAGGATTCCTGGTGTCTTCCCAGGGGGATGGTGTTTGGGCAAACCACCCGCTGTCCAGCGGGGGCAGTATGGAGAGCCTCTCGGGGCGGCCTCAGTGCCTGGTGCCATCAAATAGCAAGAGGATGAGCACGGACCTGTCAGAGCTGGAGCCCCGGATGCCATTTGGACCTGCAGGTAAGGTGTGAATGTCAGTGGCATGGAGAAGGGCGAAGTGGGAAGAAAGACACGGCTATGAGGGTGATCGGTCATCAGGCTCCGCACCGGGGGTTCAAAGACGAGCTAATGCAGAGCACTGTGTAGGTGTAGCTGTGTGAGGGGGCTCTGGGTGCGGTATAGGCATAGCTGCTTCACTGAGATTCGGGCCGGAGGGGGCTCTGGGTACGGTACGAGCGTAGCTGCTTCACGGAGATTCGGGCAGGAGGGGGCTCTGGGTGCGGTACGAGCGTAGCTGCTTCACAGAGATTCGGGCAGGAGGGGGCTCTGGGTGCGGTACGGGCATAGCTGCTTGAGGGGGACCCTGGGTGGTGCATAAAGGTGATCGAGTTATGGAGACATGGACTCGGCAGTTAAGGTCTGACAGAGCCCCGCATCACGTGCTGGAAATGGTCTCCGCTGAGCTGACGGTCGGCTGCCTTTCCCAGCATCGTTTCACCTGCTCTAAATAAGCAGGTCTATGCGTGGCAGTGCCACGGTGCCAGCCTAGCGAAATGAAACGGGATCGGGATGACCTACGTGTGCCCCCCACTCCTCCATCTGCCGTCGTGAAGATAATGGGTGTGCGCCCCCCACATCAAGCCTTAAGGTCCGCTTTATTTGTGTGCTGTTCTCCATCACCGTTTGCAGCTGTTATTGTCTGGAGGCAGGTGAATTTATACATCTAAGAAGTACCTCATGGCCAGAGCAGCCATTTATGATTTTTCTTTTATTGTGCTGTTTGTTTGAGGGCTTTTTTATTATTTAAATACTTAAGTGTATTACAAACTCCACAAATTGCGGAAAGTAACACCACAACTAATAATCTCAATTACAAATAAGTGCATTTGTATGGTTGATATTATGCTGGATAATTATACCCCCTCTTGTTGTGGGGGTGGAGGTTTGTCCTTAAAGAATAGAACTTTTTAAATGGGGAAAATATACCAAATATGGGGATACCGTGATTGGGTATGTCTCCGGGAAGGGCACTTAAGCTGCCTTGGGATCACAAAGCCAGACCGTGAGTATCTCAGCGGGATGACCAATAATTTGAGAACTTGTCTTCATAACCGTGGCATGTAATAGAGCTGACTTTACCTGCAACACACTGAAAAATCCCTTTTGATTCTACAACAAGACATTACTTACATCACTGGAAACAAGACTAAACGTTTCTGCTTCCATGTAATACAGCAATCATTGTCATCTAGCTACATTGGTCGCCATTTGAAGTTGATTTGCATGGTATCGCATTAGAGGCTGAAATCTGCTCGTTTTCCATAATTAACGTAAGTTCTGCTTCACACACACGTCACCTTTCTTTTAAACCTGCTGCACAGACATGCGAACATCGTCTCATTTTGCACGGTTTTAAGGGGATGTCTGACATTATGTGCATTTTATTTTATTACTTTTCTCTGTTGCATGACCATAAGAGACCTGTAACCGTCCTCCCGCTTCCTGTTTACACGTGTCATGCCTGGGGATGCGTCGTCTGGCTGCTTCTAACACGCCGGCTTGCAGGTCCCCATGGGGCCCCGACCACCGTTGCCCTGCTGCGCTCCCCCTTGTGCCGCGCATGTGTGTACGCAGCTGTGTGTGTGTGTGTGTTTTTGCAGCACGTCCCCCGTACAAACGAGGCCACCGTAAAACCGCTTCCTTTGGCACCGTTCTGGATGTCCCCGAGATCATCGTCACAGGTACCGCTGCTGACAGCCGGGCTCCATGGCGCCTCCCGCTGGCTGCACTGTCGCACGCCGCCGCCGTGTGTCGCTCCAGGTCGTCGCTTATCCAGGTGTCTGCCTGTAGGGGTCGCCGTGAATCCTCCCGGGACCCCCCCCCTTACCTTCGGGGACACGGTTATTTATCATTTCAGGTTCTTCTTCAGCGGACAAGGGGCACTTTCCCTAGTTCCGCTCTAGTTAGCGGCACACCTGGAGTAACGCACCTGGCCTGGCTTTCTGCTCTCTGTCTCCCCTCCCTTTAATCGACGTGCTCCATCGATCATCTGGCATGGCTTTGAGGTTCATTCAGTGGACGGCTCCTTCCCCGAGGGAAGCTCACGCACCGGGTCGCCTCTCGAATTCCACACGGCACGGCATGGCTAACGTTTTTAACCCAGGAATTCCCAAAAGCCTGGACAAATTTCCTTCTCATTTCAGACTCTCGGCTGGGATTAACAGCCTTTCTGGGTTGGGGTTGGGGGGGGGGAATAGCACCTTACTTAGGTGATGGAATGGGTCTGTTAACATTGTTATTAATCAGCTTTGATTTTAATCTCTGCAGTAACACCGGCCCTAAATCAATCTCAAAGTAATTTCTGAAATATTTCTGTGGTGTTCTAATTTTTGGTGGAAAGAAGCATAAATGGTGGTCGAATCGTGTGTGTGTGTGTGTGTGTGTGTGTGTGTGTGTGCGTGATCCTGCGTTAGCTACAGGGCCTCTGCGCTAGCGTATGTGAATGTTGGGATTGCGCTGTATGCACCCTGGATTATTTCAGCTTTGGTTCAGCGTCAGTAGATGGCACTGTTTCTGCGCTTCTCATTTGTGGGAAATTTTGTGGTTTTTATCTTTCATTTTAGAAGTTACAGCATTAAACTATTTCTTTTATTTATGCTCATTGAGCTCGGTCGTCTTGGAGGAACTGTGTGCTCTGTGTGTTTTTGTATCTGATACATGAATACAGATTTGCATGTAGTGTTATTTTAATGAAGCACCTAAAAGTGATTATTTTATCAGCTTTGAGAAAACGTTGCTGCTGTTTGTCTGTGAGTGTTTCATGTCATGCTGCAGTGGGTGATGCTTGTCATGTAATGATGTGGAAGGAGATGGCATCACTGCCCCCTTCTGGCGGTCCCCAGCAAGCGACTCGCACTTTAGGGCCATGATTGCCGGTGGGCCGTTGTTTGTGTAAGGGGTCTGGCAGAGGAGACACAGATCGGCTTGGTGTTTGACTGCAGATTTATCTCAGCACTAGGCATGGGGGTGGGAGCAGAGATCTCC
>JAODKF010000045.1:2475465-2492615 GCA_026779585.1 Mormyrus proboscirostris | reverse complement strand
TTCCCCCTTTTTTTGTCCTGAGTGACTATTTCATTAGTCATGGCGTGGAGCGTTTCTGCTCACAGAGAAAACTATCTCTGTGACTGCTGAGTGGATCGGTTGTTGCGCGCTGCGCGCACTCGTTATGGCAATTCACCAACTGCAGCTGCGGACATTTTCTTGAGTAGGTGCCTAAGCGCCGCGGGCACTAACGCAATCTGCACGGCGTAATGTTGTGAATGAGGGATGCGATGACGTCAGTGCTCGAATGTCAACAATGTAGCGATTGAGAGTAGGCGTTTCATTCGAGTGTAACAAACAGCGGAGAGCGAGCCGCACGCCGCGCTGGATAAACACAAGTACACGCTGACATTCGCCGAAGAAGAAGCGCGCCGCTACTTATATAAAATTCATTTTTACACAAAGAAGTACCTGAGCATTATATCGCCGAACAACCTCTCTGCAGCCAAGGAGGCTTTAAGAAACTGCAAGGAAGTCACCATGTGAAAAAATTTTAATTTGCTGAACGGACAAAAGGACGGGACTGCAGGGAAAGAGGAAAGTTGAAAAGGTGAGCCGCATAAATATTTAAATGATTTGACTGACATGCGTTGTAAAATCCAAAAGTACAGATTATGTAATATTAATTTCCCTCGATGTCGTTTTTGAATAGCACTTTGTGCGTGACGGCTAGTGCAATGCACAACTTGAGCGTTAGGAAGGAATGGTATAGTATCAGCACTGTAGTCGGAAGGCGGTGTGGAAGCGTGCATTTGTTAGTTTCTGCCGCTGTATCTGGTTAACCTCGCTCGGTGTGTTTGTTTCGAGCGTGAATAGACTTTAGTAATGTAAGGATGCCACATCCTGTTGTGAAACTCGTTGGCGGCAGTGTGTGTGTGCGCGCTCCGTTGTGCGTTTCACGAGTGATCGGGATGCGGCGCGAAACGAGGAAGAGGGGGCGCCCCGTGCTGCCGGGGTGTCGGGCATGGCTGTCGGTTTCTCGTGGAGAAAAGGAGCTGTCACTTGCGGAGGCCTTGGTCGATCACAAGGCCATCACAAACGCATAGACCGGCGCTCCACATTCCCGCCCTTGTTTTCCGCACGCCTTTGATGAATGGATCTGCAGCTGAAGTGAATTGAACTTCCCACTGAATTCAGTATAACGCTTGCATTATGACTGTCTAATACCGGGGCTATCTGTAATACTATATAGGATGTGGTGTGTACGGGTGATTATTAAGACAGATTTGTAATATAGAATATCTAATGTTGTTCTACTTTTAATAAATACGTGATGTGGTTTATCTTTACAGCATCCCGATTGAGTATACGGTAAATAATGCAAAGTGTGCGATTTTAAGCTTACTAAACACATGCTGCAATATTTTTTGATCTATTCCGAATCCCTGAAAACGATAAATAACGGGAAAGCGTGGACTGTCCGGATTTATGCGCTGCCGCAAACCCGAACCCACCGCATTACCGGCTTAATACACCAGATATCAGCAAATAATTTGCTGTGTAAGACACCGTTATATATATTGGTTTCAGTCACCAACACAAACTCCTTCCCAGCTCGACGAATCATATAAAGACTCCGGGGAGCTCTTTCATTAAAACTGCCGGAATGTAGGCTGATTTCACCTTTAAGAAACAACACGAGTGACTGCTTTTCCAGTATCGGTCAATTAATTGCACATACAGTCTGCATCATGCTTACAAATCAAATGTTGAAACCCGATCGTCAATAAACTGCGATGCCTCCCTTGTTTGTGTAATCTTCACTCGAGCGTCACAGCGATAGTTAAAGTGTGATATTAAATTATTTGTATTTGGGGCAGCGTGCTTCGCAAACCGGTTTAGAAGAGAAAACAACATGTATCGATGTATAAGCGGATGCAGTCATACTATCTGGTTTAAAAATGACTCGATGGCTTTGTCCCGAAATCAAAACAGTGATGCTGTATGAACCGAATAACACCAGCGCGCGCACACCCTTTCGGTTAAGATGCAACATAGCAAAGCGCAAATGTTAGCCGCTGTACGGTGCAACCTGAAGAAATTCATTACAAAGTGTTTTCTGCGAAATATAACCTAAGTCGTGTCTTAAAAGTGGCATACATATAGATTTATATAAAAGCAGTAGATTTAACATAAACAAATAAAACACCTTTAAAGGTATGCCTAAGGAAATGACAATCGCGTAGCCTTTTGTCGGGTTGATGTAACCTGTAGAAATCGTGCATGGGAAATGTGACATTACTACAGCGTTTTAACAGATGGTGCCACTTATAATTCGGTGATACAGCAGTTTGTCCTCATGGCAGTTGCAGTCAGCACACTGACACATTCCTTTGTCTGTTGTTGATGAAAATGGAGCAGGACCCCTGACCAAACCTCCTCTGTACATATATAAAGTGGAATCTAAGCGAGCGATAGCGATACATCTAAAAAAAGGTTTGGCTGTCATTTAAAAATGCATTAGATGATGTCAGCTACCTAAGCGGCTATTTTTAAATTAAAGCGACATGTCTCTAAAAATACCAGAAGTCGCTCCGCTCTTAGCCTGATTATGAGGGATAGTAAGCGCCGCTGGTGCTCTGCTGGCCGTCGGCTTGTAGGCGGTCGCAGCACAATTAACACCCTGATCAATAATGACAAATAGCGCGCGCGGTTACCTCGCGCTGCCCGCACGCAGGCATTGTTTCCCCACGCGGCGAGCCCGAAACGCCCGTGACTCCATTATTCTTTGTAGACGCTTATTATTTGGAAATTTGATTTCCGTTGTCGCCACTAAGCGTTTTTGGCTGTCTAAGGTGGTGCCTGACAGGTAGTGATTTCGATAACATTTGGTTGAAGGTGAAAGCTTTTAGACGCATTAAAACACGTGAATTGTCAAGACAGGCAAACGTGCAAAACCCCTTACCTCACCATACAGAGAAAGGAAATGCATTTGCATTTTTATGCAGTGTAAGTTTTGACCGAGCCACTCAGTGGCAGGAATGCTGCTTTTGAGCATTGATATTGTTTTCCACGAAATAGGAAAAAAGCTTTAACTTTAAAAAAATCCCTTTTAAATGGGAAAAGTAGTTTGTGACTCACTTTAAGATTAGGTATCTTTGATATGGTGTCGCATAAGAGGTAAATTTGTAGTGGAATAACACAATCCTGGTAGATTTGCCGAATCTCTTTGGATGCAATACTCAGACACTTCATCTCACTAATCTTAAATGATCAGGAGAAGATAAATCATTGCTGCATAAGCATATTATTAAACGTGAATAAGCTCCTTTGCATTGAATAGAGAAAAATGTGATGTAGATTAAAAATCTCCATTAACGTTCATTTTAGTGTCTAGTTTGCAAATGTAAACATTACATAGTTTCGTGAAAACATATTGCTGCCTTCATGGGTGAAGTTACTTGGACGCATGCCAGAATGCAGGTAAAACTGGTTGCAACAAGTTTCAACATATATACGCTATATACTTTGAAAATGGCGTGCATTAATATGATGTTTATTAAAACAGCCGTTTCAGTGTTGGAGAGGTCAGAGTGGCATTTTGTTGTATGTACAGTTTAGCTAAGGTGTGTGGGTTCCCTGACACCCACACACAAGTGCAAAAACAAGGCACTGAAGCTTGTTTGAAACCACATTTCTGTATGTGGTCTTAGTTTGACAGAGACAAAATATTGACACAGTTTTGTTTCATGCTTAAGGCAGAGCCGTCAAATTTCACGTGTCACTGTGGTGCCGCGTAGGCATTTGATGTAGCGATCCACGCATTGACCAGTGCAGGTGGCGCCAGAGGAGCGACCTCTCACCTACACGCGAAAAACACGCGCGGCGCTCGCGTCGCTGTCTAAGACCTCTGGGCCAGCAGTGAAAGCTGTAATGAGGCGAATCCGTTCCGTCAGGTAATGAGTTTGGTGCAAATGTCATTCTTCCCACTTATGGCAAGAAAACAGAATTGCAGAGGCCGTTGTGTCGGTTGCATTTGTGCCTTTCTTGAAATGCAGCAAAAAAAGTGGGTTAAATGCACTGAACTGGGGTAATTATTGAGCAGTCTCATGAAGCACGTTGCTTTAACTGGGGATGATATCTATGGAATGGTAGTAAGTAGCTTCCATTAAAAAACGACTAACATTGGATATGGCACAATGATTTTGTATCTGTATGGATTAAAGAGATTCAAAGAATAAGAGCCATTGAATTCTTGGCCCCACACCTGGAAGCGGACGAACATTAAGTAAAATACACGAAAGGTCCTTTTGCAGTGAATGCTGATCATTGCATTTGGGACAGAGGTGAATTCTGTAGTTTGATTAAGACCATTTATGGTTTAAAAAAAATGATGTACATGTAAGATTATGTAAGTCTTTAAAAAGCGCGTCTCTGATTTGAGCAGGAATTGGAACGCTCACTCCCTTATCCCGTTAAATGGCCACTGAGCGTATCTGCTGTGGGCGGTTCTGTTCGTCTTGTAATTGTGTGTACGAGGAACCCTGCCATTGTCCTGGGGGTGGGAGGGGGGAGTCTTAACAGAAGGTAACATTACTAACTGAAATCAACAGAGAATTCCACCAGATAATCCTCAAAAGGCCAATTGCAGAAATGTGTTCTAGAGAAATGTAGCTCTGAGCTGGTAGCTTTACGCCGCTTGTCAAGTCCAGCGGAAGAGAAGCTGAAGCCTCGTTTGTGCGTTTTGTGGCTCTTCCTCCGTTGTCCGTGCGGAGAGGGCCGCGCTTAGCCCCGGGCGGTGCTGCTCGGACGCAGACGCAGGCCTGTCAGAGCTGGGGGGGGGGTCGCAGTCACTGCAGAAACCGCAGTCCGCCCTCCTGTAATGTCTGTAATGAAGAGGAATCGGCTCCTGTTAGGTCTCCCTGTGGAAGGCGTGATCTTTCCAGAGGCTTCTCTCCGCTCAGTGTTGACTAACGTCACTGGGGCCAAACAAACTGTTTATTCCGTGTCGTTGCTTGTATTTTCGATTCAATGTGAGGGGTTTTAGCTCTGAAAACAGCCATTACTGCCTTTCCCTTTCCATAATGGCTGTTTCTTGTTATGGCTCTGACTCAGACCGCTGTGTCTGAGATTTGGTGGTCTTCACACAGACCATGTGCTTTCTTTGACTAGGAGCCCCCCAGCCTTGTGTTTTAAGGGTTTGCAGTCTTAACTTTTAGTTGTCATTTCTTCACATGAAACAAATTAGTATCCATTTTTAATCAGTTGTTCGTGTGCATGATTTTAGGGGAGGAAAATGATTCCTGGTAAGTAATTTAACTCATTTTATATTCCGCTGTTTCACACTGAATAATGGTTACATAATTCCAGATGCATATTTTAAAATTAGCGGAAGGCTAATTAATTATTTACCGTGTTGTGAAGGTTAGACTCTGGTCATCATCACTCGTTTGTTTAGGTGCCGCTGAAAGCAGCTGGAAATGTAGGAATGTCAGCGATTCGCTTTTGTAGTTTTGTTTTGTTCTGGAAAAAGCCTTCTGTGACTTTTTTATCTATTTTTTTTTTTTGAAAAAGTGAAAAAACTTCAGCAGTTTGAAAATGCATTCTTCTGTGGGGGTTTTATTTGAACAAGATGAATTTGGGGGAAGGGGGGGAGGGGTTTGGTAAAGCGTCTCGTCATCCTGCTTCTGGATAATGCCCCCCACCTCCCTCCTGAGGCGTCTGTGTCCCACAGGGTGGCAGGTGCTAATATCCGGCAGCATGGTGCCGCTACAGCCGCGTGCCCACTTGGTAGCGCCGGGCGTCGCGTTAAGCCTGTTTGTTTTACCAGCGAGCGTCAGCGTAAACAGGGCCCGTGTGGAGGCGGTTCTGTCCCTTCCTGCCCGCCCGCCCGCGCGCACTCACTCGCTCACCCGCCACGCGCCGCGCAGGAGTGGGAGCGTAAACGGCAGTTTAAATTTAGAGTGGCGCCACCTGTCAGCAGTTTCCTCTCGCAGCTGCTGAGTCACACGTGGGCCGGAGACCGTGGGGGCTGCAGTGACCCCATCCCTTCTCTCGCATCATCGCTTGTCCCCTCTCTCGCCCGTCCTCTCGCTCGCCCGTCCCCTCGCTTCCTCGCTCGGCCGCTCTCTCACTCCGCTTGACTACCTCACTTCCTAAGGCGTCCGCCCGTACCCCGGCCGTCTGCTCTGTCGCCATCGCTGGGTCCCTTGTTGCCGCTTGCCCGATCTGCCGTCTATTTACTGGCCCGGCGGTGCCCCCGGAGGGTGCTCTCATTCGCGTGTCAGTGGCCGTCAGAAGCCTGCTTGAGTCAGCAGTCAGAAGGCTTGAGATTTGGGCACTGGGCTGTGACGGAGTCGGTTAACCTCACCCTGACCCCACATTGCTTCGGACGGCACCCTCTGCTTAACTCTCGACCCCCCCCCCCCCCGCCCCCACCTCTGTAACACAGACGCCGCCGCGTTCTAACGTTTCTGAAAGTTGGAAACTTTCAGAAATTCTGTCCTATCTTAAATTTTTTATTTTTTTTTTTAAGCAAGCGCTCAGTGGCCTGCTGCTTGCTGTCGCTGTCATGGGGGGTTTTAAATGGTCGTCCAGGAGTCAGAGCTCATGTTGGGGGTCCAGCTGGGGGCCCGATGGAGGGTTAGAGGCCAGTGTCAGGTCACGGCAGAGGTGGCGTGAGGGAGGACACTGGCACGGATGAATCACGCGCAAACACTGTCTGCATTCTAAATATAACCTGCACGCTTTGTGGCTTATCGAAGCAGAAATGACCGAGTGTGGAAAATCTGAAATGATCTTGTTGTTGTTGTGGTTTCTCTAATTTGTTTAGCCTTTTTTTCACGTGTTTTGCCCAGCCGAAAAAAATAAAAAACAACCTTCGCTGGAAAACATGATGCCTGGGGAGAGACGAAACTGTGCCTGAAGAAGATGGGTGTGAAGGAAAAAATGCGTGAAAGTATAAATCAGAGGTGGCCGGATCGGGGAGGAGGACACGGCATACTTCTTCCAGCTTCGGGGGGCTGTAGTATCGACACCCCCCAGAGCACCTTCACCTCCCCTCCCCCAGATGAACGCTGTTCAGCGACGGGCTTGGGGTCGCCGCCGCTCTCCGCGTTCCTGGAGCACATCGGGCGGCACTCAGGGGTGGAATGCAAATCCTGAATAGCCGTCCACTTTGGCGAGCGGTTTCGTCATCAGATTCCTGAGAGCGCTGCCAAAAACAACTTGTCTGGAGAAAAAAAAATGGGGGGCGGAGAGAGGGAGGGAGGGAAATCTGGATCTCTTTCCTGTGTGCTCTGGGGCGCTTAAAGAATGGCGAGTGTTCTGTAGTCGTCGCCTGTAATTTGCAGCGACGTTGGTGAGAAGCCTGAATGAACGCTGTCCCAGGCGGTGCGAGGATCTGCGGCTTCCTGCCAAGACCGCCCCCCCCCCCTTCCAGGGGTGTTTTGGAGGGCAGTGAAGCAGCAGCAGCAGCCTGCCTTGGTTTGCTGTCATTGTCATAATTTCACATCATGTTACTTTGCCTTTGTGATTGCTTCACTATATGAATTACAGTTTTAATACATTGAAAACAATATAAGTCATGAAGTTTATATGACAAAGGAGGCTGCAGTCACCATAAGATGTTACATTCTGCGTCTTAACTGGATAATTAGGGCTGCAGATTTCTTTGTGTCTTATTTTCATGACGGTGATCACGTTCAGAGTGCATTTTTATCATCATTTAATTTTGTCATGGTTCACTGGGGTTGTGCAAATGCCACCGTATCCTCCGATCATCAGATCGGGAATCACTGATAGGGTCTTTGAAGCTTGTCGCTTGGAGACAGATCCGATGGAACTGCAGCCTGTCTACAGAGGTCCAGGTAAACTTCTGGAATTGCTGTTTATGGTTGTTCTTGTTAATCCTTTCATTGAGGGTCATAATTTGAGGAATCAAACTGTTGGGTGATTTTTACTGCTGTGTTTTTTTTTTTTAGCAAAAAACCCAAAAATGAGGTGATTACTTAGGTGGTGGTGGCGTGAGTCCACTGTGATATAGAGATAGGGAGCCCGCCCGCAGCAAACGTTGGTGCAACATCAGCTTGGGACGGGTGCATATTCCCTGCAGACTGATTTGCTGGTGCATTGTGCTTTACACATGCCTGTAGAAAGCAGAATAGTCCTACTGAGATTGTGAAACATGTTAGATTGACGGTTTAGAAATATGAATGCATGCTGATGAAACGCCCTTTATATACATGGACTGAACGTAATTAAAAGTGATGGCTTTGTAGTTTAATAAAGGAAATGATGAACGGTTCTTGTATTTATAGGTATTTTGCCTTCAGTATTACGCTGTCTGGGTGCAGATTTATGACACGATTTGTCATGACTTCATGTAAAGTACCTTTACAAATTCAAGTTATGATGTATTTTATATAAATATTTATGAATATATTTTAGATATTAAAACCTTATTTTAATGGTAAAGAAGACATTTTATTGAATTTTTTTTCATTTGAATGAATGAAACATTTGTTTTCAATAGTAATATTATTTTTATATTTATCAGTTATATTCTTAATATGGTATTTTCGTGATGGTAATTAAAATATATGCTATGAACATTTATTTTCTTTCTGCCTCATTTCTGGTATCATTCTCATATCTTGATGTCAGATAAGATCATCTCTACAGTGATAAAATATATTCCGCGTCTCTGCGCGTTAAATACCGTTGTTATGTACGGTATTTAACTGTGATTGATTCTGTAACGTGGAGCCGCTCGGACAGCGAACCGCGGCGGCGTCGGGGGGCGTTTGACTCGCGTGCAGCTGCAGGCTGTTTGCGCGCGCTGCCGGGAGCGGCGGCGCGGCGTGTACAGGTGGCTCGTGCGAGAGGCGAGGCGAGGGGACGGGGGTTGGGAGCGCGAGGCGGGCGGTGGTGGCGGGGGGGGGGGGGGGGGGGGGGGGGGGCTGCTTTGCCCACTTCCCGCTTTCTGTGTCGTCATGTACTGTAACCCGCTGGCCCGTTACCAGACGACGAAATCAACAGGAATTGCTTGCGGCACTTCGCGAGAGCCGAGCTTCGGTTAGTCTCCGCTGTTACCTCTGCGGTTCCCTGTGCTTGATTCTTTCTTTCTTTCTTTTTCCTTTTTAATTTTCTCTGCTTCATTAACGGCATATCAACACGGCATCATGTGTGCTTCGCACCAGACCTAACATGCTTACATACCGTTATAATTCAGGAGTTTCACAACATAAGCGAGCATTTTATTTACTTCTCTGCCTCGTTTTAAAATAATTTCACACTCTGTAACAGGTGTCATTTTAGCACAACAAGTAATATATTATGCGGTATAGTTGTTTTAGATGCTTCCCAAGTTAGTCCATAGAGATTAAAGGTCAGGTGCAGAAGAACACGAAAGTTGAGGTTTTTTTAATATATATATATAAACGACTGTTGTCCACATTTCGACATTGAATGAATAAGCGTCATGCATGATCTGATCACAGACAGCTGTATTTTATTTTATTTTATTTTGAGAAGGGGGTGCTTTTGACCCCTGTGGGCAGGTTCTCCATCCCGACCAGTGAGCACAGAGGACAGAGGTGTGCTGAGGAGCAGAGATCCAGAAGGTGGCTCTGGAATTAGGTGTTTCTTCTGCTAGAAGTGCTGACAGGTGTCATCATGTCTGTCGCCTTTATCCGCCGAGAGCACGCCTGCGTGGCACCTTTAATGCCGGGACTGGCTTCGCCGTATCCAGGAAATTCCATGACTTGCACTTTTGATTCAGCAATACCAAATAATCACATTTAAATATAGCCAGTTTATGGGCTAGATAAAGAATAAATGAGCAGTTGTTTTTTTCCTTCTCACTGAAAGAAATTGATGGTTTAAAGCCGCCAAAGGGCTTATTATAAAGCTGCACAAACTGTGAGAATTTTTTCTTTTTACATTGGGAAAAAAATGTCAGACTATATATTTTATGTTTTGCATGAAGTTTTTTTCTCTCTTGGAAGTTTGAGCAGAAATCCGTCCCGTTTACACTCAGATTGATATTTCATTTTAAAAAGCTTCACAACTGAAAGGCTTAAACGTTACCCCGAACCCGTCACTTTCATTCAGACGCCTGCTGACGGTGCCTTGCGAGTGTCATTGTGATCGTTGTTTTTCAGTAGCCTGCAGACCCGCAACGTGGGGAGCTTTTCCTTGCAAAGGGAAACTGCTTCCTCTCACAATTTCTGGTCCTCTATTTTAGTCATCAGAGTTCCATTTTGTGGTTTTACACTGCAGTTCTTGACCTGCACTGTAATCCATTCTATTAAAGGCGTGTTCAGAGAATCTGCACAACTTGACAAACTACTACGAGTTGGAAGCACAATGATAGAAATATGTGTGACAGTATAAGAGAGAGAATAAGTAAGTATAAAATGTTGAAATTAACAAAAACTAAATCAAGCTATTTTATCCTTTCACTCGCTACTTTATCATATTTCCATATTAAATAATGTAATGAATTTTTGATATTAGTTTGTGAATTGTTCAATTGCTCTTCCAGAAAAGTCTTTCAGTATCAGGATAATTCTGTTTTTGTAGAAGAAAGTCTCATAATTCCACAATACATTCAAATCTTAAAAAAATCTGACATCTGACATTGCCATAAAAATAGTCATAAATCATCGAATGAGAGGACTTTTTGACCGAGTGAAGGTCAGATATATGTCTTAAAATGCTGCAAATCCTTTGGCCATCTCTAGCATGGCTGCAGGACCTGGCGCTGACCGTTTCGTCCAAAGACAAAGCGACGGTTGGTGGCTGTGGTCCTCAGCAAGGCTCTAATGCTGGAGGCTTTTATCTGCTCGTCTGAATGGTTCTTATCGCCCGATACTGCAGAGTGAACAGGAGCTCGGTGGAGGGGCATATTCGCAGGGTCGACCCTCCACGTGCGCTCGGGCTCCACTGCGTGAAACGATAAGAGCAGATGGCCATAAATACGTGCCATTTCCATGCAGTCGCGAGCCTTTCCGCCAGACAATGGCGGGCATATCTCAGATCTCGAAAAAAGTAGGTTAAAGCGAAGTAATGCGCCGCTTCAGACAGAGCGGCCGTGAATCCACCGGAGCTGTTCCCGAGCTCCTCGCTCGCTTTGATGCTTTAATGGATCCGTGGTGAGCAGCGCTGCGGTGCCAGCTGAGGAAAGTCGATTTGTTGTTGAGCAGACGAGAGGCGTTGATTTATTCCGCAGAACTGGATGTTTACAGGCCGCCTTGGCTGGTGTTCGCCTGCGATGATGCAATGTTGCTGGACTGGATGGGAACTGTTTGACTCTTCTCTTCCCAGCAAACACAGCAGGGGTGTGAGAGAGGCTTTGTATGAAATCGGAGTCGGGCATTAATGGCACGTTAAATGTTCTTAAATTAACGATGCGATCGTGTGATGTTATTTGATATAATTCCTTCAAATAGTGGAATTATTTGCCAAATGAGATGTAGAACGCTTTAATTCTGTAATAGAGATGAATTGTATGTCCAAGAAACAAAAACTGCTGGAAGTCGATTTTGTGGTGTAGCGTGATTTTTACTCAGACTGCAGATTTAAAATGTATCAGCACCAGTAGCCGCCATTTCTTGTGTCTGGCGTGATGTCAAATGTCAGATGCGGTTACAGCTGTGAAACATGTCAGTTGTAAAAATGCAACGGCTTAATAAACCCATGTAGCTGAAGCAGAACATGCTCTCAGGGAGATTTGCAATTATCAGTTATACAAGTTATGTTCTCTGAAATTTTGACTGTAAAGTTATTAATGAAGCAGTTTTCAATGTGGATTCACTGCTTGCCCTTCATAATAGTGACCATAGTAAAGTAGTAATATTTTTCTTACAGTAAATTGCATGCCGCATATGCTTCCATGCTATAGTATAGAGATGTTCACTGACTGTACATCATCCCTGCTTTTATGCATGAAATAAGTTGGATGTTATTTTCTGCATGCATGCAATGTAAGTGTGATGCAAAACTTACAGATAAGAAAGAATGATATGAGAAAAGCTAGTGATGGTATAGATAACAGTTTGTTCCTTCTGTAAGTCAGTATTTAGCCAGAGGAATGACGTCAGTATGGGTCCCAGCAATGACTGGACAGCTAATACCAGCGGTAATATATGAATCATGTGAAAATGTGTGTTTTTGATTTTGTAAATCTCGAGCTACTTATGATAATGTAATTTCATTCCGGGCCCTGGTTAGCGTGCTGTAGTGCTGATTTATCGTACTGGGACACAGACAGCAGCAGCCCCCCCGGGTAACCTTAAGTTAGACCAGGGAGTCTCAAACATTAACTTGTGGTTCGGTCCACATGCAGTTTACACACAGTGAGTAAACATTGACAGAGTCTGAATGGACACTCCTTCCCTTCTGGGGCCCAGTACATGCGTGCTGCTGGTGCCGCTGTGGTATGACTTAAGCTTGCAGTGGGCCCAGCGGGTCACACACGCTGATAGCGGGTGGGGGGTGGAGTCTGTGTCTATATGGCAACCTTCAGGCGGATCTTACTACCGGCAGACGTTCCTGTAGACTTGGAGCACCAGCGTTTCACTATTGTGTATTGTGATTGTAAACGTTCCTTGGCACTGTTAAATAAGCTGGCATTTTAAAGCCCGATGGGTGAGCAAGAGTGTTTTGATTGGGGAGAGCTAAGGAGGGAGAGATGGGGTGTTTGTGTCCTCATGCCATCATATTTCACTTCTGGCTGTATTTGTAGCCCCGACACAGAGTGTGCAGGTTCTGCTCAATGAGACAACCGCATGATATTGAATCGAGTATTTTTTCTGGAGCTTGAACGGTACGGGATTGTCTTAGCAGTTAAGCTGTGTTTTAAAGGGCAGATCTGCCTCGACCATGACGAGCAGAAGTTCTATTTTGAAACGTAATTTAAATGATTATTTAAAGTTTATCATTTAAAGTTAATTGGAAATACTTTGGCGGCTGATGTTTGAGGCGAGTGTAGGCGGGACTGAGCTGGGGGGTGGGGGGGGAGGGGCACATGAGAGAGAAGCCACAGTGAGAATGGGGGGGCGTTTTGCGTGTCGATGCTGTGCAAGGTCTTTCCTGTGCGCCTGCACTCCGCCGGTACGACACACCGAGCCCCACAGCTCGCCTGACACTCCACGCCACCCAGACACTCCCAATGCCCTCTCCGCCAACGGCCTGGTGAGCGTCCGCCGCACCCCCAGGACACCTGGGGGTTTCACTCTTGCGTTTCTTTTTGTTTTGTTTTTCTACACGTTTCATTCAGAGGCGTGGCATCCGTATGAGCTGTTTCTTAAGTGATAAACGAAAACAAAACCTCGAGTGTGGTATTTTTAACGTCCCCAAGTTGTGGGGGGGGGGGGGGGTATCATTTATAGTTAGAGATTTTAGACCCATCGCATGCTGTCTGGAACAGGCGGCGGCTGTGTGCAGGCTGTCAGTGCAGACACTGTGTGGACGCTGTCAGGCAGTCACGGTTTGGGGTCTCTGGTTGGTGGGCTGGGCAGCGTTTCCGTTTTCGCCCGCTGTTCCTCACGCAAGCCCGCTGAAAATATGCTGCAGGTTATAAATAACTGCAGGTTTTGCCCAGTCGGCCCATTAATTACTTTTGACCCAGTTGTGGAGCCTTTGGTGCTGCCAGTGATCTGAGCCATACATCATTAACCAGCTGGGGACAGCTGGTAAGAAAGCGGGTCAGTCTTCTAACTGGTCTGGCCCACAATTCCCATGTTTTGGAGCCAGACGGATACGCGGGACAAGTAGGCAAGCGGCACACGGGGCGGAACCGGAGGGACCCAAGGGCACCGTGCCAGGCAGGACTGCATGCTGAAGTGTTGCCGTGACAAAGGTATGCGTGTGTCTGTCAGTCCGTAGCAGAGCGTTGATGCTTTCAGTCACGTTCTTGACATCTCCAGATGGATGACTCTGGGAATGAGGCCATTTCTCTGCTCATCAGATGCTGAAATCATTAAATCCATCTTGAAGTTCAGCTTTCTGCTGTTTTTCGGATCTGTCGTCGGGGGGGACAGTATATTCGTCATGCACAGGCGCACAATTTTTTAAAAAAAAGAAAAACAAAGCATTTTTTAGTTGAAAACTTGCCGTTTATAACAAGCTGCCAGAGGAAATAACGCTTCCTTTTCTGACTTCCTCTGCAGGTGCCTAAATATTGAATATAAAATTTAATTAATTCTGTTTTTCAAATGCGAATACTTCTTGTTAGACATTGATGTATTAAATCCTGCTATACAAATAATTCTTAATGTATTAGAGATCGGAGGAAATGCGACGATATCATTACTCTGACAGAAAAGGTGCTCAAAGAAATTTGCATGTTTTTTCAATTATTATTTTTGAATTGTTTTAAAAATTATTTTACTTTTTAGGTTTTGAAGTCCATTATGGTTTGGTAGTCATGTATTTGTTTGGGTGTGGTAAGATACTGATGATTATAGGTGTTGTGAAGGAGAACAATTGTGTAGCTTTTTTTATGTCTAGAGTCCTTCGAAATGTGTGCTCTGCTAAGACCACGTTAAGAATGTTCACTCCCAGAGGTGGAGATCATAAATCCAGACCAAGATTTTGTTTCAACCAACCAGCTGAGTAAAAAGAGTCACAGTCACTGAGTACTCAACCGGTT
Organism: Mormyrus proboscirostris; assembly: GCA_026779585.1. Taxonomy (NCBI): domain Eukaryota; kingdom Metazoa; phylum Chordata; class Actinopteri; order Osteoglossiformes; family Mormyridae; genus Mormyrus; species Mormyrus proboscirostris. The sequence continues at coordinate 2,478,019 of JAODKF010000045.1, read as the reverse complement.
GGTTGAAGCAAAATCTTGGTCTGGATTTGTACTCTCTGAACCTGAAATCTCCACCTCTGATCACTCCACTGTGACCAGTGGCTCGCACTGCTGATGGATAAATGGGTCCCAGCACAATGGGCATTTTGCCTGAGCCATGCTGAAGTGCAGCCTGAGGTGTAGATATCGACAGCAACATGTGAAGGTTCAAGATTCAAAAAAACTTTATTGTCTCTGACTGAGTGACAGAAATTACTCATAGACACATTTCATTTTTAACGCAACAAGTCATAAAACCAACCGAGGGAACATCTCAAGAACAGTAAGAATATGTATTTTGAATGGTTTGCAATGCCATTGGCAGAGGGAATAAATGACTTTTGGAATGTAATCTCCCTGACCAGAGGAACTCTGTAGTGTTGTCCTGATGGTAGTGAAGGGCATGAAATGAGTCCTGTGTTTGCCGCTAGGTGTGTCGCGTGACACATCTCTGACGAGGCCACCTTTGCCCCGCACGACCACATATCTGACATCTGCAGTGGGGGCCCACTCCCTCGCCCCCTCAGCCCCTGGCATCAGTCACTCGGGCGAACGCCCCCCTTGCAGCATGTGACCCAGGGCTGTGGGCGTCCCATCGAAAGTGGTACCGCGCATCATGGTGACGTGTCCGTCCGCGATGAAAGGCCGTATTTTGCGGGCCGCCCTGGTGCCGTGCTACGCACACTCGTTCTCACCACTGGGTGATGCTCTACCCAAGAAACACCTGGAATGTCTGAGGCCTCGTTAGTGCGACGGAGAGAAAGTGTCTGTTTATTTGGCAGAACCTTGCTGTTCGCCAGAACCGCGCGTATGGGTGACTGTCCAATCACCTATGAGTGCCATTCCACAATCTGAACAAAAATATTACAATTTAGGATTGAGGGTTTTTTTTTTTTTAAGTTTTGAACCTTTGAGAAATTAAGCTTAGCTTTGAAACAAGTTTCTGGTACGACATGAGTGTTATCCTTTCCTGAGACTGATGCTTGGAGACTAAACCATCTTGAGTGAAACGGGATCCGGCTCGTGTTCAGGGATTCTTGGTTTGTGGGTGAGACTTAAAAGTTATTTTAATCACACCCTCAGTGGGAATCACAAGTCAGATGCAAAGGTTTGGGCCTTTGGCTAATTCCTCAATGATGGGTTTCTTTGTAGGTCTATCCTGGTCGTCCCCGGTCCGTCTTTAAAAACACTGACTGATGTGTGGAAAACCAGGTGCAGTCATTTTTTATAGTCATCGACTTTTAATGATGTCTGAAAGCAGAATTTTCCGCACATAAACTTCTCAAAAAAACATGAAGGAATCCGTAGCATTTAAGGAGATCGAAGGCAGCATTCCCCTTATCAGCAGTGCGGCCCTCACAGGCTGTTTCAATTAATCATAAAATTAACGATTCTTTCAAGCGACGCTAGTGGGATTTTTATTGTGTTTGTTTGCAGCTCAGGAAGTGGCAGTCAGCGGACGAGGCGAGGAGGTGCCAGACGAAAGCGCTGCTTTTGCTCTCTCCTGGGCACCTTCCAGGCGAACCCACATAGCTCGTTTGCCATTCTGGTGCCCCGTTCATGTTGTTTATGATTATCTGCATTCATGCTACCTGCCGTAAGATACCGTGTGCTCTTCTGGTTTTATAGAAAGCCAGGCGTTCTTGTTTAGTTTTTCTCTATTTAAACATGTTTCTGATGTTTAAGGCGCTGAGCCTTTGACGCAGGAATTGAGGTGTTATTTTAAGTGCATCTGTGTCCTGCTTTCAAAGTGTCTTGAAGTTTGAAGTGTCGTCCTGCTATTTTGAGTATGTGGCATCAAATCGTTTAGGGTTCAATTCACGGTGAGAGAAACCCACAAGTCTGGAGCGTGGAAAAGCGGGATATACCAAGCAGAGGGGTAGCCCTGGAAAAGTGGGATGTACCAAGCAGAGGGGTGGCCCCGGAAAAACAGGATTGCCGGGCAGGGCGGTGATCCTGGAAAATCTGGGTGTACCAAGTTGAAGGGAGGCCGTAGAAAAGCCCACCAAGAAAAGGGTGGCCCATTTGAGAAACCACTATGTGGAAAAGCGGGGCATACCAAGAAAAGGGGTGGCCCATTTGAGAGCCCACTATGTGGAAAAGCGGGGCATACCAAGAAAAGGGGTGGCCCATTTGAGAGCCCTCTATGTGGAAAAGCAGGGCGTATCAAGCAAAGGGGTGGCTCATTTGAAAGCCTATTGTGTGGAAAAGTGGAGTGTACCAAGCAAAGGGGTGGACCATTTGAGACCCTATTGTGTGGAAAAGCGGAGTGTACCAAGCTAAGGGGTGACCCATTTGAGAGCCTATTGTGTGGAAAAGCGGAGTGTACCAAGCTAAGGGGTGACCCATTTGAGAGCCTATTGTGTGGAAAAGCGAAGTGTACCAAGCAAAGGGGTGGTTCGTTTGAGAGCCCATTATGTGGAAAAGTGGGGCGTACCAAGCAAAGGGGTGGACAGTTTGGGGAGTTGCATGCCTGCCTTCCATGATCCAGTAAGACAGTGAGGACTGTCTGTCTCCACCCCCTGCCTCCAATCTC
>JAODKF010000045.1:2435014-2460478 GCA_026779585.1 Mormyrus proboscirostris | reverse complement strand
GGGTAACTGCCATGTCAGGGTAACCGGCGTGCTGGGGTAACTGCCATGTCAGGGTAACCGGCGTGCTGGGGTAACTGGAATGTCAGGGTAACCAGCGTGCTGGGGTAACTGGTATGTCAGGGTAACCTGCGTGTCGGGGGTAACCGGCGTGCTGGGGTAACTGGAATGTCAGGGTAACCGGCGTGCTGGGGTAACTGGAATGTCAGGGTAACTGGCAAGCTGGGGAAACTGGTATGTCAGGGTAACTGGCGTGCTGGGGTAATTGACAGGTCAGGGTAACCGGCGTGTCGGTGGTAACTGGCGTGCTCAAGTAACTGACCTGGCAGGGTAACTGGCAAGCTGGGGTAACCGGCGTTTCGGGCTAACCAGAGTGCTGTGGTAACTGGCATGTCAGGGGAATCTGACCTGTCAGGGAAGCTGGTTTGCTGTGGTAATTGGCATGTCGGGGTAACTGGGACGTCAGGGTATCCGGTGTTCTGGGGTAACTGGCATGTCAGGGTATCCGGTGTTCTGGGGTAACTGGCATACTGGGCTAACTGGCAAATCGGGCCAACGCCGTGAAGTGTGGTTCTGAGCTGCATGGGGGGGACCCTGGCACGGGGTGCCATGTGTGACAGCGGCCCAACATGCATGAATGGGGGTGGAAGGAGCGTCTGCCTCTGGGGGTCAGTATGCTGCTCTAATGGGAGGAAGGTAGGGCAACTTGCAGGGGTTGGGGGGGAAATGAATGAATGAAATGAATGTGTGTGTGTGTGTGTACTTGTGCGTGTATGTGTGCGCACTGTGCGTGTGTTTCCATGGGAATACGTAAAGCTTTACTGTACTGCAGTGTTCTGTGAAACAAAGGCATTTGCTAGTAGTAGTAGGAGTAATTTGTGTGTCCTGGCGAGGAATGCGGTATTGGCCCTGTGGGATTCGACGCCTAAGTCATCGCTGGCTGCGGCCAACTGGTTCTGACTCACGCAGGGACGCTCAGTGCAGCCCAGCTGGGGTGCAGAGCCCCCCGAGCCTGGCCCAGCCCGTGTGCGGACGCTCGCGGCGTGGCACGGCACTCCGGCTGTGGGCGGCGCCTCTGTGTCAGCCTGTTAGCATTTGGATGCTCCTTTCGCAGAGCGGCAGCCTTGCTCAGGAGGAGGGGGAATTCTAGGCGGGTTCCCGCGGCGCTCGGGCAGGGAGCTCCGAGCTTGGGGCTACAGTAATGCCTCAGCAGATGCAAGCTGTTCGCTGCCAGTTGTCGTAATTCCCCAGACTAGAGAGACATTTACACAACTGGACCCCCATCTGCAGGGGTTCTGTCCTTCGCTAGGCCACAGCAGTAGGGGATTCTGGGATTTGTGTCCAAACCATCCTCTTTGTAGGGGGTTAGGAGGTAGGCATGAAGTCCCCAGGAGCCTGAAATAACAGGAAGCACAGCGGCTCCTCAGCAGGGTCCTGCCCCTGGCTGCTGCAGGGAATGCTCTCATCCCGGTGCATGTTACATTTCACACAATCATCTCTCTCCTTGGATGACCTAGAAATTTGCATTGAATGAGTCACACTGCAATGCTACAGTGACTCTGCTATGACTCATAACTGGCAAACACAGAGGCAGATGTTGGTTGTTGGTTTTTTGGAGGTTTATTTATATAAGAAGTTTTTTTTTTTTTTTTTTAAAGCAGAATGAAATCTCCCCTTATTGTTTTTCACCACGCTTTGAAACTGGGTGACTATTCTCCACTCCAAGGAGGGTATCAACAGATGGCCTACGTCCCTACAGCAGCCAGCCCTTCTCCTTTTCAGGGTGAACTAGTCAAGGGTCTAGACTGGGTTGCCCGCACAGGCAGTCCACAGTGTTTCACAAGTAGCCTTGATGCTAACCCTAAACACTAACACTCCACTCTATCCTTAAACACTAATGCTTGACGCGACTGCTAACCCTCGATGCTATCTCTAAACACTAACCCTCAACGCTTACCCTGACTCTGAATGTTAACTCTAACCCTGACCTGTAACCCTTAGCAGTGGTGCTAACCCTAACCCTAAACGCTAATCCTAAAACTGACCCCTTGCAGCCCTTAGTGCCTTCATCCGTCGTCCAGTCTTCCAGGGGGGCACCCCCAGTCACGTCTCACTAGATCATAGCCCCCAGCAGACTGCCCAGAGTTCCGCCCACTCTGCACCCAGCTCTGCGTTATTTCACTGGCAAATCTGTAATTAATGAGATTAGTGGTGTGATGCTCAGGGGCAGAGTCTCTTTGAGTCTCTTTTGTGTGTTGACTAAGTACCGCGGCACAGGGCTGGTATTACCCCGGCTGAAGGGGGAAAAGGCCGAGCCGCAAGCTACAAGGGGACCCACATTGCTGCTTTCAGGGATGATCCTTCCAGCGTGGGGGGGCTAAAGCTTACAGGTCGTCTCAGAGCCAGGTGTGCAGTCAGTGGGCCGTGTTTGAGGTGGCATGTTCTCAACCGTGCCAGCTTTTCCATTAGCCCCCCCCCCCCGTGACCTTTGGATAATGTTTGCATCCAGGTGAGACAGGACACAAAATGAGACAAAGGCCAGAATGTGTGCATCTCGGCTTTCCTTTGCTGCGACTGGTCTCCCCCTGGCTGATGACACTATTTTCCAGTGAGCTCTGGGTTATCCTCTTGTTTTGGAGAACATGCCTGCTCTTCCATGCTTTTTGGCAGCCTACTTATAAAAATGTGTTATAACAATAATCTTACATGGATGAATAATCTTACTGGATGAAGCTCCACTGTAGTTGTAATTTCCTCTATGGACAGCAATTAAAAATCTAGACCATGAAAATAATATTAACTGCATTAGTGATGTTCCAGCATTTGGAAATGTTCTGAGGAGCTGTGAGGATTAAGCTCTGAGGAGCAAATGAATGCTCTATGCACATGCATGTAGGGTGCATGATGCACATGTGATATTCTGAGTTGCAAGGCAGTGCACAGTGAATCCGGACATACAATATTGGTCACACTTTTGAAATTCATGGCAGCACAGTGGCTAGAACATCAAGTTAGCTCTGCTTTTCGATATTTTTGGCCTAAATAATAATATATCTGATAAAAACCTCAGACATAAATTGATGGTAGCTTATTTTTTCCAAGGTCTGGGCAATTTTACTCCACAAAAGGGTCAGTTTTCTAAAAATACCATGCTATACGTAGAGTTACACGGGTTGGCTAAACTCTACGCAAACAAATGTGAATTATTTGGCATCAGAGGAATCCGAGGGGGTAATTTGCGGGTTTTTTTTCCCCTCAATCATAATAAGGTAGCAGGAAAAGATGATCAGAAGCGGCTTTTATCTAAGGTGCCGAACCACAGCTTCGCTTATCCATGGTGAAGTAAGCAAGTCCAGCCCTACAGGTTAATTTAACACTTTGCATGTTTGGGACTGTTATGGGCGACTTCTGCATTATTCAATTCCAGAGTCACTCAGAATGCAGTTTAGGATGATTTGGGTGCAAATGGAAGTTAAAAGTTTGGGTATCACACCATGGATTTAAATGTAAATGTTACAGGAGTCGGCTTCTCAGGCCTGAAAATCTAGTGGCATCATTTGGTCTCCCGCACCATAGAGAATAACGAAGAGACTGTATTTGGACGTAATGTGCTGTGAGTCTCCTGTGAGTGTGCTGACACTATGTTTATCTGTGCTGGCTGTATTCCTGCATTGCTTTTTTTGGGAGGTCGTATTATTTCTGCATGCTGGAAATGGAGCTGGACTCCGGGACACTAGAGAGTGTCAGACCGGTCTCCCAGGTGAGAGGTACCGTGAAAGGGGCGCTGTCCCAGTCCGAGGTGCCACGCCGGGACCCAGTGCTCCGTCCCAGTTGACTGCCACGTGCGCCTCGCCTGCCTTCCTTCTCTCAGAGTCTCTAACGAACAGTCAGCATGTAAATTCCCAAATGGGCAAAAAAAAGCCCCAATGTCATGAAAGTGCCGCTCACGTAGGGCCATTCCTACCAGCGTTTTACAATGAATGGCGCAGAATAGTCACAACTGAGTGAGAGGATTGCTTTCATACGTGGGCAGAGCAGAGACCTCGGTACTGGGGCTGGACGCTTTCTTCTCTGCTTTATGCTAAACATGAAAAACCGAGAGGAAAGCTAGATGATTATACTTTATATTGTTTTCCCTCCTTTTATTCGTTGTAATTTCTCCTATGGTAGGTAAATGTTCCGTCACTTAAGAATGACGCTTGGGCACACCCAGATCAATGTGCACAATTAGTCCCGACTGTGTAGGAGCTTCGTTCCCATATTTCGGATGAGCGTGGAGGGTGGGTCCATGTCACTCGGAACCAAGAAGTAAATGACTGAGTAGAGCATGGGATTGTGAGTTTGGTTAGATCAAGTCTTTAGTGTCCGTTTTTTTTCGTAGCAGATGTTGGTGGAGAGTACGAAAAGCGTCGTGGAATCAATTCTAAATGGTAACCCGGCTGTATCATTCCAGTGCAGGTCTACTGATAAAATCTCAAACGTCGCGTCATCCTTCGTCTGCAGCTTTTAATAGAAGCCAAACGGGGGTGTCGCAATGATTGCGCATCTGCCCATAAAAGCCGCCCAGACGAGTGGAAGATTTGCGCGTCCGTGTAACGTTGGCGGCGGACGGAGCGCGCATTCGGCGTGCCCACTCGCGTGCGCGGCGCGCGTCTCGTCTCATCTGAATTTGTGTAGTTTGTTCTCCGCGTTTTCGTTTGAATTAAAACAACGGGGACTGAGTCGAACTCTCACACAGGAAATAGCTTAGAGAAAAATACTCCTCAGAAAATATGTATATTTCGCATAGCTCTTCGAGTGTTTGAGGTGATGCTAAAAAGGGTGCCAAGATACCAGTTGCGGTTGGGGAGATTTTTCAGTCAGTAATCTACAACTCCGAGGCCGTAGACTCGCTGCTACCAGCAGGTCTGAAACCGGCCTCGTTACGCAGTATAATACAATAATAATAATAATAATGTTAATTAAGTTAATTCTTATCTATATTAATATCTATATAAATCTATGTCATCGAGAATCTCAGGTTGCAGTTATTGTTGTAAGTTGTACAACGAATGGCTGATTCTATAGCGACAGGTCGCCATTGATCTCTGTGACGTACCTCACACGTTTCTTTCCCCCGCTTAGAAATAGATTTTTTAAAAGGAATTAAATTGATGTTATTACTATGTTTATTGTACATTAAGACCATGAAAATGCCCGGGCAAGCCTGCGACGCTCGCCTCCCGTAATTACGGCGGCGGTGTTAACTTTTGAAGCGTTCCTGTTCCCGTTGGTAGTGCGCAGGTGCCAGGGGAGAGCTTTACTGTGTGCGTGTTGCCGGAAGGGAGAGAGCGGGGTGCTGCTGAGCATTCTGGGAAATGTGTCCTGGGTTATCTAAAGGATGGGGTGTCATATGCAGCACAGAAGCGGCCGCTACATTCTGCACCCATGTCCTTCAGGTCCATCCCGTGACCATGGAAGATGGCAGGACATGCTTGCTTCTCCCTCCTGTCCCAGTCGGCGGTCCGTGGGACTGTCAAGGCTCGGAACGGTTTTGCCTGTGTCTAACAAGAGGCCTCCCAGAAAGATACCCCTCCAACAGCCATTGTAGGTCTGGTGACTTCACGAGGATCATCACCTCCTGCTATGTGTGATCAGAGGACCATCACCTCCTGCTATGTGTGATCAGACCTTCGATGTAGGGTTGCCAACCTTGGTCAGCTGACTGGCGTGAGATTTTTAATTTGAGACGAGTCTGCATACGCATTTACATGCATGTAGCAGTTTTATTGCCTTGGAAATAGTCTGTAGGGTCTGCAAAGTACCCCAGAACTTTGATGATGAAAATAATGAAATAATATATAAGATTTCTTGCTTGGGAGTGAGAGTCTGAAAGTGTCGGACCAGATACCAGCCAATGTGAAGTACATGATAGCACACCCTCTCTATTTCCATGGTTTCTTATATCCCCTTATGAAGGGCCCGATCGTTTCCTTTTCTTGATTTTACTCATGAGGCAGATGTCACGAAACCACAATTTATGACGCTTTGTCTATGACTAACCTCCAATATGGTGTGTTTTCTTGGACTTTTTCAGTGTGGTGGTGTAAAAGACTGTACCTGACACGAGACATGTCTTACTGCTGTTCAGTTACCTTTTGTTACCATCATTTTAGCTGTGTGGTGGAGAGATCTGCCTGACGCATTAACTGCTTCAAGGGGGAAAAAAAAAACTTCAAATCCTGGTCTCAGACGACCGCTGCTCCAGCTGACTGTACAGTGATGCATGTTAAATGCTGGAATTGGATTGATAGGTGGCTGACTTTTCTAATCCATGCATGTGGTTAACCTAGGCAGGGTATAAAACCTCCCTGCATCCACATCTCCGACAAAGCAAATACCTTCCATGCATCACTCCTGCTTTTCAACCGTACAGTCAGCGAAGGTCCTGGCATTTATTTATTTATTTAGACAATTCTGACTTCTTATGACTCTTCTTTTTTTTTTTTTTGGACATCCTGTTGCAGAGCTGCTGTGGGAAGGTGCTGCCCAGAGGGCTGCACTGACATTCACACCTACACATGATTTGGGTCCCAGTCTCAGTGCCCTCGGACTTCTCCAGTCGGCCTTGGGGGGTCATGTGACCGAGCATTAAATGCCCTGTGGCTGTTAAAGAATGGGCTTCCCTCGGGCTGTTACTGTGGCCAGAGTGTGAGGGCCAGACGGGAGCCAGGTTGGCTTTACAGATCACTGCTGGTCCTGGTCCGTGTGACCGAAAGGTTTGCGAGCTTAAGCGTTAAACCTTTGAGTCTCAAATGAAGTGGTCTGACCCTAAGATCCACAGGTCAGCTCAGGTATAGACCTGTACCCAGCGACTATATTTTAACAATGCAAAAAGTGAAACAGTGAGTGCACTGCGTATGTGTGTCAGGGCTGTTTTGAAATCCGAAGGCTACTTCTGTTTGAGTCGTTTGAGATACGGTCTTAATCGCTACTCGTCTCCCACGCAGGGCTTGCAAGAGATCTGAAAACCGAAGGACAGCTGTGTGTGTCGCTGACTTGCTTGCCGCTGAAGGCTGGCCGATGCCTCAGGTGCTCCGGGTCTCCGCAGACGAAGTGTAAGGACCACATCACTCATTGTGTCCCCTGCCCTGAATTCTGTACGGCGTTTTTAATCCTGCCTGCGATGAGAAAGGCATGTGTGGCGTGACTGATTGTTGTGATTGCTGTAGTAAGACACAGATAGCTTGCGCATGCTGTTTTGTTTGGAGAGAGCTTGTCTCATGGGGAGCGTTTTAAATATGTGTTCAGAGTGTTAAGAGTACATGAATCATAATGTAGGTAAATGACTGTCCCAGCCTGTAAGGATATAAAAAAACTTAGGAATCAGCCCCTTCTCAGCAGCCGCTGTGTGAATGACTGTTGAAGTCAACTGGAGGAGTTCAGTTTTTCCATGAGGGAGGAACTTGACTGGCACAGTATTAAATGACCCTGGTCAGTGATGTTAGATACCTGAAACTTCTCCGGCAGCAGTCCAGGAGGCAGCAGTGTGAGATTGTTATTCTTAAAAATGAAATGAAAACCAAAATGAATAATAAAAAAAGTTTTTAAAAAAATAGTAAAGCTTTTGTGAAAAGCAAAAGAATTCTGTAAACGTTTGTAAATTTCAGTGGGTATTGTTTTAGCGTTCGTTCCTCCGAGTTTTGGGCCGCAAAGCTGAGCATCATATTTACACGTTTGGAAGCACAGCAGATAGGGAAGGCACCAATTTTTGGACCTGAAAAGCAACATTTACGAACTGCCATGAAGTAATCAGACTACAACAGTTATACAAACAGAATGTAAGACTAAATTGGCACATAGACAGCAGAAATGAAACTGAGCCTGGAGTGAAACTGGTGGAATAAGAATTTGAGTAAAAATGAAATGCGTGCAGGCCTGCAGCACCTAGACTGACACTGGGGACGGGGCGTGTGTATCCCGGAGGGGCTCGCGATGCTCCCGCGCCAGGCAGGTGCGGTGTGTACGTACGCCTGCTCGCTCGCTCTCTCTCTCTCTCAGTGGGAGGCTTTTCGTAGGCGGCTGTCTGTGGCCTGTCTTTCCCAATGATAACATTTTCCGTTTGTTGCTGATTTGACATTTGTGGCTGTGTTCCTTTCGTGTTTGTGTTTGCTATTATCTCAGTGTACTATCCTGCCTATTAAATTACTTTTTTTTTTTGTTTGTTTCTGTGCGTGGTCTCAAGCAGCAGGGGGCAGTGTGCCTTTGCCCAGCCTGCCTTCAGTTAACACCTTGGCAGCCGGTCTCGCCTAGATACAGCCCTCTCACCCTCCTCCAGGCCTCCGGGTTCATTAGCCGAGGGTGAGGTGACCGCGGGAGGGTGCTTTGTAGTGGAGCATGCCTTTGTCAGATACGGGTGCTTTTTCCGCGGAGTCAGGAAGGGAGACAGGGCAGAGCATGCCTCTATTTGAGAGGCCGTCCAGAGACGTCCGGGTGGTTAAGCCCAGGTTGAGAAACCGTTAAACCGTCCATGAGAGAGATGTGCAGTCTCACTCACTGACGTGCGTGATACCTATACCCACGGCTTCAGGTGGCTCTTACTGCAGAGCGGAAATCGCGGAGCACTGGGTTAATGGGCTGTGATGCGTAATGGGGTGTGACGGATGTCGGGCCTCTCTCGCCGTGAAACATTGATGCGTCACTTTGCAAATGGCCATGACAAACGGTGGCGAGACGTTAAACCCCAGGTAACCCCCAGAGCAGGGCAGGTTCAGAGATGAGTATGTGCTGTGAAATCCCCCTCCTTTTCCCCGTTTTCCCCTTCGAGATGCCAGACATTGGCTGGTTAGAAGTTGTCACCAAACGCAGTGATTAACACCCTTGGTCATGCCTCAGTCCCGAAAGCAGGCATGGGATGGGCGGGGCCAGCCGTGGCCGAGGAATCAGAGAGTGTGGCATCACCTTTAACTGCCCCGCGATTAAAACGGATCCCGGTGAGCACGGGGTTCCCTCAGCACGCGTTGTCGTCACGGTGACGGATGAAGAATGGCAGGTTCAGATTCCGGCTTTGAAAGGTGGCGCTGAGTGGCCGCGCCGTGCGTATTGTTTGTAACCAGACTGAGCGCTGATATGAGTCACTCCTGTTTCTGACTGGTGGAGTGGGCTGATTCACGCGAGTCGTTCTTAATCAGCCCCCGGCCTCAGAGTGCTGGCACTCTCTTCGCCACTGCGCGCCCTGAGAGGTGTGGAGTCTCCCCGATCTGCTCCCAGTAACCCCCTGTTTGATTTATCTATCCATTCCTTTGGGTCCGCTTCGGAGAGTTCTCTTCCCACCTTCCTGAGAGGGTACCTGGTTTAACAGTAGCCACACCCCCGGGCCGTTTAGGAGGGACGGAGGCCCAGGACGGTGACCACATGGCCCGCAGGTAACAGTCCTCTGGTTTTTTGCAGCGCGAATGTCAGGTGGTGTGAAGATAACGGCTGTAGTATTTTTGCCTCTTTGGTTACCTAGAGGGGAACACAGATAGCGTTTTACAGAAACAAGGCATTTTCTCAGCATAAGGTAGAGTAACAGGGCATTATTGTATATCTCTTTGATGTCTTGCCCTGTTTTTTTTTTCTTTCTTAGCCAGACGAATTACCAGAAATACTGCATGAATTTCTCAGAAACCACATCGCTCCGAGTAGATCTAAGCGTTATCATTTACATGGATGCACGTTTCTCTTCTGCCGTTTAGTTTTTTTCTTAAGCTCCCTCCAGTACCTGGGCCTTGTTTGGGCACTTGATGGTGTTTGATCCAACTAGACATTACTTGACCGGTGAACTGCAGTGTGGTGAAACTGTGCGTAGGAATAGATAATGGTGCTTTCAGTGAAAATATTGAAAAAATATGCACTTGCCACTTTACCGCTCTGATTTCTCTCTCTGCTCTGCCGGTTTCAGCCTGGTCTCAACTCATAATCCAATATAAACTTCCAGTGTTTAGGAACTTAATTCAGTTGAGTATTTGCTTTGAGGTTATATTATGGCATAACATATTACTGTCCAATTTGTTTGCTTAACTGCACGGGTGTTTGTTCTATTGATTTAAGGATTTAGTGTTATTTTCCTCTGTTGCTGTAGTGTTGAATGATAGTGCTGTGAGCTAACGGCTGGAATCTGATGATGCTAAAATGCATATGGCCTCATCATCTTGGAAACATTTAATGCTGCACGCTTCATCCTTTGTGACAGATAGGCAGGTCAACTTTCAGGGAATCATCATTCACACATTCTCCTTTTAAAAATATTTTCAGTGAGGAATTTTTTTTTTGATCGTATAAACAGTACTTGTGTTTTTCTCAGCAAATTCAATCATCTATTTAAGTGATAGTTATGAATCCAGGACACCACAGTACATGCGGAGCACATACAGACATGCAGTCACAGCCAGAGTCATTGGATTTTCTGCACTCTCCGCCTTTAGGTTATAGCCAAAGAGCTGAAGTATGGGGCACAAGGTGAACACGTACGAAACCCTGAGGAATGATTCAGAGCCATGACTCCGGAGAACAATATCGCACAGAAACATACTTAGTATTGATCTATCTGTATCTTAAGTTGCACATTACTCTGTGATCCAGACCGTAGTTTGTGTTGCCTGGGACTTTAAGATTGACTTAAGATGAATACCCAGATACGCCATTGTCTTTACTAAGTCTTGGCAGACCTGCTGTCCCTCCCAGCCTCTCAGCCACTCTGCCTCAGCCTCGTGTGTGTGGACCATGTGGATTTCCTGCATGCTTCTGAAGCCAGGAGCAGGTGTCTCTGTGAACGGGCGGATCTTTCAGGGCGCAAGGAGTATGCGGCACCCAGGCGTCAGCGTCGCAGGATTTTCTGACGTGTTTCACCTGCACGCCTCCCACTGCCGTATCTCCCTGCTCCCGATTTCCACACGGTAATCCATACACGCACTATAAAGCCAGGCAGCATCACAGAATTAATATTTAAACCTGGTCGCAATATTGATGATCTGCTGTTTCACCCTCAGCGGGAGTCAAACTGTAGGCAGGCAGTCGCGTCGATTTCCAATGGGGGGAGGGCCTCCGCGCCTGATTATGCATCTGGCTGCGCTTAACGAAGCCAGTCGCAAAAACAGCTGGGACCTGCATCTGCAGGGTCGCTGGGATCTTCCTACTGCAGGTGTCCATGGTCCCCGGAGCCCCTGCTCCACGTCGTGTTGTTAAGCTGCTAATTCGTACTCATCACAGTGCAGGGCCAAATTTATTTAAACCTTTTTTTTTGTTAGGGTCTTATCTATAAAACTGGCTGTATAGTTTGTGAACCCCTTGGAATTATCTGGATTTTTACCATGTTAGACTGATGACTGGCGGCTCTGTTCTGATCAAAAGACAGCCATATTTAATAAATAACATGCACGACATTTGTCTTTACCAGATCTACATAACAAATGGGAAAAACAAGCCAAGTCATTCATGGAATTATAATATGTGAAGCCTTATATTTAGTAACTAGTAGAACCTCCTTTATTGGCAGATATTGAAATCGATCTCATTGGAATGCTGTGTCATGATCTAAAGCAGACCAAACATACGTTAACTGAAACAGCTTGGTATAGAGGGATGGTCAAGATGCCTGTGAACTGCGGTGTGGGTCCCATTAGCTGCCCCAGAAAGCCTTTGGTTCAGGTTACAGCTAATAAAGGATATTAGTTGCTAAACATAAGGATTTATATATTTTTCCTTGACTGCTGAAACCATGTTTTCAATAAAAATATAGTGAGGTGAAATGTTGTGTGTGCTGTTTGGTCTGAAAACCTGTCTTTTATTATTAGGACTGATCTGACATTTTGGAAGCCGTTCATGCAAAAATGCAGATAATTCCGAAGGGTTCTCAAACTTTTCCACATGACTATATGAATGCGAGTACCCCCACAGCGCAGAGCTGTGAGGTCACAGGTCTGCCGCAAAGTGCCGCAGTGAGGGCTCACAAAGGCTCTTCTGATGCCTCCTCACACTCAAGCTGCGAATCAATATCAGGGCGTCCTTGACCCTGTGAAAGCGACTCTGTCCCTCTTATCTGCATGCCCGGCGGCCGCTGTCACCAGGCACGGCCACTGATGTCACCGCCGTGCGTCTGGCTGCGGCGCCGCACCTGGAAAGCCCCTGCATGCTTTTGTCTGACCTAGTTGGGAGCTGAAACAATTAAATTTCTGCACACCTATATATTAGCAGTTAATTAGAGGTGCACCCCCCCTCAGCATCGCCCGTAGACAGACTTGATGAAATGAGGTCCTATTTGCCTTGCTGCCTCCTCTGGGCTGCAGCCGCTGTGTGGACCCTTCCGTCCTGGTCCCGTCCCGGTGTAAAACATCATTTTCTCCAACGTCACCAGACTGACACAGTTTCTGTTTTCGAGTGGGACTTTGAGGAACAACCTTGGATTAAATCATAAATCGCCAGCCATTATTTCCTTCCATTGCTCATGATTTTCCTGCATTAATATGCCAGTTTCATGTGAGCAGGATAGACTACAGTGTATACTGGGTCAAATACAACATTGTAAAAATATGCATTGATCTCACACCTCTTACACTTAGTGCACACTTTTGGTTGGTTATTTTTAAAAGTATTAAATTGTTTAGTTTAAAGAACATGCAAAAACAGTATCACCATACCACCTCTCTCTGGCTGCTTTGAGTATTGCCTGTACTTTAAGCACTGAATGAAAGAAAACGAGCCCAGCTGCTTAGTGCCGTTGTTTTAAGATGCATAGATGTATAGACATTCCAGCCTCATTTGTCTTTCCTGCATTTCTGAACATCAGAGAAAATTCAAAGTGAAAACCTTTGAAATGGAGATGCTCTTAAATGTGCAGATAACGGTGTTTGCTCTTATCGCAGTGGTAATCTGCTCGATCTGTAACCACTGTATGCGCAAGCCTGATGTCATGACTCACATTTGTCATCATATTTGCAGTTAAAGCAAAAAAAGGGGGCTTTCCTCCTCAATTAAATATCAGTTCTCGCTATCTGTTAAAATAAGATTCTATTCCCCCCCCCCCCTTTAAACTCAGCAGATCCTCACCCATTTAACTTTAAAGTGTCTTCTAGTCACGGTCAAAGCAAAAATCAACCACCTTTTAAACTGTGAGACATTGCAGAGATGGGGTGACCACTGTCCCCCAACCCCCATCCACACACCGTTTGGCCGCCAGCACATTGAGAAGCCGTCAGGATGTCTCAGGGTGACCTACCAAGCCATTTAGAATAATCAATACTCACAGTCAGCAGGCCAGCAGAAAGTGAGGTAGCCTGTGAAATCATGTCAGAGTGTTACACTGAGACCTCCAGTTCCTTGGGGGTGTTTGTATGCAGTCCTTGGTCCTCAATGATCCTCGAAGACCTATAACTCTTTACAAAGACATTTTTAAATGTGTTGTGGACGTGGTTTAAAACACGACACTGCATTAGCCTATAACGATTCTTCCCCATCGTGGTTTTTTTTTTCCTCCACAGTTGTTCATTCCTTATTAGTGTTTTCATTCCCTTCAGGCTGCATTTAATTTCTGCAGTTTTCGTACCACTCTAAGCACATTTGCTGTTGGCGCTCGATTCCCGAATCGCGGCGAAAGCCGTGCTCATTTTGACCGTAATTGAAGACATCTGGTAGGAAGCCTTCGCTCTAAATTGCACAGCACGCCCTACGGCACCAGACTCGCCACGACGCATGACTGGTAACGGAAATGTGCTCAAGCCAGGGCCTAGATCCTTTGGGACTTCAAGCCTGTCCTTCATGGCTAGTCTAGACCCACGTGCGGTCTGTGCCCCAGGAGAGCAGGACGGACAAATGTGACAGGGCAGAACAGGCTGGCTGAAAGCATGCGTGTGAATGTCAAATGACGGAAAACAGCATCGTGCCAGGCATGGGAACTGCAGTAGTGTATTGTAACAAAAAGCAAATTATTTTCTACCCTTTTTTTGATGTTTTTTTCTTATAAGCAGTTCATGGTAGTTTTTTTTTTTTTTTTGATAAGGTGTTTTTTACAAACACTCTTGCTAACGTTATGTTAATGTTTTTCTGTTTAAATTAGTGTTTGTTTCTTCATGCCAAGACCTCCAAACTAGCCTGAGTGGCCAGACTGTTACCTCTTAAGAAATTCAACGAATGACTCCAACGAATGATCGCCTTTATTGACTCCATGGTTGCACCGAGTACCTATCTCGTCTCCTCACAGTGCTCAGTGGGAAATGTTTGTTATCCTTATGGACACATCAAAAACCTGAGCTGTCTTATATCTCATTGCACTGGTTCGTTTTCATTTTCCCAGACAATGTGCTGGGAAACTTGCATTCAATGGTATCAGAATCAATTTCTGAGTGAATGTTGTAAAAATCGTAACGAACACCAGTGCTGTACTGACTGCGGCATCCCTGTTGGCTGCTGGGTATTAAACGCATTTAGGAGATGTGCCCATTATTATTCTGCTGGTTTCGAAGCAATAAAGCAGGTGTTGGCTCAGGGATTATGTGTGTGTCACAAGAATGACAAGGCAATAAATTGCTGCTTTGCAATGTCGATGCTTTCAAGGCACTTCAAAAATGCTTCCAAAGGAAGTCAGTAATTTATCCTTTATTCACACCATAAATCATAATCGGATGGGGTTAATTCATTTGAACTGAAATTTTCCTCACGTATTTTACGACTGGGAAACACGACGGCGTGCAGCTTGGCGCCCTCTCGCGTACCTTGCCGACGTGCTGCCGCCACTGAGCCGGTTTTATGGTTTTACAAGAGCGGCCGTGCTGTTTTGTTGCGGGAAAGCAGTAATGGCCTCTGCGGCTTGAGAACATCCTGCTGCACATCTTGGTCGTGCTCTGACTGCGACGCACCCTCTCCGCACAAAAAGAAATGCGGCTCTTTCTGACAGTACAAGTGTAATTCCCAGCTTGACAAGTCCAAAGCTTTTATTTTGCCATACTGTCCTGTCCTTATTTAAATCATTTATATAACGTGAGGACAGTGCAGAGAAATAAATCTGGAGATACTGTTCAAAGGGAATACGTTGAACAGAATGTACACAATTTTTGAAGATGTTCCATGAGGAGGCTTGTAGTAGCACGCCGGTCTGAACACGCATGACGGGAGCCGTGAGCACGGCCGCCGGCTTCCATAGCGGTTTGCACGACGTCCGAAAGCGCCATTTGCCGGGAGGCCTGTGAAACCAGGAGATGAGTCACAGAAAGCCGTTATTAATGCCCAGTAGAGCTTGAAGGCGCTGTCGGGTCGGGTTTTTATGGCTGGACTGCTAAAGTAAGCTCGCAGCAGGTACACGGTACCACATTCCATGCTGGAGGGGTCAGAAACGGCGCGGGGAAGGTGGCCGCGTGCCTCTGATCGAGATTACCACCCCGTAGCATTCAGAGAGATCCAGACGCCATGCTGTCGATGCGGTGGGAAGGTGCGGGCTGTTGCCGGCAGATCATTCACAGTGTTAAGGCCTCCCCTGCCAAGCCAGGGCTGTTTGCCGAGCGCATGCAGTGAGCAGACAGGAGCCCAGCATGAAGAACGCGTTGTCGTGGCGCCAGCGGTCGACACGGGGAAAGTGACTTGGGTTTGACGGGTAGTTTGACATCACAGCTGCTGGCTATGGCTCCCTTCAGCTTTGTCTGCCCGGGACAGACAGGTGAGCGGGGAGGATAGTACCGCTAGATTATTTTTAATGGGGTGTGGAGGCAAAAATGAGGGCAGTTTTCCACTGATTCAGGCTATAACTATCTCTGCGAATGCTTGCGGCCAGTGAGTCATCCAGTGCCAGACTATTCTTGCGGCTGCTAGGTTGGTATCTTACATTATTACATCCACATCGCCTGCTGTAAAGCACACGGTGCTGCTCTCTGAGTTTTGCTCTTAGAACTACTGCCCACCCACATACATATAGACAGGAAGTGAGTCTGATATGGGAGTTTGGTCTTTTGGGTGGCTGCTGGCTAGTCGTCCGAGTTCAGAACGACGAGTGAGTGATGCAGAGCTGTCACATCCAGAAGACTGATGCATGCGAAGCACTGCGGTTTCATCGCATTTTGTAATCGTGACACTTTATTGATCCCTTACGGGAAAATTCTCTTTTCACCTACCTCATCTTGCTCTCCATGACACCCAGACACATATATGGGTTAAAGGCCTCGCCCAAGGGCCCACAGACGTGACTTTTCTGCTGAGCCCAGGCTGAAACCGGCAACCTTCCGATGACAGACACGGAGGCTTAGCTCACTGAGCCACATGCTGCCCCTGTCTTTTTCTGAGACGGCGGTCCATTTGCTTGTGGAAGAAGGGGTCCGCCAGGCAGTGACAGGATATGAGGGCCCAGGTTCGGCCCGGCTGATCATGTGCCATTGGTGTTCTTGAACCATCCACGCCACTGTGGTTTGTGTGGGGACATCAGCCCTGAAGCAGTTTAGCCGTATCGCTTATGAGCTTAGAATCCCAGACAGCAGAACTTCTCACATACTTTCAGGAACTCGTTACCAGAACAGGCTGGTAACTCAGCCTGACAAAGGTCATCTGATATTGTACAGCTTGCTGCCATTCTACCCTGGCACAGGCCCCGCGTTTGTGTCCTTCTGGCCTGTTGTGTCTCCTACTGCTCTCTGATTGATTGCTCACTGGTCCTTTTATCCAGTAGCCTGTTTTCGTTTGTCATGATCCCTGTAATCACATCTGAAAACAGTATCCCCGGAAGTCAGGTCATCATTTTCATTTATGCAAAGTGGGAACAATAGATTCATGGAGTTGGTGTCTTAGACTTCTACAGCAAGAAGTAACCCATATACGCAAAAATACGCCTATGTGTAACAAGAGTGTAAACAAAACACTTCCAACCAGTTGTTCAGACTGTCTCAAGACAAAGATTTCACGCAGGAACAAGTATGCAGAATTTAAGGAGACATGGTTCACTGCTTATGCAGTAAGTGCATTCAAGTAGATCTGGAAAATATTTACTCTGGAGCTGAAGGGAAACACTGTGGACGAGGCGAAGAGGATTTTAACTGCATCCTCTTTGAGTTCAGCCTCTCATTTGACTATTAGTCAGCAAAGGCGGCACACAATCCATGAGTCATAGGCCATTATAGCTGAATAAACCTCACATTTTTGTGTGACACTCACAAGGCTGTACTCTGTGCTCTGGGTTACAGTGCCGGAGAGTTTCCCAGGTCTGGGCAAGCCAAAGAGGAAGTTTCTGGCCCTGGAAAAACAACGGCCTTTCCTGTTCAAACAGCGCAGTTTCTGGTTCCATGTGTGTTCCATGGCGTTTGGATTGATAGACCCTCCTATTGCTACACTGGAGGCCTCCTTGGGGGGGTGGGGGGACCACATATGGGCAGACAGGTCATAATGGGGTTTCTGTGCTTTGTCACTTTGCCCGGGGGGTGCGTACAGAACTCGCCTCCCCCCCCCATCAGTAGAGGAAAGCCACTTCGCTGTCTCTGAAACAAACAATTTTCAGTCTGCCTTCGCTGAACTGATGGACTTAAATGGCTGTTAAAAGGGACAGACTCCTATTCCTCTTAAGCAATGTTGCAAAGTGCATGTCTGTGGGCCTCCTGCCCCCAGCACCAGCAGAGGAGAGTCGTAAAATGGGAATGGCAGCAGAACACGGACAGTGAAGCCTGCGCCACCTGTATTCCCTGATGATACTTTCATGTTCTCACAATCAGCCCTCATACAAGGCTCACCTGTGCTGTTGTGTTTCTGTGATCTGCAGACACAAATGCTGGCAGGATGGCCGCTTCTTTAGGGTTGGTCCAGCTCTAATGAGCAGCTCATCCATGCCCTTCGCCTGTGTATTATTACCAGTCCGAAAAGGCTGATATCTGTTGTTCTGTTGACTCCCGTAAAAGCTGTCAGACCCACCGTCTGGTCCCTTTGTATTCCTGACCACTTCCTGACCACATGAAGTCCCTCGTCATTCTTGTCCGTCGTTCTTGTCAGCTTTTCCTCTCTTTGTCTTCACACACTGTCTTGACTCCCATAATCCTTTGTGGTTTGGTCCCTTTGCAGCTGTGGTGTATTCCTCTTCGGTTCACAAAAAGCACACTTACACACAAGCACAGATGGCACTCGTTAAACCCACCCCCCTCCTGCCTCCCACCTCAGGGCGTGAGCGGGATGTCCGTGGATGAGAAGCCTGAGGCCCCCATGTACGTGTATGAGTCGACGGTCCACTGCGCCAACGTGCTCCTGAGCCTCAACGACCAGCGGCGGCGCGACGTGCTCTGCGATGTGACCGTGCTGGCCGAGGGGAAGGAGTTCCGGGCGCACCGTGCCGTGCTGGCCGCCTGCAGCGAGTACTTCCTGCAGGCCCTACTGGAGCAGGCAGACAATGAGCTGGTGGTCAGCTTGCCAGAAGAGGTACGGCCGCACGCTCAGAGCCAGCTTCACGCACGCACACCCACCTCAGTGACTTTCATCTATTACTTGAAAAACCACCTAACTTCTCCTGGTTGTAGTTAGGGTTAGCCAGCAGTGACATGGTACAGAACTCCATCCTGAGAGTTAGGAAGGGGGTTGTCACACAAGGGAGAAATTGTACAAGTCAAACTAGTGTTTCTCAATCTGGTTTTTGGGGACTTGCAGACAGTCCATGTTTTTGGTACTGGGAGCTGGGAGGGAGCAAAAATGTGGACTGCTGTGGGACCCCGAGAACCGGGTCGTTGGAACGTTGGGAAACACTTCTTTAGACCAAGGGTCGCCATTAATCGCGATCAGCATGTTGATGAAGGTTGGAGACCACTGCTTTAGACAAGCAGAGCCCTTGAGCAGCTAAGTTTACATGGTACCATTCCTGGGTATGTGAATTAAATATAGCTTGTGGCTGAAGGTGTTTTTGCAGAAAATCAGGCTGCAGGCAATGTCCCTTTTTGTCATGCGAGTCACGCTTGTGTGAGAGAACTCTCATGACCAGCCCTCCAGAAAGCATGACACATAATAGAGGACATTCAGGGGCCGGTTGCGAGAGTCATTCTGTCATTTCTTAAACTTGAACGGGCCATTTAAACTTAATTACATCCACTGGATACGTAAATGAAAGATGACCTGGCAAGATGGATCAAACCTGCTTTCGCTCCACGTGTAGCCATGGTCAGAATGAATGGCGTCCCAAAAGTAAATCAACTCTTTCCATGATCTGTCACAGCATCTCCCAGACTGGTTCTCCTGTCTGTAGTGCGGTTGCCAGATTTTATTGGTAAGAACAAAAGCCTCATTAAATGATCGGTCGTACAAAACTCTGAACAACTTGGCAGGCTCATTGAAAAAAGTTTGGTTCAAGATCTGGTCAATGAAAGATCTGTGTATTATCATTTTTAAAAACTTATATTATCGTCAGCACCACCTTAACGGCATGGTGGCAGTCAAATGAAGTTCTTAATTACAGCCTTTCACCATCCTCTCATACCTCATTATGGCATAACCCTATGTTTTTGATTAAGCAGCCCGGGTCAGTTATTGAGTGATGGACTGTTCATGACTTTAAACCACATTCAAGTGTAATATAATACACCAAACCAGTGCCATTTCCAATACCTACAACTAGGAATTAGGAAAAGATTATTAGAAATGTTAATAATTAGAGCCCTTCTCTTTGCCTAAAACTGCAGCCTTTCAGACCTTCAAATTTATTAACTCTTAGTGTGTGAATTTAAATTAAAATCAGTTCCCGTGTACAAATGGCTTTGACTTGAATAACCTCCAATATTGCATAAATTGAAAATGCATACGTAGAGTTACGTAATTCAGGACCAAAGAGTAAAAGTCCAGACCGGGATTTTATTTCAACCAACCAGTGGAGTATAAAAAGTCACAGTCATTAAGTACTCAACTGGTTGGTTGAAAGAAATTCCCGGTCTGGACTCTTACACTCGGGTAATTCGGGTCCAAACTCAGTGCATATGTGATAACATCTTTATGACATGTAATGCTAAAATCCATCAAATACAGTGTAAAGTCATTCAAAGGATACACATTACTGCTGAAAAGCGCTGCAAATGGGCAGTGAATCCCAGGAGATGACTATCTCCACGCTGAGTGGCTTTGCCCACAAATTGAAGCAGTTTATCTGGAGGCCACAGGCAAGCCAGCAGAGATCTTTAGCTTAGTGTATATTCCAGTAGGGCCCACCGCTGCTTTACTTGGAGACATTTCCATGTTATAAACACCTGAACATTTCAGACCCATCTATCCATTCATTTTCTGTAACCAATTCAGGGTCACAAACTCCACACACACAAAACCCTGGTCCCAGAGGTGCCAGACCACAGCGCTAACCACTGCACTACCGTGCCACCCGCCATTTCAAATCCTTCATAGTTATATCAGTAACTATTTTACCTTTTAGCTGGAGAGATGAGGAAAACCTGCCCACAGATCAGAGGCTTTTGCTGTCCACCTTAAGTTAGATAGTTAGAGATGGTCTTTTAGCCGTTACCTTTAACATAATTATCTGTAATCTCCTTTCTGAGCTCCTCAGACAGCTCTCTCCTTTGCTTTCTCTGGTCCATGTTCAGTGTGATGCACACAGTGATACCAAACAACACAGCAGCAGCTTCTGTCCCTTTAAATAGGTTGAATAACTGATGAAAAGCTTGAAGGCACCTGTGATGCTAATTAAGGTTAAACTCTTAGTTTGAAACATGACTATAATCAAGGATAAATAGTCTCTTTAGGGGCACCAACAAATCTGTCCATACTATGTTAGCATCTGTTTGTAAAATTCACAACAAATCATTTCTTTTCACAGTTTTACTGGTTTATTGTATCACATATAAAGGCTTGCAGGGATACCTCAGATCTGGTAATCCAGATGTGAAACCGAGATCCTGACATCTTCCGAAAGTGTAAGGGAGGGACCCCGATGTCCCGGCTAAACTGCCCACAGCGGCCCTTTCAAATCTGGCCTCCTAATCCTCCCCTATATCTAACTGGTGAATTCTCTCCTGCCCCTTCACCACCTTAGCTACTGTGTGGTGAGCGTACTGGTGCAGAATGGCTGCCGTCGCATCATCCAGGTGGGGGCTACACAGTGGTGGTGATCGAAGTGACTCCCCATGGGTTCTGTGTAGCACTTTGGGTGTCTTGAAAAGCGCCATATGAACGTAACGTTCATTCATTAATGCGGACATGGAAGTAAGGACCTAGGTGACCACATGATGAGAGAACCATTTGGGTGTTAGTTTAATTTAAAGATAATTGTAAGGAAAATGAGGTGACATATTGCTAGAGAAGCAGACAAAGACTTATACTGCACTACCTGTGTGTAATTAGTACTATTACCTCAGTATCTCGTGTGTTAAGAAAAACAATCATTATAATTGATTCTGTGTATCAAGCTTTATGTAAAAATATTTTGAATGTCCTGTTCTGGCGCAGCAAAGCGCACACACACATATAATGCACACACACACAACCATGTACATATATTATGCTGGGCGAGCAGCGAATCAGGTAGCACTAACACGCTGCAACCAGAGTGAAACCTGGCACTCACACCATCACCAATTAGCACCTCTCCCAGAGTACCGCTGCGTGTGGTTTGCCACCCTGATTAGCGCCCTCTCAGTCATTATCCTCTCGACACAACCCTGCCTTCCCAGCGCACCTGCCACGCGATTAGCGAGGATGCTCGTGTGTAAGTCAGCCCAGGGGGTGCACGCGGAGTGCTACCGCGAGTGTCGCCGCACGTGGAGTGCTACCGCGGGTGTCGCAGCGCATGGAGGGCCACCTCAAAGCCGCAGCTTCCGCTGAAAG
The DNA here is from genome assembly GCA_026779585.1 of Mormyrus proboscirostris. Classification (NCBI taxonomy): domain Eukaryota; kingdom Metazoa; phylum Chordata; class Actinopteri; order Osteoglossiformes; family Mormyridae; genus Mormyrus; species Mormyrus proboscirostris. The sequence continues at coordinate 2,438,698 of JAODKF010000045.1, read as the reverse complement.
CTGCCGGTCATCATATTTTGTGGGAGAAGGCCCTCCTCCCCTTTTTATTCATTATTTCCTCTGTATGGATTCCTGTCACCTTAGGGGTAAACTCACTGTATAGAAAACACAGCATTATCTTTAATGCAGTCTGCTTCTTGTTAATTATTCATGAGCCCTGGCAGATTTCTGCTGTCAGGGTTGCCTTTTTGTTATGGTAGGGTAAGTATTGCTTACCGTGGACAGTAATCACGCCCTGCCTCCTGTCTGAGACAGTAGGGGAAGTAGCTAAAGAGGCACAGAGATGTGTGAAGAGTTGTCAAAATATATAATGCAGCATTTCCTGAACATATATAGAGGATGTCTGTCTTTTAAGTTTATATCTGAATCGGTCACCCCATTTGCTAAATCTGTATACACGCTGTTCTTTTTGCTTTTGCTTAAAGCTGACTGACCAGAAACCAGTAAAACGGAAACAGAAATGTTATTCTTTCTGTTTTAATACATTAACACGTGATCTCCTGCAGAGGCAGGACTGGCTTCTGTGTGCCGGGCTTCTCACCAGTACATTTCTCCCTTGAATCGTGGCCCTCCAGTGTAGATTGTGCCTCCGGAAGCTTTTGCTTAGCATACAGCTTCTGTCTGACTGTGGGCGCACGCTGGCGCTCCACCACGCCGCCGTTATCAGCCGCAGGATTCCTCCTGTCCCCGTCACCCTTGGCCCAGGCGTCGCATGCCCGCCGTTCTCTCACCTTCCATTGTCATGACTCTCCCGGCCTGGTGTCCTGTTACTTCCCCTCTTCCTTGCAGGTTAGAGGTGTAGGAATAAGTAGGGTAATGAGGAGTGGGCTTTGGGGTTGCTCGGCCCGTTCCCACCAGACCCCCGGAGCGCGGTTCCGCTCGGTTGCAGAGGACGTGTCCCGTCGCGCTGTGAAAACCGGCCTCCGGGCCCCTGGTAGCTGACCACACCTATACTGGGCGGCAGATGCAGAGGGGAGCTGAAATGTCAAGCTGTCTCCCCCCCAAGCCGGATCGCCTCCCAGGCGGATGACCTTGACACGTGCGGAGCATGTAGGGGGGGGTGCTGGTGACATCATGGCCCTGCAAGTGTTGAGCTAGGGGCTGTTCACTCAGGTCGCTATGTAAACAAGATCGGACCGCTCAAGCCGCTAACAGTGGCTGCTTTACTGTCAGGGCGGGCCGGGGCGTGGCTTCCTCGCAGTGGTAGCACAATGCGCTTGTTTGGGGGGGGGGGGGGGCTTTATGCCACTGCTCGCCAAGGAGGCCCGTTATCATCCAACAATCCAATCAGGCAGCACCTCAGACAGCCTGCTGCTCTGCCAGAGAAAACTTCCAGCAAGTCGCCGTGGAGATGATGAAACTCCGTGCAAGCACCCCGCCTCGTTTGCCCAGCAATCTGCCCGCATTGCTTCTCCCGTGGCCACTTGCGCCCCCTTGTCAGGGCTTCGCCCAGGCCCTCGACATGTCACTGGCACGACGCCGGTGGTAATGCCACCGCGCTCCTCAGTGCGGCTGTGTGTAGCACAGAGGGAGCTACGCTGCCCCTCTCTCCCTCTCATTGTCATTCAGGAGCTGAGCCCCTGGGAATAGCTTTCCAGCTCATTGGCATGGAGGCGTTACGTGCCATTAGAGCATGTGTGCTGGGCATGACTGGGAGCAGGAAAAGGCTCTGCAGAGCTGAAGCTGATGCACAAATTTCTGCATCCCCAGTGTCTCCGTTCAGGTGTCCGTCCTGTTCTGTTTACTCTCATGATCTAATTGGTTTGTTTAGTACACATGTGTAATATAGACAGCTCTGCTCTGACCTCAGTCTCCCCACCCTGGAAGTGTGAATCCTGCCTGGAGTTTGCATGCTCTCCTCTCTGTTGTGCCAGTTTCCTCCTGTGGTCCAAAGACATGCAGATAGACTAATTGGCATCTCTAAATGTGTGTGAGTTTGTGTGTGCGTGTGTGTGTGGTGGTCCAGGTATACCTTACTTTGTGAGAACCAGATGTCCTCACAATGTGATAAAACACTGTTATATTGATGTTGGGGTGACCATTTTTTTGTTCCCCACAAGGAGAAACTCAGTTTTTAATAAAATTCTGACTGCAATCAAAAAACTAAAATGTATTTTGTTTGGTTACTTATGGTTAAGGTTAGGACTGGGTAGGGGTTAAGATTGTCGAGTTGTAAATAAGGTTTTGCCCATAGAAATAAATGGACGGTGCTCACAACGGTGTGAGTACAGGTCTGTGTGTGTGTGTGTGTGTGTGTGTGTGTGTGTGTGTGTGTGAGTGCGCGCACCCACGATGGCCTTGCATCCTGTCTCGGGTGCCCCCCTGCTACCTGGAATAGGCTCCAGGCCCCCCCCCCCGGCACCCTTGCTCAGGATACACAATAGGAAGATGATTAGGTGTCTGTAATGTTCCGGTATCTTCCAGTCAGATGTGTTTCAGGCGTGTTCCTGCATGGGGAGCAAGAAGGGTCTTTAAGGTTTTCTGTCACCTTCTAGCTGTTTGAGAGTGCCAGCAGGGGGAGCTGTACACGAATGAGGCAGACACCCCCAGGGCACAGAGATGCCGTGTGTCGTCCCCCCGGCCGGCAGGATCCGGCTATGGTACATTTAGAGGCATTACACAGTACGCATCTCTGATCCTGCCCTTTGCCATGATTCGATCTCTTAAGGTCCCGCACTCCCCAAAGCTTCTATTTTTCCTGGGGCCCATGCAGTTCAGATCCTGTTCCATCATTCCCCGGAAGCCTGGTGTGGCATTTGCTTGCGGGAACGAGACTTTTGGAGGCCCAGCTCCTCTGCGTAGGCGTTAAAGGTTTGACTGCCAAGGCCAAAAAAAGTCGAGGGCCTTGTTTGTTTTGAAATCAGTCTCCGTGAAATCCCCAAACAGGCCTCAGGCAGCTGCAGCACACACTGAGTCTTTGCCAGACTCGCCCGAATGTACCTTTCCACTGGGATTTTGCGGGGTTCCGACGAGCCTCCTGCTGAACATTCCAGGGAAGTGTGTCAGGCTGCCGGCTGGCTGCATCGGGCCGTGAGTGTCAGTCAGCTCTGCACTCGGGCTGCGCTTTTCCCACCGCGCGCAAGAAGCCACTCTGTTGTCATGCACACCGCACTCTCGTTTAAAATGTGTGGCGTGAATCCTCCAGATCCAGCTCAAATTAATGAGCCATTTCTGCCACTAGGAGGCGAAAGGCCATCGTAAGAGGTGGAAGGGGGTAGCATTCCAGTGTGTGCTCGCCAAGGGTCTTGGCAGCGCTCCCAGGGACGCCCGTGTGAGTCGTGGGGAGCGGCGACGGCATGGTTGGGCTGGGCTCGGCGTGAGCGTAAAGCGGCCCCGATCTGTCACCGTGATTAATGTGGCCGCCGCCTCTCTTCATGCAGCCAGCACCGTTGGGCAGTATAACCTGTCCGCTAATGGCTGCGAATCGCCCCCGATATTCTACTCCCGCCTCTCTGCTTTTTTCCATTTCTTTTCTTGTTCTCTGGTGCCCTTTTTTGTTTGATATGCCTGTCTAGTATGGATTTTTTTGTTGTTTTCAGCGCCTGTCCCCGCACCCTACCCCCCCCCCCCGTCGCGATCTTTCATGTAGCCATTGGTTGTAACAGTAGTGCATATGGTGTGGGGAAGGGGGGGCACACAGCGATGTGCCCCCGCAGGCAGCAGCTGCTGATGCAAGCTGAAAAT
>JAODKF010000045.1:2423541-2434914 GCA_026779585.1 Mormyrus proboscirostris | reverse complement strand
ATATATATATATATATATATATATAGTGTGCATCTGCCAAATATTCTGCCATGTCATATTGTCTGATTCTGTTTAGCTACATTTTTCTGATGATTTTATCCAAAACATCTTAAAATGAAAGCTTACAATTTACATACGCCCCCCTGAGACTTGAACCCACAACCTTTGGGTTTTTAGTGTGAAGCTCTATTTGTTGTACTACAGGACCCTCATTTTTTCACTTTTTTAGACAGCTGGATCCTGGGCAGAAACTGCACTATGTTTTTAAATATTTTAGAGAAATAATATGATAGATCACATTAAATTAGGTGTATTTACTGCTTATAATATCTTAGTGATGCCGGGATGGTTAACCTTTAATCACCTAATTATAAAAGCATCTAGTTATAGTAACAATTTCTCTGTCTTTAGCTGTCTTTTTGTTCTTGAAAGTTCTGATTAGAAAATTCATTGCTGAATTGAGGATGGTAGCGCGAGATCCATTTTAAAAAAATTCCGGTATTTATAAGGGGTTGAGGACAATGGATCATGCAGAGTCATGCCAAATACGTATAAGTGACATATATTATTGTTAATTAAAAAATTAGTATTTGCTTTGAAGAAGCCGTTTCTATCAAAACTGAAATCTGTAACAATGTTAGGGTTTTGAGGGTTTTACAATGGTTCTTTAGACATGTTGCCGATCTGACACAGAGGGACTAAAGAATTAGTGGCTGTTTGGGGTTCAGGAGAACAAATGTGGCCATTCATCTCACATTGCTGTGTCAGAGATGCTCCTCATTAGCCTGACAGGCACAGATAGAATCGAAGACCCCAACGGAAAAGCACACTTTGTCGAAAATTCCGATACGCTCAAAGTATTACAGTGCAGGGTTTGTTATGGAAACAGCGGCTAATCGTAGGTAGTATTTACTCTGAGATTCAATATTTCCAGAAGCCAGTTAGACACTGATTTGAGAGTTTATACGAATGATGCCTCGAATGAATATCTGCTGACGTTTTTCAGTCTGTGTTGAAAAAAGAAAAACGTAGAACAATGAACGTGACCGTTCCTGCCAAGCTGAGCCATTAGGTCATCGGGAGGAGACAGTTGTACTGAGAGTGCCTTTGACCCATGTACTGTTTCTGGGTAACGGACCAGAAAAGCCATAAAGCTCATAAAAATACAAATAATTAACATGACTTCCTTTTTTTGTGAGGATGACTGTTGTTATATGTTTTTAGTATTAACAGGATCAGCATGCAGAAAGTATGGATGATTCATGGATTCTGTTCAGATTAAGGAAAATGAATCATAGTTAATATTCTTTTGGTGATTTTTTTGTACTTCATTCAAAAATATTTGCAAATAACAATCACAAGGGGAAAGTAAATGCTGATTACATGCACACACACACATCTCCATTCACTTCTATGGGAAAAACTCTAATCCCAACAGTGACACCCTTAACCCCTACCCATCCCTAACCTTAACCATAAGTAACCAAACAAAATGCAACGCTGCCATTTGTATTGATTTTTTGTTTTATTGCAGTCACATATTTTATTTTTTTTATAAAAATGAGGTTATCCTTCTGGGAACCAGAATAATGGCGCCACAACGTTAAACATTACCGATTTTTATCAAATTGTGGAGAAGTCTGGTCCTCACAATGTATTACAAAAATGCACACTCACACATATATTTCTATATATGGATGGATGAATGGATGGCTGGATGGATGGATGGATTCTATATGTATAACATGTACTTTCTCGCTATGATATAGATTTATATTTAAATAAATATTTAAATTATCCATTCATTCAGCTATGCGACTTAAGAAATTTACGATACATGCAACACTCATCAGAAGTCCGTATAGCCTCGTTTGCACCTCTTCATCAGTCAGCTGTACAGAAATCCAGAAAGTGAACGTTTTTATTGAGTGATTTTATCGTGGATCTTGGCTTTCTGTGATACATTTTTGCCTAGCATGGAAGCGCGGTTGTAATCTAAAGTCTAACTTATTAGCCCTTTAAGGCTGCATCAGGGCCCCTATATTTACTCGCAGCTTTGCATTTTTGGATGTCGCTGAGGGAATTTTCAGATCTGTCCGCCTCTGGGGATGTCAGGTGTGTGATCAGCTCTGATGGGACTTGTTTGTAGAATGGTTAGTCTGGTTTTTGGTGATGCATGCTGAGGGTATTAGGCAGGGTTGGATGAGCAATATATTACGATTATGTTTTTTTTTTGAAGTGGTATATATTTTGTTAACATTCTCTGAATTTAATCGAGATTTGGATTATTCATAATGAACTTCTGCATGAGTGATGACAGACATGTGAATGTCTTCGAGGGGTTTTTGACGTTTTCAGCATTCTTGAATCGGAAGGAATAGAACCCTTGGTCTCACAGCAGGCATAGTTAAAGACATGCAGCAGTATTGAATAATAAAAAAAAAAGCAAGATTAGTGGTTACTTCTTACTGTACTGATTCATATGGTGCGTTGTAATGATTGACGAGCCCCTTCCCGCCCCACAAACGTGTTGCGTGGGAAAAAAAAAATCTCCCTCACACACTCTGAACAAAATAACACTGAGTCTTATGGCAATCCCGTAGCTCAAAATATAAAGGCTGTCATGTGTACATAGAGCAGGTGTTGTCAGCGATCGTCAAGAGATTAAGTGAACCTGTCAACAGAGTATCAGGATATCGGTTTCCACAGCTACTCATAATTACTGGCATCATTTGTGACACAGGAAAACATATAATCTGAATAATTATTACCTTAATTTGTCAAAAGTACCATAACGTAGCATAAATAGTGTAAATCCTGGCTAATATCAACAGAAGATATCCATACATGATACCATGTATCCAGTACAGGGTCGTGGTGAACCTGGAACCAAACCAGGGGACACCCTTGGACGAGATGCCAGTCCATTTCAGGACACATACTCAGACATGGGAGTACCCAGAGAGAACCAGTGCAAGTACAGGAAGGAGGAACATGGGAACGTGTTAATGCCACATACACAGAACTAGGGGCAGGATTGACCCCATCCTGGAGGTGTGAGGCAATGTTAACCACTGAGCTACCATTCAATTCCAGATATCTTTAGGCAAAATATATACAATAAATCAGTTTATTCAGTTGTCTTTTTGCCTATCTCATCTTCATTTACATGCTTTATTCAAAGTGACATACAATTCAGAAAACAGGGTCAGGAAGTGTCTCAGGCATTTGGGTTTAAGGGTATTACTGAAGGGCTCAACAGTGAAACCACTCTGCTGACCATAAGATATGAATCGACAAACTTTTAATCTCAGATATGGATTCCTAACCAGCAGAGTCACACATCGGCCTCACCAAAGGGTTTATAATATTCACAGTGCACTCAGTTCTGTGCTTTGAATATCAACAAACAAATGAGTCAAGGATTTGAAGAAATGATGTGAGGTTTGGTGGAGCCTGATGGTCACGGAAAACATGAGCAAAAGAAGAGGGTTTAAGTATCAAGTTTATCTTGAGTACTGGAGCATTGCCAAGAGATTGATTCAGTTTTGAGTTTGTTCCAGCCAGTAGCAGGGAAAAAAATATATGATGCTGAAGCCTGCCTCTCCAGCAGCGAGCATCAATCACGCTTTCCAAGAACTGCTTCAGCTCTAAATGGAACTGGCTGTGCAGCAAGTAACCTGTCATTTCAGTCTGCTTGTTCATTGTGCTGCAAATAGAACGGCTTAACATCCAGGGCTCCTACGAGGAGGACCTCTGATCACGCGCAATATACTGGTCTGTGCTTTCATTGTGCAGCAACTGAATTCTGAAATTCATTCTGAAAGTGCGCTTCTTTTGGTCTTAAACCAATCCAGACCTGCTTTACCGTAATACACAGAATACACGTTGCTGCACACAAGTGCCGTAATGGTCAGTGAATTGGATCCCCCAACATCAAGCAGCCTCAACCCAAGCTGGCATAACCTAATTCGTGTCTTACCCCAGTGTTGCAGAGACTGGAGAAATTCCCCCTAAAAAATAATAATGGGAACAAAGAAGGTCTGTGTTTGACTCTTGGTGGCAGGATGACACAGTATTTTCCTGAGGGTGAATAATAGGCCAGCCTTCAGGCATCGTTATGGTGATATGTTTCATAGGCGGGTGTTAGAGATTGCCGACATCGTAACGGGGGGGATCGCGCCTTGGATCTTACAGCGTGTGTGTGTTTGGTTCTTTCCATAGGTCTCATGGCCTCACACGCACACTGCCGTCAACACCATTCTTGGGTATTTTGCTGTTCGAATACTGGAATGCAAGAGGGCTGACTCAATGCTTTGGTGAAATGCTGCTCTCGTGTGAAGAATAATGCAGTCCTAGTTGTACACCTCTGGTATACAGACTTTATACAGGGACGCTTACTACACCCTTGTCCACGATATTGGTAAGCACATGTCCCTACCATCCATACCCAAATCTACACCCTTGTCAGTCAGGGCTAATGATAATTAAATCTCATAATTTGCCCTTCCTGCAAAATCTCCCCCAGTTCCTTCCAGCTTTGACCAAGAATCTGGAATGAGATCAGGTCAACGTGGCAAGGAACATCATTTCCACGTTTCTCTTTGCTTTTTCTCTCAACTTGATGGTCAGGGTTAGGTTTTGAACTTTCAGACTTATTACACCCATAGCTTTAAACTTCAGAGCACATGTGCACATTCAAAGTATCTGCAGAGTCAGACCTGCAATCCGCAGTGTGTCATGTAGATGTACAGATTGGCACACGCCTCGTCGGCTGATTACTGGGCATTCCACTCCTGTTTGCACAACAGGAACAAAAGGAAAATCGTGCCGGGTAATTTCAATAATGAATTAATTTGCCATCCCTTGTGCGTTCTCTGAATCACTGACTCATCCAGAACACAAACAATAATTAAATCTAAGGCTCTGCATCCAGACGCACGGTGGCTATTTATGTAGCCGGATCGGTGCTGGGATCCTGGGGCGCGCCAAGAATTCATGCCGCTGTAGACCTAGCATGTAGCGTAGCCCTGTAGAGGCTGCATTGTGATGGTGAACAAAAGCAGACGACGGGGGGCGGGGCCGAGAATAATGGGGGCAGGCAGGGTTGGGATCAATATAAAAATGAAAAGCTGTATAGGCAGATGCTTAGGGGTCTGGGCAGGGCTGTCAAGACAAACAGAATTAGCTCCACCTCCTGGGCCTAGAGCTGTATTGGAACTGGTAACAATACAAAACAGAAAATACCGATTTATACCTTATACAGAGAATGATTGACAGGTCAAACAAATCCGTACTGCACTGAATTCTCCCTCTGGAGATGGAAGCAAGCCACATCCCTACCCACTCACATGCTCGTTTGGGCTATTGTCATTCATTTGTTTAGGTATGTGAAGCAGTTCTGGTTAACTAGCTATGATTATGCTTGCTTATTAACCATTGCTGATCCAAGTAACAGGACAAACTGATAAATATGTTATTTCAAGTTAGACAGGCTTCAGTATCTTAAACAGCACAAAATTCCTAGATGATCGGTTAGTGATTTTCAATATGAGGGAAACACTGCTTTTTATTACCATTTCAGGTGATCAAACATTTTCGCTCTGTCTTGTTGCAAAAGAAATGTCAGGAAATTCTTCAGTAGGTTTTTTTGGTAATATGTTCTAATGACAAATATCAAGAGAGAGCTCAGCTTAATTATGCCACAACAAACACATTGAAATCCCCATATAGTCCCGGACTGACACAAAAACCAAAAACCGAACATGCAAATGCGCTATGTGAAAGTGCTCACTCTCTCCTGGGTCACTGTGACCTGTGAAAGTGGCCTTTGGTGCTCTGTCCCACAACAGATTTTTTTTAGCATGTTTTTTTTTTTTTTAAAGGATTTCCTTTGCTGTGACATTAACACCACACACTGCATTTCCACCCCCAGGATGTTTCCATGTGCCTCAAGCCTCAAACTAGTTTTATTTGAAGGTGTAACATTGTTTCTTCCATTACCCATCGTCTGATATGCACTGTTAGGTTCCCCAGCCACCAGTATTGCAGTATTCTACATCTATTGATTGTCTTTACATGTTCTATTGGTTGACCTTACCTCTTTCGTCCTTATAAAATGACCAAATCAACTTGTCGATAACTGTGGAATTATAGTGTCTTCCATTATATGAAATGATATTTCTTTATTTGATTCCAATAGGAAAAACATACATTGAACACAGTAGATGCACTGTAGCATAGTAATGAAACCTGACCGATACAAAATGCTACAAAAATAACACTTTCCTTTCTGTTTAGCTAAGAATAGTCTATCATACGAATTGTGTTTGTTTCCTCAAAGTTGCGCGTCGCTAAGCAATTGTCATGATGAACCTATCGAAGAAATGCTCTTTCCTTTTCCTTTGTACTTAAAGCTAGCAGATATGTAAATCAATGTAAAGTTCCTCCTCTCGATTTGGCGACTTTAATTTGTTATTTGGATTATATTTATCCACCTTATTACAGAGACAGGATAGATGTGGAGGATTTTTGTTATTCTGCTTTGCCAATTTCCTTCCTTTAACAATGTGTATCTTATCATCTCACCAGGTATCTGTTTTGGCTTCAGTTTCGATTTTTGGGGCTATCCCTTGATTCTGTGGATTTTTCTTGGGGGGGTAATGTGGTTAGACTGTGGCTATCTAAATGTAAAACATGAGTCTGGCTCTTCATGTCTGGGTCTAACGCAGTCTGCAAACCATCTCTCCCATACGGGGTCTGCTTCACTCAGCATGACTTTGTTGGTGTTGTTCGGCACAGCATTTCAGGCCTGTCAGTGACGTTAACCCCAGGGAGATATGCCGTGGCCCAGTGTCAGACACCGTGGCCAGCGCCAGCAGCGCATGCCATGCGTGATGCAATGCACTTGACATGCTGCTGCTTGTTGTCCTGTTTCAGTCTGTCGATTTCTGCAACTTCTCCAAGCATTTATTAGTCAAATTATGAGTGAAATTGAAACTTTTTTGAATGAATGTGCAGGGATGGAGATGAGGTTTGGCAGGGATACTTTGGAGGGGATGGCAGTTCATCACAGGACATAGGCTCTCCTGCAAGATCACCATGAGCCTGTGTTATATAAGCAGTTATGGAAAAGGAAAGGATGGATGACTGTAGTTAATCTTGTACATTAATCTTCATGCATTTGACACTGAGAGAAATGTTTCACATTGGCACATGATCTGCGCATGGTCTCATGTACATCGATGCATAACTTTCTGGTTGTAACTTTTACTTTTTTCTGGCAGCATCACAGTTAAACGTGGGGTTTGCGTAGAGTTCCAAACAAACATCAACCCGCCCACGCTCCGATGCACATGCCCACGCAAACACCCTCACGCGCAGATTAGCAGGTCGATTAGGAAGTGGGCGGCCCTTTTCCTACGATCACAGTTAGCGCTTGACATTTATCATTATTTGTTAACCGCGTTATTTTTAGACATCAGCGTGCGCGTTAGCGTCCCCCGTTCGGTCTGATTTTTTTTTTTTTTTTTTTTTTACCGGAGCGTGAGAGGTGCACGTTAGGAATTTAATTTTACCTTCCCATGTATTTTTGGGGTCTATTGGCTTGTCTATTGGTATGTTCAGTCATTTGTTTAAATGCGTGCCCCCTACGCTAATCAACTTCGGCCGACCAATATTTCAGCGTGTCCGTACTTAAACAAAGACTGCACGTTGCTTAAAATTAAATGTTGCATATAAAAAAGCCATTTCCAGGCAATGTATATCTAGGAATAAGTTAAGGCAGCAGGTGGCGTCTTTAACGAGATCTTATTAGTGAAACTGTTATACATTATGCGCATAATTAGTTTATTTTCATTTCACCCTGCTAAACGTAAAGGATATTGTTATAAATAACTTGGTATTTCTGTCACATGTCTGTTAGTTACCATATTAAGCGCTGCTGTGACTCACTCTGGTTTCTGACCTGTGGGAAGTCATGATTCATGCAAGCAGCATTTAATCAGCCGGGACCCAAAATATTCTGGCACGCCGTCTTCACACTTATCGTCGTCAAACATGAAGAACCCTCCTTTCCGTTTCTCACTATCTGTTTCTGTCTGGTCTTTCTTTGTGGAATACGAGATTTTTGCTCTCTTGAAATCCCGTCGCTTGCTAAGTCTGAAATTGACCTGCCATGGCCCCCGAGTGGACGAAGCGGACGATTAATGAGCGATCTGTGAAGGTGTTTATCTGAGGTAATGCCCGATTTGCGCGCTTCTGCTGCTGCTGCAGGCGCGCGCTGCCTAACTCGCGCTTCTTACAGGAAGCTAAGCGCGTGCTTCCTCTGTCTGTCAGTTCTACAGTAACTTGGCTATTATATCGAAACGATTGTGCCTTTTTCTTCTTGTCACAGTGATTAAAAGACGCTAGTGCCACGAGCAACGTCTCTTATCTTGCCATTTCACCTGCAGCGGGTTATTAAAATTCAGAATAAAATCGTGTGACTTTGTATATCCCCGCAATCACACGTTGGTGCTTTTTAAATCCAGGTTTTGTTTTATGCAGGGTTTTCCCCTTGTTTCTCTGGCTACTGTCCGCCATGTGACTGACGTACTTTGTAACCGTTTGGCGGGGGAAGAAGTTGGACCGTTACATGAAAGTCTTCTGATTGGTACATGTTTTATTTCACCGTGACTCACTTGAAATGATTTGTGACAGCAAGTGGGTTGGAAGTTAGCAAATTGGCATTAGCTATTATAATATTTATCTGAATTGCATTCTTAGTTACCAATAAAGAGCACAAATAAATAACAGGCTTCTAAGACAACTGTGTCAGCATTGTGTCGTAAACAGATAAAATGAAAAGTGCAAATAATTGGCGTAAAACGTGACCTTCTGTGGGTTAAAGGCTATAGCAACCCACGCTGCGGTATCCCCACCAGCCAAGGAAAATGTGGCGTACCTCCTACATAAATCGTTTTCGCTAGACGGTTCCATCGATGCCTCACGGTTTGTATGGCCATGCACTTCTGCCCAGGGATCAGTCCCATGACTGTGATAAGAATCTGGCTGTTTCACCTCCTAGGATTGATAGAGGATGGCAGCTCTGCTGCGCTGTATTTTTAGTAGCCCGTGTGAAAGGCGCCCATTTACCATGCGCATCACGTTGGTCTGACGTGCATCCCTTCAGCTTGGCTATGCTCGGGCTAACTGACGCTGAACCAAGTTTAGGATGACCATGCAGTTACTAAGAAGTATGAAGAAATCAATGAAAATATTTGCACTGTAAAACTTTAGAAAATACCAGAACAATACCGTGTTTCAATTTTCATAAATAGGTACTGCATTAAAAATAAATTCAACACTAAAGTAATTATTCCATTGCTTAATAATCAGTTAAGCAATAATGTACAATATGCAGTACTTGTAAGCATAATCAATTTTTGAGAATGTTACTCAACAAAGTAAAGTTTAGTTTAACAAATCAACTAGACTCAGCTAAACTAACAAGGTTCCTGCCATGTCACGCTTCAAAGAAATCCCTGTTTGCTGGCTAATTGAATTTATTTATATTTATTTAAACATTTAATCCCGATTCACCTGGCTCAGCCTTGATGATTATAGACAGAATGTCATTCCAGCATTTTGTACTGTTCCTTACTTGGCTGTCATCAAGTGTAGGGCGTCAGGTATGGGAGATAAATTCTGCAACTTAGCCTTGCCCAGAGTGTGATTAGCATACCCTTTGAAAGGCACAACTCTGCTTATCCTTGACAACATTGCTGTTGGGTAGTTGACCTACATCTGCTCTAAAGTGACCTCATAAATATAAAAAGCAACTAATTTTTAAACCGATTCCAATTCACCACATTAAAACTTACAGTCAGCTGGGTATTATAGTGTGATGCATGTTGCAAATCAAGATTCTGCACTGGTGGATTATCTTTTGTATGATGGTGGACGGCATGTGGATTTGAAGGCAGGAAAGATATCGGAAAGAGACTGAGCAAAGCCCATTGTCAGCTAGGGCATGTGTAAAACTATGCAGGCTGTCCTTGCCCTCATGGAGGTTGCTGTTATATATATATATTCACTTGCCAAATTCATTAAATATCACTGTAGCTTAACATGCGGTTGTTATATTGAGACTGTGAGTTGCTGCTATTTGTGTTTGACAAATTGAAGTATTCATATCAGTCAGTAATGCACTGCTTTAAGATTACTGGTGCGTGTTTGATTTTTGATCTTATAGAATTATATTGGCTATTATTTTTACTTAAAATTGGTGTTGTTGACAGAATATTTATATCGGTCCTGCTCTAATAGGTGGATATTCGATTTTGTTGTTGCCACCTTGTATCAGACTTTCAGTAACTGGATCTCAGGCCTGATTGGCTGAAACGGATGCTACTTCTTTCATCGAACTTCAGGATTGGCTCCAGCGCTGGGCCATTAATGTAATTTTAGACAGGCAGGAAGACCTGTGTAAGTTTCAGTTCTTTATCAATCTCCCTTGGCTTTTCCAAATGTGTAGTAGCTCTCTTAGGACATCATCTGCAGGCTAGTTTGTAGAACCTGTAAAGACAGTTTAGTTTTATAAAATCTTGTTTTTTTTACCATTCAAGCACCTTGTTGGTTGTCATGGAACTGAAAAAAATCACAGCCTGAAACATCTTAATCTCAAAATCAACTTGATGTACCTAACGCTGACCTCATGAACAGTCTGCAGTGCTATATTCGATATTTTTGTACAGTACTGAGCACATTCCAACCAATCAGCATTGGAAACTTGGACTCTGCATTCAGGAGTCTTGGCACTCTGAACAGTCACTGAGCTTGACTTTGATTGCCTTAGTTGCTGTGCATGTTGTTTAAGATGGTATCTCAGTTAAAATGCCATTGTGTTTGTGAGATAGAGCACCATTGCTGGCCAGTCTCATTACAGTAAGTGTGAGGGACCCAATGCCCAATACAGGACAGCAGTCACAGGGTACATAGACATTCAGAATGCAACAGTGCCCAGCTCGCTTGCACTATTTTCTAATAGCTAAATGTATTTGTACATTTTGCATGGGAAATATAAATGCCCAGTTTTTAGTGCCAGTGTCCCTCACTGTTTGTCACTCTTGTGCTGTCATGCTTAAACTGCAATTTTGACATATTCTAAATTCAGCAGCTGACTGAAGTCACGACAGTCCAAAGGTCAAGTGTACACTCTTCTTATAATAAACAGTTACATCTTTAGTGGGCATTCCCCTGGATGAGTCACAAACTCATAATGGTACCTTGACAGTGTGTGTGTGTGTGTGTGTGTGTGTGTGTGTGTGTGTGTGTGTGTGGATTATGTTTATTTTACATTGTGGGGACCAAATGTACTCCACAATGTGATTA
>JAODKF010000045.1:2399966-2423441 GCA_026779585.1 Mormyrus proboscirostris | reverse complement strand
GTGTGTGTGTGTGTGTGTGTGTGTGGATTATGTTTATTTTACATTGTGGGGACCAAATGTACTCCACAATGTGATTAAAACTTTGACATTGTGAGGACCATTTTTCAGGTCCCCACAAAGATCTGTACATGCAGGCAAAAAGTTAAAATGCCAGAAGTCTTGTATATTGTTTAGTTACTTATGGTTAAGATTAGGGCTGGGTAGGAGTTAAGACTGTCATGTAACTTATGATTAGAGTTTTCCCCATAAAAATGAATGGAGAGTCCCCACAAAGATATAATTACAAACATGTGTGTGTGTGTGTGTGTGTGTGCGCGCATGCGTGTGTTTTATATCAATACAAGCTGCATTTGTTATGGACAATAAGTTTGAATGGCAAATTCCTATATGCTTTGTTTATTAGGCAGGATGCCTTATAACTGAAAAGAAAAACCTGATGCTGAAAATAAGTAATCAGGTCATTTGGAGAAGCCTGCAGGTGGCTTGTCTTTTGGCATGTTTGCCCCACTGCAAACAGCACCGACTTATTTTGGGGCTTTTTAATTAATAGCTGTTTGCATTGGTTCGAAGGATCATCCTTTTCGGTATCCAGAAGATGGATCGCAGGCCACCGCCAAGCTTGTCTGCGCTTACTGATGCTCAGCTGATCTTTAGCTGACGCTCGGACCCTCGGCACAGATTTGACCTGAGGGTCAGCTGCACTGGCCGCAGTTCGCAGTAAAACAGGGGCCGCATCTTCAGGAAACAGCTTCCAATGGGGGCGAAGCTTGTTTTTAACAGTTTCTAAACTCTTATTGCACTGTTGCATCTTACTCCGTCGCAGGTATGTGGGAATGCAGTGTAATGCAGTGTAATTATGTTCTTACACAGGCTGTGAGCATTGACTTGAGCCTGGGTTGATACAATATCTAATTAGAATACCGGCAGAGTGGACACTTAAAATAAAAGATCTCGCTTCAGCTTGGTGTGTTTGTTTTTAAAAAGCCACTGGCTGTAGAATTCAACTCTTTGTTGCTCGTTTTGTAATTGCTTACCTGTTGATGTAATTTCCTTTCATCGGCTATAATCGCTTATTAAGAAGACGGTCTCAGTGTTCTAGGAAGCCTGGGGTAGGTGGCAGGGGACAGTCTGGTCTGGGATATTAGTCCATTTCAGGGCAAACAGTTTTGCACACTATCATATTCTGGAAGTGATTTAGATGACTAAGTCTCTGTACCTGTGAACAGAAGGGTGCCGGTTCAAGCCCCAGCCTCAGCAGAATGGTCACATGCTTGCGGCTCTTGAGCAAGAAACCTCAGGGGCCTGGGGTGCTGCCTGTTGGCCAACCCCTCCCTGTCACCTCCTGTCTTGCTGTCACCAGTCTGTGTGTCTCATGGATACACAGCGCAACACCCTCCCACGCCAAAGAAAATTTCCTAATAACAATTAAAATTATACTATATATTGGAGTTTTGCACACAACCTGTGGTCGATTTTGTCAGCGGTCTTCTTGGAAATTCTGTTTGATGAGTGGAACTCTCCTGATTTGAGAGAAGAAAAGGGCAGAATTTGGCAGTAAGGGGGCGCTGTGAGAACATTGACAAGGCGTGGAACAGTGTGGCAGATTCATATCAGCATGTACTCAGAAGTTATGGCATGTAGTTTTAACCCAAGTGGAACTTTTGTTTTGTTTTTTTTTTTTATACCAAAAGAGGAGGCGCCACCGTGCCTCTTAGCTTGCTAGGTGTTCAGCGCCAAAGGAAGCATTTCTCTTCGCATTCAGAAGCAGCATGTGATGAGCTATTAGGATCTGTGGCATGCTGGAAAATCCAGGCAGATAACTTGAACACCCCCCCAGCCCCCAGACCCCTTTGGCCCACAAGTTTTTCATATAGAAACGAAGGAAGGTGACTGCGGTCTTGCTACGTGTCTGTATTCTCTTGCATAAGCAAGGAAACAGAGATAATCTGATTATGATTGTTAAATCTAACTAAAACTAACTGTTGCCTAATTAA
Organism: Mormyrus proboscirostris; assembly: GCA_026779585.1. Lineage (NCBI taxonomy): Eukaryota > Metazoa > Chordata > Actinopteri > Osteoglossiformes > Mormyridae > Mormyrus > Mormyrus proboscirostris. The sequence goes on along the minus strand of JAODKF010000045.1, from coordinate 2,421,447 downwards.
ACTTTGCATTATGTTGACTGTTCAAAGTGTGTGCCAGCACTATGGCGTGGGGAATTAAATTAAAGCATTTATTGTTAGAATGATGACAGGCCTACCTCAGGCTATATACAGGTAGGCCTAGTTAATTTGATTTGATAATACTGAAAGGATAAAAATATGGTGTCAGTAGAATGAAGGCAGTGATGTCATTCTTGATCAGTGAACCAGTCGCTGCCTTGTGCCGCCATTGGTCCACCAGCCAGCTGTCTTGTGCCCTCTTCAGCCAATCAATGGCTGCCTTGTGCCCCCGTCACACAGGGCGCGAGCGGAATGTCCGTGGATGAGAAGCCTGAGGCCCCCATGTACGTGTATGAATCGACGGTCCACTGCTCCAACGTGCTGCTGAGCCTCAACGACCAGCGCAAGCGTGACGTGCTCTGCGATGTGACCGTGCTGGCCGAGGGCAAGGAGTTCCGGGCGCACCGTGCCGTGCTGGCCGCCTGCAGCGAGTACTTCCTGCAGGTGCTCGTGGGTCAGGCCGAGCATGAGCTGGTCATCGGCCTGCCCGAGGAGGTACGTTGATCCGCTGTCACCCTGGCAACCTATCTTTTTCTGATAATTTGTTGTTTTATTATATATTCTAAATGATTGTGACACAAATTTATGAGTTACAGATAACTGACAGCATCTGAACCTTAGAACGGTCTGTCTCACAAGAGTACCGTACTTTTACACTCGTCGTAACTACTGTACTACTGTAGTTTTTACCCTAGAATCTGAGGCATGGAACTCTTCAGTGTATTTAATAGTAAAGGTTACATATTAAAATAGGGTTCTGGTATTTAACAGCAAAAGAGTCATGTACTCTTGTGTGTACACATCATTCCAGCTTGCTCAGTCATAAATGGGACCTGGATCATGTCTCAGGACGCAGATAGAATTGATGTCCATATAAACTCGCACAGGCATGTTACGGGAAACACTGAGTATCCGGCTGAATAGGAAAACCGCAGCTTGGAGCCCAGCGGAATGTTGGGAATACAGAACTGAAATGCTTGATGAAGAATTTCAGTATTTCTGTGTTTAAATCTGGCAAAAAAAGATGCCTGCCAAGTAAAGACATTTGAAATGTTCTTAAACAGTAGAGGTTTAACTAATGTTTCCATCCATCCATCCATTCATCCATCCATCTTCCAACTTCTTATCCAGTACAGAGTTGCAGGGAGCATGAAATCTATACCAGGAAGCTGGTGTTTATTATCTTGTGATACAGTAGAATGTGAAACATAAATAAAATACTAGAGAAATGTAAAAGAACCTGTTTTTATTTGTACCTGCTTTTAATCCATTAGTTATCTTGATATTATTATGGGAGCTTTTTGTTTAAAATCTACCAAACACAAAAGAAAGGAATTAGCATAAATTGTCATGTTGACAATGTAAGATTTTCTGCTCTGCATAAGCTCACAAAACGTCATACAGGCTCAGGTCAGCGGAGATTAAAAGCTAGAGACACTTGTGCTGTGTCTGGTCAGCGATGTCTTTCCTGAGAAGAGGCGGCATTTTGCAGCAGCCGTAATGCCGCTTAATATGAAGCTGATGCAGCCAGAGAATTTTCATGTCATTTTTCTGGTTAAGTATTTGGTTGGTGATCTCATTTGCAGTCATTCAGGATTGGGCCGTTTAGAATTCCTAAGAGCGCCTCATTTTTTGACAAATGTCTGCATACCCACAGCTGATTTTGTTTATCTCTTCGTCAAGATATGAGTGCTTCCATCTCTTATATGTAGCTGTTTAGCTGACACTTTTAACTGAAAAGTTTTTCATCTGAGCGTTGAACGAAAGGCTAAAAGCAACTGGATCTCCAGTTCAAATCTTTAACCAGCACACTATGCTGCCTCCTATAGGCAGACTGTTGCATTTACACCTTAAATCAGTTATGCCGCGTTTGTTTATGTTTGATTTAGGATGGGATAACTTTCATAAGCTATCTTTGCTGGTGAGATGCTGTCCTAAGTTTTTATATGTGGTCAAAAAAAACAATTACCTTATTAACTTCATTTAAAATTTATGCTGTTCTCTTTTGCATTTCTCTACACAAGTGGTGTTTTTAGCCAGTTACACATTCTTTTAGACCTCATGGTTTTAATCGGGGAGGGGGGGTCATAAGGTTAGCTGAGATATTTGTGCTCAAAGAGCCAGCCTGCGTACGAATTTTTCATACGTAGTAAACACTTTCATGCTCAGTAACCTCACCAGAATGAGTGGCATACTGTTTTTTTTTTTCCCAGGGAACCTTTGCATAAATTAGTGTTTTCCACAGGGAGGCAGACAATTCTTTTCTTTGAGCTGGACTAGAGAACAGCATTCCATGGGCTGTTTGTGAAGAGATCTTGGCGAGTCTCCCAGGATTCCTGAAAACAGGGCCTGGTTTCCGAGGCCCCATGATTTGTTGTTCACACGGTTTTCTTGCCCCGTAACGATATCGGCACTCCAGACTTTGCACAGCACAAAATCCGCATTGCCCTCCCACCCGGATCCCTGCTGCCATAAAACGTCCCAGAAATGTCACTTTGATTTATCTCGCTGACTCGGAGCCAAACAGTAAATTCTATTCGGGGCTTAAATGTTTCACATGTTGAGGTCTGTGTGCTCGTGATTAGAAGCCTTGCTTTGTTTCCTGCTTGAGTGCATGGCCTCCCTCCTCCGTTTGCTGCCCATCTCAAGCCGGGACCCTCGTCCTCTACTCTGCCCCACACATCTCTACAACGGAATGGCTTCATTAGGTCACCGCTCGTAATGCTAAAGGAATTGCATGCAGCACGGTGCAGGAATAAAGACCTTCTCCCGCTGGCAGCAGCTGCTGACGCAAGCTGAAAATAGATCCAGCGTATGCTCAGCACTTTTCCCCAGCCCTGACCCCCCCCCTGCTCCTTCCCTCCCCCACCAGCTCCCTGTGCCCTGCTTGGAGTGGCTTTCGAGCACCTCTCACCCCCACAGACAGCTCTCCGGGTCGACTTCTGGCTGAGGGCCGGGCAGGCTGGCTGGCTTGTGACCCAGGTTTGACCCAGCACCACACAAAGCACGCGACTATAGGGGCAGGCAGATAGGCCAGTGTCAGCACACACCCATCTCCTGACAGGCGGCTAGGCGGTTCTCCGCAGCGATGGTGCACTGGCGTGCCGTCCTGCGGAACCGGACTCGGCCAAGCTGTACAGGCATGGGGGGCTGGGTGGGGAGGTGGGGAGGGGCAGCTCCATCAGCAGAGAGGCACGCAGGGCAGAATCTGGCAGCAGCAGCAACTAACCCGTCGTCGTGGGAGGAACTTCAGGCCGCTTAAACTGTGTGTATGCCCTGATACACAAAGAAAAGTGACCTGCTTTTATGTGTGCGGCTCTGTGGCACCTGAGGACCTGTTAGAACGCCAATCACAAGGCCGTCCGGAGAACATAACCTCATTAAGCCCGCTTTGCCGGAGGACTCGCTGTGTCTACTTAAAATACACTCCTTTGTTTTGAATATCCCCAGGTGACAGAACCAGTCTTTAGCAGTTCAAGAAATGTGCTGGGCATTTTAATTGTAATTATTAATTCCACCTTGTAATCACTAAGGATATTTTGAATGTTCTTTTTTTTTTTTTTTTAGCAAAGTTTCAGATTAGGTCTGCATTTCTGTAGAGTTCTGGTGTAAACACACAAGCCTGCTATGTTTTTCCTTTGTAAAAATTCACAGAGCAGATTCCGTTGTTTTTCTGCCTGGTTCCTGGGGCCTGACATGGCCCTGCCTGCCCGGGGCAGCAGAGTGTGGGGCAGCGGAGCACGGACCCTCCCAGAGATCAGTGGTGTAATGGCGCTCTCTGCCGGCACGGTAATGGTGCCCACTTCAGGTCCAGGTGGCCGGGCATTTGACCCAGCATGGGCCACAGTGGTGCTCTCTTCCAGTGCCCTAATAGCGCCGCCCTCAGGTCCAACAAGCCAGGCAGGTGATGTGGCTCGGGCCATGGTGGCGCTTTCTGCCAGCATGTTAATAGCACTACCTTCAGGTCCAGGAGGCCGGGCATGTGACCCTCCGCAGGTCATGGTGGCGCTCTCTCCCACTGCGTTAATATCACTGCCCTCAGGTCAGGGAGGCCGGGCATGTGACCCTCCGCAGCTCATGGTGGCGCTCTCTCCTGGCCTGTTAACGGCACTGCTCTCAGGTCCAGGAGGCCAGGCATGTGACCCTCCGCAGGTCACGGTGGCGCTCTCTCCCACTGCGTTAATATCACTGCCCTCAGGTCAGGGAGGCGGGGCCTGTGACACGACGCTGGTCACAGGATATCGGGCCACTCTGTTTGGTGTCATGATTCACGTCGGCCACAACACCTTGAGCCTTGCTGCATCGCCCCACCCTTTGTTCAGTCTTTTTGCCAATTTTTGCCAATTGAGAATGAGGGGATTGGATGGCCAGCCGAGCACACTGGGGCGTCCCGGGGCGTTCCGGGGCGTCCCCCCCAAATAGTGAGTTAACCTACTTTAGGGGGGTTTCAGCCTCCCTAAAAAATAATTCTTTAAATTGCATTTTGCTATTTCTCTCATATTTTCATAAATTTTTCAAAATTTTTCCTATTTTCAAATTTTTTTTTTTCCTACAAATTTTATAGTTGGGAACCCCTCCCTACCCAAACCCCCTTGCAAATTTAAGCTTACCCATGTTTCCTCAGATTGAAAGCAGGAATACCTGTTGGATCCCCTTCTTTCAGATCATGGGGGCCAGAATAGGTTAGGAGGGGCTTCCCCAGGGTGGGGCACCTCGCAGGGAGCGTTCTGTTGCTGGGATGTGACGGTGCTGGGCCTGGCCATCCCACTCGCAGGGGTTACCTCGCCATACTTCAGTAGTCAAGCTCTATCCACGCCGCCAGCAATCTAACTGTTTCTCTATGTCACCCTCCCCCCCCCCCCGCAGGTCACAGCCCGGGGCTTCGGCCCGCTGCTGCAGTTCGCCTATACGGCCAAGCTGCTGCTCAGTCGAGAGAACATCCAGGAGGTCATCCGGTGCGCTGAGTTCCTGCGCATGCACAACCTGGAAGACTCCTGCTTCCGCTTCCTGGAAGCACAATTGCGCAGCGAGGAGGACGGCCTGTTGCTCTGCCACAGGGTGGCCCCATTGCCCCCGGCCCGGGAGGCGGGTGACCACTCAGAGGATGAGGCCATGCAACCAGAAGCACCCGCCTCCACCTCGCCGCATAGCGCCATGGGCAACCACGACGAGAGGCTCGCGGTGGGAGTCCCCGGGGACTGTGCCTCGGAAATGCCCCGCTGCCCCAAGTACAGGAAGTACCAGGGCTACAACAAGCACAATAACAGCAACCCCTCACACAGCAGTACCTCAGGGTTTCCCGGCACGCTCGTGGAGAGCGGCGGAGGCAGCGGCGGCTTTCTCGGCCAGGCCAGGCCTGCAGTGGTGCACATCAAAGAGGAGCCACGCACCGAGGACGAGGCCGTCTCGCTGTGCCTATCGGGAGACGAGCCAGACGGCGTGGCCGGCATGGAGATGGATGACGAGGAGCTCAGTGCAACTTCGCCCCCCTGCCAGCGAGCCTCCCTCCGCAAACCCGCCGGAACAGTGGGCCAGCTGTTTGCCGCACAGTTGACCGACCCCCAGGACAAGGGGACTGCTCAGGGCGACCGCAGGAAGAGCTATGGGCCTTTCGACACTGAGACGGGCGATCTTGTGACATCCCCCAAGGAGCTTGACGGCTTCCCTGGGGGTCTGCCCTGGAAGGCGGCATCCTGCGATGGGGTGTGCAGGCCGGAGGCGGAGCCCGACCGCAGGAGTGTCATTTTCTCTTCATGTGAGCAACTCGGCCCCCCGGTGCACTCCTTCCCCAGGGGCAACTCTGTAGAGAAGGAGCTTGCAGAGCAGGCCTCAAAGAACCTGTGGGTGGGGACGGCCCTGTCTCTCACCACCTCCCAAGCGTACCCACCCAGCAGCGGTGGTGCCGTGGAGCCCACACCGCACTTCCGGTCACGGCCCAACACCAGCTGTCCTGTACCGATCAAAGTGTGCCCCCGCTCACCTCCCTCAGAAACCAGGACCCGGACCTCCAGCTCATGCTCCTCCTACTCCTACGCCGAGGATGGCAGCGGGGGCTCCCCCTGCAGCCTGCCACAGTTCGAGCTCTCCTCGTCGCCCTGCTCCAATGCCGCGCGCTGCCTCTCTGCCGACCAGCAGGACCAGGGTGTGCCGGCTGGGGATGCCATCCTTGGCAGGACGCGATCCAATATCAAGTGCGAGCGGCCATATTGCACCAACTCCAGCGACGAGTCGGGCTCGCTGTCGGAGGGGGACAGCGAGTCCTGCCACATGCAAGACCAGGGGCCGGAGGTGAGCGAATGTAGCTGAAAACTCCTCTTTTCTCCACTCTCCCTTTTATGGCGACTCTTAATTCACACACACAACAAGTTAGTGTTCAGCTTGAATACCACAAAAAACACACCTAAAATGGGAATAAGCTGTCGTGCAAATGATTGCACAAATAGATTTAACACAAACTGCCAAAAACTAGATAAGTATCAGACATGGATCTGTCAGATATGGCCAATACTTGATCCATCAAAAAGGTCTGTATCAGTGCTGACACCGATCCGAATATCGAATCTGTGTATCTCTAGTTTATGTGTACATTTTATGTGCTTAAACTTATTTTCACGTTTGCGAACTGAAAGTACACTTCAGCTTAAGTGGTATAATTTCATTTCACATATCATTAATTAGAAAATACTCCTCTGTTAAGACCAAGAACCAGTGACTAGTTTGGAAATTTCCTGCCACCAAACCCAAGGCCAGTCTTTGTCTACAAAACCTGTCCACCAGATGCGCAATAAACATGATTTAAAGTGGGTGTTATATGTTTTTAAGTACGCAGCTGCGGAGAGAAAATCCACACATTGTTTCAAACATTGTTTCGTTAATTTTGCTTTGTGTAACCCCTGGTATTAAGCTGCATTATGGATAAAACCCATTTACCGATAAGAACCGGACCTGCATGCCATCTGCTTTAGCCAGATTAAACAGAAGTGTAAAGTCTTTCTGACATCAGTGGCAAACTGATGTCCAAGATTCAGAGTGTGGTTGTTAACCTCCTTCATTTTATATTGAAATACCCTCTCTTTGTTTTAATAAAATACGGAAATTACATAACTGCTTCAATTAAACATTTGTAAAAGCTGAAGTTAAACTCTTTAAAGAGAAATGAAAGAATATTATAATCAAAAGCAAGAATCGATAAGAACTGGATTTGATGAGTCGAATCTGAATCAGATTTAGAATTGTTAAAATCCAAAAGTACCCAACGCTGCTGGTGTGTGTGTGAGATAGACAGTGATTGAACTGGAAAGCTAATGTGAGGCTTTCGTCATCATCAGCACAGGTTGGGGACGATTCTGAACAGGATGTCATCTGATATTGGTCAATAAGTGGTCTTACTCTCGCTTGGCCCTTTGGTGTGTGTGTGTGTGTGTGTGTGTGTGCGTGTGCGTGCAGAACATGAGTGATAGAAGGATGTTCCCTGCAGTTCAAAGTGATATTTTTGATTTCCGCTTAAATGTTGTAGGGTCCTGTCGGAGACATATTGCTATTTGATTAGCATATAAGTGATTTGCTAACTTAGTTAGTTCCGCAATTATCCTGTTAGACACCTGGGTTGTCATGCTGTAATTGGAGTGCTTTGTTTATTGCAGGGAGAATGGCTATAGTGAGGTAGCCTGGCTGAGGAGAGACCATAACCACATGAAAGCCATGTGTCGAAATCTCACACTCATTATTTTTAGATATTTTAATTGAAGCTTGCCGGTAATTCTGCATTTCCACACAAAGTTATGCCTCTGATTAAATTAGCTTCGTAACAACAGAGACGATCCCCAGCTTCTAATTAGGGGCATTAATTGTATTCTGGCCTTTGGGAAATACATAAGGCAGGCCTGTTCAAATCACATTCTCGAGGTCCGAGCGCTGCTGATTTCCAGCCTTCCTCTACCTGTGAGCCAGGTGTGAAGCCGTTGTGCGTAACCAGAATCAGTAATCATTAAACTAACTACCTGAGAGAAGTGAAAACAAGGCCTGCGTTTGGAATCGAGGGCCAGACCTGACACGGCTTTATCACCTGTCCACCTCCTCAGACACTTCGGTATGTGAGCCAGTTACTCAAAAAACTGTTTGACAGATCTTTTTCAAATATTTCACAGGCTTGAATGGGTGATGAGTTAGAACTGATTAAATTTTGAGGCAGATCACTTCAAAATTGAAGCCGCATTGCAACATCATAGCATAAAAGAGCAGTTCTGATACTTATTAAGATGATAAGTCCATTTTTTTTATGTATCTTCTTCAAACTTTGCGGAGGCATTGTATGGCTCCTGAAGTGGAATCGTTTAAACTTTGAGATTTTTTTTTACTTAACGACATCCAGGTGTCATAATCCTTTCGAGTAAAATACAGGCACACTTGGACTGTTTCGCTTTACACACTGTAAAAGTGTTTAAGGTAGCTTCTTGGTAACAGGTAGCATCTGCTGACATCAGAGCAACCGTAATAGTTAGCAGTGGCACGTGAGGTGCAGTGATGCTTCTGTTGCCTGAGCACCAGAGGGCAGATAATTCAACTGGCAGCTCAGGCGTTTGACTGGCACCAATATGGGGCATCAAAATTTGCATTGCAGTACTGATCATAACTTTTTTTTTTTGCATCCATCCCATATATTGCATGATAGCTACATATTTTGAAAAATAAAATGTACGATTTAATATTGTATCAACAGCTCACCTGTAGCTCAAAAGATTGTGGTGACAACCAATAGCTTGTGGGTTCAAATCCCTGTTGTTAAATGTTAATGAGTTACATGTACGACATCGTGTACACATATAAAGCTGCTGTCCGTGGCCCATATAGACCTCTGCGTATACCGGTGGTATTCAAACTTGATATATTCAATATGTGGTGCCTGTCTGTTTGACATATTTTCATTATGTTGATTTGTTAGCATCATTTAATGTGTACAGGCATGTAATATGCTCATATTGTTTTTAATATTTGTGAAGGCTGCTGTTTCAGAATGGATCTGCCCTCTTCTCAGACTCTCAGACCCACACGGTTTCTGTTTACCCCCTCACAGAAAATGTTGGTCATAGTGAAAAAGAGAAATGAATAGGATATAAATATTTAAATATATAAAAAAACAGAATTAATGTAAATAACATTTTAAGTCAAGGACATATATATATAACACAAAGGAACACAAGTAACCAGCGAATCTGTCTCATATAGGTAGAATGTGCACTAAATGTACACATTACTCAAGTAAAAACACATTAGTTAACCTTTACATTTCCAGGTCATTCACTTTCACATTTCCTGGTGATCCATTCAGTGCTTCTAGAAATTGTAGAAGTTAGTGCATGTGGGATGGCTAAGGCTTAGATGGCCGCACTAAATGGCAGGGCTACCCAGGGATTAGCACCACATCTAGTGCAGCCGGAGAGCGGATCTTTGTTTCTGCGGAAGCGGACTTGGGAAAAACAGAGTGGGGTGAAGGAAGTGTTGCCATAGCGACGGCTCTTGCAGAACCAGCCCCCTTAAATGGTATGAGTAACGTGTTAGAGAGCAGCCTCTAACGGTGGCATCCGCACGATGAGAGGGGCGAGATAAACGGCCCCGCGGTGGTGTGTCGCTACTCCCTCCATCACCCTCGTCTCTCGTCCCCACTTATGTGTCATGTGAATGACTGCTGAGATCATTGGCTGGAAATCATGTGGATTTAGCTGGTAATTCAGAGCCCTGGCGTTGTAAAAAGCCCAGGAAAAGGGCTCTTTCTACAGCTCCCTTTGCCTTTTATGTGTACAAGTGGAATTAATCTCTGTTTAAACTGTTCCTGTTAACTGGATCAACAGTCGTATCTCACGCTCGCCTGTTGCCAGTGAATTTATTGTGGCGTAATGGCAGTTGTGGTGAGTAGATACCTTATGACGGCTGCCTTGTTTTCCTGGATGGCCATCGTTTACTGCTCCTGCAGCAAGTTGCGCAAATAAACAGTGCTGGAGCATGGCGTGTTTATAGGGCTCCTGTGTGCCTGCAGAGTGGGCGGTGAGTACGGCCCGTGGAAGCTTGGCTGCCTTAAGGAGTGGAAACAACTTAGATTCTGGCCAGAAAGGAAGCTGTTAAACTGTGAGGCTGAGCCGGCGCTGCTGGACTGTGTTGGGCTTTTCTGACTGGGTCCCCCAGCTGATGACGGCTCGAACAGCCCAGTCACACAATGCTTGTTGCTATGCAGCAAAGTTCTGCCTTTTTGACCATAAAACATTCCCGCTTTGCCTGTGTTTTTGCCTCTTTGAAGCTGCCGTGTGTGGCATGATGCCTGTAAGGTCCACGAGTTTTAGTAGCAGCATCTACCAGCTTAGCATTGCAGTGCCGAGTCGTACCAAATTGAGCACCGGTGAGCAACTAGACCAGTGCGCTGACCTCAGCTCCCCTTTGCCGCCTGTGTCAGGCGATCACAGGTGAGGAGGTGACAGTGGTATCATGTGTTGGTAGCAGTTTGCTGCACAGTTCCTCTCGAATTCTTCAGCGCGATACCTTAACCTCTCATTGGGCATGTTACTCACACAGGAAGTCAGGCGCCTTCGAAGCCAGTCATGCCCTCAGTCTGCGCTCTCTGCTCTCGCTATGATCGCTTTGTGGTCGCACTGGGAGTAGCGCCTTCTCTCTTCATGAATATTTTAAACGCGTGTGATTGCCCCGGTCATACGGTCTTGTTGCCTTGAGCTCTGCAGTTCCAGTTCTGGATGTCTAGCCCTGACAATGGGATATAGAATAAGAGAACATTCTGTCTTTGTCAAAAAGATAATGGCCAAGATCTCCCCATCTGATCCGGTCTGATCCCCCGAGGCCGCTCGTCCACACATCCTCCTGTGCAGGTTCTCAGGGACCAAGGGCAGGTCCTGGTGTTTGCTGTCGGTGTCGTATGAAGCGGAGCCAGCTTCAGACTAAACCTGGGCGCTATCTATTTTTTCGTACCGTCAAACTTTTTAGACATTTCATCCCAGTATATGGTATATGATGGTATTTAAAAAAAATGTCAATCATGTAGGCTACTATAAACTCCAGAATCAGAGAGACATTGATCGGACTCCTCAGTATGGCAGCTGAGCGGTAGAGAAGTGAGGAGGTAGCTCCTTGTTGAAGCAAATTATTTCTTTTCTACAAACTCTACAAATTATTCTTTTTCTACACATCTTCTGCTGGCTATGTTCCCAGATCAATTCATTTAATTTTATATTTGTATTTTCCATCAGTAAAACGAAAAAAAAAAAAAAAACTTCCATGTTTCAAATATCTTTATTCACATGTACAATCTTCACAAATATTCTGAATGTAGAATGAAAATTAAACGAACGGATTAACTAGCTCACCTTCATCATTGGTAATAAATCCAAAATACTTCCAGGCAGGGGCAGAAACTTTTTCGTAATCCAGTGTTATTTGTACCACTTGGCAATCACCATCTTTCTTACCAGCAGATCGATCCCTGGCGACACATGCTGTGCAGAATATCTCCTCAGTACAGCAGCTCCCTGTCAATTAAGCATCTGTATTTTCTACAGTGGAACCTTCAGGATGTCTAAATCCTGGGGTTGACCGTAATACAGTCATACCACCCAAGCTTTGTTCAACCAGGTATCAGTGACTGTGACCCAAGATAGACTGGTCCTCTCAGGTATACTCATCATTTTACTCCTTAGACACGCGTGGAATCCAAGTTCTGTTTGTCTGTCTGTCTGTCTGTCTGTCTGTCTATGTGTGTGTGTGTCTCCGTCTGTGTATGTGTGTCTGTCTGTCTATCTGTCTGTCTGTGTGTGTGTGGGATTCTCAGGCCCTTTGTAGCAGGGCCGACTGGGGAAGCTGCAGGTATTCTGTGCTGTAAATTCTCATGAGTAGCGACAGTATAGGCTGCTGTTGCTGTAGAGGCCACAGGAGGACAGTCAAGGCAGCACCTCTGTGAAAAGAGCCACATACAGCGTGTGGAGAAGAGCAGCTTAATATAGACTCACAGTGAGGCTGCTGTATTTACCCACCGCGTGCTGTGCGGGCTGGAGTACTACACACAGCAGGAGTGATAGTAGTGATAGTATTAGTAAGCATCGTCATGGCAGCAGCCAGCGTGTTAGTAAGACACAGGAGAGGCACGGTGTCTCTGCCGCTATAGAGGCTTCACACCTTGAACTCCTATATTGCCAGCCCATGAGCCCTCGGCTGAGGTCAGTGGGATATATGGTCAGCGTGTGTGTGCTCCCGGTGAGCGTGACACAGAGCCAGGTGACATGGGCTTCCCCCGAGAAGGCTGGGGCAGGGGAGTGTGAATTTGCAGGTGCCTAGGCTGGAGGACACTTTGCCGTCGTAGGCTTGTTACAGGACAGGTCCCCCTAGTGGTCTGGTTAAATAGTGACGCTCAGACAGGGCAGCCGCTGACATCACAGTACTGTCACCCCGCATGCATGCGTCCGCATGCAGCACTGCCACCCCGCATGCAGGCGTCCGCATGCAGCACTGTCACCCCGCATGCAGGCGTCCGCATGCAGCACTGCACCTGGCTGCACGTCAGATAGCCGAGCGTTCAGGGCAGCACCATTCAAAAATGGGCTCTAATTTGGCCTCGGGAGGGCTTCCTGTCAGGCGACAATCACGCTCTGCCCCCCCCCGCCCCCCGTCACTCACAGGAAGATGTGTGAGGCTGCTGTGAGCGGCCCCCAGCTGCCCTGGGGCAGTGACACGGTGATATCGTCAGCAGAATTTCATTGGGATGTGGGACGGGGGTGTCCCTCGCCATAAATCAAGGGAAAGATGGCATTAAACAAAGCCTGAGCATTCCCAGAGGGTGGTCACGAGCCGCACCGCCCTGTGGCCACGGGGCGTACTACACAGCTGCCGCCGAAAGGGCAGCCCGGCTCGGGGTTTTTCCGCTGCTGTGTCCGTTAGCAGGGTGATGACAGGGCTCCTGCTTCTTTCTGTTCTCCTGGCCTCTTATTCCCGCTCCTCAGCCAATGCCGAGATCCACGCAGGAGTGTGTGTGTGTGTGTGTGTGTGTTTTATGCACCTCATGCGTATCACTTACATATTTCTTATAAATACTTTTACATCTCATAAATTTCAGCCTCGCTTCACACTTTCATCACGGCTCATATAAACACATTAATTGCCATTTTCAATCACTGACCCCTTTAACGTTTCCTCCAAAGGATCTTGTTAAATCTCGTTTATTTATTTTCATTATTTTATTATGATGTTTTTTAGCAGAGTTTTGCCTCGTTTTGACTCTCCAGTTCGCTTTGTGTTTCAGCCGTGCTGTTGTGATGCTTTCACACCTGGCTTTCTCACGCGCTTACACACGCGCGCGCACACACGGGCAGCGCGCGGTGCCCCGCGGGGTGCCGCTGCTGGCTCCAGCATTCATTCCACATAGCGATCCTCTGACATGCGTGCGAGTGCGGCTAGCAAGCCCCAGCACGCCGCGCTCTCTGCTGCCTTTCACGTTGACGGCATCCAGGACAGCCAGGCAAGACGGAGAGACAGCGAGGTGTTTTTCTTGGATTGGCCCCCCCACCTGCCACTCAAACCAGTTTGCACAGAAAGGGTTTTGTTGGCAGCTCCAGTGCTGGAGCGCTTCGCGAAGCATGAGTCACTGCTCGATGTTCCAGGAGGTTATGCTCTGGGTATTAGCGGCTCAAAGGTTCCACCTAGTGACGGTTATGGGTAACACAAGAAATTATTTTTATTCACCTTCTGTAGTTTTTATTAAGCTACCTTCTGGTAAAATCTTATCTGTATTGTGAATAAAAGTATTTTTAAAATTCTGTTATGATTTTTGCTTAGTCTTAATATTTTTGGTTTGTGGTTTATTTTTCCTTTATAGTACCTTAAAATTGCTTGCGTATTTAAACTTTACTGACCATCCTCACAGGTGGCTGTAACTTTTATACATTGAATGAAAATTTGAGAGCAATTGATCTCACTCTGTGTTGGTCCCAGAGAACATGTGATGGCTTTATTTTCATAAAAGATCTCTTCTTCTTTTGGGAATGCGAGCTGGAGACAGCTCTGCTGGCAATTCTAGAAATATCTTGGCATTCCCCAAAATTGCTGGAATCCATTCCATGGGAAATGAAGGTTGTGTCAACCCTGTATGTTGGGCTCCCTGCATACGTCTGGAAAATGGATGGATGGATGTATGGATGAGTGAATGGAATGACCAGCCTTGAATAGCTGCATGCCCATCTCTCCTCATAGGTCAAACTTCCCTTCCCTGTCGATCAAATCACAAATCTTCCACGGAATGACTTCCAAATGATGGTGAAGATGCACAAGCTGACCTCAGAGCAGCTGGAGTTCATCCACGATGTCCGGCGGCGGAGCAAGAACCGCATCGCGGCTCAGCGCTGCCGCAAACGGAAGCTGGACTGCATTCTCAACCTGGAGTGCGAGATCCGCAAGCTGGTGAGCCGCACGCATGTGCTCACGCCGTCTGCACACTGACACCACTGATAGAGGTGGGCATGCATCCACACGGATGTGCATGTCTTTACAGAACGTGCAGTGGGTGCATATCTCAGTCACCACAAAGCTTTCACTCACAAGTAGTCATTACCGTCAAGAGCCCTTACTTTGCAGAGGAAAGCTATTACTCGGATTCTACTCGCATTCCAGTTGTGTAAACGTTTTATCAAAACTCTTCTGTGTTACATCTTGTAATGTTAGAGCTGTAGTTTATGCATCTGTGACCCTCAAAAGGCCTGAGGAGGGATAGATGGAGGGTTTCTGCACTATTTATATCAAGCAGTGAACTTTTGCACATGTGAGCTGGGGATTAAACTGCTGGCAGGTGTAGGCAGGGTGAGGAGGCAGTTTCCAGTAAACCCCCTGGTTTCCATGGCAGCCAGGGTGGGGAGACCGTCTTGGGCCCCACGCTGTTTCCGTGTGGAGCACGCCATGTCTTCAGTCAGGCACCAAGCAGTAAACAGACACCCCTTTCGCATTTCCGGGGGTCCTTGAGGTAAAGCTCACAGAGATTACAGAGATTACGGCAAGGATGCCGCAGAGTAATCTGTGTAAATTAAGTGTGTCGTTATGTTTATTAAATTTGGTTAGCAGAGCACCACATGCTGCTGTTTTGTTATGTCATGGAAGGGATTAGCGCTGAAGGGGCAGTGAAGAAAGGGGGAGCTCAACAGCCACAACATGTTTTAAAAGAGGAGATATTGTGGATAAACAAGTTAAAAAGACTTTGGTGGTGTGACTGTACTTTTTGCAGTTTAAAGTCTGATGTGTTCATTTAACATAATGATTCGTCAAATTTATATAGGTTAACGTTTGAGAGTCACTATTATTAATATTTAAAGCGTGCTGCTAGTCTGCTCATCAAATTGTTAGTGTAAGTAAATGTCTGTATAGAACTGAAATGCTGGTGTCCGGATGCCAAGCCCTGTGTTAGGCTGTGGGGTCCTGTAGCTATATTAGCCCTTATATTCTCCCTCATTTGAAGAACCCTTGGGAGGAATCAAACTCAAAGGGGGAGCCCATCCTCCAGGGGCTGGCAGAGGATGTTCTGAATAACAAAGACCCGATTTATAAATCAGAATTGTGAAAAGCAGAATTGTGTCATTCTATGGCTGTGTTAGGCTCTGTCATCCTGTAGCTGAGTTAACCTGTGATGTGTAGTAGCTGTGTTAGCCTGTGATGTCTTGTAGCTGTGTTAGGCAATGTGATCCTGTAGTTTTGTTCGCCTGTAATGTTTTGTAGCTGTGTGATCCTGTAGTTGTGTTCGCCTGTAATGTTTTGTAGCTGTGTGATCCTGTAGCTGTGTTTGCCTGTGATGTCTTGCAGCAGTAAGACACTGAGTTTCCTGTGTGTGACTCCCTGTCAGGTGACTGAGAAGGACAAGCTATTGACAGAGCGCAGCAAGCTGGAGGCCTGCATGGGTGAGCTGTGGGAGAACTTCTCCTGCCTGTCGCAGGAGGTATACCGGGATGTGCAGCTCAGTCCAGAGCAGGTCCAGTCATTGCACCGCTACTGCCCAGTGCTGCGGCCCAGTGAGCCCACCGCCACCACCACATCCCCCACTGCCTGCTCCCCACCCGCTGCCGCTGCCTCCACCAGCATCGACCTCACTACCAGCTCCAGTTCACCCACCCCTGAGCCCCGTGCCCTCAAGTCCCCCTGCCCTCCTGAGAGCGAAGCCGGCCCAGCCCGCTGGGCTCTGGGCAACGGGGCTGAAAACCTAGGGGGTATGGTTCTAGCCAACGAAGGTCGAGAGTCAGCCGTTTACCTGGAGTCAGGGCTGACCTTTGAACAGACTAACCAGACAGTCACCGATTTCTGCCAGGAAATGACCGATAAATGTACCACTGACGAACAGCCCAGAAAGGAGTACACCTAGTGACGGTGGACATCACTTCCTGTTTTTATTTAATTTTCTCCTGACAAACCTCTGCCTGAGGTTAAGTTTCTCGAGATCTGCCAATGTTCTTCAGAAAAAAATCGTTTTGTTTTGTATTTTTGTATTATGTTGTATTTTTTTGAAGGTCAACACTACAGTTGTCTTAACAGCAGCAATACTTATCTCCAGGTATTTCCTCCAAACCATGACATTGAGAGATTCTCTCACAGAACTTCTTCTTGACGGTGCTACCCCGCCACACCCCAGCTGTGACCTCTGCAGTGGAAACACTGCCTCTGTGTTTCACACTTTCACAACAGGGATGGGCAGCTCACATCTCAAAGCTGAAAACCTCCATGGACCTAGAAGCAGCTCTGATCGCTCGCTCTCTCTCTCTCTATCTCTCTCTCTTTCACTCTCTCTCTCTCTCTCTCTCTCTCCCCCTTTCATTTTCAATAGCCCTTGTCACAGCAATTCAGTCTCAGGAAATGTTTTCTGAATGTTCAGTATTGTTCATGAAAATAAGAGTACAACTTCTGTACATTGGGAATTTTATACAGCCCCAAGACTGTACGTGTCCATATGCAAAAATTTCTCCTGTACAGCTCATTTATAGTGTTTCAATACTGGAACTCCCAACGTATATTGTACAGACGTTTGTACCTAAACATTCCTCTCTTGCCTTCTGCAGTGCTGAAACTGAAAAAAGACAGAACCAAGTGTTGGTACGTGATCACATAGCTAAGGTCCTCACACATCAGCAATACCATTGTTTATGGGCGGTTTTAACAGTTGATATATAAGTGCTTGTTTGTCCAGAACTGTATTGTATATAATATGAAGCATGGTGACATTTGTCACAGTAAAATTGTACAGGTAGTGGTTAATGTTTTTTTTTCCATTGGGTTTCATCAGACATCTTTTGCTGCTGGAAAATATTATTTGGCTGTTTCCTGTCAAGATTGAAAGTCAAGTATTCTGAAACTCAGGAAATCAGCTTGTCACACACACATACAAAGACGTACAAGGACATACATGTACACCCACGCACACACTGCATATTCACACGAATGGAATCTGGAGCCCCTTGCATGTTCCTACCAGTTACAAATTGGATGTTGATGAAGAGGTCAATAGGAAGTATGTTTTTAAACAGTGGATGCTTTCAATTTGATTTTACGTGAATCTTTTTTACCTTATGGAAGCAGTTTTGGCTTGAGAGAAAGTTCTGGAATGTGTTGATGTCTTTCTTCCTTATCCATTCAAAAGGCTATTATATGTATTGGAGAAATCCTTTACTTAAGAAAAGAGGTGGGAAATCTCATCAGTGTGAAATGTCCCAGTGTTACGGATGAATGCCACTAGGAGGCGATGAACCGCTTGATGCCGTTTACATAGGAAACAAGCTCTCCATTTAGACATTATGTAGGGATGTAGATCTCCACAGACTTCAGTCTAGATTCTGGCACTTTCTATCTGGCACTAGGCACTCGCAACACCAGTAAGCACTTCCAGGAGGGTATACCCTCCGTTCAAATTCCCAGGAAGGTAGAAAATTAAAGCACTTAAATTGGCATCAGAGGTTTACCGCTAAAGAATTAGTGTGCTATTCTCTTTTTGTTACCTTTTAGTGTATAATATGAAAAAAGAGTTTATTCAAAAGTGCAGACTATTTAAATTGCAAAATAGGAACACAACTGTTGCAAACTGTGGAGATATTGAGTATTTGTGTTTGTATTTGTTTGAGGATAGAATAAGCTAATTAAGGACTGAGTTCATTTGCCATGTGGTCAGTTAGATGTTGTTTTAAAAGAAAAGATAGTGGAACAATCATGTGAAATAGTCATATTTTTCCCTAATTGTAAATTTTGTTAAAAACCTATTTCTGCAGTGGGAATGCATGTTCCTTGTATTATTTCTCTTGTCTTGCGTTTTCTAGGTCTGTAGTCCACAGATGAATATTTAGTCTCCCTTGTCTTGATATTTGCAAAAACAAAAACAGGAATTGCAGAATCATATCACTGAAAGACGTGCAGGGTTTCAGCTGGAAGCCTGAAGTGATGGTATTGTATTCGGAGAGAATGTTATTTTGGGTGAGTATTGTCTCAGTGTAAAAGGTACAGGAGCAGAGAAGGGCATCTTTATTCAAGTTCCCTGAGAAGACAAACAAATGAAAGACTTTCTGTCTCACTTTGGCTCACTTACCCAGCTTTCTTAGTTTGCGCATGTGTATGTGAGTCTGAACGTGTGTGTGTGTCTGTGCATGCACGCACACTTGTATGTGTGTGTTCGCTTGTTGAGAGAATTTTTTAATGGAGGGAATGTGATCGTGAGTATCCTTGTGTTATTTTCTAATTTATTTTATTTCTCTTGTGTTTTTGTGATGTTACCACCACACTCGCGTTTAGTGGAAATGAGAACCGTCATTTGGTGAAATGTTAGGAAATGATGAACGATGTCAGATACACACCACACACACAAACACGCAGGTTGCCCCCTGCTGGCCCTGGCTTTGAACTTTCCCCCTCAAAGGTGACATGGAAAGTAAATGCGATGAAAAGCACATTCGAAATAGGACAGCAAAAATGAAGGGGCAGCCTTGCACCGGCTGCTGTCACTTTCATAAACGCTTTAAGGTTCCTGCAGTAGATAGTCATCGTCACCCATATTCCATGTTTAGTACGGTTAGCGCTGTGTGTAGCATCGTGCCGCGTCCCTCTCCATGTCATCACTCCCATCCATCCCGCCACTGTACCAAATGCACACCTGGACTCACGTCCGCGGTGCTTTCTGTGGGGGAGAGCGTACCTCCTCTTTCCTGCAATGGCTGAATGAGCACACATTCCCGGCCAGCCCTCTGCGCTTTGCTGTCACTCCGTTTCCTTGGCAACTGACAACTACCTGGCCAGATCTGACTCCATGCCCAAGTCTGATAAGCTTTTGTGCACTGTCATCTCAGTAATATGTTGACTTTTATGGGAATTCTACCGTGAAGTTTTTTTTTTTTAACATGTTCTTTGATATCGTCTCAGGGTGCCAACAGTGTAAGAGTTTTTTTTTTTCCCCATTCGGACTCTTCTGTCATAGCATTTAGTGAATTTTTGTATTGGGTATTCTTCTCATTCAGTTGTACCATATGTCAGACTTTTCTATGTAGCCATCTCCAAGTCATTGTCACTAGTGTAGGTCAGACATGCGCAGTATGGATGGCTTTCTTCAGCTGTCTAAGGTGGTTTGCCTCGGGTGCCGAAGTATCGAGCCGGACATTTATGAGAATTCAGTCTGGCCGTGGACAGAGACGCTCCGCCTGACGAATGACACGCCGCGTTTTCGAAAGCTGTAATTGCCAATCGGCAGAATTAAAGTGATGCTCTTAGCGTTTTATGTTGGACTTCGTGTTTGTATATGCGCTGCTTCTCTTCTGAGGAATAACACTGGCTCTCCAGAGGAGTCATTCTTCATTATTTGCAGTACTTTATAATTCTTGGAAATATGAGCAAACGCACAGGTTGATGTCATGTATAGAGGACGAAAAAACGATAATGTTTACAAAACTAGAGTCATCGCGTGTTGTGCATTCAGTTGACTCGTCCTGTATATAGAATGAAATTCAATCGGGTCGAATGTTCCGCTCTTGGAAGCGTGTTCAAAACTGAAAAAAAAATGGCCACGCTTTACTATGCGTTTTATCTTGCAAATTACCTGATCCCCTGGCGGCGTGTTACTATGGATACAAGTGCACCTCTAATTTTTGCCTTAGACTTTTACAGAGGCCATAATTCACATTTAAGTGAACTGTATGCAAGGGCATGTGCCCCTTTGCTGAGTCAACAGTATAGACTTTCTCACACTTATCTACCTGTGAAATGTTCATACCTCTCATAACTGGTCAATGGCTGTATCAGCAACCACATCAGGTGTTTTTTCTACATGCTTTTTACACAGATTATATGGATTATTGTATTAGTAGGTTTTGGTGCACCATTTTTTAAATGTTAACGGTTCTTAAGCTTGTAGTTCATTTATTTTCTCTTGGTTTTTTTTTAGATGACTGTTTTGTGTTAATATTGTCGATTTTGAGATAGCTGTGATATGCTTATTCTCTTACCTAGACTTTTTACTTTTTTGCTACACAACCCTAATTAAATTTAATTACTTTCCCCCAATTGTAAATACAGTATTGTGCAACCTCATTTTCATTCATTTCAAACAGTAGTGTTATATAAATGATTTTTTTTTTGTCTGGACACAATTTCTGTTAATGAAATAAAGAACATATGTATAAAATGCGTTAGTTGGGTGTTTCTCTGTATCTCACTCATTTCTGTCACAGTTATGCAGACTTGGACATTTCTTATCCAGAAAATAAAATCCAGACCAAGATTTTATTTTAAGCAAAAAGTTGAACTGGTTGGTTGACACAAAATCTTGGTCTGGGCTTTTACTTTCTGGGCTGGATGTATCCACCTCTGCTGTTAAGCTCCAGTAGGTTAGTACTGTTGATAAGAAACCCCCAGGATGTGGTCAGTGAATGATGGTGTGCAGGAAAGTCCTGGTATGAAGATGGGAGGACCAGCTACTTTCAGCTGAAGACAGGATGAAGTTTTTCCACAAGTTTCAATCACAAGGTGTGAATCTATAGTTTGAGTTAATAGTCAGAAGCAAAAGGCTTCAATGACCCTTGATGAGATGCATGTTCATTCCACTGTCTCCACATTAGGACTGCAAGCCAAGCTGCCTGAAGGTAAGTAGGGAAGATGTCATGGCTTTAATGCGAATCTCTTTCACAATTGTTTCCGTCTGTTAGTCTGTTCTAATACTGTTTCTTCTTGAGCTGGGCTCCACGTCTCTCTGCCCATGAGACTGTGAGATATGGCGAGGCTCCCTGTCTCTCATCGGTTGAAGGACATGATGGTGAAATGACCCAGCAAGCAAGTAACCTGCCAGGTGTCGGGTCAGCAGTGTGAGTCTTTTATTTTAATGCTGTAGCTTCACGTGCAGGATTCTGTCCGTTTGACAGTCCTCTGATCCTTATACTCT
>JAODKF010000045.1:2354266-2364562 GCA_026779585.1 Mormyrus proboscirostris | reverse complement strand
ATTTAAAAGGTGCGTAAATGGCGTTTATGTGCATTTACCCTCCACTACACCACTGAATGAAGGATTTACGTTAAGTAGCATGAATAATTGCATAAAATAATCCAAAAACTCAAAAACTCAACGTCACGTAATACATCAGTATCTCTCCGACCTAATTTCAGCTAATTATCATCAAATTCTGGCAGAATTTGTTCCTGTACTGTTCCTGAGATGTCTGACACCAGCACCACGTTCAAAAAATTGCTTTGATCATGCATCTTAGTCCTGATCCTTTCTGTGTCCACATGATTCTGGCTGCTTGATGTAAATGCCAGATTGTACCTAATAAAGTGCCACGTAGCTCTTTCAGGTTTATGAGATGTATGACGTCCTGTTATGAGATATTTGAGTATAAACGCCAGTATGGAAAACTAGCTTAGCGTGTGTCTGTCTGTGTGCAGGCTGTTCTCCAGTGGTGGGGGCTGGTATCGACCCCAGAACACACATGCTGCTCTTTTGGACAAGTACTGGACTAAGCTTCAGATGGGCAACATGTCAAGACAGGAACTGAAACAGGTGAAACCACCATAAGAAAAGAAACCTGTGGTAAGTTTGTCCAGCATTCTGCAGTATTGTTTGTGACTTGCGAGAACACCGTGCTTTAAGGTCCTGCTGGAAAGGTACCCAAACCTGGTCATGGTCGTGGAGCGTCTGTTGGACATCTACTGCCAGCTGACGGGAGATAAACACCAGGACGGCGGCGCGGCCGAGACGCACCACCAGGGGGGCCTGCAGAGTGTGGAGGTGCTTCAGCAGAGGCAGGAGACCCGGGGCCTCTCTCTAAGGTGAGGGTCCTTCAGACGTGCCCAAGCAGACATAAAACATCCATCGTGAAGCCAGTCCGTTTATCCACGCTGATAGATGGCCGTCATCTGTTCGTGTCACTGCGGGGGCTTGACATTCACCTCCAAAGTACTAAAACCTGAGGATATAATGAGCTGAAATGGACGCTCGTCAGGCAAGACGTCTGTTACAGTGCAGAGAATCGGAAGCCGATACGGAGAGTGCAGTGACGGGAAGAGTGCAGTGACGGGAAGAGTGCAGTGACGGGAAGAGTGCAGTGACGGGAAGAGTGCAGTGACGGAAAGAGTGCAGTGACGGAAAGACTGGTGCCGGTTGTGTGAAATTTCCCAAGCATGTCATCCTGCTGAGAGGCCGCACATTTTAAAATCCATATATACTTTTATATTGTGATTCATCAGCTTCCTATTACACTTACTATTACATCAGTATCAGGGCAAAATGACATGTAACGCAGTATCTGCAAAAGGATCCCAATAGTCATTTATCCATCCATTTCTGAGTTGCTTTTTCAGTATAGGGTCACAAGGGGGGGGGGGGGCGTGCAAACCTCACACACACAGAGCTGGAACCGGTTTTCAACCCCCCACCTGTGATACCAGTGACGTGTGATACCAGCTTCTGAGCCACGATGCCGACCTCCACTGTTAAAACAATCTTGTACTTTTCATTTGTGTCATCCTTCTAACAATCAGCATTGAAATTTAAAAATCTTATGGAATCACCGTTGCATATTTTCCTTCTGTGTTAATCTGTTGCTGGTGGAGTGATGTTTGAAGGAGCTGCGCTTCATATTCCTGTATGCAGTCAGATGGTACCCCTCTGTCCCGCGGACGCGATCGCCGCGCGCCTGTCTCTCTGTCCCGCGGACGCGATCGCCGCGCGCCTGTCTCTCTGTCCCGCGGACGCGATCGCCACGCGCCTGTCCCTCTGTCCTGCGGACGCGATCGCCGCGCGCCTGTGTCTCTGTCCTGCGGACGCGATCGCCGCGCGCCTGTGTCTCTGTCCCGCGGACGCGATCGCCGCGCGCCTGTCCCTCTGTCCCGCGGACGCGATCGCCGCGCGCCTGTCCCTCTGTCCGGCTGACTCTGCCTTTCTTATCCTTCGAAGGGATTTGCTGAAGTGGTGCGACAGGATCGCTCACTATTTCGCCGGCACGTCCTTGGATGTGGCCCAGAACGTCTTCCATGAGGTACACTGCCGGCGTTGCCCTGCGTCCTGGCTCCCATGCACGGCTGGATCTGTCCCATGCCTGCCAGTGGCCCATCGCTCTGAAATGGTTTCTGTTTATAACCAAGGAGGCTGTGTTGAGGCATGCAGTCAGAGCGATATTACGCTCCTCCAAAATCAATATGGCCCCCCATTCTGTTAAGAATGTCCCATTGCAAAGCAGACTTGTTGCTTTGGCATTTTAGCATCCCTTGTCCTATTTGCTTGTAGCAAAGAGTTTCCCTCTGGATATCTGATCTTCGTGTCGCGCGTGGCATTATCGTTAAGCTCTTCCCGGTTCTCTCCCCTAGGCTCTCGACTGCTTCACTGCCATGCTGCCCAGCCCCGAGAGCCGTCAGCGCATGGCCGAGGCTATCGGCAGCAAGCTCAACATCTCCAAAGAAAAGGTAGGAGGTCAGCCGTGAAGAGCATGCCGGCCCATCCTTTGTGATGGTTCGTGCTGTTAGCTCAGTCTGAATGAGTGTTGTGAATGGACTGTTTCATTTCTGTCTTTGCTGTAGGGGTGTTTTGATTAAAAAGGAAGAGGCTACAGGAGGCTGATAGCTGTTGAAATCTGGTGCTTTCTCTCGATTAGGTGCAGCACTACTGCCAAATGTACCAGCCGGAAATCAGAGTCACGGAGCTGGACGTTGTGGTTGGGCGAGCAACCGTACCGCGGAAGCAGTGTGAAGCTGTCCGCCTCTGCGTGTAAGCTGGGGGGGGGGGGGCTCTGCCGTCATACAATCAGGTCACTGTGCCAACGATTAATTAGCTCACTAGCAGCTAGCTGGCTAATCACTCCATCTGTGTGGAGCAGAAGATATTCCTGCCTTCAGCAGCAGCGCGCCTGCTTACCAACTCGCGTTTCGTACACAAGCTCTGTGTCCTGTGCTCCTCCAGGTGAGACAGTCACTAACCCCTTTGCAGTTCACTTTCCGAGTTTTTTTTCAGTTTCTTGGTCGTGCCAAGCTTAGACGATGCAGGGATGCTCACCAGGATTTTATGAAGCTGCACTGACTCTTAATCACCAAAATGCAGTATTTTAAAATGTTTGAAATTCGCCATAACATAAAATCTCGGAAAGAAGTTTTACGGTCAAGCTGCATTAAATTGTTAATATAAAAAATGGAAAAGCCTGCATTAGAACCTTAAAGGTGCTGTTGAGAGAAGCTGCCCGCACCATAAAACGTAAGATGGAAGTAATTTTAAGACTGAGTTACAGGGTTTTAAAAATACCTCAGCACTTCATAAGTTATTCGTTAAACATATTAAGGTGGTATTGTTCAAGTCTTAATCTCCGTTGAGTCACCTGAGCTGCCTGCCTTTGCGTAGTCCTCACCTCGGCCTTCCTCTGCAGGGAGAAGCACACTTTTGCCGCCACGCGGCCGTCCTCCGTCCTTCTCGAGCAGCTGGCCGTGTGCGTGAGCCGGGGCGAACCCATCCTGCTTGTGGGGGAGACTGGCACCGGCAAGACCTCCACCGTGCAGCATCTGGCAGGGCTGACAGGTAAAATCCCCCCCAGCACTTTCAGTTGGTGTCTACCCCTAGCGTACCTCACTGTAGGCATGACGCACTTTCCATTCTCCTCCAGGGCACCGGCTACGGGTCATCAACATGAACCAGCAGAGTGACACCGCCGATCTTTTGGGGGGGTAGGTTCAGAGTTTTTCGTAGTCAGAATCAGTTACACAGAACCTTTTGTAGCTGTTTCTTGGTGTTCTCTTCTGTCGTGTTCTTATGCTGTTCTCCTTAATAAAATGGTTAGGCTTAGGGTTAGGCTTAGGCTCTCTGGCTCTGCTGGTGTGGTGGAAATCTTGTCCCTAAGAGACCCCATGACTCTCGCTGCCCCTGTGCTCCTCTCAGCTACAAGCCCGTGGACCACAAGCTGATCCTGTTGCCGCTGCGTGAGGCCTTTGAGGACCTCTTCTCCCAGACGTACTCCCGCAAGCAGAACCTCACCTTCCTGGGCCATGTGCAGACCTGCTTCCGGAGCAAACGCTGGCAGGACCTGCTGAAGCTCATGGACCACGTGTGCAAGTCAGCCCTCACCAAGGAGCTGCACAAGAAGCCTGATGGTACTGCGTTTGTCCTGGGTGCGAGGGCGGGCTGCTGTAGTCGCAGATGGTTCCTTGATAAGCATACAGCCATGATCGGTGCCTGTTGAGCAGAGCTCTCCAGAATAGCTGCTTTTGCAGTGATGCGTTAGTCCGGATCAGAGCATGCTCAGTGTCGTCTGTCATTGAGCTATTTGCTGACCTGCTGGTTCATGCCGAGGACTCTGTGCTTGTTGACAGCAGCCCTCCTCAGGGAGCAGTGGGAGGCTCTGGCCCTCAGGTTGAGCCAGACCCAGCAGCAGATCAGGGCCTGTGAGACAGCACTCGTCTTCTCATTCGTGGAGGTGAGTCCTTATATTGTCTCCTCCCTACCTCCATCCTGGCTGAATAGCAGTTTTAGGGTTATAAATAACGGCATCTGGTTATTTCCTGACTGACTGTGATGTTGGTGGAATATATTAAGTGCTTTTAGGTAGTCATGTTGCAAAGCATGCTGGAAATAGTTGGTGGTGGACATTAGCATGAGCTGACCCGTCGGCTGTGTTCACGTTTAAGGGGACGTTAGCGCAGGCGGTGAAGAAAGGCGAGTGGATCCTGCTGGATGAGATCAATCTGGCGGCGGCTGAGACCCTGGAGTGCCTGAGTGGCTTGCTGGAGGGCAGCCAGGGGTCTCTGGTGCTGCTGGACCGTGGCGACACAGGTAGGTTCTATGGTACTAAGTGCTGGTAACCATGGTGACACAGGTAGGCTCTGTGGTACCAAGTGCTGATAACCATGGTGACACAGGTAGGCTCTATGGTACCAAGTGCTGGTAACCATGGTGACACAGGTAGGCTCTGTGGTACCAAGTGCTGGTAACCATGGTGACACAGGTAGGCTCGAGTGCTGGTAACTAGGGCTGTCATGATCGTGACATGAGCATATGCAGATGTGTGAGGTCAAATAGGACAGGTGGTACAGATGAGTTCAGTTCAGCGAAAGGAAATGATGTCATTAAACAAGCGCCATTCAAACATTACACGGTAAAACCAATGTGGATACAGTGATAGAGATATGACAGTTCTGTCTCATCTAGTTATTTTTATACAGATGAATGGAGATAATTCTAGCAATTATGCAAAAAATAATAGCAGTCAGCCCAAATAATCAGTCAGGCTATTATGTAATAATTGTGTCAGACATTCTGGTAACCGTGGTGACACAGGTGGGCTCTGCGGTGCCGAGTGCCAGTAACCATGGTTGTACAGGTGGGCTGTGTGACACTGTAACACTGGTGGTGACGGTATTGAATAGGAAACAGTATGAATGTAGATGAGGAGTCATCATTAAATTGCTATAATATCAATATATTTATAAGATCTTTTAATCTTAAAATGTTATGTGATTTGTTATGTACTTCATTTGGGTGAAATTTCCAAAAAATCAAATATTGTCACTGTCTGATAAAATCCTGATATGTCCACTTTTCGACAATTGTGACTTTTGACTCTTTTGTCTGCTGATAGCGTTTGATATCTGCTGTTTTTATGAAGTCATCTGTTTGACCTAGTATTTATGTTTACACTAGTTAAGAAGATTTTTATTTATGATGGTGTTTGTTGGGATTACTTTATACTGCTAATTTTAAGAATGCTGATAGCTAACTGACATCATTGTTAATTGTTTAATATAAGTTGAAGTTTTTGGAGATACGCGTTTCTCATTGGAAAGCGACAATGTTAAAATGTAGCATATATTAAAGTGATAATTATGAATCTGCTCATCAGTGTCGCCCTAGTGAGGTATTTTTGTTAGCGTGTCATTGCAGCTTTAAAATAACGTGTTATACTGTTTTAACATGACTGCGCTGTCTGGTATATGGTTACTGCATGGCTACCAGCCACCCATTGACACCTGTCTTTCTTTGTTGTCCACGCAGAGCCCCTGGTTCGACACCCAGACTTCCGCCTCTTTGCCTGCATGAATCCTGCCACAGACGTGGGAAAGCGAAATCTGCCCCTGGGCATCAGAAACAGGTAGGGCAGTCAGGGGGGCAAGAGCGCGGGTCCTCTGTGGTGGCGACGCCCCTTTAGGTGACAGTTGCTATGTAATAGGATTTCTGGGAAAAAATGTAACCGAAATAAATTACCTTGTTCTTCTTTTATTAACGTTTCTATTAATGTGGTGGACGCTCTTACCAAAAGCAAAATATGTGTGTGTGTGTGTGTGTGTGTGTGTGTGTGTGTACTCTCTCTCTCTCTCTCTCTCTCGTGCTGCGGGATTGCGGATAATCGTCTCCCATGCTCAGTCTCAGTAAAAGCACCGCCCGAATAAGGGCGTAGCAATCCGAGCGATGAATCTGTATAAAGGACAATGCAATGTTCACATTTCTGCAGAATCGAATAGGAGGCAAAAGCAGCTGTCATTGGATAGGTTCCCTGTTAGTCGCATTAAAAGAAAAAGATACACACACTTCCTCAGACGGGGGGGCTGCTCATGCCTCTTAAGGTCTCACCCCATCTGATCCACAGGTTTACTGAGCTTTATGTAGAAGAGCTGGAAAACGAGAGGGATCTGAGGATTCTGGTGTCAGACTACCTTAAGGGCCTGAACCTCAACAAGAGCGTGATCAGCGGCATCATAAGGTCAGGATGCTCTTCCCCTGGGCGCTGCCTGCCCCCCTACCCCCCCCATGTGAGGTGCTGACCCCTGCCGTCTCCCCCCTCAGCTTCTACCTGGCGGTGCGGCGGGACGCGCAGTCGTGCCTGGTGGATGGGACAGGGAACCGGCCGCATTACAGCCTGCGGACACTGTGCCGGGCCCTCAAGTACGCAGCGGGGAACCCGTGCCACAGTGCACAGCGCTCTCTCTACGAGGTAGGCATCCAACGGGCCCCAGGCCTCAGCATAGCTAGCAGTTAGGGGTTAAGGGCTCCGATCAGGGGCCCAATGGTGACATCACTCTGCCGACTAGGATTCGAACCGGCAACCTTCTGATCACAGGCACAGCGCCCTAACCTGAGCCTCACATGAACCCCATTATGATTTTTTTTTTTTTATTATTATTTCAGGGTTTCTGTCTGAGCTTCCTGACCCAGCTGGACAGAAGCTCTCACCCTGTGGTCCAGAAGCTGGTGTGTCAGCACATCCTGAGCAGAAACGTGAAGTGTCTGAAGCAGGTACTCGCTCACGGCGCCCCCTGCAGGCTGCTTTCTCCTGCACAGTGAACAGATCATGCAGATGAGCCCAATGTGTCTCTGCCATGCCAGCCAATCCCAGAGCCCCCAGGCAGGAGGTGTGTGGAGGTGGAGGGGTACTGGGTGTCCCAGGGGGAGATGGAGCCGGTGGTGGACCAGTGCTACATCCTCACCCAGTCGGTGAAGCTTAACCTCCGCGACTTGGCCAGGGTGGTGTCTGCTGGGTAGGAAGCACTTTATTGGCTCTCCTGGTCACATGGTGTGTGTGTGTATGCGTGTCATGTGATGTGCGTGTCATTCATCTGCTCTCTGTTAAGTCAGTTTAATTAGTATTACGAAAATGGCACTATGACTGAAAAATGGGCTTAAAAAGATTCACTATTAATATGTGAACCATAGTGTATTAAAAATGATGTTAGACTTTAAATATTGGGCATGTTGAGTTCTGTCTTTTTAGAAGTATAGCAGTGTACTGCAGAAATGAATTGAGTCTGTGGAGAGATTTTGGAGCCCATTCGCTGTCTTATATAGAGTCCATGTTTCTTTTGGGCAGGACACATCCTGTGCTGATCCAGGGGGAGACCTCTGTGGGCAAGACCAGCCTGGTCCGGTGGGTGGCGGCCGCCACGGGGAACCAGTGCGTCAGGATCAACAACCACGAGCACACCGACATCCAGGAGTACATCGGCTGCTACTCGTCCGACAGCCGGGGGAAGCTGGTCTTCAGAGAAGGTAGCGGCTCTGCGGCACGTGACACCCCAGGCAGGAGCGCGGCTGGTCACCGGCTTCCTGCTCTGACCCCTTCTCCGTACCCTGCATGCTGTTTTAGCAGCATTTGAACATATGGGGGAGAACCAGTCCCAACTCACGGTCACACAGCGTTTTGCTGAACGTTTATCCAAGTGCTTCAGTATTTTTATCCTCCGCTTGGATGTTTTCCCAGTGCTAAGGTGTGTGTGTGTGTGTATGTGTGCACGCACATGTGTTTTGACGCGCCGTGCCAATATTCCAGCACCGGTACATATGTGAGTGTGCCCCCTCCTGTGCCCTGCAGGTGTACTCATCGATGCCATGCGCAAAGGCTACTGGATAATCCTGGATGAGCTGAACTTGGCCCCCACCGACGTGCTGGAGGCGCTGAACAGGCTGCTGGATGACAACCGCGAGCTCTTCATCGCCGAGACCCAGGAGGTGGTCAGGGCACACCCCCGCTTCATGCTGTTTGCCACCCAGAACCCCCCGGGCCTTTACGGGGGCAGAAAGGTACGTCATCCCAGTGTCCGGCGTGGCCATCGCACGGTGGCCCTGAGCGGTGCTCTGAAAAGGCGGCGTCCTGCCCGCAGGTTCTGTCCAGAGCTTTCCGGAACCGCTTTGTGGAGCTGCACTTCGACGAGCTGCCCAGCATGGAGCTGGAGGTCATCCTGCACCAGCGCTGCTGCCTGCCACCCTCGTACTGCGCCAAGCTGGTCAAGGTCATGCAGGAGCTGCAGGTAGGGCCCTGCTGCCCGTCGCATGCCCCGTCGCATGCCCCGTCGCCAGTCTGCGCTTTCCCCATGCTGCTGTGATTCAGAGCGTTCCTGTGCTTGTCTCTGTTCAGTCGCTGCGCAGGGGGTCCACCGTGTTTGCCGGCAAGCACGGGTTCATAACCCTGAGAGATCTGTTCCGCTGGGCCGAGCGGTACCGGCTAGAGGACGACGCAGGATCTTCCCATGACTGGCTGCAGCATCTGGCCGACGACGGTGAGCTCGCGTTCAGATCAAAGCGGCAGGCCCATACGTGGCAAATTTGTCCAATGGTTTGTCCTTAAGGCTGATCGCTCCTCAGAACAGAGATGTGTTTCTATAGTGACCTGGAGTTGAAGAATTGTTTTGTCTTGTTCAGGGTTCATGCTACTGGCAGGACGGGTCAGGAAAATGGAGGAGGTGGACATCATTCGGGGCATCCTGGAGAAGCACTTCAAGAGGAAGATCGACCCCAGTAGCCTTTTCTCAGAGGAGAGCCTGAAAAAGCAGTTCAGTAAGTGTGCCTAGAATGTGCCGGGGGGGGGGGGGGGCTAGCACCTTACATCATTGCTCTTCTCCGGATTGGCAGGCCCCTTTGTGGAGAGTCTGGAGGAGGTCCCCGAGGAGTTCCGTCACGTGGTGTGGACTCAGGGCATGAGGAGGCTGGCTGTGCTGGTGGGCCGGGCACTGCGCTTCGGCGAGTCCGTGCTGCTGGTGGGAGACACTGGGTAAGCTCCGCCTTAAGCTCCGCCCACCCCTGCCACCAGTGCGCGTGCCGTGTAGAGAGGCACTTGGGCTGGAAATGACCAAGGTGAGGCTGATGTGCGGTTTCTGCTCAGCTGTGGAAAGACCACCATCTGCCAGCTGTTCGCTGCCCTGGCAGGACAGAAGTTCTACTCCCTGAACTGCCACCTGCACATGGAGACGTCGGACTTCCTGGGTGGGCTTCGGCCCGTGCGGCACACGGGGATGGAGGAGGTAGCGTTCTTCCTAAATATATTCCTAAAAACACTGGCTTGGTGATTATAAGCCGGGGTAAAAGCTCCTCCCTACCACAGGAGGGCGCCGATGATACTCGGCTCTTTGAGTGGCACGACGGCCCCCTGGTCTTGGCCATGAAGGAGGGCGGGTTGTTCCTGATGGATGAGATCTCACTGGCGGACGACTCGGTGCTGGAGAGACTCAACAGGTGAGCCGACACAACAGGGTGACGGCCAAGGCTGCCCCTCCTATTGTGCTGCAGAGGCCCAGCCGACATGGCTGGCTGCCTCACTGCCATGCACTTTAGCTCTGTGTAGCGCCCCCTAGTGGGCTTCCGCTGATGCCGCTGTTCGTGTCCGCAGCGTGCTGGAGACTGAGAAGTCACTGGTTCTGGCTGAGAAGGGCAGCGGGGACGAGGACGACGTGGAGCTCATCACGGCGGGGCCGCGGTTCCGCCTGCTGGCCACCATGAATCCCGGCGGCGATTTCGGGAAGAAGGAGGTGAGCCGGGTCCGGGGCACGGGGGGGGGGGGGG
>JAODKF010000045.1:2343956-2354204 GCA_026779585.1 Mormyrus proboscirostris | reverse complement strand
CCGGGCCCCAGGCAAGACCCCCCCCCCCCCCCCCCAGCACTGTTGAGGAATCCAGACTGGATTGCTGGGTCGCTCCTCACTGCTTGATGGATGTCTTCACTGTGCCCCTCCCACAGCTATCACCCGCGCTGAGGAACCGCTTCACTGAAATCTGGTGCCCCCAGAGCAACACCCGAAGCGACCTGGTCAAGATCATCCAGCACAACCTGTGTCCTGGTCTCTCCTTGGACCTGCAGGACCACCAAGGTGTGTGCTGGCCTTTCTCATGTGACCAAGCGTGCCCCCCCGGTGACTCAGTGGGTAATGCTGTTGCCTGATATCTCTGGGGCTGAGGGTTCGAGTCTGTGTGTTTGGATGTTCCCCTGGTGCCCTGCGATGCCTGGGATGGCTCCCCGGATGAATGATGTCGTGGCTCCCCGGATGAATGATGTCACACAACCAGAATATAAATGTAGTCTGCTATGAGGGCAGCTTTTAATCTGTTGCTGTTTATTCCATTCCGTAAATGTTCTTGTCAGTAGCCGGTACAGTGTCAGGATAACTCCGCCCCTTTGCTCCTGGGTGCAGGGAAGGACATCGCCCACTTAATGCTGGACTTCATCGACTGGCTGACCAATCAGGACTTTGGGAGGAGGTGCATCCTGAGCGTGCGGGACATCTTGTCCTGGGTGTACTTCATGAACCGCGTCTGCGGGCAGGAGGGGGGCGAGGAATGCCAGGCGGCCTTGGACACGGTGACGGCGTTCGTGCACGCGGCCTGCCTCGTGTACATAGACGGGCTCGGCTCCGGTGAGTCTGCGGATCGAGATGGAAAAGCCGCCGGCTTTTCAGCTAAATCGCTGCCGTGTAGATGGGTGAGCGGCTCTCTCCTGGTAGCCCTTTGCTGGTATACCGGTTAGTGTGCAAAATTGGCAACAGCAACCCCTAAACTGGTTCCAATTCAACATAAAAGTATTTCATGCAGAATTAGTTTGTGTTGGGTTGCCAAAACTGCATCATGTTTTTATGGGAGAATAAAAGTCAGTGACCTTATTTATAGTTTGTACAGTGCTTGCAAATCTTGGGACAGTCTAAAATTATTAGTTTCGTAACTGAAGTTCTTTTACAAGCCACATACCTGCATACATCTTCCTCAAACGTTTTCTTTTTATTAAAGCCTGTATGTTTCAGTGTAAATGCTCACACGTGAATATGCGTGTGTATGGCGTGTTCAGTCACCGTCGGGCTGCGTGGGAGACGGAGGGCGGCATGTTATGTGGCTCTGTAGAGGCCGGCTGTCGCCATGGCGCTCAGCAGCCCTTACCCTGTCTCTCCGTGATGCCAGGCACCACCGCGTCCTCCGCAGAGAGCGCCCTGCTCCATCGCCGCGCCTGCCTGGCCTTCCTGCAGGGCAGGCTACAGCGAGATGCCGGAACGTTTCGCGTCTATGATGTCGTCTCGTCACGGGAACCTCAGTGGGGAGAGCATTGCTTTGGCATCGACCCGTTCTACATCACCACAGGTCTGTAAAGCCTGGAAGTCTTCAAGTGGACTGCTAGTTATGTGACACAGGACTAGTATTCTGGTTAAGATCTAGGAGATTGGTGCTGGGGGTCAGATTTTGGGGATTTCTCTTACAGGTCCGGAGATTGAGTCCCAGAACCTGCTGGACTATGCCCTGGGAGCAGGGACCACCGCCATCAACGCTCAGCGAGTCCTCCGAGCCTTGAAGCTCCAGCGGCCTGTCCTTCTGGAAGGTTCTCCCGGTGTGGGAAAAACCAGCCTGGTGGCAGCCTTGGCCAGAGCATCCGGACACCATCTCGTCCGGATCAACCTCTCTGAGCAAACCGTACGTCTCCTGTAGGCAGCGTGGTCTGTAATGTCCCGAGTTACCGTATGGAGATCTTACCAGTTCCATGAAAATCCGTCCTGGGGGGTGAACTTGCACTGAGGGTGATGTTCTGTGAGCAGGACGTGACTGACCTGTTTGGGACTGACCTGCCGGTGGAGGGAGGTAAAGGCGGAGAGTTTGCATGGAGAGACGGACCACTCCTGGCTGGGCTGAAAGCTGGGCACTGGATCGTCCTGGACGAGGTACACACCTCTCAACCCGTGCTTGAAAACACACACACACACACACACACACACACACACACACACACACACACACGTCTTGTCTTCTCTTCCAGCTGAACCTGGCCTCACAGTCTGTCCTGGAAGGCCTGAATGCTTGCTTCGACCACCGTGCCGAGATATACATCCCAGAGCTCGGGCTGAGCTTCCGCGTGCGGCACGAGAAGACGAAGATCTTCGGCTGCCAGAACCCTTTCACCCAGGGCGGGGGGCGTAAGGGGTTGCCCAAGTCCTTCCTCAACAGGTTCACGCAGGTGGGCGGGCGCGAGGCGCTCGCCTTCACGTCGCGCCGCCGCGGCGTCCCGGCCCTGCTTATGACCCGCCGTTCCTCCTCCAGGTGTCTGTGGACCAGCTGACCAGTCAGGACATGGAATTCATCGGCGGCTCCATGTTTGCCTCCATAGATGACCACATCATCTCCAAAATGGTGCAGTTCAACAACCGGGTACGCGGCGCCCCCTGCTGGCTAAGCCCTGAGAGCTCAGCCCAATCCCTTGACTAAATATGGAGATAAAAACGTAAATAAACTTGACTGGGCTCGTGCACCTGCCCTGGCCGGGTGACGTCCCCCATGCACAAGGATGCGTCCGTCAGCATGTTATACGGTGATGTGCCCAGGCAGTCTGCGAGCATCCCAATCTGTATCGGGACCTCTGGCACACACATTTGTACACATCTAAACTGTTTTTATCACATTTTATAATGTTAGCAACTAGCTGACTAGGTTAGAATGTCTCCATACTGTCAGTCTGGCCATGTGAGACACTAAAATGCACTTTAATAAATGAGGATAATATCAGCATCGCTCTTCTGATTGGTTCACCTTCCTGCTCCCAGCTCGTCCAGGAAGTCACACTGGAGAGGAGCTGGGGCCGGAGAGGCGGCCCCTGGGAGTTCAACCTGCGCGACATGTTCCGCTGGTGTCAGCTGATGCAGGCTGACCAATCGCCAGGCTTCTACAACCCGGGCCAGCATGTGGGCCTGGTGTACGCTGACCGCATGCGGACGGAGGGGGACAAGGCCCAGGTACCGCCGCTAGCACGCCACCCCCCATCGATATGGCGCTGAGCTCAGTGTATTATTAGCCACATGACACCAGTGATTTCATTTTTGTCATATGTTTCTTTTCTTTGAAGGTCGTTTCTGTGTTCAGGAAGGTTTTCGGTGAGGACTTTGAGCCTTACACAGGCTCCCGGCAGTTCCATATCACACCACTTAACCTTCAGGTCAGTCCAGCGTTCTGAATGTCTTCCATTGTGGTCTCATCTCTCAATGATTGTTGACTCAAGAGTGCCCCCTGGCTGTGACCCGCCTCTCTCAGACCGCCCCCTAGCTGTGACCCGCCTCTCTTCTGGCTCTCTCAGGTGGGTTACTCAGTCCTTCCACGCAGTGGGGGCCCTTCCGTGGCCCTGGAACCCCCACTCTCTGTGAGCCACCAGGCCCTGAGGCCCCTGGAGTCGCTGATGAAGTGTGTGGAGATGGGCTGGATGGCGGTGCTGGTGGGCCCCTCAGCGAGCGGCAAGACGAGCCTGGTGCGTCTCCTGGCCCTGCTGGCCGGCCACCGGCTCAGGGTCATGGCCATGAACAGCGCGATGGACACCACCGAGCTGCTGGGGGGCTTCGAGCAGGTAACGTGTAGGAGGAGGCCACCAGCAGGCTGTTCTGGGCCTTCTCAAGTCTTTGGTTAGGGGCGTATACAGGGGTGGAGCCACTGGGGCAGGAGCTGAAAGCTGATTGGCTGCCGGAGTGCCCCTCCCCTGTCAATCATCAATTCGCAGCAAATCATTGGCTAATTATAGGGTTTTGTCTCAACACTTATGTTTTTGGGCCCCTCACGGTGAAGTTCAGGAACTTGTCCCCGTTCCCAGGTGGACATCATGCGGCCCTGGCAGCAGCTGCTGGAGAGCGTGGACTACGTGGTGGCCATGGTGACGCGCCGCGGCCTGATGACGCTGGAGGGAGCGGTGCAGGACATCGAGTTCCTGCTGAGGAACTGGAGCGTCTTCTGCCGATGGCTGAAGGAGGAGAGGCTGGTGGGCCCAGACGGGCTGGTCACCATGGAGGCCGTCGACAAGCTGGAGGTCATCATCACGCTGCTGCAGAAGCTGAATACGAAGCTCAAGGTTTTCGCAGGTGGAGTCACCGCGGGGCTCGGCGTTGGACTCGCCATTAGCATGAAGACTTGGGTTTTCTTGGGTTTATCTCCATGGTCTTGAGGGTCATGCCTGGTCTGGCTTCCTGCAGACATGTCCAAGCTGCTGCTGGACTTCACGCTGCTCCGTGAGCGACTGGCCCAGATGCAGGACGGCTGGAATCAGGGCGGCTTTGAGTGGCTGGACGGCATGTTGGTCCAGGCTCTTCAGGCCGGTGACTGGCTGCTCATGGACAACGTGAACTTCTGCAGGTAGGTCACTGAGAGTCATTCCTGCCTGATCTGCTTCTCTCATCACAAATGCTACTTTTCCTTGGAGACTGTAAAAGATTTCTTGGAAATGAACAAAGGTATCAGTAATAAAACCCTTTCCTGAGCACCATGAGGATTGTGGGTCGCGGCTGCTATGGAAGTTTCAGGCTTTGCTCTTTCGTACCTTGTCTCTCTCTCTCTCTCGTCACTCATTGGCTCTTCCTTGTGTGAAGCCCCTCAGTTCTGGACCGCTTGAACGCACTGCTGGAACCTGGGGGCAGCCTGACCATAAGCGAGCGCGGCGTAATCGACGGCACCACCCCCTGCATCACGCCCCACCCCAACTTCAGGTCGGCTCCCATTCTCCCGGCACCCCAGCTCTATCTCCTGGATTCATGTAGAATGCGGCGTCGAACTATCATAGAACAAACTACCCACAAATTATTTTAAGCAAATGGTTAAAACTTTATTAGTAAAAGCCTGAATTACTGAAATACTGGTTCCTCTAAGATTGTTGTGATTTTACTAATCTGATCTACCAATCAGATGTGTTTTTAGACTGTGTTTGGCCAATTCTCAGCGTATGAGCCGGCGGTCGAGGAAAAAAATGAAGAGGCCAAAGGTTATAGCTCAGCTTTTCTAAGTGCAGACATATAGGTGGATGTGACTTTATGACCCAATATTCAGACACCTTCCGTGGTCACCATGGCGATGAGGTCACCGTGCGCCAGCGGCTGCCCTCCGAACCTCTGATCGTCCTCTTTCCAGACTCTTCCTCACCATGGACCCGGCCCACGGCGAGATCTCCAGGGCCATGCGGAACCGCGGGGTGGAGATCTACATCCCTGGGGAGCACGAGGGCAGCGGCTGGGACCAGCTGGACCTGAAGACCATGCTGCAGGCGGCCGGCGTGACCGGGGACTGCGTGTGCGACCTACTCCTCATCATCCACACGGAGGTCAAAGCTGCCATTTGGGGTGAGCTTTCTAAAATAATGGACGTGTTTGCGTCCCCGAACGTGGCTGTGGCCGTGGAGCTCAGCCCGTGGGTCTTTTTTCCTCTCTGCAGATTCTCCAGCCTCTTCACTTACCTCTCTGCTCCATGTCGCCGCCCTGCTGTCCAGTCAGCTGCAGCGCGGGATGGACCTCCTAAGCTCTGTGGAGCAGGGCTGTGTGGAGGTCTATTCCCAGAGCCAGCGCAGTGCTGCTAACCAGAAGGTACCCTGGGCGAGGGACACGGTTCAATGTGGGCTGAATTCAAACATCAGCTCTAAGTTCTCACACGCTGTCTGGTGGAATCACCTCCCTTTACCAGAAATCATGATGCGGCCACTGGAAATAATCCACAAAATTTGTAGTGAGCAGTTTAATCTACCGAATTCCACACACCAATCGTATTGCTGCGCAGAAGATTTTGCCGGGGTGCTTGCGCTTGTATCCGGTGTGTTCCGGAGATTTTACACATTCCACAGCATTTAAGTTGAAACGTGGTTGGAAAGTGTGCAAGCCCCATAAAACCATGATCTTAGGAAAGTGGACCAACGGGGCTGACTGTGATTTCAGCAAGCGCTGGAGATCATCGAGAAGCACCTGTCTGCCCTGGACGTGGACCGCTGGGGGTGCCGGCTGCTCTGTGCCGGGGTCTGGCCTGACAGGCTCCCCCCCGCCCTGCTCTCTGCGGAGGATTCCTGCTTCTCTGCCGTCCTGAGGGACGGCCAGGTGCTGCTCTTCTGCCTGAACGCTCTCAGCCTGCAGGGGGAGAGGTGAGACGGCACGTGCTGGGCTGGGCTAGGAAGTTCCGTCCGTTTTTAGGTCCAGACCCATGTCGCAGGTCACTGTTTTCCCTGGGAAAAGGCAACGGGCAGCATAGTGGCCAGAAAGACAGCAGGGACCTTGCTGGTTTGAGTGCCAGCAGTTCTTATAGAGTAACCTGAATTACTCCTGAGAGATAGTATAGTTTAGCACCTGTGGTAACAGCTATTAGTATACTTTACTAGTATACTAATAATACTGAGAGTAACAGGGAATCGGCAGCTGGGCGGCTTTGTGATTTGGTCTCCACATCTGTTTGTGTGAAGGAGTCGTCCTCTGACGCTGAGTGACCTGCAGAGGGCGCTGCAGTGCGGCTCGTCGCTGGATGGTCAGGTGTTCGCTGGCGGCGGCGGCGAGGAGGAGGGGGTCGGGGTCACACTCCGCCTGCTGCCCACAGCCGTCAAGCTGGTGACGGAGCGGGCGTCACACGGAGACTGGGTGCTGCGGAGTAGCTGGCTCTCTCACCTCGCCAAGAGCTACAGCGCGGTTCCGGGTAGGTCCTGCCCCCACGGGTCGAAGGCTGTCGCGGTTCTGGCGGTACGGGTGGCATGGTGCGTCTTTGATGCCTGGTCTCGGGCCCATTGTCCGCTGTAGACGCAGCGCTTGTCCGCCTGGAGGCAGGAACTCGGGCGCTGAAGGCCGTGTTCTGCAGCAAGCTGACTGAAAAGGGCAAGAACCTGACTGAGCTCCTGCAGCCTCACAGCACAGGTACCCTCCAACCCCCCGTGATGTCACAGCACATAGCACAGCCCCCTCCCCCTTAACTGGACGGCGCTGATCTGGTTCCTGTCTCCATGCAGATGACTACCGCATTCTGGTGGACATGCGCTGGAATAAGCAGTACCTGGACATCTTAGCCAACACCTGCAGCTTTGAGGACGAGGACCGTTACATGGAATTCATGGACGCCCTGAACGCTGTGGCTAACAGGTGGGGGCCGGCGGACGGGACGGCCTTGCCCCCCTGTCCAAAATCATGTTGCATGATGGCAGAACCCCCACGAATGTAAAAGTGCCCCATCTACCCGAGTGGGCAGTCAGTCCTAAACTACAGCAGGGGGTGTTAACTGGGTGTTTACAAAGTAAAGTGCACAGACGGAAGAGTTACACAAAAATAAACCACAGCTAGGCTAAAAGAACGAACAAACAAACAAACAAAACACTGATTATAAAAGCAAAACGACGAACCACACGTTAAGTTAGTCTGTTCAAACACCAAGCAAACCAAAGAGGAAAACGCAACAAAACTGCCGTCCTCACACGGTGTTTAAATACATTTCAAGCAAGAAATGGACACAATACCATCTGGTCCTGTGAAATTACTGTATCAGTAAAGCAATTAACCAATATACCAAGAAATCCAGAAAGCATACCTGTCAGAAGCATTCACAGAGGCTGAACACCACATGGTCACACAATCCAGTCTAAAACTATCTGACCTGTGTATGAATGACTTAAGTACCACGGTATAGAGAACAGAGCTGCCGATGTGACCTTCAGCACGACTCTGCAGGGTAATTCTGCTGACGGACCGAGAGGACCAGGCCGCTGTTAGCGCCTCGGCCATGAAGACCACGCCCCACAACAGCGTCCTCAGGCTGGCCTCCGCCTTCTCCAAAGGTACGGCGCCCCCTTCAGGCACGGGACCGGCAACGTCACGTTCGGCCTGGGCTCGGCCGGGGTGCGGTAATGCCGCGCTGCTTTGGGTACATCGCGGTTCTTTGAAATCCTAGTGACTGTGCGGCGAGTTTATACCCCTACCTGCACTCTAAGTCTTATCGTGGGAGACCGAATTAATTTTATCGGCAGCATTTCAAAATAGCGTAGCGCTGCTTTGGAAGATACTGTCAGGATGCCGTATAATCCCGCCTTTTTAGTGATGATATTCACATATAATAGATAAATGCTTAGCAGGTGTGACCACACTGATATATGTATATTGCACCTGTGCTTAGCTGTTAAGTGGTGTGATGTTTGCTGTGTCCCGAATATCACCAGGGAGTCATGTGATTGTGCAGTTTGGTTTTGCTCCGCAGGGAATGCCCCACTAAGAGCCTGTAATTAGATTGTACCTTAATTCAATTACAAATTCATTAAAGGGCCAGCTGGGTGTTTACATGCTGTTACAGCTCCCAGCAGGGCGGCGACGTACTTAAGATCACAGGCCGCTCCTGTTGATTGCTGTCACTGAGGGGGCTGCTGTTGTTCCCTTTAGCTGGGACCAGAGTTTTGCTAGTAAAATGGTGAAAATGGGTCTGAAGTTGATGTAAAGATGCTAATGATGTAGATATGCTAATAATATATCTAACAATGTGGCAAAAGGGACGGTGGATTTTGGACACCTGCCACTCCCCGTTCTGGCCCACCTGCGCACCTTCTTCGAGCTGTGGGATTCCTTCGTGCTCCAGGCTGTGCAGACGGGGCAGCCCTACATCTCGGACCACCTGATGTTCGAGGTCAGTCAGACTTGGCCGTAAGGCGTTTGCCGAAGACATGAGCTGAAATGCAGCAATAGGCTTCATTCCTCACTTCGATGTAATTCTGAAGTTTCTCAGCACTTTCCATTTCTTGGCCCTGCCTGGGTACTCGGGGGACAGTCCTGATCAGGGTCTCTGCCCCGCCTGGTGCCCGGCACGGGCACTGATCCGGGTCTCCGGTTTCCCTCCCACTACACCCCTAGGTGCTGCAGCTCCTGCGATGGCGGGACCGCTTCTGGGACGTGAGTGGCTCCCTGACCGCCGACCTGAAGGCGGTATCCATCCTGTCCCTGCACTGGCACTGGGTGCAGAAACACCTCCTGTCCAGGCTGCCCCAGCTGCTGCTGGGGGAACCCGGGTACGAGTGCGCCGCCTCTGTCCTGTTCAAACTCGCACTGCTGCCGATAGGGGCTGTTCGAAGCCAGCGGAGATTACGTCGTGAGCATCACTTAGCTGTATGTAGTAATGCTTGTATGTGCTGTACGTGTGGTGCGTGTATGTTGCTCTGCATTGCCAAACGAACCTGTATATTTCCCGGGCAGCAGCTGTCAGCCACAACTGCAGGCGGTATCCACAGCGATCCAGACCTGCTTATCCAGCCCGGGTCTGGTGGTCCCCGCTCTGAAAAGCATCCAGAAAGCGCTGGGAAAGCTGTTACCTTATAAGGTAATGTGCCGTCTAGTAATTGCCTCCCATCTCCGTGGGATGTCTGTCCCCGCTGGAGTGTGAAACGCTGCAATCCCGTCCCGCAGCTGGAATCTGTCGCCGAATGCGCCGCCCAGCTGGGGGGCCTCAGCAAGGCCCTGGACCTGAGCGACCTTCGGCTAGATGGCAGCCGGCCAATCGGGGCACAGGAGCTGGCCCGCCTTCGGAGTGCCGCGCTGGGGGCGGACGCCCGGCGGGGCCTGGTGCAGGCCTGGGGCCTGATCTTTCAGGCCAATCACCAGCTACAGCCACAGCATTCTGGTACATTCCCTTCATTTCATCCTCCGATGAATTTGCTCCGCTATACTGCCCCACAAAGGCAAAGCACAGCAACTACATTGATACTGACATTGAGAAAAATGGCTTGGGAGTCTTTTGACCGTCGCCCCCCTGTGTGTAGGCTGTGTTACTGCATGGCAGTCACCCTCTTAACGGCTCTCCCCCGATGGCAGGTGTGGTGGAGCGCCTGGTGGCCTGTGTGGAGCGGCAGCGGAGTGTCCTGGCCTCGCTTGGCCTTCCCAGCCACGCGCCAGGCGAAGGGGGCCCCGGGGCCCCTCCCGGTGAGGAGCTCCTACGCCAGGTGTCCCGCCAGGGGCAGCTGTGGCCGCTGCTGGAGGAGCTGGGCTTGCTGAACCAGCTGAGGCTGACTGCGCTCCTGCTGCAGATGCCGCACGGGTACGCTGGCGCCGGTCTTTACGGGCACAAGGGGTCCGGCACAGGGGGGTGGGTCGGGTGGGGCA
>JAODKF010000045.1:2318978-2338485 GCA_026779585.1 Mormyrus proboscirostris | reverse complement strand
GTCAGCTGACCCGGGGGGGGGGGGGAGTCGTTGAGTTTCCCGTTTGAACAACAGCTTTCACCTTGGCTCTCACAGCTGCTGGTCCAGCAGCCTGGACAATGCCCTGCAGCGTCACGCAGAGAAGTCCACTAAGCACTGGTTCTCCATCTACCAGCTGACGGAGAAGCATCTGCAGGAGCACGGATCCGACCCTGCAACAGGCAAGGGCCCCTCTGACCATGTAGATTGGTGTGACCAGAAATGATCTTGGTCCTGCTGAGGTCTTCATAGACTACCCCAATCAGGGTTATGATGACTAGGTGTCATGAACATACATCTGATTCAAAGGTCTCAATACGAAAAGTATGACATGCCGTTTTTTGGGATATCCGTAGAACACAAACCCAACATCCTGCAAGATTGAGACCCATTTTTCAGACTGCTGTTTCTCTCTCTCCCCCCAGCAGGAGGCGACGAGGAGAGCCTGTCCATCTCATCCGTGTCCTCCACGCTTCAGGCCTTCATAGAGGGCTCCACGCTGGGAGAGTTCCACACACGCCTAGTCATGCTGCTCACCTTCCACTGCCACCTCCTGGTGGCCCCTGCACAGGACGGTCAAGGTGGGCGCACTTGGCTCTGGGGAGTCCCTGTATGTACAGGACATCACTTCATGATAGTCATGTGCTTTGAAAGTAGCCGTTTGACATTATCTGGTCTGTATCTTACAGTTCCACTGCTCAGCCTCTTCTGGAATCTCTACAAGTATTACAGCCAATTCTCAGAGAACGTGCAGGCTAAAATCACACAGCTGCGGCAGCCTATCGAGAAGGAGCTCAAGGTCGGTGGATTGTTTTCACGGATGTTTCCGGAAAGTTTTGTTTGCAGTCCAGGCCGTTCTCGCAGGCCATTCTTAACCATGCGTGTTACCATCTCCAGGACTTCGTCAAAATTTCCAGATGGAATGATGTCAGCTTCTGGTCCATTAAGCAGTCTGTTGAGAAGACGCACCGGTATGTTGCACTAGGCACGTTCTCAGAGTGTCTGACGGAGTCGTTCCCCTACCTATCTGTTGTAACCGCACCCTGTGTGAATTCCTGAACCCAGGACCCTTTTCAAGTTTGTGAAGAAGTTTGAGGCAGTCCTGAACACCCCCTGCACCCCAGAGCTGGTGCAGCGGGGTAGCAACGCCAGTCTGGATCCCAGTGTGGACCCCAGCTCAGAAGAGACGCCCCTCATTAGGATGCACGGTGCTCTCAAGGGCGTCCTCCTCAAGAAGGGCCAGGTACTGCAGGTATATATATTTTTTTTATTTGTCCAATATAACAGCTTCCACATGAGTGTCTCTCCATCAGGTTGACAAAGATGAAGATGTGCTGCCTGGCCTCCACCCCTCGAGCCTGCAAGGACGCCTGCCTTTCCTCACCAGGAGAATGAGGAAGATGTGCGTGCAGATGTTGGAGAAGAACCCTCTGCCAGAGCTGTCAGAAGATCTGGATCAGTTCACAGGTGAGGAGTTAAGACCACCTGCACCTACGCTACAGAATCCGGTTATGAAGTGGATACAGGTGTCATTCGGCTCCTAATGAATGACTGTCCTCCCCCCCCCCCAAGCTGAGGTCATCAGGCATGTGCAAGAGCTGCAGGGCCTCTCTGTGAACCCGTCGGCGGAGAAGGAGAAGCAGAAGGCGGAGGCAAAGCACATCCTCCAGCAGAAGCAGAGGGCGCTATCCGACCTCTTCAAGATGCTGGCTAACATGGGTACGTGGCGTGAGAGCAGAGTCGTGAAGATGCCGGGAGTCCCCGCGTGACTCTGAGCGCTGAGTCTGGCTGGGTGTCCTTCCTGTAGGCCTGTCGTACCGCAGAGGGCTGACGTGGGAGCGCACTGCCAGCCAGGAAGAGGTCCTGTGTCTGCAGCCGCTGGAGATGAGCGCCGCCCTGTCTGCGGTGCGGAGTAGCGC
This sequence comes from Mormyrus proboscirostris, assembly GCA_026779585.1. NCBI lineage: Eukaryota > Metazoa > Chordata > Actinopteri > Osteoglossiformes > Mormyridae > Mormyrus > Mormyrus proboscirostris. Next base: position 2,336,548 of record JAODKF010000045.1, on the reverse strand, counting down.
GGATGCAGAGCGGAGGTGAGGGGCGGCCCAGTAGGCGTTCCGCTGCGATATCTCGTCACGTCGGCTTGGCTCGGGATTGGTGGCTGTCCCGGCTGACGGGGTCTTTGGGGGTCTGATTTCCCCCCCAGGCTGTTTGCGGAGATGTCGTCCGCGTGGGAAGGCTGTCAGAAATACTTCTACCGTTCGTGGGCTCGTCGGAACGCCCTGCAGACGGCCCTCCACAGCGCTGCCAAGGTGAGTGCGTGGGTGGTCTGGGTGGTGCGCGTCCCCTGGGGGTGGTGCGCGTCCCCTGGGGGTGGTGCGCGTCCCGCTGACGTGTCTCACTTTGTGCAGGAGCTGGGTCTGGGCGCCATCCAGCGCTGTCGCGGATTCTCCAACCACCTCTTCAAGCTGCTGCTCAGACAGAGGCGCCGTCTGGCTCAGCTCACGGAGCAGTGGGTCCACCTCAGGTACTGAGTCTTCCCCCCCCCCCGGGACACCTAAATAGGGCCATGGCTGGCCCTAGGAATCCATCATAATAAAAAAAAAAGGGTTGTTTTGTTTTCTAAGCAGGACCGGGTGTGTGGTGGACACTTCTAAAAATACAACTTTATTCAGGGTTTCTTCGGGTCCTTTAACAGTCATAAGTCCAGTAATCTGAATATTAGGCCTACAAATGTCTTAAATCATCCTAAATGTGATTTTTACAGGTCTTGTTGCATTAAGTTTCGCTGTTAAATGTGTGTTTGGGGAAAAATCAGTATTGATCAAGCAGAACTACAGATTCAAACCAGTGTGGAACCACTGATTGGAAACTAGCCTGGTCAGATCTTATCCTCACTCCCTCAGCCAGAGTGCACTAACGTGGCGGCTTCTCTCAGCAACAAAACAAATAGCTGAATTTTTTTATGTGAATAAATTTACTTATTTACTTTGCAAGTAAATCTGGGACTGATTTCCCTTCGCATCCAGCCTGCTTATTCACCCTTGAAATAGGACTTTATAATGCACTCATGATGGTTTTAAAAAGGTCTTGAAAACTTGTCGGAACTTGTGGAAACCCTGCCATTCTTCCTCCCTGGCGCACAGGCAGATGATTGGATGTCTGGGGGATGTCCAGTCGCCGGCGGCCCAGGCGGGACGGGACGGTGGCCCCTTGCCTCCCCAGGACGCGCTGAGGCGCTGGGTGGACCGGGCCCACACTCTGGCCACTCAGTGCACCGTCGCACTGGAGCAGCTGTCCCTGCTCCTGCAGTGCTGCCCCGAGACAACCCCACAGGGGGAGGAGCCACAGGGGGAGGGCTCCAGCGTGCGGCACAGCGCCCCCTTGAGGTACTCCTCGCCCTTAGACGCAGAGAGCTGCCCCCCCGGCTGTCGGATGAGGAGGGGCGACCCTGTCTGGGGGCGGGCCATGCAGACAGTCACAGGCATGCTGACTGACACCAAGGCTCTGAAAGCGGAGCTGGACGGACTGGTGCAGCAGTGCATTGTGGGAAAGCTGCAGACCTGGTGAGCCAGTGTGCCGCCGTTACCGGAGGGACATTTTATATTATACCACAGTTCTCAAATCTGATTGGTCATTAGTGCCAGTCCCAGCTGGATCGCTGCTTGCTGAGTCGGGCCTCCCCTTCGGTTCTGTAGGTCCCAGTTTCAGGCGTGCTGCGCGGTCCTGGAGCGGCTCGGGATGGTGGCGGCTCGCATGCCCGAGGTGGAGCAGCTTTTCACGCCGCATGGCTGCTCCCAGCCGCTCCTGGCCTGCGGGCTGCAGTATATGCGGGGGGAGGTGGAGGTAGCCCTGACCGAGTTCGCTGCCTGGAAGGAGCTGCTACCGCCTCTGGACCTCGCTCACCAAGGTGACAGACCGGCCCTCCGGGGCGGGGCGGGGCTTCACACGGACGGAGGGGGAGGGGTGAGGCGGGATAGGCAGCCACACGGACAGGCGTTTCTGATGCACACAGGAAATGGGGCTGTATTTCAGCAGGAAGCTGTCTCACGTCTCTCTGCTGCTTGTTCCATCCCGCTTGCAGGCCAACCGCAGCCCTTCTCGCTAGAGTTCTCAGACCAGTTGGAGAAAGTCGTCGGTAAGGTGCTGTGTGCAGTGCAGAGCCTGCTGAAGACGAAGGAGATGGACAGAGAGCAGCAAAGCACAGAGGCGGTCCAGGAGAACAGATCAGGTGAGAAACACCCAGAGTACCAGAGCCAGCGGAAGATGTCTGCTCTCCAAGAAGTCCGTAGGATGGTCCGTAGTCAGAAGGTCAAGTTGTCATTTCCGATTTGAGCTGCAGAAGGTGAAGACCCCCCATCTGAGGATCTCCTGAAGACTGGTCACCTCACCAAGCTTCTCGAGGAGGCCCTGAGTGTGGAGGTGTCGTCCCTCTCACTGCCGGACGTGAACGTGTCAGTGGGTCAGCTGCTGGAGCGCCTTGGTGCCCAGAGAGATGCCTGCTGTCCCTCTCAGCTCCAGGTGCCATGCCAGCCGTCTCGCATGTGTCAGTGACAGTGTCACACGCATTTGGGCCTTCGTGCCCATTTCGTGCCCTTTCCGGAAACCCTTTCTGCTGTCCCACATTGCTGTTACACAACTGCACTCCGGTCCTGGCGAGCACTGGCGGGATTTCGCTCCTGTCCGCAGTACACACTTACACATCCCCCGCAGTCTGCGTGACGATGTCTCTGCCATCTTCCCGTGCGTCTGCGTGCAGGAGCTGAGGCAGGCGTGCGAGAGGCTGGGCCGCCTGCAGCCCCTCCTGGACGCCTACTCGCACGTGACACGCCACTACCTGGCGGTCGCCCTGGGAGCCCATAGGAGCAGCTCAAAGCTTCTCTGCGTCCTGGCCGGCATCTTCACGGAGCTGGCCCAGAAGGTACGTGGGCACGGCGCACGCTCTCCTCAGAGACTGTGGACACTAAGCATAAATATCAGTATCGTTCAATGTCTGATGTCTGTTCCCCCCCCCCCTTAGGCGTATGTCTGTCCCCCCCCCTTAGGCGTATGTCCTCTGTTCAGTCTGGAGCTCGGCTATAATGCATTTCACTGCACGCGATGCTGAGTGTAACTGCATGGGACAAATAAACCTTTGAAACTTGACTAGAAATTTCTGTTGAGGTTTCCTGGAGTCAAAGGTTGAGGGAGACCCTTGTGGGCTGAAGAATTTTAAAAATGTTGAAATGTTTAATTTAATTTGCATGAAAACAAAATACAGTGTTTTTTGTAAATAACAGCTTATTTGTCATTTGTCTCCTTCAGTATTTTTTTTTTGTAAATTGCTTTTTTTTTTTTTTAAACTGAAAAGGAGAATCAAGCCTCCTGTATAGTGGCTATAAATTGTGTGGTTGCCCTAAGCCTGTGCCCTGTGCCCTGTGCCCTGCTGTGCCCTGCTGTGCCCTGCAGGGCTTCTGTCTGCCCCAGGAGCTGATGGGGGGAGCGGACAGTGAGGGCGCCACTGAATTTCACGACTATGAGGGCGGGGGCATCGGCGAGGGGGAGGGCACCAAAGACGTCAGCGACAAGATCGAGAACGAGGAGCAGGTAAAGACAGCTGGGAGGGGGGTCTGCAACCTTCTGGATGCTGCGGTCTGCTAGGTGCCTTTTTAAACAAAAATGTCTCAAACAGGTAGAGGACACCCTCCAGGAAGGACAGGAGAAGGAGGAGGAGGAAGAAGAGGCCAAGGGGGACATTAAAGAGGAGGACAATGCTATAGAGATGTCGGAGGACTTTGACGGGAAGCTGCACGACGGGGAGCCTGGTTCGTATCAGAAACCGCACTGTGTTCGGAGCAGGCAGTGCCATGTCATCAGGAGACGGTAACCCGGCAACCTGACCTTTGTCAATGATGTCACAGGGGAGGATGACGACACGTCCGACAAAGAGGACGAGGAGGAGCTGGACAAGAAGATGGGGGACCTTGGAGAAGGCCAGACGGACACCCTGGATGAGAGGATGTGGGGAGATGATGAGGATGACGGCGACCTGGACGCCAGCGATAAGGAGGAAGAGTCCGGCCCGGGGATGGACCAGGTATTTATGCGTTCTAGGAAGCCTGAGCTCAGGTTACTCCTCAAATATACGCTCACGTTCCTGCATGCCTTGGATGGGCCAGGGTGACGGCAGGACGGATCTGCCCAGGCGCCTTGACACTGAAGGTCTGTGCCGTTGCAGGGAGAATCACAGCTGGTGGCCAAGGACGATAATCTCGATGCCGGCGAGCCCAACAAAGATGACAAGAAGAAGCAAAACAAAGATGAGAACCAGGATGACGCCGATGATGGAAAAGAGGAGATCCATGAGCAAATGGATGAGGTATCCAACATCCACCCTGTTCTTCTTTAATCTGAATTATACGCATCTGTGTGTATCCATCAAAGGGTGCGTGAGCTGCGTGTCGCTGGGCCGGGGCAGGAACCCGGGGCGCTAATGGCATCTTCATCCTGTCCGTGACACAGCGGGAGTTCGATGAGAACGAGGTAGATCCCTACCATGGCAACCAGGAGAAGAAGGCGGAGGCGGAAGCCATGGAGCTGCCAGAGGACCTGAACCTGGATCGGGAGGACGAGCAGGCCGGGGACGAGCAAGACGGCGATGGTGAGGGGCGGAGCCAAGGAGAGCAGGATGTTTGGAGGGTGGGGGGGGGCCTGGTGTGGGAGACACTGAACCAGGAAGGAGCTGGGGGCCCAGCATCAGTGACACCCCAGCGGGCAGGATGTCTGTCTGTTTTCTATTTGATCTGTCAAGTTCTGGAAATCCAGCAGTGCCCAGTATGAGAAGCTGAAAGGCTGGAAATCTCTATTTTCTGTTCCAGAAAACAACCCGTTTGACATAGATGAGATGGAGGTGGAGGAGAATGAGGGAGTGGAGGAAAAGCAGGGGGAGGGGGAAGAAGGAGAGGAGCAGCAGGAGGGTGCGGAAGCAGGGGAGGCGACCCAGGAGGAGGACACGGCTAACGAGAGGAATGAGGATGCGGAGCCAGCAGAGGGCGACAGAGAGCCTGACGCCGGTGAAACTGCTGAGGAAGAGGCGGAGGAGGAGAAAGACCAGGGACAAGAGGAGGGGAAAGAGGAGGACAAGGCGGTCCCTGCAGGCCAGGGCCAACAGCCCCAGGTCTGCTTTAATTGCCAGCTCCCACCCCCATAACCGAAAGCCCCCCAGCAGTGACAGTGCCCTGAGCTGAGATCGTGTGGCAGAGTATTTCTCTTTCATTAAATGTTTTTCATTTTGACTTTCACATTTTACTACGCTGCACAACAGCAGATCTTAACAAATCGAGCCCTTAGCCGGGCCGCGCTTAGAGGGCTTTTGTGTGATGTTTGTGGTGGTTTGGAAATTACTTTGTGCTGTGAGGTTTCAAAGTGACCGTTTCCCTCACAGGAGGAAGAGGATGGTGCAGAGGAGGATGAGAACGATGCGGAGGTTGCAGAGAGAAAGGAGCACCATGCTGATGGAGAGACCGGGGAGGAAAACATGCAGAGTGACACTGCCATGGAGCTGGCAGGAGAAGCCTCCCAAAGGGATGAGAGCAAGGAGGTACCCAGCTACACCTGCCTGGAAAGGCTGCCACCAGGCACCAACTGCACCTGCCTGTCTGTCTCTCTCTCTCTCTGCCTGCCTGCCTGTCTGTCTCTCTGCCTGCCTGTCTGTCTCTCTGCCTGTCTGCCTACTTTGTCTACCTACCTTTCTATCTGTCTGTCTGTCTGCCTGTTTGTCTGTCAGAAAACTGACTTGCACTGATTCTGTATCCACTCTGTCACCATAATGCTTCCTTGACAATGTCCACACAATGGACATGAGTTCACTGGAAGTTCAGCCTAGCTGCAGTTACGCCCAGCCGCCTCCTCAGCAGCCGTTTGTTTGTAATGTGCCGTTTTCCTCATTTGCGTGTCCCTTTTAGCGCCTGCCAAATAAAATAAATGTAAATGTGTTTCCTGTCACTGACCTGAGGGGGGCGCTCTCTCCCCCTTGTCCCTCAGGAGCATGGGATGGGGGCAGCAGATGCCAGCCAGGCGGAGGGACACGAGTCCAGGCTCATGGCGCGGCTCTCCTCTCTGAAGCAGACCCAGCAGAAGACACAGGCAGGCGCTTCATTTGCCCCCCCTAGTTGCTTTGCTGTCCATCTTCAGTCTTCTAGCCCCCCACCCCCCCCGGACAGTCCGCGATTTTGCGCACTCTCAGCCAATCAGGAATGCAAATACCTGGTACCGGTGTGCTGGTAGCTGGGAAGGAAGGCAAACGTGGACGGTCTGGGGGACCCCGTGGACTGGGTTCCGAAACGCTGTTCTAGGCCGTCCCGATGGGCGTGACCTAGTTCTGCGTTTGTGTCCTGCTTCAGAGCTTCAAGAGGAAGCCGGGCCAGGCGGACAACGAGCGCTCCATGGGCGACGACAGCGACCGGGTCAACAAGCGCCTGCGGACGGTGGACAGCAGAGAGGACGGGCAGCAGGACCGGGCTCAGAACCAGGCTCAGCAGGAGTCGGACCTCTACCAGCACATCAAGGAGGGGGAGCAGAACCATGATGCTCAGACCTACGGTACCAAGCCTGACACTCAGAAAGCGTCATGCACGGATAGCTAAATAACTGAAAATTATAAGCCAGTTTGGATCATTGACTGCTAAGCATCCTTCCAGTTTATCCAGCACAGGGTCCTGGTGAGCCTGTCAAATGTTGATAGTCTTGAAGTTTTGAAATCTTTCAAAAGCAACTGTGGAATTCTGATCAGTTGTTTCTACCCTTGGCAGATGTGGCCAGTGCTGACCAGCAGAAACCAGCCGGATCCCAGCCGAAAGAGGAGCACGAGGAGGAGGAGGAGAACGTCGGCATGGAGCTGGAGGAGCAGCAGGAGGACCTGCAGCCCATCGATTCCAAGCAACTAAAGCCAGAAAAGCTGGATTCGACCAGAACGTCACAGAAAGGTACCTGCAGCTCTGAAATGAGGTGGGGATGCAGAGTGAGACCGGACACAGGACTGAGGAGATCTTGTGTTTCCAGGTGTGGAAAACGGGGATCTAGAAGCTCAGAGACAGCACGAGGATGAGGAAGAACGATCAGAGGACACTGGGGATGATGAAGATGAGAAACGTCCGGAGAGAAGCTCCGAGTCCACCATCCACACTGTCGCGGAGCTGCTGACGGACACCTTGAAGGTACCTGGGCTGTGAAAGCTCATCATGAAGCTCAGTCCTAACGTCACCATACAGCCTCCGAGAACCTACCAGAAGAGCCCTCTGCTTTGTGTGCTTCTAGAAGGTACCGCTGTCCTCTATCCTGTTAACGAGGGTCATGTCTGTCTGCGTGTGTGTGTGCGCGTGTGTGTCTGTGTGTGTGTGTCCCAGCTGCCGGTCAGAGATCCTGAGGAGCTGCGGAGGGAGCTGGAGCAGCAGCTGGAGGCCTGGCAGAAGCAGAGTCCCGCGACTCCGGAGGAGGTAACCCTCCAGTGGCGGGATCGGGATCTGGTGGCCTGGCAGATTTCCCGCGGGATCCCATTAGATCCCATTACACTGTCACTTCAGTGGTTCTGTGGTGATTCTCTGTCCTCCACCCTGAGGCTCAGAGAAGCTTCTGAAACACCAACGACCTGCTGCCTGGTGGCTGATGGTAGCAAACCTGTCTGAGTAAAGTGTGAAATTGAGATCCGCCTTGTCAGGTTTGTTGACCTCCTCCGGTCTTCCTGCTCCCGCCGCAGGAGTGCGCCGGAATGGCCATGTGGCAGCAGTACCAGCTGCTAACGGGCCCACTGTCCCAGCAGCTGTGCGAGCAGCTCCGACTCATTCTGGAACCTACACAGGCCGCCAAACTCAAGTGAGTGCCGGTGCTGGGAAGGGGGGGCCCGAGGAAGGGGGGGCCCGAGGAAGGGGGGCCGAGCCACCCCCTGTGGTAACGCTTCCTTTTTCGGTGGCAGGGGCGATTTCCGCACAGGCAAGCGGCTGAACATGCGGAAGGTGATCCCCTACATCGCCAGCCAGTTCCGCAAGGATAAAATCTGGCTGAGGAGGACGAAGCCCAGCAAGAGGGAATACCAGATCTGCTTGGCCTTGGACGACTCCTCCAGTATGATAGACAACCACTCAAAGCAGGTAGTCCGACTTTAAACGGAAACGAGGCGTGACCTGCGGGTAAAGAGGTCATTGGCTGTTTCGTTGCCATGGCATTGGGTGACCATTTCTTAGGAGTGGTCAGTCTGTGAGACTCTGAGGTGTTTTCATGCGACATAGTCAGCAAAATGGTCTCCTTCTGCTAACCCCTTCGGTTCCTCTCCTCCTCCTTCTTAACCCCTTCGGTTCCTCTCCTCCTCCTTCTTAATCTCTTCGGTTCCTCTCCTCCTCCTTAACCCCTTTGGTTCCTCTCCTCCTTCTGCTAACCCCTTCGGTTCCTCTCCTCCTTCTGCTAACCCCTTCGGTTCCTCTCTTCCTTCTTAACCCCTTTGGTTCCTCTCCCCCGTGTCGAGCAGCTGGCTTTTGAGTCCTTGTCTGTGATCGTCGGTGCCCTCACGCTCCTGGAGGCGGGACAGGTGTCAGTGTGCAGGTGAGGTTTTGAGATCCACCGCAAGGTTGCTTCAGATCCTGGCTGAGGTCCTCCGGTCTGCTAACGGTCGCCTTTCCTTCCAGCTTTGGGGAGACCGTTCAACTGCTCCACCCCTTCCACCAACAATTCAGTGACCAATCAGGAGCCAGGATACTAAGGCTGTGTCAGTTTCAGCAGAAGAAAACCAGAATAGCCCACGTAAGAAGTCATTTGGTTTGATGACGCAGGCCAGTCGTCCTGTCTGCATGTAACGCCGCTGAGCCGATCCCACTTATCAACTTAATGTAACATTGAGTTCTTCTCTTTATCTAGTTTCTGGAAAGTTCTGCCAGCATGTTTTATTCGGCACGGCAGCACACCAACGCCTCTGGTGCTACAGGTGAGCTACAGGTGGCTGAGCCACAGTCACACAAAGCTGCAAGTCACCGAAAGCGTGGAGAGGTGTAACTCCCTCCCTCTCGTGTGACCTGGTGGTTTGCAGCACCTCTCCTTTACAAAGGCCCTTTTTTGGACAGGCGTGGCTGGTCTGACGGAGGCCTCACGCCATCCTCTGCTTTGTGAGACGCTTGTACAGTTGGGTACTTAGGAAGGCTGTAGCACTTTTGGGAGATTCGCCAGACAGCTAGCTGAGATTATAATTAGAATGAGCTGCATTGACTGTGATCTCAGCTGTGCATGTGTGTGTGTGTGTGTGTGTGTTTGTGTGTGTATCTGTGTGCGTGGTTGGGGGGGGGGTCTTTGGGCATCTTTGTACCCAACAAGACCAACAAACAAGCCCATGGTGTGTCAGTGAGAAGGAGGCGGGGCACAGAGAGCGGGGGCGCAGTCCGCATCCTTCAAAGCCAGCGTCTCGCTCTGAACTCCGCCATTGTTGTGCCACAGCATAGCTTCAGGTTACCCCCCCGACCTGTAGCTGACATTCATGTCCTTAACCACTGTGCCACCTGCTGCCACATATGTATGACTGCAGTGAGACTGAATTGGGTCCAAAGCCCAGTTTGTGTACTGTGCTCCCCCTGATCTCCCCGCATGCGGGCTCCTGCTTCCGCAGACTCCGCCCAGCTGCTGCTGATCGTCTCCGACGGCCGTGGGCTCTTCCTGGAGGGGAAGGAGCGGGTCACGGCGGCAGTGCATGCGGCACGTAGTGCCGGCATCTTCGTCATTTTCGTGGTTCTAGATAACCCAAACTCGAGGGTAGGAGAACCGTGAGCGGCATTAATTCTCTGCATATGTTCCTGCCTCGTGAGCCTTGGTAATGTTAGACACACACTTCTTCTCACCTGTCCATGTCGACGCTCTTCAGGACTCCATCCTGGACATCAAGGTGCCCATCTTCAAGGAACCCGGCGAGATGCCAGAGATCCGCTCCTACATGGACGAGTTCCCCTTCCCGTTCTACGCCATCCTGCGGGATGTGAACGCCCTCCCCGAGACGCTGAGCGATGCCCTCAGGCAGTGGTTCGAGCTTGTCACAGCGGCCGACCACTAGGCCTTGCCGGCCCTCAGTGAGGTCACACTAAACTGCAGGACGTCTCGCTGCTGCTACAGGCCTCCGGCACTGGAGGGCCGAGGGGACAGACTGTGTATGTGCCTTCTCTTCTCCACTTGAAACGTTCCCATCGTCCCCATGGTTACAGTCCCACCTCCTTTCTGTTTTAAAGTAGGGAAAATGCTTAAGTCCTTGCCCCCCAACTTGGCAAATAAAATGGCAGCCAACTTTTAAACCTTGTTTAAATATATCTGAACAAAATAGATGGTTATCTCTTCTGTGTGTGTGTGTGTGTGTGTGTGTGTGTGTGTGTGTGTGTGTGTGTGTGTGTGGACTGAATACCTCATGTGTGTTGACAGTACTCCGTAAATGTGACAAATGCTTCAATATCTCAAGTAAAAAGCACACATTTTCAAAAACGGCGAGTTCAGGTAACCAGCCAGCACAGTGGCTAACTTAACCCAACAATTTCCCCAGTTGGTAGAAATACACATGATTTTAAGCTGTTTAAACAGATTTTTGCTTTTTATTTTAAATGTGCCTTCTTTAAGAGTCAGTCTTCATTTGATACAATGTGAGCTTCCACTAAATTAATCTGTATTATCTGAGAAACTTAATCCTAATCAGGCTCTGTTAAGGATTGATACTAAAGCCAAATATAGCTTCTTCAAGAGGGCTGGTAGGTTCCGTGTCACAAAGCGTACCATGCTTGTATGAAACTAGGTTTTTAATGTACACCTGTATTTTTAAATTGCTGAATTATTTAGATAAATCTTTTGTATTGTGAGTAGCAACATTTCAGCTGTGAACTAAACATAGCTCACCCTTGTTTCCCTATGCACCTTCATGGAAAAAAAATCTAGCTACCTACGAAACCTTCTTAAATTCAGTGTTGCTCAGTGATATAAATAAACTTGTTTTTTCGAAAAGATTTGTCAGTGTTTTGTTGGATTCCTCCTTTTGACGCAATGTCACTTGGCGGGGGAATCCCTGCCCTCCGCGCCACCAGAAGGCGCCAGAACGTAAACCGGGGAGTTAGTATCTTTGACTATGGCGGCGCCCGTGTGCAAGCAGCACCCATAATATACTTGTCAAGACCCTATGGCAGCTTCAAGGTTACCCCCCGCCGCATTGAGTTTAAAACAGGTAATTCACGCTACCGTTCAGCTTGTATACTGTTTATATTAGGAAATGTATCCGTTAGTGAAATACAGTTATTTAGGAAAATCAACCGTTAACTTTGTGAAATCGACATGCTTATAATATTTACATTTTACACGTTTATCAGACGCTTTAGTCCAGAGCAATGTACAAGTGAGGCAAATAGCACATTACTGACATACATGCTGTGAAGGAGTTGGTTAGGCACATGCAGCGAGGCTGAGCTTCCAGTGAACGTTCAGTGTGATTGTAATCAGGAACTAAACATGCTAATAAGGAAAGGTCATAATTATAACCCAAAGCACATACTCTTAGAAAATTATCAGGCGGTCCTGGTTATAACCGTTTTAATTCACAGTTCGATCGTTTTTAGTTTTTGCAGCGACAGAGAGTTTTACAGTTGTACCGAAGTCTGCTGCGGACCATACGCCAGGTGCCGGAGGAGGAGGATCGCCGGTACCTGCGGAGCTGGGCGAGGGAGGAGTTCAAGAGGAATAAAGGGGCCACTGATCCGGTGCGTTTCTCCCAAACGGCACCTCTTGGACGGCAGCAGTCCCCAAAGCTCCGTGTATGAGGTTTTGATTCACGAAACTTGATTATGGTTTGCCCGGCTGGATGCAACAAAATCTTAACGTCTAGTCGTGATAGTCACGTTTTAAAGCAGGGCTTCTGAACTGGTGGGTCGCGGAGTGTATAATTTATTATTTATATATATTTTTTTTTTATTCAGAGGTGTAACTTTAACCTCATTGTTTTTATTTGTTTATGCATGCATGCATGTCACCCTCAGGATGCCATCCGGATGATGATCACACAGGCCAACATGCACCTGCAGGATCTGCAGAGGACTCTGGCCCTGGCAGGGAGCTAGTCTGGTCCAGCCTGGGAACCTGCACCGCGTGGCTGTCTGGTACTGTGCTCCTGTGCTGCATTCACACTACCAGCAAGCTCAAACCCGTCGCACGCTGGCTGGCTCCCCGTACCAGAGATGCTTGTAAATCATCCTGGAGCCAATGTTTTATTGCAGACTTAAGAGGAACAATACTTACTGAACACGCGTCGCATTTCTGTGCCAGACTCTGGAGGTGGACCTTTAGAGTCCATTTGGACTTTCCATCAATCGGAGAGTGCTTTAGATGAATGTGATTCAACATTAATGTGTAAAATTAGGTTCAAGTGGGACGGCTTAGGGCCGGCAGTTTGCCCAGGTGAGTTAATGTGTCACTGCGTTTTAAATGTTTTTCTGTGATTTGTCTTCTGTGATTTCAATATAAAGAAAGATGCAGAAACGGTTTCTTTTTTGTGAAACGTTTAAAAATGCAGCACACACAGCTTGTGGATACATCAGGATCAAAATCATCTTCGCACAGTAACACACGTCCGCGCAGCCTGGGTAAGCTCACAGTGAAAGGTCACAGTTTCTTTCCTTTCTAAACAAAACCCTTTCACTGTTCTTTTAACAATTAAGCTTATAAACAATTAATGCTGTAAGTACGATTAGTAAAAACACCTGAATACAGTAAAGAAAAACCGAGATGATGTTGCTCCGGTAACTGATCTATAGCTGGCTTCCACTCACAGTCACAGTCTGGGCTGCAGACGTGCAGTCGGAGCAGTTCCAATAGTCCTTCGTCTTCTGTAGCCAAATTTTAGCTTCTGAGGTTGAAGCTAGATGTGAGATTTCACCAAAACTGTGATTTGTCAGCTGTAAAAGTAACACTACAAGAAAAAAAATACTGTTTTGATTTTGGCATAATCTTTACAGTTATATCCATAAGGCGTGTTTTTGATTGGATGTGTAACTATGTCCTTTCTCAACACTCTACTCAACTGTATGATTCAGTGATTCAGCCACTGGGAATTTTTGGTTGATTAAAGCAAAATGACAAAACACATGTTATTAACTTAAAATGCAAGCAGCAAATTATAAATCAGTGTTTTGACTAGAGTGGCTACTGGTGGCTTCATACTAGCAAAGTGTATGAATTATGACTATCCTTGAGACTATCCTTGTACAGTACATTTATCATCATTTAAGTCTCTATAAAAAAAAAAATGGATTTATTCCAGTAAAAGCACTGGGAGTTCTGTGGAAATGCAGCAGGTGGCGCTAGCTATCCGGCACATTAGTCCTCAGCAGGCGTAGCTCCTCCTCCAGGCAGCTGATCCTCTCCAAGAGCGCGGCCCGGTCCCGCTGAGCCCTCTGGTCCGCCTGCCGACGGGTCTCCTGGATCTTCCTCTCATACCAGCGCTCCATCTGAGTGGAGACGGCCTCAAAGAAGTACTGCGTCACCTCCAGCGCCTGCATGCTCTCTTGCTCCTGTGCGAACGAGGGCTCTGGGGGCCCCGCGAAGACCTCCACGGTCGGGGCATCCCCCGGCTGTGCCGCCGTCGTCCTGCCCTGGGCCTGCTTCCTGTGATGTCTGCTCCTCTCACGCTCCCGGTGGTGCCTCCCACGGCGTTCAACGGCGGGAGACTGGCTGCTTGCTCTGCTAGCCTGAGCTAGCTGGAGTCCGGTGTCAGGCTCGTCTGCGACCTGCACTTCTGGATGCGGCCTGTTGGGGGCAGCAGGGAGACGTACCCGTTCTTTTGGTCGGACGACTTGAGGTGATGAAGGCACTGACTTGTTTTGGGCTGGAAAATGCTGTCGCCTGTCATCTGCAGGGAAAACAATCTTGTGGTGAGAAGATAATAGGTAGAAGGAGAATCCCATCCATGTGAAGATGGCCTGTTTCATGAAACCCTGAGAGTGACTAACTTTGGTTATATAACAGCTCTACATGGGTGTGGAGACACAGAGAACAGTGGATCTTTGTATGTGTGTAGTGGTGCAGAGAGGGCCTACCTGGAGAGCTGTCCATCTGAACCACAAAGTAATGATTACCGGCTGCTGACTCAGCCTGGGTCACCCCGCCGGCGACTTCCCCGGTCGCCTCTGGTGATGCAACAGCATCGAGGGTCAGCGAGTTCGTGCTGCGGGCGGGGAGGACGGGGCCTTCTGAGCCGGCCTGCGGGACGTCCTCTGCGAAGGATGGAGAGTCAGGCTTGGTGCTCGGAGAATCTCCAGAGAGCCGGAGCTCTATCTTATGGATCTTTGACCAGCACCAGCTTTTCAGCTCGTTGACCACTGAGGTCTGTGAAGAAAATGTGAAAAAGGCGAACGACTGATGGAGGATCATCAAGGTTGTAAAAACGGAAGCCGCATTCTCCTGCTGTGCAGATGGAAATCCAACAAACATCACCTGAAAAAATGTTTTTTCAAAACTGGCTTTCAGCTTAGCTAACAAGTACTATATAGTCATGCATGTCTGTTAATCTAAAAGCTCTTAACAGTAAATTGCATCTTTTAAGCTGGTCTCACTGATGTTAAGTCCATAATGGATATGATCAGCATTCCTGGGCAGCATGTTACCTGTTTCTTCTCTATATCCTGATGCAGCAGAGTGGTTTTCTGATCAAGCTGTTGAAGAAACTCTGTCCGCTCGGCTGAAACTCTCTCCAAAGTGATCTTATCCAAGGCCCTGACCTTCTCAGAAAACAAAACGATTGAAGGGAATCGTGTTAATTTTAATGGCAGGCCTCAGAGAATGGAGTCCTGTCTGTTTTAAATGTACGAGGGTCCCCCACTTCACAAAACTCCCTTTACACTTTGCTTTTAGACCAACATTACCCAGATCTACATTAGCACCTGTTACCGCTAGCCGACGATGGTTTTCGCTTTTACAAAGAAAGCATTTAGCATTTATCAGGTAGATAAATGGCAATTATACATATACAGTCGTGCACCGCATGACGTTGTTTCAGCCAGCGACAGATCGTCCCATAAGATTATAGTGGAGTTGAAAAATTCCTATTGTTTAGCGGCGTCATACCACACCGTAACTTCATAGCACAGCGTAACATCATACTACACCCGAATTTCATAGCGCAGCGTAACATCATACTACACCGTAACATCATAGCGCAGCGTAACGTTAAAGCGCATTTCTGCTAATGATGTTGTAAACAAACCTACTGCGCTACCAGCTGTATAAAAGTACAGCACGTATAAATATGTACAATACAAATACTTGATAATTGAATGATTTATGTATTTACTGTACTTTTACCGGTATTTAGGCTATATAGGCTATACAGCTTAGGTGTGTAGTACTGTAAGCTGCACCATGCATGTTTGTGTAGGTACACTGTCATGTTTGCACAATGACGCTTTTCTCAGGACGTATCCGTTATTAAATGAGGCTTGACTTGAGTCTGGTAAGTGAATTTGTCATCTCATACCTGCTTTGTCTATATGTTAGTGTTACTTCAGGTTTTGTGTTTTATTTGGTATGATTTGGAACTTCTTTTTTGGTCTGGGAACATTCAAATTTTTTCCTCTTGTAAATTAATGGTAATTATTTCTTCTCTTGCCATTTTGTCCAACGAAAGGTTTCATAGGAACTTTCTGGAAGCAGGGAAAGAATGAGGTTCAGGGAAACCTGCCCGCCTGACCTTGAGATGGGTCCTCCTGCTTTTATTTAAACCTAAATTGTTATTACTGGTGCGATCATTAACATGACACATATTCCCGAACGCCAGTGTCCACAGTAGCAAACAGAACATTCGGGTTCACACCATACCTGGTGCTGATTCCTGCGGTCCAGCTGGCCCAGCTTGCTGTTCAGATGCTCTTGGACGGTGTGAATCTCCGACTTCAACTCCTCCTTTGTGGCCTCCAGCTGGTTCTCCAGTTTGTTGATGAGAGGCTCACAGCGGCAGCCGTTTAGTGGAGCCTGTGCGCATGGGAGGCGGCTTGTATAATTATGCAAACGTTCAGGCCATATATGGTATCAAACAAAAGTTCCTTTATTTAAATAAGGCTGCCTTCTTAGCAAGTATGATAAGTGAGAATAAACGGGACATTCCCCTTGGCCGGGGTCTTGTCATCTGACAAATTATTCGTTTAAACTGGGATGCCCTGAGCAAAGTGAACTGGGGCCTGAATCGCGATGCTGGATTTTTTTGCTTAGCCAGGTAACTTGTAACCCTAAACCTAACCCCAGTTTAAATGGACTTTATCCACTTTTCTGATGCTTTCATATGAAATGGTAGTTTAGAAATCCTGTCCGAGCTCAAAGTGGCAGACAGTGAGGGACGGCTCACCTGCATGACCCTGCCATCCTCGGCTCGGTACAGGGTGTACAGCTGGTAGGCTTTTAGGCCGTGAGGGGGCGGGGGTGGGGAGGCGGGGCCACCTGCTCTGCCCTTCTTCCGATTGGCCGCCTCGGCACGCTTGTTCTCCCTCCGCGAGAGGGGCTCTGACAGCGATGGCTGCGGCGGCGTGCGGCAGAGGACAGTGGCGTTAGATCAGCAGTAATCGTGCCATCGTGAGAAGCCCCCGGTGACTGATTAACGCAGCGGATAACAGCCCCGCCCCCCTCGCGGTTAATCTCCTCCCCAGTTCTTCTCTCCATCCTGTTCCAGCCATGCGGCTCCGCGGCTGATTTCTGAAGTATCCTGTCCTTCAGGTTCCCCCCCCCCCTTCCAAACCTTCTCTTTCTCTTTCTTCCTGCTCCTGGCGCCCCCAGCGTCGGCCGTGCCCCCGGCCGGCTCAATCCCACGATCCCCCCCCCTCGAGGCCGGCAGGTCGCTGCTGTGGGTGTCTTCGGCCGCCGACGCTCTCTCCTGTCATGGTACAGGGAGCAGCGAGGGGATTAACCATGTGTTTTGTTTTTATTTTTAACCGTCTAGCACCTGCCAGCCTGCAAAGGCATTCATTTACAAATGAGCCCTTTCGGCGAAATCTGATTAGTGTGTAATTAATGCGTCCATCTGCCCGAAGCAGATATATGGGCAGAAGATGAGCTTCAGACTTCAGATCTGTAATTTTATTTGTATTTTGTGGCTGTGAGGCCGCCTGCTTGGGGGGGGTCTTTGCCCCTTTTCTGTCCGTCATCCGACTTTGAATCAAAGGGTATGAAGATGAAGTTTGCTAAGTCCTAGTTGCTATGACAGCCTGTACTTTTCAGGGAAGGCTTTCCATCAGATGCTGGACCATTGCTGGTGGGATCTGCTGCCGTTCAGGTTGGGTATCGATTCTGGGTGATCAGGTCCCTCTCTGTGAGCTTACGTGGCCCCCACCTCGCAGCTGAACTTGCTCCCAGATGTTCCCACTTCACAATCATTACTTGCTGTTGACCAGAGCAGCTCTCACAGGACAGATGTGGAGAACCGACTTGTTGGAAAGGTGTCCGGTGATGTCCAGTGGTGGTGCCAGGCTGACTAACCTCTTCTGTGTGACCCCCCCATTCTGCCGCCAGTGTTTGATGCTGCAGGTGGCATAGCTCTGTGTGTTTGATGCTGCAGGTTGCATAGCTCTGTGTGTTTGATGCTGCAGGTTGCATAGCTCTGTGTGTTTGATGCTGCAGGTTGCATAGCTCTGTG
>JAODKF010000045.1:2303246-2318878 GCA_026779585.1 Mormyrus proboscirostris | reverse complement strand
GCTCTGTGTGTTTGACGCTGCAGGTTGCATAGCTCTGTGTGTTTGACGCTGCAGGTTGCATAGCTCTGTGTGTTTGACGCTGCAGGTTGCATAGCTCTGTGTGTTTGACGCTGCAGGTTGCATAGCTCTGTGTGTTTGACGCTGCAGGTTGCATAGCTCTGTGTGTTTGATGCTGCAGCTTGCATAGCTCTGTGCTTACAGTAATTACACACCTGTATGTCAGCAGTGGGAGTGGCTTATGTGGCTCATTCCTGTAATTACTATGGGGGTCCCGACACTTCTGTCCGGATAGCGTAAGCGCCATGGGGCCCCTGCCGTGCGCCCTGTGCTGCATGGATTGGGGCGCAGACCCCCCTGCCCTGCGCCCTGTGCTGCATGGATTGGGGCGCAGACCCCCCTGTCCTGGGTGACTGCTTGGGGGGTCAGATATTTATTTTTATTTCCTTCGGGAGGTGCAGGCTGGAGGAATCCAGCATTCTCACTGCTTTACTTAGCTCTCCTAGGATGGCATTTTCAGGCTGACAGCCCTACGGTCTATAGGAGAAAGAGGCTCTGAATCATGCAGCGAGGCGTGGAAACTGGAAGACGCTGATCTCTGAGGAGTGTGTAAAAGCAGCGGACGTGTCACGGGGTGGTTGGGTCACCTTGGCAGGCAGCACGTTGTCCCTGGGCACGGACTGTGCACGCCGCTCGGCCTTTAGCTTGTCGCGTCGCTTCCTCACACTTCTGCCCCTCATGAAGCTCTGCACCTGCCATAAACAAACACAGGGGGGTGCCAGCGAGCGTCAGGTCTGTGCTGCCTTCATCCCACCCCGCCAGTGGCGTGATGTCAGCTGAGGCACAGATTCCCGGCACCGTAATGGTGGTGTGGTCGCTATGCAAGGCCGCGCCTGTCGGAGGCTGTACTGTGCTCCTGTCTTTGTTCTACCAGAACTCATTGTTAGGTAACTTCTAACACTGGCAGGTACTCTATAAGTTTTACAAAAAAAACACAAAATTATCAAATAATGTGTGCCCCGTGACGGACTGGCATCCTATCCAGGGTGTACCCCAGCCCCGTGCCCTGTGACCGACTGGCATCCCGTCCAGGGTGTACCCCAGCCCCGTGCCCTGTGACAGACTGGCATCCTATCCAGGGTGTACCCCAGCCCCGTGCCCTGTGACCGACTGGCATCCTATCCAGGGTGTACCCCAGCCCCGTGCCCTGTGACGGACTGGCATCCCGTCCAGGGTGTACCCCAGCCCCGTGACAGACTGGCATCCCGTCCAGGGTGTACCCCAGCCCCGTGCCCTGTGACCGACTGGCATCCCGTCCAGGGTGTACCCCAGCCCCGTGACAGACTGGCATCCCGTACAAGGTGTTCCCCATTTCAGCCGTTTCTGTTAACTTGGGTGACTCAGTACCCATGGGTGCCCGTTTTCTATCGAGCTGATCTACACAGGGAGGCCACAAAGCTGCTGTAAAGAGGCACGGCGACACCGACCTGCGGAGCCTTCGTGAGGAGCAGAGCCACGCCTGCGTTGTTGTGCTCCCTGGCCAAGTCCAGCGGCATCTGGCCGGCCTGCAGACACACCAGGCTGGCTAGTCATATCGCTGAAGAAATAAGGGCGCAAAACCCCCTGGAGGCCCAAGCAGGCCTTTTTTCGGCAGGCCTGGAGGCCCGAGCAGGCCTTCTCATGGCAGGCCCGGAGGCCCGAGCCACTCACAGCATTGACGGCAGTGCTGTCTGCTCCGGCCTCCAGCAGCAGACGCGCCGTCTTCTTGTGGTTCAGGGCGGCAGCTACATGCAGGGGCGTGTCTCCCACCTGTGGCACAGGAGGCTCGTTTTCATCCCCATAGACGCCGGGAATCAAGAGGCTTAGTCATCAGCTGGTTCACTGGTACTTTTACTGTGTACCAGCAGGTAAAAGTTGAAAATTGGCCTCGGTTAAATTTAATAAGTAAGAATGTGTTGTTATCATATACTGTCAGGATAAAAGCGGCACAGGCCTGGTATGGTTTTGTTCCCCAAGGTACAAACAGCATTAATGGTATAAAAATGTTCTTCAGAGTCCATTTCTGTACCTTAGAAAGGGAACGTTTACCTACAACAAAGGTACAATTGGTAGACGCTTGAGGATACAGCCAGGGACAAATAACTGTACCCTCGAAGGACGTTCTGTGACAATGCAACCCATTATGAAAATGTGTAAGTGACCATCTTAAAGGGTTTTTGAGATTCGGCTATTGAAGTTACTCTCCAGCCAGACTGATTGTGGGTATCTCCTGAAATACCTCGTTTTTCACACTTTATCCTGGTACCTGGTGTAGTGATGATTTTTAGGCTTTTTTGATAAATCTAAGGGTGAAACTGACCAGTATTTTTGGTCAAACCACTGAAAAATCATTGCACTTCAACGGATAATTTCAAAGCAATTTTTACAATGAATAACAATAAGGCAAAGGTTGGCAAACGCCAATAAAGCATTTTTTTTCATGAAAAAATTTTTGAATGAGACATCTCCAGACAGAGGAATAAGTTGAATCTGAAGTGTTTTGTGTCGGTTTTTGCACTTTTCTCCAGTCAGTGCGCTTACTGGCCGGTACCTACTGTCATGTTGGAGATACGTATTGCATATATGTACATGTAATAATCAAAAGCTTCCTGAAATGTTATCCGACAGATTTGATTGTTTTCAACTGCAATCCTACATATCAATGCCCATCTCTCATGTTGATTACAGGTAGGTGTATTTCCTCACAATTAGTCCCCCCCCCGCCCCCCAAACCTGATTCTGCTGAGTGACGGAGCAGAAGGTCCCCAGGAGGATCCGAATCACAGTCACATGATTGTAGCGAGCGGCCACATGCAGGCAGGCGTCCCCTACCTGAGAGAGTCACGAGAGAATCACACTTACTACGGGCGAGTCCTTATTTGCACACACTCCACCCCATTAGCCGTGTGATCAGGCCTCAGGACTCGGTTACTTTGCGAAAGCTGCAAATGAATGTTACCCTGACGTAGGTACAGCTTACTTATAAATCCTGAACTCAGTGAGCATTAATAATAAATGCTACGGACTGATCCGAGATCAGCAGTTCGGGCATGTACAGCGCACTCACATTGTTCTTGCTGTCTGGCCGGGATCCGCCGAGCAGCAGCACGCGTGAGGTCTGCGCGTGTCCGTTCTGGCACGCCAGGTGCAGGGCGCTGTTTCCAGCCTGCGCAGACACAGGCCGAGTTGGCGTTTACCCTCCGCACCCCATCCAGCCGAGTGAAATCACCACATGAAAATTCCATTCGGCGCAGGCACAGCGTGGTCCGCGTTCTCTGCCTCAGAGGGAAGCCGGTTACTCCCCCAGCAAACCATACCTTGTTCTTAGCATGAACGTTGGCCCCCGCCTTGACCAGCTGCTTGGCAGCCTGGCTGAATCCGTGCCAGGAGACCTCGTGCAAAGCCGTGTTTCCGTCCTGCAGACGCACGAGAACCAGCAGGATTCACAGGCCGTTCTGCCTCCCATCGCCTGACCGGTTGCGTACCGACTGACCGAGCGGCCGGCCTAAGCGCGTCACGGCGCTTTAAGGATGACGTGCGTGCGTTTTGGCCCTGGGTATGTTCAGCAGATACAATCAGCGGCTCCTTTGAGAGCTGCGCTTCCCTTGAATCGACAAGATCAGTCTGACCTCTTCATCCTTTGGATCCATTGTGTTTTATGGATGCAGTACCAAGCTGTAATTTTTTTTCACTGGTCCCCTTTCTGTTAGAGGTTTATCCTCCGAATTCCCTCGTTAACAAGGTGTTTTCAGACATAGAAACGCCACTGATTGGATGTATTTTGTTTTCTGCAAACTTTATATAATCTGATGTTTGAAAATGCCAAGAGGGTGGCTAGTTCTGAGAAGCCAGAAGCACTGGGTGTGACGCTGCATTCAGCATGACTGACACCAGGCATTTTGCATGACCTTGTTATATGTGGAGGCGCAGCCACACGATTGGCTGTCTGGAGGAGCGGGTTCTGTGCGTTACCCAATGACATGGCCAGCGAATGCATTTGGAACGTGCCATAGTGGTTCACCAGATGTCTTGATCCATTTGCTCAGTTCACAATATTTAATTCAAACAGGTTTGGCACCCATATGCTGATCTTACAGCGTCCCGCCTATGCTGGCACAGCATGTAAAATGGCTCCGACGGTCAGAATAGAAAGCGCTCGGATTATCTTTTCGGACAGGCGGCGCGTTGGGTGTTTACCTTGTCCTGTCTGTCCAGAGCACACCCTTCCTGAATGAGAGTCGCGATGATGTCACTGTTTCCCACCACAGCCGCACGATGCAGGGCTGTCTGGTCACCCTGGGTAGAAAAATCACACACAACACAGCTGGATTGGGTAAAATTATGCTAAAATACAGCCGAAAACTATTCACATGACCAACCATAACAACAATGCATTGCATTGCAAAATTCTGGGTAACTGACAGCATGTTTATAGCAAAGACCTAAATTAGACTGGATGCTTTACAAACATACAGAAGCTGATAAATAATTATATAATAATAAATAATTATATATTATAATAAATAATATAATTTTTTTATACCATGTTCCCTTGACATTGGGAAAGCGAACATCATTTTCTTGTGATAACAATAATTTTCCCCAGAAAATGAACAGAATTTTCACGTGATAAAAGATTCATTTAGCAGCCTGTCGGTGTCGATTATTTGTTTTCTTGAGAACTTGAGAAAATTTATTCAATGCAGAAAATGTATTGCGTTATCACAAGAATATGGCGTCTGTACCGATGACTATAGATATTCAGCTTTTAACCAGCAGTAAAGGCCAGACAGCCGATGGCTTTTCCGCTTCTGTCTGCCGTTATTTGATTATTATTTCTGATGGGAAGGTGGACGCCTGCAGATGCCCTCGGCGGGGACCCGGGCCTAACCCAGACTGCACCTGAGAAGAGAACATGTAGGAGCCTGGGTTCTAGGCCAGGAGCAGACAGAACCTGCACGTCTGTGCTTACATCATCCTGGATGTCCAGATCACAGCCAGCCTTCAGCAGGATCCGCACGACCTCCAGGTGACCTTTGTAGGCAGCCAGGTGCAGCGGTGTGCGGCCGTACTGAGAGGAGACACACACACACACACACGAGAACACAGGGGAGGTCATTCCTACAGCGGGCACACGGCACAGGCCTGTAGTGACCAAAGCAGCACAGTCAGAGCTGTCACATTGTTCTGGCACATTCCGTCTGCATAATAAGGAGCAAAAAAAAAAATAATCCCCAGTGGGAAGGGACAGAGGCCCTGCTCTCATGAATTCGGCCCAAAGAGCAGTGAAGCTGGTTTTAACACGCGTTTCATTAGTACTATAACGCCAGTTATTTGTAAAATATACAGTTAACACACAAGGCTTTTCACATTTATACAAAATGCTATGCTACCTACTGGCATGTGCAATATTTTCTTAATCACGGTGCTGAAACGGGCAATATTTTTCATACTTATACTGAAGCTGAATCACAACACTTATTATAAACACCGTCAATTCTTTTGTCATTTTTACATTTTTTGCATTTTTATTCTTTACATTCCTTTTCTATTCAATTTCATATTCTATGTATTTATATTGTTTCCGCTGATAGCCCCACACTTTCGCTGTACGTGGTGGAATGACGAAGGCGTTCATTCGTTCATAATGTGTCAGTTCTACTGTCTGATATTATCTTCTTATCCCCTTAATGTGATCTAATATATCCTTGAAAGTTACAGTTCTCCTCAATGAAGAGCATGAACTCAGCAGCAGCATATATGAGCTATCAATCGCGATGTCTATAGCTACATCTGACTGTCCATTTTACGAATATCATACAAACAACTTCTGCATTTCTTTGGCAGCCATTTTAAAACGGAGGTGAATTCTTTTAGGTTCTCTAACATAATTAGCGATGAGTCATTCTCATTCCCCGTCACTTTCCCCCCTTCGCGCTTCATAATGTGTTAAAACGCTATTTTATCAGCTGTGGGGTCTCACATGCTGCCCTACACTGCCGCGATGCGCCTCCCCCATAGATAGCGTGCTGTGCTAACCCTCTCATTAGCACACCCCACGTCGGACTCGAGGGCTTGGCAGGGCCGCGGCCGCTTGGCTTGTGTTTCGCGCTGCACGGCTTGGAGAGGAGCCACCAGTGCCATTCAGGTAAAGCCATTGAAGAGGTGGCCGTCACCCGGGCAACCAGAAGGCACTCTCTCAGCTACAGCAGCCTAGCAGCCTTTGGGCCCCTGCCTCCTCTCCCATATTTCTTAAGCGTTACTTGCCTCCCCCTCTCTGCTCCTCTCTGTATCGCTCACGTTTTGCTCTACTGGGGGAAATTCCAACCAAAACTTCAGCCTTTGTTTCACAGATTATGTACTTATCAGGTAGTGAAGCTGACACACAGCGGTTTCCTGCTGGCCCGGAGCCCATCATCATCACGCATGAAGACGGCCGCGTTGTCGTGCTGCTATTGCAGCCACGCAGGAAAAAGGGGCCGTTCTGCAGATTTTACCACTAGATCGAGGTTTAAACAGCCCGGAAAATCCCACCTTAACTTCCCAAGTCTCATGCTTCCGTGTACAGAAGGCAAAATGACCAAAGAGTGCCAAAACGAGAACACAAACTCGTCTGTGATTGGACGAGGGTGGCGTAATGGTCAGAGAACTTGGCTGGTCACAATTACGTCGTTAATATACTGACACAGCCTGGTTCTTAGAACAGCTGCAGCAATTTGGATGTATAAATAAAATCATACTCAGTCGTTACAAGTGCAGCAGCTAAAAGGATGTAACGTCATTTCTATTATATTTTTGTTTAATATATATCTAGCATCTCCCAAAAATGTAAATTTCATTTAAGTTTTATCCAAAAGATGCTCACCCTTGCTATTTAGAGATCTGGACTTAAGACATTATTAAGACATTATTTATTATTTACTTAGAAGCCGTGAAATCGGGGCATGGCTACGGTTGGGCAGGGGTTTAGGGTTATCACCCAATCAGAGACATTTATGTAACATGGGACCCAACACTGGTGCCCACCTAATATACCCAAATGCCCAGTCCAGGATGGCATCCTGGTAATTAGTGCATGAAATTGTCTATAAGAAGACAAAACCATGATGAATGAATTTAGTTAGTGTTGGGGGATTTTATATCAATGAATATGATGGATAAACAATTTGGAAGTGAGAATTTTAACCCTGATCCGGCTTATTCTGTGAATAGCTTTATTTAACCACCATTGCAGGTTAGTTAGTGCTCATGTTGCCCAAACCACAGACGTGTGTGAGGGTCATCACAGCCTTCCCTGCCACCCTCATACTCCTGATCCTGAGATTTAGACTAGATGGAGTCTCCAGCTCCATCCGAAGTTGTTTTTGTACCACTGAGCAAGACCCCCCCCCCATCTGCAAACGTCTGTCTCGTAGGTGCCCGTCCCTGGGAGACACCCTAGTTTTGTCTAATAGCTGCACAGGCCTGTTGGTTATGAAACAAAGCAACAAAACAGATGTAAGATAAGGTTATTCGAGCCAAATATATCCATCACTCTGACCTTATCTCAAGGATTTTTATTGTAAAACGCACAATAGTTTTCACTTAGCATGAATAGGAGGAAGGTGTCGTTAGTTACCTTGGTGACGGCTACTTTGGCGCCCTTGTTAATTAGCTGCACGACATTGTCAGCCTGGCCCTTGTGGGATGCTACGAGGAGCCGTTCCGAGAGCACCTGCACTGCAGCATCCTGCTGGCTCATGTATCAGAGTGGGGAGGGGCGGGGGCGTGTCCAGAGGTGTCACACCTGGGGGGTGGGGCCACCGAGGCCACCTAGCTCATATCTGTTGCGGGGTGGAGGGGGCGTGGACCTGCAGAAGCACTGTACCCCGGCACGTTCACGTCATCCTCTGGCCCTGGCGGAACAGGAACAGGAAACACATGTGGTATTAACAAGGTGCCGTGTGCCCACCAGGATGACCTCAACAGGAAATGATGCGTTTATACTGTGTTATGGCAAAAATCAGGGCCGGATTTATTGGGGGTGGAGATCCCTGTGCTGAAGTCATTCTTGGGGCCCTATTTACAGCATGAACTGCTGCTGTAACAGACAGAAAAAAATTACTGGGACCCCCGACACCTTGGGGGACTAAGCTACCGCCATTACTAGTCTGTGCATAAACTCGCGAAAATCATTGGTAAACACGGAGTACTGTGAATCTGTGAAGCAGATTTCCTTGTGATTGAATGTGCTGCACTTAGCTGCGTCAGTAACACCGTCTAACCTGCAGCCTCTGGCCATTTGCAAACTGGAAGTGAAGGTCCCTCACTGTACATAAATATGCAAAGCATCTCCGGGTTAGTTTATGCAACTGCATGGAGGGGAAGGGTGCTGTGGTGGCGTGGGATTGGACTCCTACGACGGGGCCGGTAAACACCTGAGAATCCCAGTACTGGCAGACGGATATATGCAGGGTAAGTGGCCGCCATCTCCGTCTTACGGCACACTGGACCTGCCTTGTATCACCGTGACGGCACACTGGGCACACCTTGTCACACTGGGACCGCACACCAAACTTGTCTTAATGTACACTGGACCTGCCTTGTATCACCGTGACGGCACACTGGGCCTGCCTTGTATCACCGTGATGGCACACTGGGCGCACCTCGTCGCACTGCGACCGCACACCAGACTCGTCTTACTGTACACTGGGCCTGCCTTGTATCACTGTGATGGCACACAGGGCCTGACTTGTATCACCGTGACGGCACACAGGGCCTGACTTGTATCACCGTGGCAGCACACTGGGCCTGCCTTGTATCACCATGACGGCACACTGGGCGCACCTTGTCGCACTGGGACTGTACACCAGACTCATCTTACTGTACACTGGGCCTGCCTTGTATCACCGTGACGGCACACTGGGCCTGCCTTGTATCACCGTGACGGCACACTGGGCGCACCTTGTCGCACTGGGACTGTACACCAGACTCGTCTTACTGTACACTGGGTCTGCCTTGTATCACCGTGACGGCACACTGGGCCTGCCTTGTATGAACGTGACGGCACACTGGGCGCACCTTGTCGCACTGGGACCGCACACCAAACTCGTCTTAATGTACACTGGACCTGCCTTGTATCACTGTGACGGCACACTGGGCCAGCCTTGTATCACCGTGACGGCACACTGGGCCTGCCTTGTATCACCGTGACGGCACACAGGGCCTGACTTGTATCACCGTGACGGCACACTGGGTGCACCTCGTCGCACTGCGACCGCACACCAGACTCGTCTTACGGTACACTGGGCCTGCCTTGTGGAACCGCAACGGCACACCAGACTCATCTTGCAGCACCGTGACGGCACACTGGTCCCGCCTCGTGTCACCGTGATGGTACACTGGGAAGGAGTCACCTCTGCCCCGGTCCACTGCCCCTCCCAGGATCCTCCGCTGCACAGACCTGTCTGAGTAATGCAGCATTCTGACTGAGAGTGCTCCTTAATCCTCAGGCTCATTACAAAGCGTAAGTACCTTCTTTACTATGGTAAACACCATAGTAAACCTGACATTTCCTGTTAACCTCCTCGGTAAAGAAGCCCTTTACTTCCACCTTTGAAATAAACAGTCAGAAGTTCTGTTGCTTCTATAAAAATCCAAGGTCATCTTTCCCGCTGCTATTTCTGAGCTCTGATGTCTACAAACTGAAAAACAGAAACTGGTTGCCACATGATGAAACGCATTGAGATGCCAGTTGGCGACCCCCCCCAGGCCAACACGCGGTCCGGTCCCACCCCCCAGAAATGGCCGTCCATCTGCCACAGCCAGGTGTTACGTGGGCGTCCCCTCGGCCTGGTCCAGCCGCTTGGGTCCTCAGCAATGAGGATCCTGTGAGCCGGATCACCCTCAGGGAAACGCACCACGTGGCCGCAGTGCCGTAACTGACGCTCCCTCACACTGCAGGTCACGTGCCTCATTCGGGACTCCTCTAGCAACCGCTCAAACGACACGGAGTCAAACCAGCGGTACCCAAGGATTCTCCAAAGAGACACAGTACCGAAGGAGTCCAGTCTTCGTCTCAGCTCACTGGATAGTGTCCATGTCTCACAGCCATACAGCAAGACAGGGAACACCAGGACTCTAAAGACTTGGACCTTCGTTCTCGTAAAGATATCAGAAACGCCACACACCCCTTTCCAGCGACCTCATGACCCCCCCATGCTCTCCATCTGCTGACTTCATGGGAAGTCACCAGAGACAAGAATGTCGCTGCCAAGGTAAGTGACCTTACCTTGTGAAACCACTGGCCAATAAAATTAAATAAATTTGATGGAGATTTAGCAGTTTGTTTCATAAACAAAGGTGTTTTTTCAGTTAGCTTCCACAGCGCAGATGAAAATGAAACATGGCCTTTGGAGACACGGTCACTCCGCTAAAAGGACATTTAACGTGTCTGGCAGCTTGCAGAGGCAGGGGAATTATCACCTTGACAATATGGCAATTCTGAGCCTGCTTAAATGATCAGAACCAGCAGCAAGATCAGAAAGTGCATGAGTAAGATGAAGCTGGGAAAATCCATCCTGTTCTGAACTTCTGCTTTCCAGAAGGTGCCTTAACGGTCTCTTCACACGCATGGACACAAAGGCAGGCCAGCTGGGCTTCTGCACTGCAGCTAGGCAACTCACCCTTTGTTTAGATTCTTCCAGAACTCAGGGCTCAAAGAGGGAACTGACACCTCCCCCCAGTGCTCAGTGGATTCCAGCTCAGACTGGTTATCAAAGAAACAAAGAAAATAGCAGAAATGTGGGATCTAGTTTGGTTCTATTATTCTGGTAAAATCCCAAGACTGGGAATGAGCTTACAGAAGAGTGAGGGTTTGGGATGTATATTTTTGAGCAGAAGGGGTCAGGGGAAGAAAGGTGTCCCAGAGGTCAGCTTGGGGGGCCTGGAGCTATTGCCCTCACCCTCCCCCCAGAACTGATTCTGGAGATAAGTGCAAGTGTGCGATGAGAGACGCAGAATTTTGCACCACACAGTCAGATGGTCAGTTCATCTCTGGCTCTGTTTAACACGTGTGTGAAGGTTGAGGTGAGGCCCTTTGGGAATTCACTGTAGGGAAGAGGTGTGTTCTGCCATCACCTTGACGATTCAGCACTCGCTGTTTGAAATGTGCTGTTTACATTGGCAGAGGCAAGTTCTACAATAGGCGCTTTCACACTGAAGTTCCGGACCCTGGTCCCTGCAGTGTGAAAATGCCTAATAGCACCAGCATGTTCCCTGAACTCAGAGTTCTATTAATTTTTATCCTTTGGTTTCAAAATGATAATTATTAAAATTACTATTTTTGTGTTTCATTTTCTGAACTGAGGATCACGGCACACAGTGAAGAAAAATGTGCAAAGCCTATACTGTTACTTTAATTCAGGTGGTGTAGTGTTGAGGGACATGGATTTGTAACCAACACGTTTTTCACGTCAAATCTCCGGTTAAAAATGTCTGCCTGTGTAAAAGCATGAATGTTAAAGCTGACAGCTGTATAAATCATCCCAGATCCACATCCGCTGCGCTGCTACAACTATAATCGCCATAATCCTCCGTAAAATACCAGAGAAAAACAAGTTGGGTCAGTCCTCTGTAATCCTATGTATCCTCCTCTACCCATTGTAAGCGTAACCTCTGTCACTGCGAGGCACCTATTTCAAAGCAAACAACCATTCGAAAGATTACATCTCTATGGGTCAATAGTTCCTCCAGAGAAGAGTTTATCACACCTAGCGTAGGGGGCAATTAGGAACACCTGTTTAGGGATCTGCACTTTTACAACTCGGTTATAAAAACAGACAGAGTCTTGAACCTTATTAGCGAACACTAAATGGAGTGCCCTCAAGCAAAATTGGTAAACTACATTCATGAAGCTTTCTGGAAATCCACAAAGCAGTAAGCAGATTTGTGGCTAAGAGCCTGCAACTGTGACCACGAGGTTCCTGCTTTTGCTCTTCTTGTACTTCAGGTGAAGTATCCATCTGTGTTAGCGGGTTGGCTGGGGTGCCACTGTAATTTTACTTTGTTACTATAAATTAAAATACGCATGGATGAATTAGCTGAGAGCAGGCCTGCATGCTATTGTCACGGCCCCTGTTTTAACACGTTCAGAGGCACCAGGCCTGAGATGAACTTCTACCGGTCTGGCAGTGCACCACCAAATTGTTTACTCAAGACAACACCGTGATCCTGGGATCTGAGCCTGTGCAGCCGCGGCATGCGGTGAAATGCCGCTCCGATGCTTCAGCAAGCAGGCTGGCTGTGGGTCATGATGCTGTTTCAGGACAACAGTGCTTCCTCATGCTATATGATGAGGCTGCTTTGCTTGCCATGGGCAGACCCCCCCCCCAGCCAAAGAGAAGAATCCTCACTATTTCCTTTCTTCCCCCCTCCCCCACAGAAGATCAGCAAAGCCCATATATCTGCCTTTCCGCACACAGACCTCCACTGAGAAATTCCCAGAACCAGATAAATTAAATCCCAAGCTCTCTCGGAGAATTCCGGTTCGTTCTACATTGAGGTGGAGCCCAAAGTCAGCTGACACACATCCGGACTGAGCGATCACACATGAGGTGACATTATCCCAGGCTTAAAGCTGTCCCTGTTCCTCCAGGCCACACTTTGAACCCCGCTGAAGTCACCTTGCTTAACTGCATTACAGACGCCAGGTCTTCTCCCAAATATAACATTCCGGTGATTTCTCAAAAACAGTTATCGTAAATAACACAAATGTTTGTTACTGAAACAAAGGAACACTGCATAGATAAAGCTTCAGGGGGCGGAGGTGACCCCCCCCCACCCCCCAATAGGCACTTCTAACAGGTCACTTTTCTTTCTGTGTGGCCAGTAGCAAATGCCTAATGCATGAGGTCATTAAAATCCATACCCTATCGTTAGAGGTTACGCACGTTTGAGTTCCATAGAGAAAATGCACCTTTACATTGGCTGTAGTCATTATTTGTTTTACAGTGTATAGATTCCTTCACATATATAATACAGTGTAATATAATAGATTGTCTCCAACAAAAAAGGACTGTGTGACCGTTTTGTTCTTGACGATAATGTTTAAATCCCGTCACATCAAAGTTCTGCTCAGGCCAGTAAATACTGGTATTCTTTGGATGCTTTGTCTAAGCGCGGAGCAGAATGATCTGGTCTGTCGCCTCAGAGCTAGATTCCTCTTTTTCATGTGGACCCGGTAGGAATTCCTCCCGCCCTGGCAGACTTCCAACTGCGAGACATTAAGATGTATCAAGAAATTAACATGCACAGAAAATTCACTGCACTCTCAGGTCCTCAGAGCCCATTCAAGGGCCAGGAAAGGGGCTTACCGCCTTCTTTGGGGCCAATTCAGACAAGTGGGCGCTGGGAGCAGCCCATAATACTCCCTTGGGAAAAAACCCCAAAGCTTTGTACAGATTTTTTTTCTTTTGAACCACCAAAAAAGAAACACCAATATTTTGCTTTTTCAAAAACTCCTCAGTACGTAAACACTTGACGGTGGCAGTTGTGGATGAGAAAGAAAAGGTGTGGAACTGTATCAGACGACAAGAGAATTATTTCAAGGTATAAATAAAAGGAGTTAAAGGCGAAAAGAGGAGAGGAAAGTTCTTGCTACTCGCCTTTCTTCTCGTGAGGTCGGTCATACTCTTTTCATTTCAAGGTTCACCTCTGCATTACCGACCAGAAGATAAGCTCTCGCTACTGCTGCTAACAGATGAAAGTCACCCGTATTCACAGCACAAAGCCTGACTATCCAGACTGGGGGGGAACGGGGGGGGGAACAGAATCAATATTACCAGGCATCATCAGCGCACATTTGGGTTTCCTGTCACTTCCCAGACGTCCATTAAAGTCCATCATACCCAGAGACACACCTGCTTCCCGGGGTCGTGTCAGTTTGATGTCTCTGCTAATCTGCTCCCGGGGGTACATGTGACATTTATGGGAAGAGGGGGCCACTCACTCAAATCACGTGACCATACAAGCACACACACCCTGTTCAGCCGCGGGTCATTACAGTAGCCCGCATTTGCCTCTCCTTCCTCAAACGGTACTGCGCGGGGGCTGCCCAGAAAGTTTTGCAATGGCAGGTCATTTTCAATACCACACAATTTGCCACTTGCTATAGCCTCTCTGTATCATCACTTACAAACTGCAGGAAGACTCACGAATAAAACGACAATAAATACTGCCTGCATAAACTGATTCACGGTAACCGTCTATTACTCATATATGTCTGCAACAATATCATCAGCTGCTTCCTTATCATCCTGTAAATTGAGAGACCTCCCGTTCGTTTGTTGTTTCAATGTAACGTCCAGTGTATTTACATAGACAATAATCCATATCAAATACAGGAAACTCAGACGTAATTTTGCGTTAGTTTTCAAAGAGCCCGTGGTAGATTAGCGACTCCCTTTTTCACTATAGTAATTACACTCAACCTGTTATTGACAATAAGACCCTTGTAAGCTTCTGTCACATTCCAGCGGGACTCTGAATCTAAGCCACCGCGCTGCCATCCGCCCTCCGCCGGCTGGAAGCCGGGATAACGGCATCACTGCCTTCAGAGGAGCGCAGATTTACAATTACTCGTCGCTATCTATCCCTTCTTGCTGTGAAAGAAAATACTGAACATGTCTGAACACTTGCGGAACGAGATTACCTTCAAATGAACTTAGGTCACTTTGTGAAAAACAGTCGGCTAATCCCCATCTAAAAAGTCAAGCAACGGGTAGGTTGGAGTTTCATACAAAGTGCCAACAAATAACAAGCTTAACATAAAAATCTAGTTTCAGTATTTTCAAACAATTAAGCCTATCGACTATATTGTGATATCGCACCATTTGAGTTTTATGATTCGCAATACGCTCTGACCAAAGGAGGATCCGCGCCGTGACGCTTATGATACTTACAGTAACCCCGGTTAGGGACGGAGCTCCGCAGGGTGCCGGCGCTCGGACAAACGCCCTGTCTGACTGATCGGCCCCCGATCTCTCTCTCCTGCCTTCCGACGGGCCGCTGGCTCCTATTTGCATGTGTATAGATACAGCGGCTACGGCTGTCAGGGGGATGGATGAGGGGCCGACGAGCGGTTCCCCGCCAAACTGCGCTCATCCACGCATCGCACCTAGTCCTGTCCGGATTCACGGCCTTAAAGCAGCTACGGAACAGCGCTAGATCCTGTGAAAAATGTGGTGCCCGATTCTTACGTTACGGATTACAAATGCTTTATTTTCTTTCAGTAACACAACGGATTGGTATTGTTACATAACACTGCGTTATCAAATGTTTAAGAAATAAAGTTTATAAAAATAATATTGTGCTTTCATTTATATCAAAGTTTATCAATTTATTTTTTGCGTGCTACGATCTCAATACGACACTAATCTCCAGCTATTTCTTAACATAATCGTTGCACTACAAACGGAGAATCGACAGTGCTAATGAAACAGAATATTCGTATGAAAAACTACATTATGAAATTGTATATGGTGTTGTATTGGAGCCCCATCTGCTAATTGAGTAAAATTTATGTATTTACTATAATCCCGCTGTTTTTTAATTGTTAC
>JAODKF010000045.1:2259658-2290981 GCA_026779585.1 Mormyrus proboscirostris | reverse complement strand
CCGCCCCCCCCCCCCCCCCCCGGGTGTTTCTCATCCGCCTCTGTGATATCTGTACTCCTTGGGTGAATTCTCTTTCAGGAAACTGGTGATTTATTATGCAGGAAAATAATTCCTGTTGCAGAGTGAGAGAGACGTATACTGGGCATTGAAAGGCAATATACACATATGGACCACCCTCCCTTCACCTTACAGCCTGTAAAAGGCTCCCCAGCCACGTACTGCCACTTCCTCATCACCTCCTGGTGCCGGATAACCCCTACTGAGCCACTTAGTTCCTCAGTCATCATAATACACCATTGAGTCTATATTCAGACCCTCGTCCCAGAGGACCGGGGAGTTCTTGGTACTTCCCTTTGTATGCTCATGGACGTATCTGTCATTGTATATACAGAGTGCATAGACAGAGCTATCCAGGCCTGCTTAACATCAGCTGCTGGTGGGCCAAGGCTGGCAGACCGCAGGCTTATGCACTTAGTGACGAGGCAGGGGGGCGCTTAGGTCGCGCTTGTGTAACCGCTGAACCGCCGGCCCTGACTGTGATTAAAACTGACCCTCTAAACGCGTTAGTGTGTCTAGATAAAGGGCTGGACTGAGCTGATTTGTTAGTTCTGCTTGAGAGACAAACTGATGTGTATTTGGCCGACTGCTGCTCTGCTGAGTAACTGACCTTAATAAGTTTAATCGCTTGAGCCTGGATTAGTTTGAGGGCGTGACAGTCGTGTGGCCGCTCGCCCTCCCGCGTGCCCCGGGCTCTGCTCCTCTACCTGATGTTCAGCACGTGCCCAGCAGCACGAATGCCAGGATTGTGAACCATCTCTGGGGGGAGAGTGAAGCCGCATGGGCCGCATGTGCAGATCTCAGAACCCAACAGAGGTGGAAAGTTCAGGTCCAGAAAGTAAAAATCCAGAGATTTTGTTTCAACCAAGCAGTTGAGTATAAAAAGTGACATTTACAGAGTACTCACCTGGTACTTTGGGAGCACTTGCTATATTCAGTGTAATTTGGCTTGGTGGAGATTTTGTCTATAGGAATAAAATGTCATAAATCGCTGTTTCTGACCCATTATGGCAGATCTTCATGCTTTTGGCCATCCTGCTTTTATCTGAAGATTCTCGTTTCGCAGTGATGTTGCTTATACTCGGGTACCAGGGGCAGTTGTACAGTTTTTAAAAAAAATATTATTTAAACTAAAGCCAATGTAAAGAATCTTCATTTATTATTAGTGTTTTGTAACTTGCTATCGTTGTGTTTTTAAGTTATTTCGTATTTCGATAATATGATAAAATTTCATGACCCTGGCTTTCGCCCATGTATATTGCCCATGTTGTATTTTGCTAGCTGCTTGCATGGCATGAGAACTCGGTTAACTAACGGAAGTGAAGCCCCGAGGCACCTTGCTCCCATGTGACAGCTGTCTGAGACCTGTGCGTTTTGGCCGTGTGAAGCTCTGATCGAGCAGCTTTCAGCCGCTGCGCTCCACGTGGGGCTGGACGTCAGCGCACACGTGCTTCCTGGAGCTCTAACGGCCCCCGTCTGCTCTTGTTTCTTGTGTGTTGGGTCCAGCCGTCAAGAGACTGATGAAGGAGGCAGCGGAGCTCCGCGACCCGACGGAGCACTACCACGCTCAGCCACTGGAGGTGAGGTGGAGCCCTCTAATGGGCTGTGGGAAACTCCACCCACAAGCATCTGTGTCACTTTGATCAGGAGATATTCTGACCAGCCAAATGAAATTTTTACATGTCAGCTCTGAGCAAAACTGTTTCATCCAAGTGAAATGCCCTTCGCGGACAGCTTGCTCTACAAAGAGCAAGTTGAGGGAGGCGTAAAAAGAATTTCCCCACGGGGACAATAAAGGGTTCAATAATAATAATAATAATAATAATTATTATTATTTTTATTATTTTTATTATTAAATGAATGCAGGAATGACCCGGAGCGAGTATTCCTGCCTGACTTAACCTCTCCTGCCTCATACTGTGGTATTTAAGAGTGATTCTCACCCTTTCTGATTCATAATCTTCTCTTGATGAAACACACAAGCGTTGCCTTAGATAACGGTAAAACAATGCACTGGGTGGTGTTTACTTCTGTTTCAAATGAAAACATTTCTGAAGAGTGATGCAGTTGTGAATCTGAGGAAAAGCACAACACGTTGAAATAACACTGATGCTTGTGCCCACAGGATAACCTGTTTGAGTGGCACTTTTCTGTGCGAGGGCCTCCGGACTCTGACTTTGACGGGGGCGTGTACCATGGCCGCATCGTGCTGCCCCCGGAGTACCCCATGAAGCCGCCCAGCATCATCCTGCTCACGGTAAGATCCCCGCATCTATCTGTGTCTGCCCCCCCCCCATATCCTCCGCAGAATGGTCACATCTCCTTTGGGCCCCGATAGCCCTCACTCGTGCGCGGGGCCCCGCGTTAGCCCTTGCTCGGCCCCGGACCCCCATAACCCTCACTTGACCATGGGGCGGGGCCCCGTTAGCTCTCGCTCAGCCCTATAGGAGAATGTGATGATACTTTCTCTTTCAGCCCAATGGCAGGTTTGAAGTTGGGAAAAAGATCTGTCTAAGCATATCCGGCCACCACCCCGAGACCTGGCAGCCGTCCTGGAGCAGTAAGTATTTCAGCGAGAAGCGTCTGATGTACTGATGTCTGCCCCGAGCTCTGAATCTAAGATTAATCTGGCTGTAATGAAACATAATCAGGTTCAATTTATTATTGGGCCCTGATGTATAATTTCATTGATTTTCAAAATAAAGCTATAAGGATATATTGTAATTTATATACATATTTATCAAATTATTGGTATATGTCTGTCAGTCATATTTGTGTCACCTACACACTGCTGTTCCCTTTTACTCATCTTGTGCCCATGTCACATGACAGTACAATGAGATAGAGCTTGGCGCTGGGGCAGATTGGTAAAATGGTGGCAACTTGAGTGATGGACAAAATGATGCTTCATGAACCGTTTGCTGTCTTTTTTGACCCTACTAGATGGAGCGCTCTGTTCTAAAAAGGTCACAGAGCATGCCCCAAAGAAACCCAAGAGCACCATCTAGTGGGGTCAAAAAAAAATAGCAAATGGTTCATGAAACGTCCTTTTGTCCGTCACTCTAGAACATATTTCCTCATTCTCTTATGCTACTTAATGGATTGAATTTGGCAGACTGCTGTCTTGGCAGCATCTTTTATTTGTTTCATGTAACGGCACTAAGACCATTTTTCTTCTTTCTCTCTTTAACCTTTTTCTGACTCTTTCTGCATGGATTTTTTTTATTTTTTTGCTTCTCTTCCAGTACGGACCGCTCTGATCGCCATAATCGGATTCATGCCAACTAAAGGGGAAGGAGCTATAGGGTCCCTGGATTATACACCAGAGGAACGGAGAGCTCTCGCCAAAAAGTAAGACTTATCGGATTATAGTGCTCCAGTGGCTACGCTAATTCCAGACATCCGCGCTCTGGCGTACGGGCGGAATGGCGCTCGCATGTGCGGGAAAGCGTGTCCTGCAGAATGCGAACTGAAGTTGCAAATGCAAATGCAGCCATCAGTGGAATAAAATATGACCATGTGTGGCAAGCGGCTCAGCGGATTAGGCCTCTGCGCCTGTGATCGGAAGGTCACTGGCTCAAAACCCGCAGTCGGCAGTGTGATTTCATCCCTGGGCCTCTGAGCGAGGCCCTGTAACTCTTGCCGCAGGGGCTGACTGGCCCTGTTTCTCAAAAAAGAAACGTATGTCGTTCTGGATAAAAGCGTCTCCTAAATAAATTATGCATATGTTCTTGTCAGACTTGCTAAAAGAGAACATACGGGGTTGCCGTCTGAGCAAACAAATTAACATATAAACTGATATAATCTCCTAACAAGGTTGTGGCACCACAGAGATCGTTTTTTGCTGAAGGATGTGTTCAGGACTCTCTCCGAATTCACCGCAGCCCCAACAGCAGACGCGATCTGTCTGTCTTCTCCATTAACACGCAGTGCTGCTGCCTGTTTCGTCAACCTTTGAAGATGAGATGTAACTTGAGGAATGCTCTTCTGTGAAGAAGACTCTGCTCATCCACTGATCCCCCACCTTTATTTATAACAATGCTGCAGCCTCCTTGGTTTTGATCTCCCTGTTTTAATCTCTAATCTCCTGCTCATCATCGTCGTCACTCCACTGGGGACTGAGAACAGGAGCCTAATCCCGCATGAGCTCTTTTTGTCACGCATGTGTCAGATATCAGTATGAACATTATTCTAGACTTTGTACATACAAGGAAATTCACACCAGTGCTATTTATTCCATTTTACTATATATTTGTCAGTTTCCGTCAGAACACCTGGAATATTTTTCCTAGTAATTACGCCGCTGTACCAGCACCGTGTCTCGGTTGGCGGCGCTGTCACCTGCAGGGTTGGGTCTGTGTACCAACCCCCCTCCCCCATGGGTGGGTTGCATGTTCTCCCCACGTCTCATGGGTTTCTGTTCAAAGACAGGCAGTTAATCTAATTGGCGTCTCTGAATTCCCCAAAGTGTTTGTGTGGGTTTAGATAGACTGGCATCCCAGTCAGGTTGTACCCCTGCCCAGTGCAGCCTGGGATGGGCTCCAAGCCCCTGAAATACTGCCCACGATAAGCGGGTCATGGATGGATGGATGGATGGATTACATTGGCTGGCTTTATTTTAGTTGGTGTGTTTCCTCCTGTTGTAACAAGGACTCAGTGTGAATATTGGGTCCTGTATTTCCACGTAGACTCTCCCTGTTCATGTGCCATGGCTGTTCTGTGTGACCTGGTCCTCTGCTACCTCTCCTCAGGTCGCAGGATTTCTGCTGCGATGCGTGTGGGTGTACAATGCGAACAGCCCTGCTCTCGCTTACCTCCAACAGCAATCCCAGCCTGGGCGACCAGCAGGCCACCGAGCTGGCCAGGCAGATCAATTTCAAGGTGCCGCCCTCTGCCCACTACCCGCCGCCCTCTGCCAATGCAGCATTTCTGAAACTGTACAACAAAGTCTAGTGCTGCATTTCGGTTACCTGCGTGTTCCTGCAGGCGGAGTCCAGCACATCCAGTAAACCCAGTGCGAGCCAGGCAGTGGCCAGTGAGACCCCGGAAGCCTCTGCCAGTGAAGCGTGGGAGGTCTCAGCTGCAGCAGCATCGACAGAGCAGGTGAGGGATAAGCGGCGCCCCCTGCAACCCTGACGAGGACGAACGGTTAGAGGATGGGTGGATGGATGAATGGATGGGTGGATGGATGGGTTATCCTTGTGAAAGTATCACAAAGTAATACAGGCTGAAGTAATACTTCACATATCAGCCACTATCCTGCAATAGAAACGGT
The DNA here is from genome assembly GCA_026779585.1 of Mormyrus proboscirostris. Lineage (NCBI taxonomy): Eukaryota > Metazoa > Chordata > Actinopteri > Osteoglossiformes > Mormyridae > Mormyrus > Mormyrus proboscirostris. The sequence goes on along the minus strand of JAODKF010000045.1, from coordinate 2,285,649 downwards.
CAAAGAGAGAAAAGTTCCTGCTGTAAGTGTCCATCATGCACACCAGTGCAGCCCATTCAACAAAGGCCACCCTTGGAGGAGCATGATATATGGGGGGTCGCATACAGCGGAATGAACTAAGTGCATGATGAAGAAAATGAGCTAATCATGGTTAAATGGTAAAACCACCAATATGACTGACCTTCCATCACGATGGGCAAATCGCCGATGTTTGAGAGCCTTTGGCGCAGTGTACAGCACCCAGTCCATGTCTGCACTCTTTGCCAAAGTAAAAAAAAAAAAAAAAAAAAAAATGTTCTTGAGGTTGTGCCGAATGTGCCGTTGTTTTTACGGCATGATCTGAGTCCCGTCTCCAGCAAGGCGTCGTATAATTTGGCGCCTCCTGACGCTGACTTGCTCCTGTGCTCCCGGGGGGGTTATCTGATGACAGGCTGTGTGTTCCCAGGCGAGAGGGCGGCGCCACGCCTGCAGAAACCTCTCCAGGTTGTTGGGGAGGTTGCTGGCCGCAGCTTAAAACACGCATCATCCCCACATGAATCCCAGCGCATTTTCCCATGAGGGCCTCCCTCCTCTTTACTTTTTGACTAGAATATTTCACCTACAGTGCTGTGAAAAGGATCCGCTGCATTATTGACACCTTCGTATTTTATACTCTCCAAATTTTTGACGTTGGATGTTTTCAAATCATTGACATAAAGGATAAACCTGAGTGAACACTTGTTTTTTTTAACCTCTTGTTTATGCAATAAACCAGTCACCTGACACCCATTCCCCTCAAGTGCTCTCTCACACCCAGTGGCTGGACACACACTCTCCAGCTGCAGTAACTGCACCAAAATGCTCGCAGTGGCTCACGTGGCTGCAGCATTGCCTTTCCCACAGATCTGCTTGATTTCACCTGTTTTTGTGGCTCAAAGCATGAGCTGCTTCTTCTGTCTCCTGCCAGTTTCCCGTTAGAGTCTAGGCGTGGACTCTGACAGCCGTTCCAGAACGGTTAGTTTGTTTTTGTTCTCCCTGCCTTTGTGATGTGGACATGCTCGTGAGATTTGGATCTTGCTGCAGGAGTCACCAGAGCGATAGCTTCGCAGAGATGGACAGCCTGACTCTCTCCCCTAAGAATCCTGATACTGAGCGGAATGTACGGTTCCCTCAGTGAGGAACTTGACCAGGTCCTGAGGCAGCAAGCATCCCATGATGCTACCATCTCCATGGTTTCCTGTGGGCGTGTGGCTCTTCTTGCGGTGGAATGCTCTCTCTACTTTCTGCCAGCATAATGGGACCTACTTCTTTCAGAAAGCCTGACTTTTTACTTCTCTATGAAATATATTCTTAACAAAGTTATGCAGCAGCCATAGTCCCTGTAACTGGGTCAAAATTTAAAGTAATGGTGGAAATGGGGGCAAGTACCTTTTTTTTCCACAGCCCTGGGGGGTTTCATGCTTACTCCCTGGCCTTATTCAGCGCTTTGATTTAACATACGCTTTGCTTTCTTTATTTTGGTTCTTTGAATCCTGCAGGTTAAGTTGATTGTAATGAACATCAAGAATGTCATCATGGAATCTTCATCCGTACAGGAGATCACATGTTCTTGGTTCTGTGCTGCCATTGGTCGATCCCCACATGTCCAGGAGGTCACATGTTTTTAACTCCACGTAGCCATTGGTTGACCCCAGGTTAAACCCTTTGCAGGTGGACGACCACCAGAGCGGAGAGGCAGCTGTGGGCAGTCGTCCACTGAGCCCCCGGCAGCGGCGTGCAGCGCAGCAGCAGAGCCAGCAACCCCAGCCGGCCCGCCGGCCTGCCTTCCCCTTCCCCGCTGCCACACGCCCCCCCCAGGAGGCGGGCCATGCCGGTTCGGCCATCCTCATCGTGGTGCTGACCCTCGCTCTGGCTGCGCTCATTTTCCGCAGGGTCTACCTGGCCAACGAGTACAAGTTTGACTATGAGCTGTGATGGCGGCTGGTGGTCAGTGTGACCGGCCCCCCCTCCTGTAGGGCAGAGACCTCTGGGCTCCGCCTCCCAGCAGCAGACCCTAGAACCAGTAGGCCCCCCACCCCACCATGAGAGCCAGGACTCTCTGGAGGATGGGGCTCAGGAAGTCCAGGACTGGCTGCGTGGTTTTTAATTTCTTCGGTTTTTGCATGTACTTTTAGAGTACTGTATAAAAAGATCCAGTACCCAGTACCACACCCGCTTTGCTTCTGAACCTTATGAATCGTGTGCTTACAATGTATAGTCATAACAGAACGAACCCAAGTAAAGCTTAACTTGTTAGGAAACATTGTAATGGAACGCTTTGCATTACGTTTTATGGCATTGTTTATCTGTTTTGTCTTTTCATGTCTTATTTACTGTTGTGACCCAAATTTTAAAGTTCCTGGTGCTGTAAATGATGGTGAGATGGTGCAGAAGCCTGTATTCTATGTGACGCAAATTTAATAAGCTGAAGTAAACGGGATAGTCAAGTACTGTATAATATTACTATAAATCCGGACTGTTAACAGCGTCCCAGGACTCCGTGCCTCGGAGGCATTTGTAGGGATTCATTCACTGTAGTTACCGCCGGCAGTATTTTAATGCTGCCGCTGTGTGGGCGTTTCGACAAAAGGGAGGTGGGAACGGTGTTCAAAACGGCCTGCCGGGAAATCTTCGGACCAGTAGAAATGGCATTGATTTGAGTTCTGATTTACTAAATTATTGGCATTAATGTCAGTATTTGCCCACGATTATTTGCGTAGTGCTACACCTGTCCCTGCAGCATACAACTTCGCCTGGACATGCAGAATAAATTCTTGATATACACAGTGATCGTCTCGGTTACTGTTTTGCTCATTTCCTAAAATTCCCATTTTTCCGAATGCATACCTCTCTGGATCGAATCACTGCTGCTCATGCGTACGCCAGAGTACCGTAAGACGTCTCTCAAAATTCATGTACGTTAACTCAAGCACTCAGTATGTTACCTATTGTACGCTATCTACTACTACTAACGCGTATGTGCAGCTAACCACCAATGTATTCTGTAAAACCTATACTATCTGTGGCCATTGTAAGCTCAAGGGGACTTCCCCGTACCTTCGCGCAATAAAACTGCACATGACGAATTACGTGCGTGTTAGATATTAACTCCCGTAACATCGAGATACTGTCGTGCTGTGAAAGTATTTGCACGAAGGTGCGCAGTCCTTCATGAAAGTATCACTGGAATTTACCGCAGCGCCGCAAAGTTTGCACGTGGAAAGCGCTCAGCGGCACGCAGCGCTTCACGGTCACCTGCTGCGTCTCTATAGCGGTAACAGCGAGAGAGCCGCGCTGCGCCACTGCGCCCCGTCCTGCGCGATCCCGGCGGCTGCCTTGGTCCAAACCCCTGCAAACAGCTGTGCTGCAGCGACCCAATCATTAAAGCAGGAGAAGATGTTACTTGAAATCATATTTGGCGTAGAATGTTTAATATTTCAATAAAACGAAACTTTGCAGCTACGTTTAATCCTCTTTCACTCTCTGATTTGGACGAAAAGATGCTTCAGTCGTCTAACCACTGTGGACCACAGCTAAATAGGTTTTTTAGGCTCATTCAGTGAGACTAAAGTCCGCACGAACAATGCGATATTTCCCCAGATCGCTGTTTTTAGTGTTGTTCCTGCTACATACCCGTGAGTGCAGTCAGGAAAGCAGATGGAGCGGACAGGCGGGAGTTCACAAGCGGGGCACGTAAGTACTGTGGACGTCGGATGTAGTTTTATTACTGTTAACTAAGAAAGCAGAGGGCGCGTCTTTGAATTGCACTGTATTGCTTGCACATGAAACGATATTTAATGGCAGTGGATTTACTTACATTTAAGAGTGTTTGTTTCGTGTTGTAATACAAAATCAATATACATGCGCTACCTTTTTTTCTAATTCTGCAATTGTACTATGATACGGGTATCGACAATGTATGATTATTATTATATATACATAGAATGTCTTAGTTCATAGGCTGCTAACTTGCTAAACAATATAACATAACAAACGTAAAATCTCAGATGAATTTTTAAAATTCCATCTTTTTAATGTGTGTATTTAAATTTAATGTGTTATACTATTAATTACAACAAATTCTGTTGTAATTAATAGTATAACATTACTGCCGTAACGCATTAGATTCTATGTGTGAACTTAATTCCAGCGATACGAGTCCATGTTGCGCGTAAATCCCGAAGATGTTGCACTTCAAGCAAGCATTTACAAACGCGGGGACATTCTAAAACGCTTAATGCGAAAAGGCTTAACTTGATGTGCCAAAACAGCCAACAAAAATCACCAAATTTCTCACACATATATCTGGTCATAAATACAAAAAATCAAATCGAAAATGCTACGAATATGGACTTTATCTTACGTTAAGCGTTTTCCCCTCCACTGACGCCCATTATAACGTGGTGTGTGTGTGTAGAAGGGGGGGGGTGTTTATATTACATCAAATGTTCCCCACAATGCAATAAAAAGCTGCCATGTTGACGTTGTCGTGACCATTTTCAGATCAAAAAACTAAAAATGCCAAAATTCTCGTATTTAGTTTGGTTAAGGTTAGGGCTGGGTAGGGGTTATGGTCATCAAGTTAGGATTAGAGTTTTCCCCCATAGAAATGAATGAAGAGTCCCCACAAAGATATAATTACAGACCTGTGTGTGTGTTGTGTGTGTCAGTGTAACATTACATTTGAATACAGTTTGTAGCCTTTCCGCATGAAATATTGTTAGTTATGGAAATGAAATTGTGATGAGAAAGTCTTTTGTTAATTTGGGACTTACATATTCCTCCACCTTGGTATTTATTCTCAACTGAGATTTGAGGACCGTGCTGGACCCAAGGATGTTGCCACTGCCGTTGCTGTTTTGTGAGGCCGTATTTGGCATGGCGTTCATGGATATGGCTCCGCATATACAGGGTCCCCTTAATGCTGCTGCTGTGGTTCTTGAGTTGAGGTACTTAAGTTAAATCTAACTGTTGCAAAATTTCCCGCTGTATTTAATAGGGTTTTTTTTTCTCAATATAAGTTGCTTTGGATAAAAGCTTCTGCTTTGCTACTGCGCATAGGCAAAGTGTTTGTGAAGATCTCTGTAATTTAATTCCTTTCCTGAGGAAGAGGATGGCCTCTGTCACAATAACCGTCTCGAGTAGCTTGCAAAAGCACTACTTCAAATGATCTGCTCTAGTGTTTTATAGACTTATTTAAAAATGCTTGCATCTGTTAGTTAAGCATTTTTACGTCATTCTGCAGCCGATTGTCAAGGTCTGGCGATGCCACCAAAACACGCAAGATAAAGACTGAGCAGCTGCTGCGAATAGACGATCACGATTTCACCATGAGGCCGGCGTTTGCAGGTGAGCGGCGGGTGTAAAAAACCAGAGGTCCGGAGAGTACAAATCCATACTGTGTGACTGTGGTTCTGTATACTCAACTGGTTGGTTGAAACAAAATCTTGGTCTGGATTTGTACTCTCTGGACCTGAAATCTCCACCTCTGACTGAAACACATGCAGCTAGTTTGTGTTTTCCTATGTTGTTTTTTTTTTTGTAGTAGACTATATACAGTCAACACCGACAATAGCTGACGTAGCAAACGTCTTCTTTGACTACAACTAGAAGTTTCATTCAAATCGGAAAATTCACTGGAACACAGAGCACTTCAGCCACTGTAAGCAGTGTAGCGGTTGCAGGTATTTGAGTTATTTTTCAATATTAAGAGTCTCTTAAATATTGTAATTGTTTAATAAAATAATAATCTATCACAGACTATTAAAACAGGTGCACACTGAGCAGTTTGGAGACCTGCTGACCTCAGCACGTGCTTTTGAACACAGAGCCGTAGCGGTGATTGACTCGATCCCAGAACCCTGTACTAGTGAGGTTACAGTGTTTATACTCAGATTTGAACCAAACATTCCTTCATTTTCACTTGGGAATAAATAAAGTTTATCTTGTTTTTTCCTATTACATGTGAGGCAAATGTATTTATCAGTACTTTATAGAAACCATCCCTAAAATACTGTGTGTCAAAAATAGCACAGCCACCTCAAAGACGGCAAATATCTGTCTGGGTTTCATTAACAGGGTGAGAGTACGCTCAACCTGTCCTGGGGAGCGTTGTAGGGCGCGGGGCACGGTAGGGGCATGGCTACCCTGGCGGGCCAGTACTTTACAGGGGCCCTCAAATATGTATAATTATATAATATGGGGGGGAGGGGGCAAGGGGGCATTTTGCCAGGGGGGCAGAATTTCTGGCTATGCCCCTGTGTAGGGCTCACACACACTGAGGGCAATTTAGAGACGTCCCTTCACTGCATGCTTTTGGGCTGCAGAAGGGAATCGAACCCCCAACCATGGAGTGTTACTCACTGTGTCACCCAGCCTCTGAATACGTCTCCCTTAACAGCTGCGTAAACATACCACAAGTCAGGTCAGGTCAGGTGTCATGCGCTGATGCAGTGCGTTGCCACACCCACCATGCGACCCCCCCCCCCCAGGCAGATATACGGTCCAGTCTCACCCCCCAACGTGGGCGTCCCCTCAGCCTGGTCCAGCCGCTCGGGTCCCCAGCCACGAGGATCCTGCGAGCTGGATCACCCTCAGTGATGTCACCCTCATACCTCCAGTTCCAAAAGATCTCTTGGAAAATGTGTCTATCGATCCTGAATGACAGGTGGTGTAAAGATCCTGCACCCGAAGGTCAAGCCCGCTAGCCTCCTTTTCACTCCTACTCTTTATGACTTATGTACACAGGTCCCTGAAAGCAAGATGCTATCCTTTGAGCATTAGCTGAAATCCTTTGAACTGGGGCTTATTTACGATACGATCATCTCCTCCCAATTAAAAGAAACCCAACGGCCAGAGGCTGCAGCTTCTTGGATTAGGATGCACAGGGTTCTATCCAGGAACAGAAAAAATTCCATTGTCTATTATCTGCTTAGCTGGAAGTTTTTTTTTTTTCCTTGAAATGGTTGATTCTGCAGTTGCGCTCAGGGCGATCTGAATTCAACTGTGGTAAAAACAGCTCAGATGCAGGTTTTCTTTTGAGCTGTTCTCGCACCCAATTCCAAGGGAAGCGACTTGGCGAAGCACAGCTGATGAAAGCCTGTTATCTGGATGCTCCCGGCCTCTGAGGGACTGCGTTTGACGGCAGCGTGGAGCCGTTGTGAGAAGGCGGTGTGGAATCTCATCGCGGTGCCCTCGCTCTCGCCGGAGGAGACGTCCCGCGCTGCAGACTGTCCCGCGCTGCAGACTGTCCCGCGCTGCAGACTGTCCCGCGCTGCAGACTGTCCCGTGCTGCAGACTGTCCCGCGCTGCAGACTGTCCCGTGGCCTTGGAAGATTGTCCCCTTAGTCTTCTAGTCTTCAGTGGCCATTCAAAGAAAAGGAATTTCACCATTTTAAACTTTAGCCCTTAAAAATGAAACTCACATCCTACAGCTTCTATTTGCATATCTCTCACGATGTGTATGTGACACTCGTGTCCATGTTTTTTTTTATGTTTTTTTGACTTCTTAACACATAAAACTTGGCCGTGCTGCAATACAAATTTGAATATCAATGATTTAAAAATAGTGCTCTTTAAAAGGGATGGAGATATGAATTGGTTTTTAATCATGTCTTTGTGTCGGGTCAAAAAACAGACGTTTACCCCTCCATTGACAATAGAGACTGTATATGTTACAGTAAAGTTGGGAGTAAATGTAATCAGCCGGTTTGGGTAGCAGTTACACACGTGGACCTGGATGCTGGGGGCTCTTGGGACTCAGCATGACTGTAGAAGCAGGTGGAATTCTGTCCATCTTCCAACCCCTTATCCACTGTAGGATTGTGGGGAAGTTGTAAGTTGATTTGGGTAAAAGGGTTCACCCTGTGATTAAATAGATTTGGGGAAAATGTCGCGCAAGCAGCAATTCCTTTGCCAAAGAGTCTTATTAAATCCATTTTCACTAGTCTGGCATATATCCCACTTATGAAGTTCTGGATGTCCTTTCTAATGCATTTAGCTATCTATCCACGTTCCAGCCACTGACGATGGTCAAGGTCCATCACTGCAGGCCCAGGACGAGATGCTGGTTAGCCTGACTGCAAACGATTGCAACATGCAGGAACATGCAGACTCCCCGCCCCGCACTCAGAGTGTAGGGCATGTGTGTATGTAAGTACGTATGCACGACGTTAAGAAAAACTTTAAATCTGTCATCTTGGGGCAGCAGATCATCATTCTGAAGAGCAAATGCCAGCTCGTCCTTATCACTCTGTGGTATGTAAGAGAGGATTTATTCTGCTGCTGAGATGTAAGAAGGGACCCCCTCCCCTCCCCTGCTGCCGACATTAATGTGGAGTGTTTCCCCCTCCCTTACTTGCTGTCGCGTCATGTGACGAAGAACCTGAGTTTTTATTTTTTTATTTTTTATTTACATTCTTCCCAATCCCCGACTTTACCGGTCCCCTGGGGAAGGGCGTTTGGCGTCCATCAGCCCAGCTTGTTGTCAAAGCAGCACCGTGAAAAGGGCGACCAGCTTAGGTCCGGCCAGCTGTCTCTGACAGGTTAGGGCTGAAAATGAAACACGTTTTTTTTCAGGGAACCTTAACCAGAACCAAATGTAAATTCCCGGTATGTGTCATGGGGATGCTCTTATGCTGTCTGTTCATGCCAAAGAATGTGAGGTTGCACTGGGGTGCTGATATGCTTTTTTTATCGTGTTTGCTTTGCTGTCTGAAGCCCTGAATGGTTGTCGCGGTGATGATGGACCAAACCATTTGGAGTGTGGGTGGGGGGGGAGTGCCATCCTCCCCCGGAGGCGGATTAGAGAGACGGCTTTTCCTTATTGGCTGGTCGGATTAGACAAACTTTGCACTGATGAGCCTCATGGGCACCATCTCATCCTGAGAAGTACTACGTCACATCTGCACAGTGGAGGAGCTCCTAAATAGGCCTGAATACCCATAGTTTCAGAAGACGGAACATTCTGGAACGTGATAAATGCTTGTTATCCATCAGATGTCATCCAGCGCCTGAAAATTCAAATAAAAGCCTCATCTGTAGTCAGTACACTAAAGACTGCGATGTTTCACTGGTAATATATTGCAGGGTGTTTATTTTGCACACTTAGCCGTAGACACATGGGCTTAGCTATATTCTACGTTATCAGATTTCCACGGTTCATCAGTTTGCTTTAAATAGCTTTGACTAACAAGAATTAATCTCACAGAGAGAACTGTACGCAGGAAATGATGACTGTATAAACAGCAGAACGGAATGAACCATAGTTGGCACTGCACCCTCCTGGGTGTTTTGTGGCCTGTCATGCCAAGGTGAGCCCTGGTGGGAGAGGGGGGGGTGTTCTTGACTCTGAGCATGACTGGCAGCATATGATCCAAGTTACCAGGAAGAGGGACTGTGCAATGGGCTTATGGCTGGGAGTAAATACCCTCTGTGCCAGGTAACGGGTTAATGCGATGATGGATTCACTACTGCCCCTGCGTGACCTTTGTGTGCCCTGACTTGTTGCAGCTGAACCCGCAGTTAGGTTGGTGCACAGTGCTGTATATGTTTATGATATGTACATGTAGTGTTATATTGTCTTTTGGAATGTGTTTGGTGAGTCTGACCTCCTTTATTTACAATGTAATTATAATTTTAAGTGAAATTATGTCAGGGGCACAGCAAATGAGAAATAATGCTGTAGCCTTACAAAGCCTAATTATAAGGACAGCAGACAGGAGGCACTGAATAGGAATGATGATTTCCATTTACAAATTGGATTACACTATGATTACTTTGTAGATAGGAACATTACAGGGTTATTCAAAAGTCACTTCAATGGGCAGCGTTAGAGGTCAGCAGCTTTCAGCGCTTTTCCACTACAAACAGGAACCAGCCCATACCCAAGCCGTACTGTGATTAGACACTGGTTACAGTGCGGTTCCAGCTCGCTTCAGTTTTCGACTGCGGGAAAGTTGTCTTGGTAAAGGTGTTGCTGGGTTTTGAGAGAGACTGCAATGCTAAAGTGAAGAGATGCTTATTTACGGTTCACACGGTGTACATCATGATTTGCTATGTGGTAATTTCCGCTAGTGAACAGAATTAGCATTCGCTTGCATAAATTTCCATTACGAATCCATTCCGTTTAGCTATTCTATAATACTTTTTTTTTTAGTAGGAGGTTTGAAATTTTCAAGTTCCAAGTTATTGGGAATGCATCAATATCACAAACGGATTGCATACTTGAAAATGGAAAATTGCCAGTTGGCGGTACGGTTTGGGTACAGGCTGGTTTTTGGTGGCAGCGGAAAAGCGCCGTTTGAGTGCTACTCAGGCCTCTTCAGAGCAATTTCCAGCTTTTAGTAGCACTCTGCTTTCCACCACTCGGCCATGAGGATGGTTAGAAACTGATCAGCTGAAATCATTGTCAGTGTCACTGCAGTCGTTATGCCCTGTAGCTCATACCGCTAGTAATGGGATCGCAATATCTCGTTTCTGGCCTGGTGCCGAGTCCTTCATTGCCTGGGGAAACGCGATGGCTGGATGTCTCCCCTGCAGGGCCGGCAGTCCCCGTGGGGGTGGACGTTCAGGTAGAAAGCCTCGACAGCATCTCCGAAGTGGACATGGTGAGGGTCTCTGTTTCGCTCGCTTTCACGTTTGTGTGGATTATTCATTTTAGTCATTTAATTAAGAATTGTTCTAATATTATTTTAATGATTCCCCAAAATCACTCATCATCCTTAATGTTATGAATCTCCTTTTTGGGATAGAAAGGAGGAATCGCCATTCAATGTTAGCAATATAAACCACACAGTTTTAAAAGTCCTTTGGTCAGTACACCCTTCTGTGAGCTGCTGTCACTCCAGGAGCAGATGCTGTCGCTTGTGAGCATGATGGACTTTGGTTCCGCTGCTGTTCTTCTTGCACTTGCATAGTAACCCGATAAACAGCCCTACAATCTTCCAGCACACAGTCTATCAGGAATCGTCTGCTTTGACAGCAGTGAGCTCAGTCTCCTCATCATTTATGTTGTTTGTAACATTCCTGGAACGTTACTATTTATGTTCCTTTGACTGTAACACGTACAAATTCCTACCCAATACGATCAAGAGCAAGACGCCAACTTTCTAATTATGTTCTATAGGCACATGCATATCAGGAAGACATTATTTGACATGAACCATTTCATAGTGATGGCAAATATGTTCCATTTTTAAATAAAATACAGGGTAGCCAAATAACAATCTCTTGGGGATGTTTTCCACAGTTTTCAGAAGTGGGACGAACCCCCATAGCTGGGAATTGGCCAGAGTGCATAAGTAGAATTTCTATTTAAAGTGAAGGATGAAACCTGCATGAATGCCCAAGTGCTGTTTACTGTGACACGCAGGACTTCACCATGACCCTGTACCTCAGGCATTACTGGAAAGACGAGCGGCTGGCCTTTCCCAGCACCACCAACAAGAGCATGACATTTGATAGCCGACTGGTCAAGAAGATCTGGGTGCCCGATGTCTTTTTTGTTCACTCTAAGAGGTCCTTCATCCATGACACCACCACAGACAACATCATGCTCAGGGTGTTTCCTGATGGACACGTACTGTACAGTGTGAGGTAAACAAGCTTTCCCCTTAGCTCTTGCTTGCAAGTACCTGATGAGAAGAAATCCAAATAGGACAATGGCAAGACTTTAAAATAACTTTTTGAACTTAATAAACCAATTTACTGGGAACCGTAAAGATTCCAACAAAGCTGTGATACTTTGCGTTTCTTTGTCGATATCCATCTGTCCTTCACTAGGGTCACTGTGACAGCTGCGTGCAACATGGATTTCAGTCGCTTCCCACTAGACTCACAGACATGCACCTTGGAACTGGAGAGCTGTGAGTATTGACACGTTAGACGAGTGTGAGCTAGAGAGCTGTGAGTATCGACACCGTTAGACGAGTGTGAGCTGGAGAGCTGTGAGTACCGACACCGTTAGACGAGTGTGAGCTAGAGAGCTGTGAGTACCGACACCGTTAGACGAGTGTAAGCTGGGCTGTCCGAGGGCTGATTCTGACCATCAATGGCGGTCTGCAGATGCCTACACTGACGAGGACCTCATGCTCTACTGGAAGAGCGGTGACGACTCCCTGAGTACCGATGACAGGATCTCTTTGTCTCAGTTCCTTATTCAGAAGTTTCACACTACCTCCAGACTCGCCTTCTACAGCAGCACAGGTATGGCTGGCAGTTAAACGTTTGGACAGACCTACTGAAAATCATCTATTTTTCAATAATGACCCTATGTACACCTTGAAAGTACTGTATCATCTTGTGCACAAGTAAAGAGGTGGAGTTCTGTGACAGATGACTGGTCCCCCACAATGCTCCCACCTAAACCCTATACAGCGGGTTTGGGATGAGTTTGATTGAAGGTTAAGTGCAAGGTAGCCAACTTGTGGCCAGAACTTGTGGAAACTTCTTCAGGACTATTGGAGAAGCATTCCAGGAGGCTACATCTAGAAGCTGATTGAAAGAGTTGGCCATGCTGTCATTGAATTTTTAAGAGTCTAAAATGTGAGAAAAATTTTGAGACGTTGAGCCACTTCTCTTGGCTGTTGCAATATTGCCTTTTACTATAATGAATAATATTAGCTAAAATAGAGAAAAATGCGTTGAAAGCAAGTGGGTCCAGACGTTTGACTGGTACTGTATATGGTTTCTCAGTTTTCACTCTCACTCTTTTGAGACTTGGTAATTACAGTAAATTGTATGAATTCTGTCAAGATACATGCTGTAGACATGGTCTCCACCATTCAGCACAAGGGTTATTTTTCATTTCGGTCCCATCTCTGCGAGTGCCTGTTCTCCCCGCCTGGCTTTGACCGTTTCCTCTGCTGTTCCTTGCAGGCTGGTACAATCGGCTGTACATCAGCTTCACTCTGCGTCGCCACATCTTCTTCTTCCTGCTGCAGACCTACTTCCCAGCCACGCTGATGGTCATGCTCTCCTGGGTGTCCTTCTGGATAGACCGCCTGGCCGTTCCTGCCAGGGTCTCCCTCGGTGAGCCCCAGGACCCACTTAGTCGGCAGAACCTGGGACCTCCTTCAGTGGGATCTTCAGCTATAATGCCATCATGAACTTGGCAGAAGGGAAGGGGCTCATGTTAACTCAAGGTGTTTGTGTTCTTGGGTAATATCAGGCATCACCACGGTGCTCACCATGTCCACCATCATCACCGGAGTCAACGCCTCCATGCCGAAGGTCTCCTACATCAAAGCCGTCGACATTTACCTGTGGGTCAGCTTCGTCTTCGTCTTCCTGTCCGTTCTGGAGTACGCTGCAGTGAACTACCTGACCACCGTGCAGAACGGGAGAGAGCAGAAGCATCGGGCAAAGGCCAAAGAGCAGGTAGAAACATCCTTGATTTCCTTCCCCCTGTACTGTTCTGCAGGCACCACGTAAACCATTTTGTTTGTGTATAGTGACTGTCATCAATGCACAGCAAATGTCAACAACATAGAAACTGACATGAGTCGGGTGATGTGATGCGATGCGATGCCTCACCTCGTCCCACAGTCTCTGCCCTGCACCTGTGGCCTGTCCCACGCTCGGACCGTAATGCTGGACGGGACATACAGTGAGGTGGACACCAGCAGCCTGGCCAGCTACACGCAGCCTCCAGTCGTGCCCGACGAGCTGCCGGAGAAACAGGAGCGCATGGTGGTGCGTCTATCTGTCGACAGAGAGTCGACAACCACCGCGGCCAAGAAGAAGGGCCAGCGGGCTCTCGGCCTCATCCAGAACACCCACGCCATTGACACCTACTCCCGCGTGGTCTTCCCAGGGGCCTACATCATCTTCAACCTCATCTACTGGTCCATTTACTGCTGAGCTGGGAGACGTATCTGCATACACAGCAGACCTCAATGGGAAATCCTGCAGTGACAGAACTTACAGAAGGGACATATGGATCTTATTGGCCATCCTGGATTGTCATCATTAGGTACAGCCAATGGCAGCCATTCATCAGTAAGAACAGCAGTCCCTTTCACGTTGTGGTATACTGGCGACCATATTGTTAATGTGTGAACTGTTTCAGATTCTCGCACTGGCCTACATACAGTGTGTGTTGAGTCACGCCACCTTCATCATCGTACCATCAGTACCAGTCATTGTCTTAGGCTTGGCCTGACATCCGCACATCATAGCTACTCATAGATATAATGCCATCGGCGTCCTGGCTGAGCGATGGGACAGAGATGCTGGCTGATTCTCTTGATTGACTGCCGTCTCAGTAGCGTTCTTCCCGGGGTTCTGCTAGTGCTGTCCGGGAGCATGGTGCTGAAGGGCGGATAAGCAGGTGATACTGCTCCGGTCCCCAGTGCGGTAAAGCTGTGCTCACATCAACCGCCACAGCCCATCACAGGGGTCATTTTAGGCACTGAAACGTCTGAGAAAATGCTAAAGAGTATCAGCAAAAACCCGGACACTCATGTTCTATATGTAGGTTAAATAATCAGGATATTTAAACTCTCTGCAATACAGGAAAACATTTCAAATGTGAGCATAAACAACCAACCTCTTGGGTATTTCATTATAATTTGTTCCACTCTCCGACAATGTTAACTGAAGTTTGCATACTTTATACAGAACTCGTTTAATCAAAGATACACTGCCATTGAAGTATTTTCATTATTTTTTTGTTTTTTGTGTTTTATTATTTAATCCACCATTATACCTTGACACTAGTCAGCCTGTATTGGATCAGAATTTTTTGTTTATATAACTCATCAGCTATTTATTTCAGAAAAATCTGAAGGCCGTTTCTCAGAATTTCACACAGCGGGGGCTCAAGACTCCAGCATCTTTGAAGTTTAATTAAATGCTGAAGATGAAATGTCAAAAATGTAAATAATGTTTACTGTTTAGTTCTAAATCCAATCATTGGAGCGACCTGGAGCTATTTAGTCAGCGCCAATAAATATGAAAATAATCAAATATTTTGGCATTTTTTTTCACTGTTTCAACTTATATATTCAACTCAAATGTATGAAAATGTTGAGTAAAACGGTCACTGTGTGTTTATGTTCCAACCTGAACTGCATCTATAAATTCAGGCTTTACAGTAAGTAACTGAAAAATATTGTCAGCAGGTTCCACTTCTCAGAACTGAAGTGACTGAACTGAATTTTGCTGAATAGGGGAATTTTTACAGAAATGGGATGATATGAAGGAGAAACACCCCAAAACCAGCTTTTGTTTTGATAAGCACCGAGCCGTGAAATCTGGAGTTTGCTGTTTGGGGAGTTGCACATACCCATTTTCAGATCAGAGTCCCCAGAGGCAGATCCTGTCACCGTCCTGCCGAGTGACATTGCTTTGTCTACGGCTTGGGCCTGCCACCCTTTCATTGACGTCCATCACGCAGCAGAGGTGCGATTACCTGATTCCCGATGGGCCTGAATGTGTTGCTGTTCTGCTAAGATACGGAGCACCAAGCATTTCGAGGAAACATACTCATTGTGCCCAGTGGGACCCAGATTCCTCTGAGGTGCGTCTACATGCCGAATCCTGCATCCACATGCATGGACACACATCCAATCCAGGCGCCCCTCCCTGACAGGTTTCCATCAGGACCTTTCCTAAACCAGTCAATCAATCTGTTTGTGTCCAGAAGTCTTGTTAAAGAGCTGGGAAGTTTACGTTTAATTTGCATTGTAATTGTTATTGTGGTGAGTTCTCTGCTTACAGGCAAACCCTGAAGTTCAAAGCGAAGCTCTAACCCCTGCGAGCCTCCTCAGGGCTGCATCACTGTGGAGTTCAGGCCCCGGCCGGCCTGCCTGTCCTCTGCCACGCCTACACTGCACATGAAATCTGCCTGAGGAGCTGACGTGTGTCATCTGAAGGTTAGATATGACTTAGATCCCAGGATCAGCAACCAAATGGCAGTAAAAATACTAGCAAACCATGTAGCTAGTAATAATTATCTAGTTTGAGTAAAGAGGAAGTTACTACTAAGTTACTACTGTGTGTAAGCAGTAGTCCTGAACATAAAAGTAACTACTGTGCACAAGTCTGAGGCAGTCAAAGAAAATTATGTTTGAATGATCTTCATGTTTGTGTAAAACTATGATGTTGTGTCTGTAAACGTATCAGCTTAGCAATTTCAAAACTTTTGCTAAAATCAGCCAAGTATTTGCAGCCCAGTACACCCATGTGCTTTTTGACTTGACCACTACTCCACCTCGAATGGCTGATCGATGCCTCGTTGACTTTTTAAACTAATTAGCATTTACATGGAATAGCTGGGGTGTCCCTGAGGAGAGGTTTGGGAACAACAAGATATCAGTAACTTTTTGGAGAACAGAAGAAGCTTCTGTTTGTTTTTGATGTGTTACTCCTAATTTGCACATGTTCTAATAATAATCGGTACTTTATTCATCCCATTGGGGAAATTCTTCTTTATGCCTCCCTCAACTTGCTCTTTGAAGAGTAAGCTGTCCGCGAAGGGCAGCCACCCGTAGCGGCGCCCGGGGAGCTGGGGGTTAAGGGCCTTTCTCAAGGAGCCACAGACGTGCTGAGGCTGGGTTTGAAGCGGCAACCTTTTGTAATTACAGGCACACAGGCTTAGCCCACTGACTCTCACGCTGCCATTAAATCATTTTTTTTTTTAAAAGCAAATGTACACTTACTACCCAGATAAATAGCTTTAAATGTTTCCTTTGACTTTTACACAGTATTATATATTTTTATTACGGTAAGGAGACCAACTCACTTAATCTAAAAGTAATTGTTTTTAAAGCGACGAATGATGTCTCTCTGCAAGTAAATGTGAGCTTAACAAGTGACATGATTTTTGTGTACATACATAAGAAAATAAGCACATATCTCCTGAAAAAATCTCAAGCTCACCACTCTGCAGAGCAATAATTCGGCTAAGTTCCCCACTATGAGTCAGGAAAAAGTCCAGTATATATTAGATAGTAGTTATGTAATAGGCTTACATCTCTTGTGTAACTTTCCTTTAAAAGGGTTGTTGATTTTTAACTAAAACAGCTGATTCTGGTTCATAATCGCACGCACACTTTGGGTTGAACGGGAAGGTCAGTAAGAGCATCATGGCTGCTGATGAAACTGCTTGTGGGATGTAATATATTTTGCTTAGCGATGACTAACGGGATAAGCAGAACAGAAAAGGATTGGATAGCTCGTCAGAACATGTAGAAAGTTTGTGGAATAGTATGAAGTAATTCCTCCCAAAAAGCTGATTAACATCGCAGCTAAAATCTAATGAATTCCTTTGTGGTGAAAAGTTCATTATTACTGAGGGACAGTTATGATTCTGAATGGGCAATTATAAACGCGAGGAGGAGAACATTTGAGAAGTAACAGACCTGTAATATATTCTCAGCTCTACAAAAAGCATTTTAAAACCTTGAAGAAAAACGAAAGCAGTCAGTTCCAACACGGTAATGGAGTGTTACTCATTCGTAAGACAAATATAATCGCCACTGGCGAATCACTGTTAAAACCCGAGGTCCCGAGATCAACAAGAAGCTGAATTGTATTCAGTAGTTCATCAGTTTTGAAGGAACTGTAATTCATAAATTCTCTGTGATGAAATTTTGTTTCTGTTGCGGCTGTCACACAGGATTATTTCCCCATTTACTTTGTGATTTTTGCACATAGCAAACAGGCCATTTCAGAATATGGAAACTGTGAATAAGAGATCGTAAGCTGTTTGCTAATCCGCTAACAAAGGCATCGGTGTGAAACAGCCAGCCGCTCCCTCCTTTTTCCCATTTATTTCTGATGAGCGGAACAAACCGGCAAGTGCGCCATCACAGCCCATGCCTACACTGCAAATGGCCACACTGCAAATGGCCACACTGCAAATGGCCACACTGCAAATACCCACAAGCACCGGCCTCATCACCGGGCATGTGGCTACTGCAGATCAGACATCAGCTCCCAGTGCGGGGGCCGGGGTGGGAGGGGGGGGGGGCACTGCTTATGTAACGTGAGGCACTGGCTTCAAAGACAGAACCGCACACACAAAATCCAGATTAATTCTCTGCAGGGAGGTGGCAAAGGTTGGGCGTGAAAGTGGAGAATGTGCCTGTTCTCATGAAGCAGACGTGTGGATAGAACAAGCCTGAGCAGTGACTGAAAGTTCACTGCCTTCCAAATTAAACGGTAACACTTTTCTTGAGGGGGCACAAACAACCGTAGAGTCACTGCGCCTGGCCTTGTTGTCACTGTCACCTAGCGTGCAGTGCTGGGCTTCCCATTGATCGCCGGGGTGCAGAATGTCAGAAGCTGAACTTAGTCAGACAGTTTCTCATGCAAGAAACAACGGCTGGGTGACACTGCACAATACGGCTCTGTAGTAACTTAGTCAGGTACTAAGTCAGGTAAGTCAGGTACTACTCAATTACAAATCATGAATATGTGGTTAATACATTACGTAAGAGTTAGGGCATAATTAATTAAGATTATAATGGTATGTTATGGTTATGCTTTACGTTAGCTGACCTGTTGTTTTGTAACCTAATGAGCAAAATGGTTTCTGGTGGCAATAACTGATCTGCATTACTGATGATCTGAGAAGCCATTGGGGCATTGATCCATATAGCTAATGTACACGACCCAAAGCAAAAATTCAGCTAAACCAGGGGTGGCCAATCTTATCCGCAAAGGGCCGGTGTGTGCAGGTTTCTGGGCCGCATTCACACCGGCCCCTTGCCGATAAGATTGAGCTAATCTGTCCAAAAAATACTTCATTTGTCAAATTGAATAATCAATTTGAATTCTAGTCGAAAACATCTATGCAGACCAGTTAATGTAATCTGGGAGGTCTTAAATTCATAATTTCATGTAGCCTATTATGTTATAATTTAACTGATTTTGTCAGTCTGCAGTAATCTTGCTCCATGAACCACAATTCTACCAAAGAGGGTTGGGAAAGAAGCGTCTTTAGGGTTCATTAGTCCTGGTGGAGCTGGGAGAGAGCAAAAACGTGGACAGTCTGGGTGTCCTCGAGGACTTCAATGAACAGCAATCGCAGTTTTGTGACGCCATTTTAATCATTTTCTAGGCTCGCTCTGCCCCCTAGTGCCTACATTGTGAAATGGTTCTGCTTTGTCAAACATCACGCAGTTGGTAAACAGACACCAAAAGCTGATGTTTTTTTCGGAGGCCTGCTCTGTCCGTGTTGTGGACCCAGGTGCAGTTGTGTTGAGTTTAAACTTTATTTGCCATCTCCAGTCCCTCAGTTAAGGTTTAAACATAACAAATGAGACTGACATATAGAAGATGCATTTAGGGATACTATACAATTTGATAGATGGATGGATGGATGAGATTCACAAGGTGCTTTCATGATGGTCAAGGTGCCTGGAGGAAGGTGGTTTGAGAGACTCCAGACACACGTCCCCAAGTCAGATAATTAGTTATTAATAACCTATTTATACTTTGAAATCATTCGATCTATATGCTATTGCATTATAAAGGCAACTTCGGAAATCTTGAACCGAATACATTGGACCCTTGACTTACGAATTCTTTCGTGAGGGCTGGTCTTAACTGAAGTTCGTCGGAAGTCTTTTTCCCATAAGAAATAATGGAAATAACCATAATGTGATCCGAATCTCCTAAAGCACCCCTTACCTAACCTTTTCATAATAAAAAGGGTTGTATAATGTGTGTAATTTACCAGAAACACCAGTAATTTTCTTAGTGTACTCATCAAAAAGTTATAAAATGTGCCTAGCCTAACTCTATTGATCGTGACTTACTAATTCGAGTAACATCTTTTGAATAACACCAGCACTAGCTTCCTTATACAAATCTTTTCTTTGTAAGATTTCAACATGCTGTAGGCCTACATATTAGCGAGTTCGGTCACAGGAAATATTTCTGCACAATTTCCTTCTTCTTTTCGAATGTGATTGCTTTCTTTACCCTCTCTTCCTTCCTTAGCTTCTTTTCTAGCTTTTTTTGGGGCTATTTTGATTGCACTGACCGAAATGACGCCCACAAACAGCCGTATCTGGGTGCAGACTGACGCTTACAGACGACCCTTGGGCATCTTGGCTCTTTGTTTACAGCCGCACAGGCGGATACACGGTTTGGCCTCGACTGGCATTAGGGTTGTAACTCAAGACTTTGGTCGTAAGTCAAAAGTAAAATTTTGGTCGTAACCCAAGTTGTTCGTATGTCAAGCCCATCGTAACTCGAGGGTCCCAATTTGCATGTCTCGTTAATGACTGCGATATCGCCGCCTTGTGTTACACTGTTTTGTGACTGTTCGGTGTTTTGGTCGCCGGGGGGAGACATTGTCTTACGTTTTACGGCGATATAATTTTGCACATTATCTACCTATCTAATGAGCTTGATACGATCTAAGTATTTGAGTCACGTATGTAGGCATATCTTTTAGTCTTATAATCATCTAAGGAGGTGATACGTGGTGCCTTGAGAAAAGGTGTTTATTGGTTTCGACTGGATTTTCACAGTAGGACATTCTAGACAACTAATTAAGTTAAAGTGAATTTATGTACACTGATAACAGTATTTCGTTTGACCACAAGCCAAAATAGGAACGGAGCAGATCAATTGAGAATTTAGCAAAAAATTCAAAGCAAATAATTGCAACAGTGGATGAACTACGTGCTGTACAAAACCAGTCAATTTAACTGTGCATTTCACTTTAGAAACATGTATTTATGCATTAAGTTTCCATCAACAAAATCCGCAGAAACTGCAAGTAAAATTGATTATATTACACTTGCAAAGCTTTTATAACGAATATTTCTGTTTGATATTCATATTATAGAACTGATAAAACATTTACCTTTTCCCCTTTAGTTTTAAAGTTTCGACTTAAAATGTTTTATAATCGTGCGTACATAGTACACTCAAATTATTCCCGCACATCTAACTTTTTTGAAAGGGAGGTCTGTAAGTGCTCTCTCGATGTCCTTTGATTCTCAGAGCTGCGCGTGTTTCAACCCCGTTAGAATCAGTAGCGTCGACCCTCTGCGCTACGGTCCGGTTAGTGCCGCTAGAGTCAGGAGGTTTAGGACACACTGACTAGATCGCTATACTAGCAAAATGATTTCTTCTGGTACTTTTTCCTTTTGCTGTGATAAGAGAAAGCCATTATTAATTCCCTACGTCCTTGCGATTCGAATCCTCTTTGATTTATTGTTTACACAGGTAAAGCTGAATTTTAATTTATGATATTAAAGTAACGCAACACACTGAGCCAAACCAAATTAAATTTATTAGCCATAAGCCGAAAATCCTTTATCGGGTGGCATTTTTGTTGTTCAATTATAAGATTAGTTTTGCAACTGAATTAGGACAGCCTTCAATTACCCCGCCTTTTAACCATCCTGCGTGCGATCCAAGAACCAAAAATTAGGCCTGTTCATTAAAACATAGTCCAGAATAAAAACAAAATCGTAGTCCCGCAACAACAGCAACAGTGTATAACCTGTAGTTAAAGTGATGTTATGTATGGACAACACCTCTAAACAGTAAGATTGATTTACTACGCGTGATACACGTGTGCAGGAATAAATCGCACTGTAATTAAGGTAAAAACGCACAAAAGAAAAGTATCAGACAAATAGCTGCGTCTGTCATGACCCACAGCTTACCTATTAACCTGCGAGGACGAGTCTTTGGGAGCGAAAATCCGTCCCATCTGACATGAAGGATTTGTAGGTTTAGTGGAAATTGCTTTCCACTGCGAAGATTAAATATCGTTCCACGTTTCTGTACGCGACTTTGCCGGCCTCCATAGTGTCGTATCCTGCACGATCTAAGCTTCTACCTGCTTTTTATCTGACTCCTCGGCAGGATGCGAAGGGAAACCTTGCTGCTGCTCTGCATGTGTGCGCTTGTGGCGGCGGGCAGATCCGATCGGCGTGGCGGCCGCCGGCTGGGGTCCTACGGCCAGAGCAGGTGAGGAGGACGCTTTTCGCTCCAAGAACCTCAGAGGTGTGTGCAGTTTGTCCTAAAGATCCCTTTGTAGGAACCAGATAACACTCTACGGATTTCTGACCTGCTCTATCTGAGATATTATCGTGGTGGGAAGTTTGTTCCGGCAGATGACAGATATTTCTGAGAAATAGATTAACCTGGGTTGGTGGTTATGTGCAGTGACTGTGTTGCGCATTGTTGTTATTCAAAATTATAAATAGCCAGAATATTTTAAACTTACTGCCCAGTAAAATATCAGTCTCGCATAATAGGCTACGTTTCTTCTTTGTAGTGTTTTATCACATGTATTTAACGATGTAAGAATGTCATCATAGGGTTGTTTAATAATAAATATGTTTCATTTAGACTCCACAGTGTATACTAATTATGCGTGAACTCACGAAGAGGGTTGTGCTTCTAAGTTGTTTTGTGGTTAATGGTTAATTCTATGGATGGATGGATACTTCATTAATTTTAAATTTATTTATCTAGAATTCGTGTAGAATTATCTAGAATTTCTACATTTAGAAAATATACAGTAATTGGGGGCGATTGCCTGCCCGCTAACTGCACCGTGGATGGCTCCCTCTCTTCTCCCCCAGGGAGTTCGACAAACTGATGCTCTGTGATGTTTGGAGGGTGGTATAGCTTGGTTTTGACTGGCCACACCGTCCAGGGTGTATCCCATGCCCCGTGACGGACTGGCATCCCGTCCAGGGCGTACCCCATGCCCCGTGACGGACCGGCATCCCGTCCAGGGCGTACCCCATGCCCCGTGATGAACCGGCATCCCGTCCAGGGCGTACCCCGGCCCAGTGCCCCGTGACGGACCGGCATCCCGTCCAGGGCGTACCCCGGCCCCGTGCCCGGGCTGCTGGGAATAATCTCCCCCATGACCCCTCACTGTTGCAGGATAGAAGTGCTGGTCCTATTGTATCTTAGAAATCTATAATGCAAAGACATGGTGTAGATGTTCATTTAAAAACGCATCTGTTCCTGACTTTCAATATATGTGTCTTCATTACAAAATGGGATATTACTACATGACCCTCTCCAAAAAAAATTTTAACGGCATCCTTTTCAGCTTTAATTTTTACCCGGTAAATGTGACTCTGAGAGGATCTCGGCACACTGAACATCTTTTTTTTTTACCAGCAGACTGAGGACAGAATCTGAAAAGGGCGCCACAAGTTCCAAGTCTGGCAGGTAAGTCAAAGCAGATCTGATGGAGCGTCTGAACGCAGCGGAGGCCTGCTTTCCGGAGACGCACACGCTGACCGCCACCGGCTGCTGGAGGACTCTCCACTGTAATAATGTCATCGATTTAGCAGATCATGTAAATCTCCAGGGGTATATGCACTTACTGTGGTATTGGACATTTCCGAGTTAAAAATATTGAATGCATCCCGACAGATGGATAGAGTAATGTTATGGAATGGTGAGCTCTGACCTGGGGGGTCGCCATGTTCATTTTTTCCTGCTTAATGAGGAAGATGAAGTGGATTATTATACAGTGGAGTTCCTATTGACATTGAGTGAGTGATTATTTATTGAGTTCATTGCATTTAAGCCTTATAATTTGCATGGGGTGCAAAGGCTGGGTGTGTGTCCTGTATAGGCAGAGGTATGTGTGGCACTGATACACAGACACAGTGCTGCAAAGATATGTGACATCACACTGTGGTAATGCGCTGCGTTTTGTGGTGTGGCTTTTAAAACTACTGCAAAAAAATATGTCGCTGAAGCTAATTCAGGGTCAAAACCCGACACAATATAACACATATTGTCATTACAAGAGGTATAGTTGAAAAACGGTCCGCAGAATTCACTAAGACATGATTCTATGTTATTTGCGTGGCTTATCAAAGCTACACACTGAGAATATCTGACAAGTTTCTTCTGAATGAAGAAACACTGGGCCTTATTCACCAACTGTTCTTACGAACAAATTTGTTCTTAAACCCCACGTACGCATAATTTTTTATGCAGATTGATTCTGACCTATTTATAATCCGCATGATGGCTTACTACCATGACAATTATTTTTACACTTTACAATTATTTTTTATATTTTACTTTTATAAATTATTAAAATACTATCATTTTATGAACTGTAGAATGAACAAAACTGCTATAACCAATTATTTTGAACAAACTATCATTACTTAAATGTGCGTACGAATGGTCTTGAGTGTGCGTAGATTCTGTTCTTAGCTAAGAACAAATTCAGATAAGAAAACATTGGTGAATGTCAGAATCTGTAAAAAAAAAAAAAGTGTGCACGTGGGGTTTAAGAACAAATTTGTTCGTAAGAACGGTTGGTGAACGTGGCCCAATGTGCGTAACAGAGTCAGATTGTTCAAAAGGACTGAACTCAGACCAGTACTCAGCTAATCATTTTCACACATGACTTTACCACACTTTCATTACCACTTACGGTACTAGTCAAAAGTCTGGACACATCAGCTAAGACTCATTTGTTTTTCAGCAAGATAATGACCCTGTGCACACCTTGAGGTTATGTAGTTAGTCTTTTATTTTGTTCAAGGCAAGAGATGCAGTGGTAGATGCCCTGCCCCCCACAACCCCCCCACCCGAACCCTGTACAGCTGCTTTAATGAGTTGGAGTGAAGAGTGAGAGCAGGGTAGCCAACATTTACCCAGAAACTCCATCAGGACGTTAGAGAAGCATTACAGGAGGCCATATCTGGGATCTGGCTGAAGGGATGACAAGAGTCTGCAACGCTGTCATCAAAGCAAAAGGGGGTTATTTTGAAGAGTCTTTCATTAGAAAATATTGAGATGTTGAGCCAGAGTGTATCCCAACCCCGTGCCCCGTGGTGGACTGGCATCCCGTCCAGGGTGTATCCCAGCCCCGTGCCCGGTGGTGGACTGGCATTTTACATGCATGACTTCATTGCCTCATTGCCTTTTACTTTAAGGTGAATAACAGCTTAAATTGAGACAATTGCATTTAAAGCAGGTGTGTTTACTCCTTTGACTGGTGCTGAATACTGGGACACAGCAGCACCATCTCAGCACCTGCCTCCTGAGTTCCTTCTCTCCTTCCCCACAGTCCCATCCGGAGGAGAAGTCCAGACATGACCAAGTCCCCCACAATGAAGTCCGAGCAGACTTTAAGGATCAGGGAGCAGGACTTCACCATGAGGCCTGGCTTCGGGGGTGAGTGTGCCCCACGTGCCTCTCGTCTTCAGACTCACATCTCCCTGCATCCCACCCGCAGGAAATGCTGATGATCTCTGCCGTACTGCTGAATTTCCAGGTCGTCATTTTCCTGATCCATGCGGAAACCTTGTCGTACAGCACGGGGAGCTTGGATCCGTTCAGAGCACGATGGTGTGACTTGTAGTTATGTAGCAGACCAGGGTTGAGACAGAGCTGAGTCAGAGCAGGGACAGTCTGAGTCAGAGCAGGGACAGTCTGAGTCAGAGCTGGGACAAGCTGGACATTATGGCTGTAGCGGGGGTGAAGCACACAGGCCTCCAAACCTGAATAATCATCAGGGATACGCACGGATTTGCCCGAGCTCTGACGAGGTGAGGGTTTATGGGATACGCAGCTGTACCCGCTATGTAGGATCAGGCAAACTCCCATTACAGTATATGCTGCTTTGGGAATGACGGTAAATATCAGAAGTCATTTGTGAGATTAGGCTGCCGTGAACATAAAATTATGTGATGAGATGAGATGTGTTTCATTGACCCCCAGAGAGGAATTTTCATCTTATGCAGCTCTTATTCTGATCACAATAACAGAGACGGACGCAGGACGAGTGAAATACGGCACCAGTCAAAAGTTTTTGCACACACTGATATTTTTTACATTTGCATGTTACTCAATTAACATTTACTACAAAGACACTCAATGTTCTTTACTAACAAATAAATTTACAGCATGTTCACCACTTGAGTTCTGTTATTAGCAAGAAAATGTCATATCTTTGTTTCATCAAAGTAACCTCCTCTAGCAGTTCTAACAGCAGAGGAAATGTG
>JAODKF010000045.1:2228947-2239946 GCA_026779585.1 Mormyrus proboscirostris | reverse complement strand
CTCCCCCCCCCCCCCCCCCCAAATAAATAGACCATTTTATTAAATGATCAGGCATCTAATATCAGTGCCTTTCCTGTGCCATTGGCAGTGTCAAGCTGCCTTTCTCTCAGATACAGCACCTAATGTCTGCTTTTGTGCTGTTAGTGGCCAAAGGAAACTGTTTATTTTAAAAACCAGTAGCTGACACAGCCTCGCATGTTGGATAATGTGGTTGCTTCACATCCATCCATGTCCAGGCATGGTGAGTGTCCCACTACAGAGACCACAGAAATGTTCATCCGACTCTGTGAGCACTTCATGGAGAAGAGTCCACCAGAGCTAATAGGTAAGGAAGTGCATGGCGGGATTTATGTTTTATATGTAATTTGGTTCTTTGCTGGGTAAAATTACAAAGGATTGTTCTTTTCATCATTGAGATGCTCAGAAGCAGAAGGACTCCGCAGAGCAGTTTGTATTGTACACATTAACCAGCTCAGATAACCAGAGGCATTTCGGAGGGGGGGGGGTTATCTGTCCATCTTAACGAGAAGCCCTGATTAGCCCTCAGTTGCTGCCATTTGGTATTTTTATGTCACTTTCTGGTCACAGTTTTTACTGCAGTGTTTTGAATTAGCGGTAGGAGTATGACGATGTCGCTCACTGAATATGACATTGCATATGTCTGCTCTCCTACGCACAGTTGCATGTGTGTATTTCTTGATCAGTTTAAACACGAGTATCTTGGATAAGGAGTTAAAATAATTGAGTATCAAGTATCAGGCAAGTAAAAAAAAATCCTCAGATAACACTGGCAGTAAAGTAATCAGTTTTCTTTTAGGATCAGGGATCAGTTTTTAATTTTCAGTAATGCCGTTTTAATGTCGCTTGTTAAGATGCCTAACAGAAGAGTCTGTCCAGGTTATTCCTTAAGGGGACAGGTACTTTGAGGGAATACAAGTATGAATTGCAGAATTCTGCTCAGACATGTGAGTCAGAGTGCGGAAATGGCTGATTGCCACCTTGTGGCGACATAAAGTAGTGACAAAACATACA
Organism: Mormyrus proboscirostris; assembly: GCA_026779585.1. Taxonomy (NCBI): domain Eukaryota; kingdom Metazoa; phylum Chordata; class Actinopteri; order Osteoglossiformes; family Mormyridae; genus Mormyrus; species Mormyrus proboscirostris. The sequence continues at coordinate 2,238,914 of JAODKF010000045.1, read as the reverse complement.
GCTGGACCAGAATTTCAAGGTTAAAACTTTCCCTAATATTTTTGATTTTTTTTTTTTTTAGTTATTGAAATACTTTGGAGGAACTAACAGAAAAGACATGATTAGTTTTTATCTTAACATCTAGCGGGTTTGCAGTTGAGAATCCGTTTTATCCTTGAAACGGCATCATGTCAGCAGTGACGCTCGCGCTGAGAGGGATGTTACTGTCTAACGGGTCGAGTGGGATGTTGGTGGTGATTGACAACCGGCTGCAGGCGTAGTGTTTGTTAGTGATGCTGTATAGCTTTGCTTCTCTCTTATGCTTTTGGATTTCAGCTGTGCTCCTCATTGAAGTGAATTCTCAGCCGACTTTTGAGGACTGTAACCCCAAAAAAAAAGTTTTAGCACTGTTCCTCTTGACCTATGAATAAAGTTAGTATTTTGAATAGCCTCTGAGTAGGTACCACTGCTTGTGTACTTGTATCGGTTTCAGCTTGATGATCTTCCTAGTATTTTAGAAGCAACTTCGATTGTGATCTGTCTTGATGCAGATCCTCTTTAATCATGGGATATTTTTATTATGCTGATTGGCTGCTTGTGGTCTGTGTCTCATTATGGCTAATGCTGTCACCTCATATCCAGGGTTATGGGTTTTAGTCCCACCCCCAGCTCGGTGTGTGTTCTCTCCCTAGACTAAAAGCATGCACTCAGTGTAATCGGTTACCGAATCAAATCTCGTGGTCGGCAGAGTGATTTCACCGTTGGGCCCTGGAACCTGACCCTGCTTTCACAGAATATATGTTGCTTTGGATAATAGCCTCTTTGCCTGTGAGCAGTGACGCATTAGAATCCCTGGATTCCCGTCCCTTCTGGTGTTTTTAATGATGGAATTCGGGCTCGCCCTGGTGCTGCACCTTATCGCGGAAGTTGGATGGATAATTGCCAGGATCAGATTTCTGAACAAACCGCTCTCTTTCCCCGCATGATTTCACAGTGTTGAAAAAAGTATGCATTAAATCACCTTAGGAAAAGCTGTGAATCAGTAGGAAACATGAGCTGTAGCGTTGCCGGCAGAAGCGGAACGCACATCCATCGCCGTGAACACAAGCACCCACACCGGCTTCAGGTGTCACATCAGCCAGTTCCCGAAGCGGCCACCAGGAGGAGTTGTTGCTGTGTTTCAGTGACATGGTGTGTGACGGTGGCTGCCTGTCCTGGTCATGGTGGGTCGCGGTGTGACAGACCAGTATTGCTGAGCTCTTAAGCTCTCTGTAGTGGACTGTCCGGGGGTCCTCAAGGACTGTAGGCTAACAGCAAAGTCCGTAGCTGGTGTCGGTCAGACTGAGAGTCCCGTACACCCTGTGGTCACTTTATTAGGTACGCCAGGTTGTTAACGAAAACGGTCCGCTCTAGCAAACAGCCAGTTGTGTGGCTGCAGCTGAATACTGGTGGGCGGGGCAGTAGGTTGACTCATGGCTGAGGTGCCTGATTCTAAGTGATACTGACCTTGCAGTGATTGGCGGTGCCGCCTCAGGATCAGTCATCCTCCTAGGATTTTCACACCCTACAGTGCTTATGGTTTACAGAGAACGGTGTGATGAACGGAATACATCCAGTGAAAGGCATCTCTGTGGGTGAAAACACCTTGTTATTGAGGGCGGACAGAGGAGACAGGCAAGGTTTGTTAGCGCGCTTATTAGGGCTACGCGCTGTGTCGTTTCATCGTCGTCAGTGCGTTGTCGTCACATCGCAGGATGTGCAATGTACAGTCAGGAAAATTTATATCAGACATGCCGTGGTAAAACTTTTTTGCTGCTTGATACAGAAGGAAATCTTGCAACTGCAAGAAATATCTGTCTGATATAATAATTTACTCCAATCTAAGGGTCTTTGGATACACAGAGATTGTTGCTAGCAAGTGATACGCACAGTGAGCCATCGGTCACAATCGGGAGTGAGTGATGTGCAAAAATCGAGCAGACCTCGATCGTGACTATTCAAGAATGAAAGGGTTTTATTTGGCATGTGGAAGGTATGCAGTCAGAATGCAGCCTGCAGTGAAATGCAGTGAGGGGACAGTTCTACTGGAAGGAAGAGAAAAAAGACCAGAGCTGTGCAATACAGTGCAAATAAAGTGCGAGGTGCATGAATAAGGAGCAGATAACATTATAACCATGGATGATGTGTTTAGTAACCGGATGGCTTGATGGCGGAAGCGCCTGCTGAGCCTGTCGGTTCTCTAGGAGAGACGGCAGCAGCACTTTGCAGACCTGGTGAGGGGGGAGTCGTTAGGGTGGGCTGTGTCCCCCTGGTTTTGGCATGTCCTGCAAGGGGGGCAGCCTTAGAGATGCGTTCTGCTGAATGTACCACCTGCTGCAGAGCTTTGCGGTCCAGACCAGAGCAGTTACCAAACCAGGCTGTGATTCCCATGATGAGGATGTTCTCTAACGGTCTGGTGTAGGAGGCTAAGATTGTACAGCTGATGTCTGGCTTTAGACACCTGAGACTCTACACGATTCAACGTGATGAGGTCATCAATGGTACCCCCAAACATCTGAAGTTATTTGCTCTGTCAGCGAAGACCCCTGTCATGTTGAGGGGGTTGTGTTCACACTACCGACTGCCCACCCCTGAAGTCCACCACCATCTCCTAATCCCTGCCGATGTTGAGTGAGAGTTGGTTGGCCTGACGTCATTACATCAGACTGCTCATGATTTTTGTAAAGCAGGCCACTTTAGCTAGGAATGACCTGGACAGTCCCAGTGAGAAAATGGCCCAGTATGACTGTCCTGTTAATGACATGTCCAGTTTGCATTCGCTTTTGTTTCTGCTTCTTCCTTATTTAAGTTTCCCTCTGAGTGAGAGGATGTCCCGTACGTGTTCCTGACGTACACTAGAGGGAGCCAGAGTGATTATCATCCACATCCCTGAAATCAGAGTTGGGGGCTGCCATTGTTCCTCCTACCAAATAAACACGGGTAGCCGATTCTAGAAATAGCGGGAAAAAAGATCAGGGACCTTTGCCTCTGCTTCGTGGCTCCTGTGTGTGAGTTTGACGAGTCTCAGGGTTGTCTCTCCTCCCGGCTGATGGCTGAGAGATGGCTGCCATCTTGTGGAGGTTCGCAGTGGCAGTTTGTGCTTTGCTGCTCATTCTTCATGTGTGAGCTTTATGGATGCTATGACAGGGGTGGAATTAGGACAGCAGGCGGGGTGCAGTGCCACCGGCGGCCAGACATCTGTGCCGAGAGGAGGGGGGGGGGGCTCTCTGACTCCCCCTAGTGGTCATACGGCAGGCCGGCGGGCTGGTTGCCCGTTCTGCCAGCTGGTCAGTGCCAGCAGGGGACGCAGCTTAGGACCCGTCTCGCTGGATCAGCTCCCTGAGTGACGATTCGAGCCTGCTGGCCGAGGCGGCCTGGTCTCAGTATGGGAATTTAAAAATGTTTCCCGTGTATGTGTGCATTAGTCTTTTTTGTCAGCCTGGTACATCTTGCATAATCCTGGCTGTCTTTTTCTGCTCTGCCTTGCGTTCTCTCTCTGGTAAACCCAACCGCTGTTTTGGGAGGACGGTGTTTGTCTGGGTGCCACCTGCCTGGAAAGTGGAACAGGAACAAATACTAAGCACGTGAGGGCTGGACACGCCGGCTGAGGTTTGCCAGGAGGAACCGGGGCAGCCCGACCCGATACAAGCCGGCCAGGCCCGGGCACGTAGGTGCCCCGCAGTGCCCACACTCCAGCATGGCGACGTCTTGCTCCATGGTCTCGCTCATTTCATACAGTGGCTTCTGTGCAAAGTGCTTCTTAACCTTTGGGTGGTTGTGGTTTCTGTCAGTGGTGCATCAACGTGAATCTTTACACTGGGGTAGTGATCCTGGTCAGCAGAGGTCATAGGGTCGTGCTCTAAGCAAGACTGGCACTTAACAGGGGATAAGTTTAGTCTTAAAATATGTGAGATATACATCGTACTGCATGCATCTCCTCCAGCCAGCATGTGCTGTGCTTTCAGGAGACAGTCTGTGCCATGGAGTTTATGAATCTCAGTGCCAAACTGTCCTTGGATTGCACTTCACAGCGGAAGAATTTCAGTTTTGAAAGCTTGGTTGTTAATAAACTTTCCTTTTGAAAGGTACAAAGAATGCGGGAGCACTGTGTTGGTACATTCATACTTCCGTAAAAGAACAACGTAACCCCTTTTTTGGGGATTTCTGTTTTGGGTCTGCACCTGAAGGGGTTCTGATCGGCACAGAGAGTAACATGCTCATATTTAAACAGGAACCTAAGCTCACCTAAATGCCTTTGTGGTGAAGTCTCTTCTCTGTGATGTTGCAAGGACTAGAACCTGCCACTGACTTGTGGCTAAAGCACTTTTATTTTTATGTCTGTCCACCGCAAAACAATGGCAGGAGGCTGTGACAGCACAGCAGTAATGGTGTCTGAAATCTCCACCCTTGAATGTTATCTGAATTGTTAAAATTCCTCTTTCTGGACTTGCCTCTAACACTTGCTCCTGTAAAAAAGTTCATGGAAGCAAATGATTAAAGAGAGTACTGCTCAGATCTCGTGAGGACTAATGTTTGTTCCTGGGGTGTTTTCCGTGATGAAAGGGCTGTGAGAATCACTGTGGGCGCCCCACTCAGTTCCTACAGACCCCTGACCCAGTTAAGGCACCGTGTCACCTGACCTTGGCCTTCAGGGCAGTGACCTCCATGCTGGGAGTCGACTGAGCTCCACAAATCTGAAGTGAAACTGATGTGTGTGACTTTACGTCTTAAGGATCCTTGAATGCGTGTGACATGACGGAATTCCTCGTCCTCCACTACATACAACGGCGGATCGTCCACTGTTGTCGTCTTCATTCTTTAAGTAGTTCTGCCTTTATCTCTGGTGCTGCTAACTTTTTGAATATCGATAAAGTTTAAATAAATATTTCCACATGGGAATGATGCTGATATCTTGATATTTAACAAACATTGGCCAATACGGAAGTGGTGACTGATATGTCATGCATTTCCACTAAAGAACATGGCCCTGATGAAGCTCTGCTGGTCTGTGAAACTCCCCGGAGCTGCGGCTGCCCCGTTTCTGCCTCGTACACCCGGCGATGCTCTCCCATGCATCTGCTGGCCATCCTCACGCGTACATCCCACAAAGACGCCAGCGTGTCCGCGAAGGCTGATGTGTCACGTGACCTGAGATTGCCGCCTTCTCCACGCAGGGGTCCACTGCACACATGGGTTCAACCGGACAGGGTTCCTGATCTGCGCCTACCTGGTGGAGAAGATGGACTGGAGGTAAGCGTATTGGGCCGGCCTCTTATTGGGCCAGAAGCCCCCCCCCGCCCCTTTGTTTGTGTTGTCATAGTGACAAGTAGCTGCTAAACGTTTCCTGCTGCCTCCATCCGCACCCCTGAGCCCGGCACAGGATGCCCATAGGCCCCGCCCCTGTCACTTCCTTGTTGCTATGGAAGCATTACTTCACCTTGAATGTCATCAGCCTCTGTTTGCAGTCCCGGAGACTGCCCTCAAGCAGCCAAACACCCCATAAATATGTCAGCATCACCGTGGGCGACTGTCACTAAGCGGACAGGGAAGAGCGGGTTCGGGGTGGGGGGTGGGGTCAGAGCATGCGGCGAGTTCTCTGTGACCGTGACTCTGAGACAGGACAGCAGGGGCTGATGTCACAGTCACTGTGTCCTCGTGGATCACCATTTGTGGCTCGTGAGAGGAAGGCACTCCCTTGGCCGCACAATCAAAGAAGCACGTGTCTCTCCCTCGCTCTCTGTCTAAGACAGGATTGTCAAACTCCCGTCCTGGGGGGCCAGAGCCCTGCAGACTTTTGGGTTTCTCCTCATTTAACACACCTGATTCAACTCCTTGCACCTCCTTGTGCTTATTACCATGCGGCTCTTGGTCCGAGTCATTCGTGGTACAACAGGGAAAGAACTAAGCTGCTCGGGGCTCTGGCCCTCCAGGACTGCGGTTCGACACCCCTGCTCTAAGATCACATGGAGATATGCTGAACCAATGAAGTGGCCAAAAACAGAATTTCAGTCAGATTAAAGAACCTTAATAAACCTCAGTGATTTGGGGGGGGGGGCAGTCCGCAGCTGATACCTTTGTGGATGTGTCCGGGCGGCTGCATCTCGGGTTCTCCGGTGTGTGTGTGTCCTCGTGCTGAGGTTCCTTTCCCGTCCACGTGTCCCAGTGTGGAAGCGGCCGTCGCCGCCTTCGCCCAAGCTCGCCCCCCCGGCATCTACAAAGGCGACTACCTGAAAGAGCTCTTCCGTCGCTACGGTGACGTGGAGGACACCCCGCCGCCTCCGCCTCTCCCCGATTGGTGCTTCGAGGACGAAGGGGATGAGGTGGATGACGACGGCGGCGTGATCGGGCCGGAGTCTGGGCCTAGCTCCTCGGGAGCCGTGGCTGGAAAGAGGAAGAAAGAGCGTCTGAAACTGGTGAGGGGGAGAAGGAGGATGAGGAGGAGACCTCTGGCATTTGTGGGCCCGAGTGTCTGTCTGCCTGTCTCTGTCCATCTGTCTCTATCTGTCTTTATGCCTGCCTGTCTGTCATTTGTCTCTGTTCATCTGCCTGTCCCTTAATCTGTCCCTTAATCTGTCCCTTAATCTGTCCCTTAATCTGTCCGTCCACCTGTCTGTCTGCCTGTCCCTTCATTTGCCCGTCTGCTGGTCTCTCTGTCTGTCAGCCTGTCCTTATCCATATGTCTCTCTCCATCTGTCCATCTGCCTTTGTTCTGTCTGTCTGTCCGTCCATCCATCTCTCTGTGTGTTACACGCCTGTCAGATTAACATAAATGTCTTTTTTATGATGCTCTATTACGTTCACCACAGGATTTATACAGGAGGTTGCTCTGAACAATATTGAAAAAGGTAAAAATAAATTAAGTTCACATTACCTTGCAGCATTTCCTCCCATTTACTGTCAGGAATAAAGAAGGACCAAATATGTCCTTGGTGTATTGGGCGTCTTTCATTTCTATATAATTTAAATTTACATGACTGTCTGTGTTTGTGTGTATTGGGGATGTGCTTTATGATGGAATGCCCGATGAAACCGTAGCAGGTGAGGTGCGGCCGTTTTACAGCACGTCTCGCACAGACTTCAGGGTCACCTAGTCATGCGTTGCTCTCTGATGCCCCCTGGTGGCAATGGCTTTCCCTGTGGTGACCCAAGTCTGCGTCACATTCCTCATTTCTTCATGTGGAGCATCAAGTTGGCTGTGGCGTTTGTCTCACTGAAACTGCTGACCCAAAAATCACCCTCCTCTCAGCCTGTCTGGTCCTGGGAACCGTAATATAGGCAGGTCAGGGTGTATCCCTGCCCTGTGACCCTGACCGGGATCCGCGCTTAGAGGATGGATGCGTGGAAGCTGAAACAATGGCTTATTTTTATATGTGTCCAAGATGGGATGTTAATGACCTGAGGAAGCACCTACTTTCAGGCTGTGTGCCGTTTGTTTTGGTCGTTATTTTTGAGTCTCCACAACGTATCTCAGCAGTCTTTGTGTGTTTGGAGGGAACAGGAAGTCGAATGCTGTTGCACACGCTCATGGGACCCCGTAATTACCACGTGGACGAGGTCCCTCCTCATTCGCAGAGACCTCATTCGACCCCCAGTACCGGTCTGGTTATAAGGCCTCTGACACAAGTGGCTTTTTCCTCCTTTGAGCTGGTTAATTGGCCTCGGAGAGCCGCCAGGAGACAATGATTATAGCTGCTGGTCTTAAGACTAACTCCCCTCCCCCCCATCATCTTCTTCCAGTGTGCCGTGTTCCTGGAGGGCGTCTCCGTGAAAGGGGTCACGCAGCTCGCTGTGCAGCCCAAACTGGGTGCCGTGCAGAGGAAGTGCCAGCAGTTCTGCAAGTGGGAGAGGTAAGCATGTGACTGATTACGCGGCCATGGGGCTGTACGGCCCTCCTGACGAGATGGTCTGTGCAGAGAGGTGCACTGGGCAAGGAGACTGCCCCTAGCGCCTTTAGCGTTACAATGAATAGCACAGCACAGTGTAAGAGTGTTGTTATGCAGTGGTCAGAGGTTAGCGTGTGCTAGGAGTTAGCATGGGCTAGGGGTTACTGTGTGTTGGGAGTTAGCATGGGCTAGGGGTTACTGTGCGTTGGGAGTTAGCATGGGCTAGGGGTTACTGTGCGCTGGGAGTTAGCATGGGCTAGGGGTTACTGTGCGCTGGGAGTTAGCATGGGCTGGAGGATAGCGTGGGCTAGAGATTTGTATCCGCTGCTCTGCTGTGGGTTTAATTTCAGCCGTTTTCTCCATAATGAACAGCTGAATTTTTCACCTGCGTCCCAGGTCAGGCTTTCCAGGCGCCCAGCCAGTGTCCATGGACTTGAAGAACCTGCACTTCTTGGAGCAAAAGGCCTACAAAGTCAGCTGGAAGGCAGACGGTACACGGTGAGTCCCCGGCTCGTCGCTTGCCTGCCTCTCCCCGGAGACCCGTAAGATAAAGGTTAGGAATGGCGCAGCTGCTCTGCTTGGTTACCCAGAATGCCGCAGGGCGCTCTGCTCAGGAGGTGCCGCTCTCAGTGCCCGTGCCCTGGCAGAGGGCTCGTCCATCTGTGCACACGGAGAGGGTAAAGGCTGTCTGCTCCGGTCATTAAGCCACCTCCCACACAGGGTCCCAGAATCTGGAGTCTTGGAGTCTGAACCTCAGAACCTCAGCCACAAACGTCTCTTAGGTCTGCGACCCAGTCACGCCTCTGATCTAGGCTCCTCCCTATCTCTACACCGGTTTTCCAGAGCTTTCCATTGTGGCTGAAATCCGTTCTTTTTCTGCACAAGCGGCTCATTTGTGCAGGTGGAGGATGCGGGCTTAACATGCTCTGCAGTGTTTTCTGATTCTAAACCAGAACAGGATTTGTGCAGTGGAGTGCACCAGCCGACAGACGACTTCACACGCACTGATGTCTGAGTACTTCTGTATACAAAGGACCCCTAACAAATACTTTAATCTCAGCAATTCAGCCATGATTTACATTTAATTGAATAATTTCTCTGAAACGAAATCAGTTAGAAGTACTCCGTCATTCATTGAAGTCCTTCAGTGCTACTAAAGAGAGAATTTGTACTTTTTCGCCCCGTCTGTGTGTTTTGTTGCGTTTATGAACGCTGGTGGTGGAGACACGTCAGTACATTGTTGTTTTTTTTTTTTTCGTGGGTCTTTTCTGCACCCACCAACTTCAGGATGTAGCAGGCGTCTGCGCTACTGGATGCTGCTTTATTTTTGTAAAATGCTCAAATAATCATAAGACAAGATACATACAGGAACATAGAAACACGTTAAACATTTTTTTGGGGGGTGATTTCCCTGCCATTTTTTGATATTTGATAAATTTCCGTAATGTTTTAATTTTCAGAGTTTCCTTAAAATGAGGGTATCGGGGAAGTTAACGCATGTTTGGAGCCCCCCTGCGTTTAATGTAACGCCGGTTTGGTGCTGTGTCAGGCGTCGCCGCAAGGCGTCTCCGTCTGCTTCCCCTGGCTTGGTGACCCTGCTGGCCGCAGATCTTCCTCCCTCCTCGGCGACAAGCGCAAAAGGCAGCGCCGCACATCGGTGTGAACGTGTGCCGTAAAGTCCGCGCACCGTTGGTATCACACTAGTTAATCTGGAACGCATTAGCGCATTGCAGACACCTCATTACCCTGATGCCAGTGCTGTCCGCCCGTCTGCCAGGCTCAGCCAGGCTGTGATGCAGGGCTGCTCGGTACTGAACATGCGAGTCGCGGTGTTGTAGCATGCAATGGGTTCCAGCTGCTGAACAGCTGGGGAGCCTCACCTTGCTACCAAACACCCCGTTTTAAATGCCCATTCTTCCCCCCTAAGATGTTTAGTTTAGCGCCGCCACGCTGAGGGCATCCTGCTTGGATTGGGCCCCGTCCGCACAGCCCTTGGGGCCCCGTCCGCACATCCCTTGGGGCCCCGTCCGCACATCCCTTGGGGCCCCGTCCGCACATCCCTTGGG
>JAODKF010000045.1:2204804-2221745 GCA_026779585.1 Mormyrus proboscirostris | reverse complement strand
CGCTGAACGGCTGCTGATGTATGTTTCAGTCGCAGCTGCGGCACGAGTCACCTGACTGCCGCCGTCCTCAGTTCCCTGATTAAGATTCCCGGCAGCGGTCGGGACATTTGGTGCCGAGCTTTCGAAATGGGTTCCCTGAGGATTCCAGGTGTCACGTACGTGGTTTTGGGCCGGAGCCCGGAGCCGGTACCAGCCGTGGCGGGTCTGACGGCGCCGCTCGACGGGTGCTCGTCCCGTGGGGTGGGGGGTGACAGAGTGACAGAGTGACGAGACGTCAGGCGGCTTGTCATTGCCACTGCCAAGGAGCAACTGACGAGACAGACTGACGGGGAGTGACAGGGTGGGGGCGCGGGGGGCGCGGTCCGAAAGGGACTCCGCATCAGCGGGGGTGGGCGAGCCTGTGCGGCGTCCTAATGACTACGCTTAACTGAAACACGCCGCCGAAGGAGAGACTTTTTAACACCGCTGTGAGGGTAATCACAGTTCACATCAGAGTGCTGATCGTAATTATACCCCTGGGCTAATTACTAACTCATACTGCATAACCGGCTTAATCTCAGCTTTCCCATCCTTCTCAGTCTTTGTGGTTGTATGTGTTTGTGTTTGTGTGTGTGTGTTTTTCCCAGAAATGTGTAAAAGTGTGTTTTATTCAGAACCGCGGTTAGGAACTCACAAAAGGTTAATGATGTGCTTTAGTGTTACTCGCCAGTGTGTTAAGTTACATCATTAAACAATTTGCTGCTGCTTCACAGTGGTGCGCATGTGATGGGCGTGTCCAGCGGAGCCAGCGGGGCTTTAGACAGCACTGTCCTGCAGCACAGATGTGCATGCAGACCTGCTTTTCCTCTGATGTGCTTCTGTCACCAGTTCTGGCTGATAAGCCGGGACTCGTGTCTGCATTTATATTATATAATCAGTTATGAGTCGGTCAGTTTGATTACTGTGGGGGTCACTCTTGCAATGCCTTATTGGCTCTTTCGTCGCTGTCCCCTCACTCATCTGTCACAGCTCGTCATGTCCCACCTCCCCGTTTTCTCATTTTATGCTTGGAGCCCCTGACCGAAGCAGATCCTGGGCTCAGCGAAGGAGCAGGTGCTGTGTCTGTCTGTCTGCCGCTTCCTGTGTCGCTGTGCCTCTGTTTTGTCTCTGTGTCGCTGTCTGTGTTGCTTCCTGTGTCGCTGTGTCCCTGTCTTGTCTGTGTCTTTTCTCCTCGTGGTTGTGCTGCTACCAGCGGTAAGCCGACGGTGCGGAATTTGCTCTGAGGGGGCGAGTTGTGTGCAGGCGGGGCTCGGGCCGCCAGCTCCCCCATCCCCGCACCACTGACTGGTCCCTGTGTCCTCGAGATGGGGCGGGGCGGGGCACTGGGGACACCAGAGGCATAGGCTCCTCTCGCTGATGGGCTGATGGGATCTGGGTACTGCGTGGGCTTTTCGTCAGGCACAGAAATCGGCGTAAACGCCTGGCCATGTGTTTGTGTCCCAGCCAGCTTATGTTAAAGCAGAGTTGATTTAACAAGAAAAGCTCCCTTCGTTGCGAGGCTTTATTACCCGTCAACACGAGCCGCTCACCCGCGATGAACCTCATATTCGGTCTGGGCCGTGGGCAGGGGGATATCTTTACGCTCCTTTAAATCTGTTCTTTTCTTTATTTGTTTTTAATCCTGTAGCACCATGTGTGAGCGATGGTGCTCAGCGGAACGTGGAGCGAGTGCATTGCCTTTGTGGAGCCTGCAGCCTCTCAGGGCCGCGTCTCAAAGGCCTTTTCATCCTCCTGCAGATAGAGCGCGGCCTGCTGCTCCCCTCCCTTCCACACGAGGCGCTCTTCTAGCCTTTCCTTTTTTCCCAGTTTAATATTCATGTGATGTAGCCTCAGGCTGTTTTTTTTTTGGGTGGGGTGCAAGGCGCTGCCTCGTTGCGGCTGCTGCTTCCCCCCTGCCATCTTCTCCATCCCAGTCGCCCCCAGTTTTCCCCAAGATCGCACCTGATTGATCCTGTTCTCCCCAGATTCCTCCACAATTCCGCTACCCCTGCGATCCCACACCCCGGTTTGCAACCGCAGTCCCGCCCACTGCACTGCCCCGCAATTCGTCTGCGCTTCTGAGTGTCACGCTTCCGGCCTGGCGTGCTCGCCCGCCTGCTGGTCCACATGGCGAGAGTGGCTAGTGAATGTCAGCCACAATCAAAGTTTTCTGCAGGTTCTGGAGAAGCCCCTGGTGTTTCCTGTGCAGCGTGTTACACATTTTTATTTTCAAATTGTATCATGTTTAGTGGCGGGAGACCGGTGCCTGGTTTGGCTCTGCAAGTGATGTTTTTAGTGTGCACTTTGTGGGGGCTCTCAGCGTTTCAGTGATCATCCTGCTGGGGGGCAAGTGGTGATTTGAGATGTTCATCACCATCTGCTGCTGGCGATGGAAGCATTAGCATCTTCAGTCAGACTCGCCTGTTCCACATACCTACAGGTCCCCCCCCCCCCCAATTAGGCACTTTGGCCGTTCATTATGGGATGTGACTTGCTGTTGTATTTAGGTCGTTAAGGAAGGCCTGTGCCGTGATGTGAGCTGTATACTGCCTGGATAGGTCACTGCCCGCGTGCTCACAGACCCCGTTGCCTTTTGATGCTAGAGTACGCACAGTGGTATCAGCAGTTTATCTCATTCCTGACCCACATTGTCGCTCTGGCTTTCCGCTTGGATCGTCTTTTTCCCCCCAGTGTAAATGTTGGCCCTCACTGACCTCCGGGCCCGGCTGTGCTCAGTCTGATGCCTGGTGCTCAGGGTCCAGCTGGTCTCCGGGATTTGCCCGTCAAGGGTCACCTGTGGCCTGAGCCAAAGTCGCTCTGCAGTGTTTATGAACGCCTCACAGGCAGATTAGCAGATTCCGCTATTTTACTGAGACTGAGCCTGTAAGCTTCTGTAAGCAGCCGTCCTTGTGCCATATGGGTGAAGAGAATGATGGGCCAGTTTGTGTTGCGTCTCTCAAGGCCCGATGGTTTTGCCCGCATTCAGGGTGCATCTTTGATACCCATCAGCCCCCTACCGTGACCACGTCTCCATGGTTCTCGCATTGGTAGAGTCAGCCTCCGTGGTCATGGAGCTGCCGTCTCTGCTCTCCTGTCTGCCACGTCTCGGTCAGTCGCTTTGATTGGGACTGACTCGTCAACCCGGTAATGGGTCCGAATTTGGCCCAGACCGTGAGCACCTGAAGTTTACTACTTTGTGCGAGTTTTCTTCCGTCATCTTCCATGGACTTCAAAACTACAGTTTATGTGCCCCCAGCTTTCCGCCGTTGGCTTCCCTGAGTGAGCTCTGGGTCTCAGGGACCCGCAGCCATCAGGCCCTTATCGAGGATGGATATCTGGGTGGGTGAGGTTGTGAGCCGTTTTGGGGGGAGCTACCTGGGAGATAATCAGTCCACTGAGTTAGAAAGGCAGCCTGGTAGGTGAGTAGGAGCCCAGCTTAGAGCAGAGTGCGCCCGTTACACGCCGCCTACTCTCAGACAAATGGTCACTGTCATCATGAGGGGGTGCTGACCTCTTTCAGAGTCCTTTGAAGGCCCTCCAGATCTCCCGCGTAGTGTCCACTACAGAGCTTTGCTGTATCAAAGCGGCCAGGGTCAGGCGAGGAGAAGAAAACAAAGTTTCAGCTTGGTGTGGAGCCTAGCCCTCTGATTGGATGAGGTTGGAGCCTAGCCCTCTGATTGGATGAGGTTGGAGCCTAGCCCTCTGATTGGATGAGGTCGGAGGCTTGCAGCTTAGCCCTCTCATTGGATGAGGTTGGAGGCTTGCAGTTTAGCCCTCTCATTCGATGAGGTCGGAGGCTAGGAGCTTAGCCCTCTCATTGGATGAGGTCTGAGCCTAGCCTTCTGATTAGAGGAGGTTGTAGCAAAACCTGATTGGAGGATGTTGTAGCATAGCCCTCTGATTGGAAGTGGCTGGGCTGGAGCGTAACCCGTAGATTGGAGGAAGTTAGTGCATAACCCTCTGATTGGAAGTGGTTGTAGTGAAGCCCTCTGATTGGAGGATGTTGGTGTGTGCCCTGTGGCCAGATGAGCGGTGCTCATCTCTGCTTCAAAGGCCCTGCGGGAATTGTGCGAGACAAACAGGAGAATGGACCATTAAGAGCTACCCGTTGCCTTGGAGATGCTGCCAGCTTATCTGTTTATGAGGGTTTTCTTTTTTCAGTTTACCTGCAAAGCTTTTGGCTGCTTTTTTGTGTAATTTAGATGCACAGCAGCTTACATGCTTATCATACCCTCTCTGTCACCGTGCTCTGTTGTCGTGACGGTGTTTAAAAAAAAAATAAATAAAAACCCCACACACACAGCGCCAGAGTGGGTGATGGGGGGATGATGTGGAAAATGAAACCTCGGTGGAGAGCGTTGGGCGTGACTCAGGATAGCGGAGGACGGGACGCTGGCTGCCGTCGGCCCCTGTGGTGACCTCGTGATGGGCGGTTTTCCCCATTGGTCATGCGTCTTCCTCCATCCTAGAAACAAGACCTTACTCTGTGTTAGTAACCCTGAGAGTAAAGCGCCCCCCTGCCTTGTGTTTTGCCTTTACAGGACCAACCAGTGGGCCAGTGTGACTTCAATACCCGGCTGTTTTGCATAGAGAAGGAAATAATTTCTCCCAGGCTAGAGAAGATGAAGATGGGGCAGATCGACAAAACCAGGGAGCCCTTCAGCGTCCGGAACAAGCCCTTCTTTGACATCCATGCCTCTCGAAAGGTATCTCACGCGTGGCTTCTGTGCCCCTGTCCCACACCTGCTCCCGTATCTCCTGGTCATAAACGCGAGGTTACTGATCCAGGACTTCCCTCGGTCCCAGATGGAGCTGCAGGCTTTTCTCCTCTTTGTTCCTTTCCCCTGGTCCTAATCATCATCAGGCTCTGTCAAGTTGATGTGAGCTCCCTGAAACCATAGACACAGCACCAGAATATGTTACTTTTAATTTCTACTTTATTTAAATAAATAAGGACATTCTGATTAGGAATAACTCCCGCAACCGGCTGTATGCGGCATCCGAATGCTCGAGGGATTTTCAGGAAGCGTAACGAATACCGTGCATCTCGAGCAGACGTCGCCGCTGAATACCAACGCGGGGTCTGTGCGTCTTTTAATGGCAAAGCTACCGCTCACTGCCGGCGGGGCAGCTTTGAGCAGGGAATGCTAAGTAATAGACACGGGCGCGGTGGCGCCGCCTTTGCCCGTATCTGTCGGGAGGTGTGCTTTCATCAAACGGGCTGGTCAAATCCTG
Organism: Mormyrus proboscirostris; assembly: GCA_026779585.1. Classification (NCBI taxonomy): domain Eukaryota; kingdom Metazoa; phylum Chordata; class Actinopteri; order Osteoglossiformes; family Mormyridae; genus Mormyrus; species Mormyrus proboscirostris. The sequence goes on along the minus strand of JAODKF010000045.1, from coordinate 2,216,492 downwards.
GGCAGTTTCCCGTAAACTCTTTGAAAGGCACGTGGGCGCTCAAGCATCGCAGGTTGGGAGGGCTTCGTGAGATCCGGAGGGGGTCCCGCCGACCTCTGTCCCCTGACGGAACGTCACCCTGGTGACCACATCACTCAGCACTTTGTACCCCTCCCCATGTTCCCCCCCATATTAAATTTGCAGACATTTCTGGGCCGTCTTAATGGCCTTTTTGACAGACCGCCTCTTGTTCAGGAGATAACAAAAGATGCTACGGTAATGAAGTCATTCAAAGTGTCCGCCCCTCAGTCATGGCCCCCCTGCTTTGCACTGTGCCCTTCTGTGTGAAGTACAGTGAGATCTCTGTTGAGGAGGGGAAATATAAATTGCCTTTTCTTCGTTTGGGTCTGTGGGTTAGTGTCTGGCGGAAATTCTTTTCGTGATGTTTTCACTGCGACCCGTTATTGTCCGTGGACTCCGGGATCGCTGAATGCTGGGAGCACTGGTCAGCGGCGGAGCCTCTGTCCTCTGTGAGCAGTGCTCAAGGTCTTCCTTTGTTCATTTAGACGCATAATTTGCCGCTGGCACGACCCCCTGCTTTTGCCCCTGTTGTCGGCAAGGCTGTGGTGGCTTTTCATCGACCGCTTAATATTTGAGACTGGCGGGAAAATGATCTTTCTGAGCTGTGGACTTAATTTGCCGGAGAGCGTTTATACCTGAGCCGAGGGCGGTTTGTCGAGGTGCCGCGTCGAGCAGGGAATTCTGGGTAATTGGCACCCTGATGTGTTCCCTTAGGTCCTGCATTAATAAGAATAGAGAGGAATGCCTTCATTACCACGACTCGCATATCGAGTGAAGTAAACTTAATACGCAATTACAGTGAAAGCAAAGCGAGTACCTATAAATGCAGCGTAGAGGAGAGCAGCTGAAGATGCATATAAATGTTCAAAATGTTATATGTATAAGTATTATATGTCATATATAATATGACACATGTATGTACATGATTAAATAATGACACTGTACCTTTCAGGTTTGGCAGAGTATCACACAGCACCTGTATATATGTGAAGACTGGAATAGTATTAATACTACACAATAGTAGTAGTGTAGCATTATGAACATTAATGATGTTAATTACAGAGATGGTGATGAAATAAAATGTAGGGCTTTGTTCAATGTCTGCTTCATAATGAAATGTCTCCCGGAGGACATCATACAAGTTCTGCCCCCCCTTCACGTGTCCACACTGGCGTCGCTCTGTGTCCCCCCTCCCCCATGCCCGCACTGGCACAGCCATGTCCCCTCCTCCCCCCTGCCCCCACTGGCCCAGCTGTGTGTCCCTCTTCCTCGTGCCTGCACTGGCACTGCACTGTTTCCCTCTTCCCCGTGCCTGCACTGGCACTGCACTGTTTCCCTCTTCCCCATGCCTGCACTGGCACAGCTCTGTGTCCCCCTCCCCCATGACCACTTTGTCCGCGTTCTCTGTCCTGTATTCTTTGTGTTTGCACCATCTCTAGCTGTGGTACAGCGCTGGACTGAAACCTGCTTCCATCAGCCCGGTTGTGCGGCAGTTTACAGAATCTGTATTCTCAGATCTTCAGAGGCTGTGTCGATGCCGCACACACCACCACGCACTGTCGGGCCCGTAATCTGTTTGGCAAAACCCAGTTGGCCCGGAGGAGGGTGTGATTCGTCCCTGGGAGCGGCTCAGGTGCAGCATTTGGAGCAGATCCCTGCTGATGGAGATGTTTCCAAACTAGTATCAGTTCCCTGGACCCTTTAGAGCTACAGCCTTCTTACTAGAGAGCCCTGATGTGAACTTGTGGGTTCTGCGCTCGCGGGTTCAGCTTGGACTCGCGTTCCAGTTCTCCAAGTACCCCTGGGCATGTTGCATTCATCACCCTGATTGCAGCTCTGCACCAGTGGGCTTGATGGTCGAGAGTCCCGGCCTGGTGAGCGGGAAACAGGCTCACTCGCTGCCCACTCCGGCCCGGCGGTGCATGGCAACTGCCATCGACTGCATCCTTCATGACGTGAAACATTCCCCGTTACCATACAACAAGGATATGGCTCTCCAGGTCATCTGGGGGCCCTTTTAGTTAGGGTGGGAGCACTGTGGGGGACACAGCGTCAGGGCGATCGGCATGCCACACAGACCACAGCGAGCGGGGCTCTGATCTGACACGGAGCGTCCCTGTTTCCTGAGCAGTGTTTATTATGTTATATGTGTGCGCTTAATACCCGACAGCAAAAAGCCTTTGACATGCGTCTCTGCCAAGTCACAGCAGTGGCATTTCCGTGTATTACGATGACAATGGCATCTTTATCCCGAGGGGCGGAGTCCGCTCTCGCCTGGTGCAGAACCACGGCTGTGTCGGCGCTGTGGAAATTCGGAAAATTCATTTTCTGAAAAGGGACGTGATTTAATGCAGGCTTTTTTTCTCTCATCTCAATTAATTCACCCCCGCCTCCCCGAAACGACTCATTCGGGGTTGAGTCAGTAGTTCATAGATTCCTGCATGCATTATGGCTGAGGGCAGACACCCTCCAGACTGATCCTGCTTATTCATTCAAGATGTGAAAGTTCATTAGAAGTGACGCCGTTGCTTGGTGCTCTGGGTAGGCAGCTCCTGTTCGCTCTCTGGACGCCTCGTCTCACCCACGCCCCGAGTCCGGCCAAGCCCAGCGTCATTTAGATATCGGGCTGTTCCCTTTGGATTCCAAGAGGAGAAAATGAGTTAGAGATCAAAGAGGGCTTGACAGACACTGGCCTGTTTGTAAATGAGGAAGACGTGGGCTGCATTTCTCAGTTTCCTCATGTATCTCATTTCGGAAAACAGACACTATTAAAAAGCCAAACCATTTGGAAGGGGGGGGACGGGGCTCTCTGCAGATGGAGTTGCATGTTAGATCTGAATGTGCCTCGTTAAATCCTCCTCCCTTTTGCCGGTAGAAAATTCTCAGAATTGATCACATCTCGGGATCCTTCATTTTGCATTTTCCTCATTATTATTCCGTAGTACTAATTCCCACGGCGATGTGTGCACTTGCTATGAATACAATAAGTGTTTTTGCCACCATGTTATTGAGCATGGAAATCTGCGGCTATCATGGGGACATTTTGGAGAACAAAATCTGCACAAATTGTAACACCTGATCTGCAGGCCAGTGGAGTTGATCATTCTGGACTAAGAAATAATAGACTGCAATGGAGTTGAATGGTTTCTTTTGAGTCACATGTGCAGTGTTGTGTTGTAGTTATGCTCTCATTTTGTTACTACGGCAACATGCCTCTCTAAGCTGGAGCAGTTAGGACTCTCTCACCCTCAGAAACGGTCACGTTGGGAATGTTCCTCCAGCCTCTTGTGCATTGCCCATGCAACGCAAATCCGTCCCTTGCCCATCTCGTGCCCCTCTGATCCTCAGCGAGCGGCCCCGCGTCGTCATGGCACCCCTCTCTGGGCCACACAACACTGCATTCATCCCTTCTCCTTGCTGTATTGCTCATGCTTTTCTAAGGCTTGGAATGGTGAAGTACTTTGAAGCACTCCAGTTCGTGATGTTCTTGCAAGGTCAGAAGAGCCCTTGACAGTTACTGGGAGGCCCCAGGAAATGTCTTTGGGGCTGATAGCGTCTGCCTCGTGGACGGCCTGTGCCAGGTGCCTGACTGTTCAAGGCGATAAGACCCCCATACTGGGTCAGGAGGTTCAGCCATACCTTGAGGAGGACACTTTTCTGCTGCTCATCTACTCCTCCATGCTGGTGGGTCTCCCTGAGTGCTGCTTGCCCATAGCGAAAGTGCAGGGCGTTCGCTCAGATTACAGGCAAGGTACTGGCTCCCCTTTGATGCTGGATACATTTTCCGTCCAGCGACGTGCAGCTCAGCAGGTTAGCACTCTGCCTGGGATCGGAAGGTTGCCGGTCCGTCACACTGATTTCACCATTGGGCTCCTGACCAAGGTCCTTAGCCTGCTACGTCTCCAGGTGTTCTCTCACCCTGCTTGATCTCAAAAACGTTCTGTCTGTGATAGCTAGGCATCCCATCATAGGTGGGCGTCCTGTCCTGTAGCTTCCGGAATAGACTCTGGGCCGCTCTGATCCTGCATAGAACAAATGGGCATAGAAGATGGATGGATGGATGGACTTGTGGCTGGATGGATGGACTTGCGGATGGATGGATGAATGGACATGCGGATGGATGGATGGATGGGCATGCGGTTGGATGGAAGGAAAATGTAGTAATTAATCTATGTCTCTTCATGGTCTGATGACCCTCAACCTTGAAGATGTAGCTTTAATTTCCTCAGAAACCTTGCAGTTCAAACACTGGCCTGTTGTGGGCGCGTCACATCATAGTGGCTGAAGAGGCATTTGGGGGTGGAGGACAGGGCAGTCTGCTTGCTTCTCATGCGGATTCCAGTGAGGGGCGATCACCCTGGGCCGAGTCTGTGCGGCTGGCCCGGTCCGGTATGAGAAGGAAGTGGCTCGGGGTGGAAGTCGACCAGGGACCTCCGCCTTTGGGCCTGACATTCAGGCTGCAGTGGACAGGGACCTCCGCCTTTGGGCCTGACATTCAGGCTGCAGTGGACAGGGACCTCCACCTTTGGGCCTGACAGTGAGTGGCAGTGGAAAGGGGCTTCCTCCTCTGGCCCTGACAGTGAGGTGGCAGTGGACAGGGGCTACCTCCTCTGGCCCTGACAGTCAGGCTGCAGTGGACAGGGGCCTCCGCCTCTGAGCCTGTGAGAATCATAACCTGCGGTGAGTCAGTTAAAATATCCAGCTGTGAGCTTTCAAAAGTATGACCTGGTGTCACCGGCTTTGCTCTGCGCCCCCCCATGCTCATGCTGCCTCGTTAAGAGAGTTGGCCAAACAACCCTTCCCCCACTGAGGGTGTGAGTCCCAAATGCGTGGCGTCACGCTGCGCGGTGAAGCTCCAGAGGCGCGGTCGGAAGGTCACAGGGCCGTGTGCATATGACAGGGTGACGTGCCGCTGGGTTTGAGCCAGATATGGCAAGAAAGCACTTAACGTCACTTACAGAAGACGGCAGGCTGTCTCTGCAAATTACAAATGGTGGGAACGACATGGGGAGTGACACTGCCCTCTGTGTTGGATAGAGCCCTGAGTCAGGGCTGAATATCTTTTGATAGAAACTTCCAGAACCTGCACAGCTTTTGTAAAGAACCCATTTCACTTTGCTGGTAAGAAAGTGTTTGGTAACACTTTATTTAAAGCAGTTATCATTATGCATTATTGATACCTTCATAGTACATTATAATGCATTCATAAAGTATTATAAACATAGATATAACTATTCATAAAAAGGTTTCACGCATTATAGCCATGTTTATTATGCATTGTGATTGCTCTATGAAGCTTTCATCTGTAATACACTATAGATACCTTCATAATGCATCATAACACACCACTGTATCGCATTATGAAGGTATCTGTAGATGAGTGCTTCATAAGCCAGTCATAATGCATAATGAACATGGCTATAATGTTATGCTTTTTTATAAATATAGCGGTGTTTATAATACTTTATGGATGTATTATAATGCATTATGAAGGTATCTGTAGTGGATTATACGTGGGTGCTTTAAGTGTTACCAGATGACTTTTAGAACGTGTTATAACTCAGGAAAGGTGCAGACAATGGCCTCCCAAGCTGGGAGGGAAAAGAAAAGTGAAAGGTGTCCGTGCGGAAGGTTTAAAGAAAAGTGAAAGGTGTCCGTGCGGAAGGTTTAAAGAAAAGTGAAAGCTGTCCGTGCGGAAGGTTTAAAGAAAAGTGAAAGCTGTCCGTGCGGAAGGTTTAAAGAAAAGTGAAAGCTGTCCGTGTGGAAGGTTTAAAGAAAAGCGAAAAGTGTCCGTGTGGAAGGTTTGTGGGCGTCTGGAGGCAGGTGCTGCCCTTGAGTGCAAAGCAAAATTAATTTCTGTTTTTAGGTAATTAGATAAAAACAGATTAATGCTTGTTTGTGGCTTATTTTTTATCCTTTTCATAAGCAAAGAAGCCTTCTTTAGTTTTGCAGTTTATCTCAAAAACATTTGTTGAAAAAGTTCCACTTTTTCTTCTGTGTTTGTCTCGGACGTGCTCTCTGTGAGCTCTCTGATATGTCTGTGTCTTTGTCTATGTCTGTCTGACCGTCTGTCTCTGTCTGTCTGTCTTTAGCTGTCTGCCTGTCTATGTCTGTCTCTGTGTTTTGAATTTCTGAGGCCGCCCCCGATATCACCTCGGCGCCTGTGTTGTGTAACAGTCCCCCATTTCCTCCATGCAGCTGCCATTTCTTGACTCACCATTTCCCCCGTCTCCGTCCCTGGCCGGAAGGAGGCCGTCGTTTCCAGCTGCCCACGCGACGCGCCCCATGCGAGCCTCCACGTGTCCTAAAAACCGCCGCTTGCCAGAGTCTAATGCTTCCCCACCCAGGTCTCCCATGTTCCTTGAGGTGCCTGAGCACTTTACTGGTAATGAACGCCGGTCCTGGTCTGTTAGAAGTCTGTCAGTGTAGGTGTTCTCTCACGGCTGGAGGCATCTGCTCGCTTGCCGGTGTGCGCTGCAGAAATGCTGTCGAGTGATTTTATCTTCTGCCTTGTCTGTCTTTTTATTTTTGCTCTCGTCACATTTCCATCAAAGCCCAGCCTGCACAGTTACAGTCTGTCATGGACTCTGTGGCCGCTGTGTTTCAGCCTGACCTGCTGAAATGGGCGTCGGGCCTTTTCCCCAAACCTCTCTGAAGTGGGGTGTAGTGTTGCAAGGGGGCAGGCAGCTCCGTTGCTGGGACGATGCCTCCGAAATGCACAGAACCCAAACGCGTTCTGTGCTTCGGTTCTCGGTGCAGCCACAGGTGAATGCACTCCGAGATTTGGGTAATTTTCCTAAAATTCCGCTTTCCAAGGACTCCTGCGGGCCGTAGCCGTGAGCCGCGGTGGAAATAAAGCCGGAACCTTCTGTCAGGCGCACAGGATGACCTGTGATCACCTTCCTTTGGATCTCTCGTTAACGACCAGTCGTCTCACTGGTCCCATCTCATTTATGGTAGCCAACGGCATTTCTCCTTGGATGCCATTATGGGATGTCATCGAATGTTTCTGGCAGTGTTCTGGCAGCCATCTTGCACTTTGGGGGGGCCTTCCCCGCAGGGGGAGTGGGTGTCAGACATCCCGTTAACTTTCTCCTGGCCTGCCGATCCCGACTCGCTGTCTTCCCAGCTCCGTCACGGCGCCCCCTGTTGACAGGACGCGCACCGCCTCGGTTTTGACCCGGTGCCGCCCGCCTGACACCAACCCAGGAGTGACTGTTAGTGGCTCGTTAGTCACCCGCTTCTCGGGAATTAAGGCGACACCGTCGCCCTCTGCGCTCCTTTTCTCCCGGCTGCTTCTGGAGGCGCTAATGGAGCCCTTCGTATAAATAAATTGGCCGCTCGCTGACTTCCTGCGGGGGTAATTTCTCCCCGGCCCCCTCCTTCAGCCACGCTGCCTCTCTGCGTTTCCTGCCGCACGGAGCTCTAATTAATGTTTTCGACAGAGAGAAGGCTGCCGATGGATATTCTGCCTCACACAGGCCGCAAACTAAGGACCGCTCTGGTTTCTTTGCTCTTTGCATCATTCATTGATGTGTTGTTCAGAGTATAGAATAGTTTGAAACGGTAGTGTAGTGTAGATTGCAATTATATATATATATATAACATTTTTTTTTTTTTAATTATTGGTGGCACAGACACACAGAGTACTTGAAGCATTGTTTATTTCCATCAAAGTCTGATTTCATCATGTTTCAAAGTAGCTTTTGACCAAAGCCCTCGGTAATAGGATGAATTTGTAATTTCTCTCAGGAATGCAACGGGAAATGCTCAGGCTTTGAGCTGAATCCACAAGCTATTACTGGTTGTTCTCTGGATGTCCTGAGGGTCTCCGTGCGTCTCTCCTTGGAGGGAACCTCGTGTGCTTCAGCGTGGAATGGTATTCCCAGCTCGTGCCAGTGGTTGTCCAAAGTGGCCTCTGCTTCCAGAACCTGCAGACATGGTGGCTGTTTACGTTTCTGTCTGTGGAATGAGCCCTGTGTGTGTATGGGCCAGTGGTGGCTTAATGGTTAGGGAAGCGCACTTGTAAAGGTTCCTGGTTCGAATCCCCTGTCCCCCCATATGGGTTAAATGCAGAGGACACATTTCGTCGTCGTGTGCTGTGGAGTGTCAACAATGACCACTGATCACCAAATTCTAAAATTCTTATTCTAATATGGGTCTCCCTTATGGGGCTAATCTAATATATTATTATCTCAGTCTATTTAAGTATTGTGACCAGAGTTCATCATCTAGGGGATTTTTTTCTAGATAGGTTTTCAGCTACTGCTTTACGATATATTCTGTGTGAGTGTGATGGTGACCTGGAGGTGAACCTCACATTCAGTGATGGATACAGGAGACCATTTTCACATTTTTAAACAGAGATCCTGTTCATTTCTTATCTTTCCGTGTTTTAATTGTCTGCTTTTTTTTTCCCTCATCTTTCAGCTGCTGGAGGGCAGCTTCACCGCTCAGGTCAGCCATGAAGTGGACGGGCTTATTTTCCAGCCACTGGAGGTAAGACTCCAACCCGTCTCTCCTTCCCAGACACGTCTCCTTCCCCCGTGCTTTCCCCCCGTTGATGAAAGTGGCCGCCTTGTGTTTTATGGCCTCCCACCCCCTGGATTTTTAGCGCCTTTGGAGAGACGTGCGTACCCGTGATCGTAGCCCCTGAATATGCGGTGAGCAGAGCCACCGGCATGGTCACCTCTGCGGCCATTAATCCCTGTCATCGCTCTGTCGTCGTGAGGTATCGGTGACACGTGTGCCAAATTTGACATGGAAGAGCGTGGACAGACAGGCAGCGTGGTCCTTTCGCACGGCGACCGGTCTGGCCCTCCATCTGCGGGGGCACAGGTTTCTCTTCGGTACAAATTCTGCAGTCCTCCTGCCCTTCCCAAAAAGCACCATTGTCCTGTTTCTGGCAAATCCATCAGCACCACCCCCCCCCCCCCCAGAATCAGGTTTATTCAGGACGGTGTGGCCCTTAAGGCGCTCGCCGCGCTGCATGTCGCACCTCCCTATGAGTGTCGCCGCTCGTCACTTTCGCTAACTGACCGTGCCGCACTTTTCATTGGTATGCAGCTCACGGTGCTTAACAGGTATAAATTAAAACCTGGAGGTAAATTGTGGTAAAAGGAAAAAAAAAAATTTAAGTTGGCAAGCGAGCGTTTAATAAAAGGAGTCTGCAGAGGGATTTTAATAAGAAAACTTAAGAAGTTACAGATAGCAGGATTAAATGCAGGATTGAAAATGTTTTTAATATTTACCACAAATGTTGTGAGGCAGACGTGGTGGAAGCATGCTGCAAGCGTTTGGGGGCTGGAAGAGAGAGTGGTCTCCTTGGGGGGGCTAAACGGTGGCCCTGGCACTTACACGGGCAGTTGCCAATGTACTATGGGGCCGAGCTTTTAAAAACTTTGTACAAGAGACTTTGCATCAGTTCTAAAAGTTGCAGGGGGCCAGTTTAGTGAGGCCAGTTCTGGGGTGATGTATTAAGGGTTTAATCTTGTTGTTCGGTCTCTAGGTGCAGCTCTTTATTCAGCTTGCAGTCTGTCAATGCCCTCATTTGTCAGCCCCTTAAATAATGGCCACGGTCGGAGTCACTAAGGACAGAGACGTGTGTCTGCGTTTGGATCCCAAATTATGTCTGTGTTTCGTGGCTCCGGGTTCACCTGTACAGCTTGGTCAAAGGAAGGAGAGCAGCTTCCTTTCTTTCCTTGAAGATTAAACTGAAGTCATTTTGCTTATCCAAGTTACAATTTAGGTTAGCCTAAAAGATTTAGGCAACAGGATTATTTAATAAAGAGAAGTCCGAATTATCTTGTCATATCTGTAGTGCTGTAAATTAACAGGTCTCACAAATGAGCGATGGGCTGAGGATGGGACCTTGGGGAACACCGCCTGCACTTAAAGGATAACACTGTCAACTAAACTCAGATTTTTTTTGTTACCAAATCAAACCAGGTTAGGGAATTTCTAGCATCCGCAATTGTTCTATATCTGGCATTTCTGGCACCAGGGTACCAGAGAGTCTTGAAATGCGCTAATACCAATGCAAGCCTAAGGATGCGGACAGGTATTCATCATCGTTTTCATGGCGAATTCACTTTGACTTATTTTGCAGAAAGCACTTCATTGTTTTGTGATGGACAAGAATGATTATCTCACTGTTAGCTATACTGGATCAAACAGTGTTTTTTTCCCTGTAGCAAGATGACTAGGTAGGTGCCTTTTGATGGCCAGCACTGCATTCAGAAGATTAGTCTCCGTAGAATATGATGTATTCCATATGTCAGGAGACTCATAAGTGGTAGCGATTTGATGAAAGCCTGTGTGGAGCTGCCATATTCTTTGGAGATCGATAGACGCTTAGAACAAAGGATCTCGACTCGTCACCAAAATATTAGTGAATGGAGGGGAAACCTGTGAGCATATTTTAGTTAAAAAGACTATAAATAAGGGCAAGGACCCCTCCCCTCACAATGCATACAATGGAAAAAATCAATGGGGGACTTCAGGAGAGGTTATATAGTTATATTTGGGAATTCAAGCTTTCATTTTGACATGCGATCTAATGAGTCATTAGCGTTTAGCGAGTGGTTGGCCATAGAGAAGCACTGCTTCAGTTTCCTTCATGGCGGAGGAAGGCGACGCTTAAGCCTGTGCTGCCGCCTCTTCCTGCTGCTCCGTACCCACGTGTCGCAGGGTCGACGCAGCACACATCCTGTGTCACTGAACGCATGTCCTTGGAGTTCATATGGCCGCGGCATTCTGGAAGAGGGCGGTGCATTCCTGTGTGCCTTTGGTCTCCCTGTAGGCCGAAGCAGGGTTTGGGAATGTTACTGTGCTCTTCATCAGGTGGGATGAGGTCCATGGCTCCTGCAGAGGAGGTGCAGGTCCTCCCCGGCTGTCAGTGAGTCGCTCCCTGTCCATAAGCAGTCGCTCGCTGCCGCTGATGTGTACGGACAGCTGTCCGCGGATGATTTCCCCAGCTTTCCGACCCCCTGTGTTCAGCAGTCTGTTCGGAACATCATCATTACGCAGCTGGGATGGCGCTTAGAGGCGAATCGCGTTCAGACCGCTCTGAGACGCAGAGCCTCCTCTTCCGGCTCTTGGTGACGGTCGGCCATATGGCTCGCCTCAGGCAGAGCTCTAGGGGCCTCACTGTGATCCTCAGTGTAACGTTAGCATTTTTATTCACGTAATGCCTGAAAATGGGTCTCTATAAGGCTTGCCATATGCGAGCATTATTGATTCTCAATGCAAACTACGGCGAGTCTGCCGGCAAGCATTAGCTGGAGAGTGGCAGGAATATATTAATTCAGGAGTGCTCAGAATGTTAACGCGACGACAGGGGGAGGGATTCTGAGGATGAGGGGGGTCAGGTTAGCTGGCTGTGAGGAAATCTGGCCGTGGCTGTGAACCCCAGGGCAATAAGCAGCAAGGTTTTTCGTGGATGTGGGGTGGGGATGAACAAAAGCCAGCGTTTCATTATTATGTAGTGATCAGCAATGGGGAACAGGTGACCTAGAGAATGCATACATCACTCCCCCCCCCCCGACACGCCCCCGGGATGGCCACTCCCCCTGACACGCCCCCGGGATGGCCACTCCCCCTGACACGCCCCCCGGGATGGCCACTCCC
>JAODKF010000045.1:2156629-2184746 GCA_026779585.1 Mormyrus proboscirostris | reverse complement strand
TGTGTGCTTTTCAGTGTGTTTGTGCGCGTGTGCGTGTGTGCCTGTCTGTGTGTGTGTGTGTGTGTGTGTGTGTGTGTGTGTGTGTGTGTGTGTGTGTGTGTGAGAGATCTTGATTTGCAGTCAACCACACTCCTCTTTTCCTTGGGTCCGTCCTAATTTTGTGACATGCTGATTTGCTGGTTCTATTGTTCAATGTGACGCATTAAAGTAGTACATTTCTGAGTCAGTTGTACCCTCGTGTGTCACTTCGGCCTGCTGGACTTTCCTGCAGCCCAGGTCTGCGTGTCACTGGCCGGGAAGATGGCCACCAGGCTGTCACTGTCACATTGCCTTAGAGGGTGATGTTTGCCTGTCGCACATGTTGGACTAACGCTCTATCATAGCTGTTCCCCTGGATCTGAGCCAGTCTCCCTGCCTGCCTGTCTCAGTCTCTGTCTGTCTGCTTGCTTGCCTGCCTGTCTCTGTCTGTCTGCCTGTGTTTTTGTCACTCTCGCTCTCTCTGTCTGTATCTCTCTGTCTATGTCTGTCTGCCTGTCTCTCGCTCTCTGTCTCTGCCTGTCTCTCTCTCTCTCTCTGTCTCTGCCTGCCTGTATCTCTGTGTCTGTCTCTCTCTCTTTCCCCCTGTCTCCGGCCTCGCTCTCCTTCCTGCCTGCCATGTGCGAGTTATGCCACAAACCCGCTTACTCACTGGCAGCACATCACAGCTCTGCGCTGTCCATCTCTGCGTCCTCTGCCCCCTGCGTAATCCCCAGCGAAGAGCTGCTCATCCTCCGCATGCAGAGCACGCCCGTTAATGCTTTCTGCGCCCAGCAAGCGCCTGCGAAATCGTCTTACTCAGTCGGCAAGACTGGGAAAGATAAAGCGCGTCGGCAGAAGCGGTGCTGTGCTCTGCGGAGCTGGGGGTCACCGCGGCCCCCCGACGTGGCTGTGAGCTTCTCTGCTCTCTCTCTCTCACTTACTGCAGCCTGCCACGGCTCTTCTGTGGAATTTAATACAGCCTCGCAAAACACAGAAATACTGTCAGGTGGTGGTGGGGGGAGGGGGGATTGAGTGAGTTAAGCCCCCCGCCCCCCTTTTGTGTGGAAGATCCTGCCCTCTAGGAAACAGCTGGCCACCTCAATATCAGTGAAGGAGGAGCTCGAGGATTCAGCCCCAAACTATAGGGTCCCCTGGGCTGGCATCTTCCTGCAGTCCTGTGACCTCCCCGGATGGGGTGGGGCCTCTAAAGAGACCCCCCCCCCCCAGTGTTTCTGCTGTGACAGCCGCCTTTCCAACCGCCCACACTTTGATTTTTCAATTTGTTGTTCTTTTGAATAAAACATCCCCTCTAATCAGGGGCTGGCTAATTAGGTCACTGGGGACATATTTGCATGCTGGTGTGATTTCCCTGATTATGCCAACAGCGCCTACACCGGCGCTCTCACCGTGCCAGTGTCACGAGTAACGAGCTTGTCCCCGGGTGAAAGGTCAAAGAGCTGACTGATCTTCCGGCGGCGCATGTACTTGGGAAAGCGCTGACTTCCATCCTGCGATTATTAATCTTTTTGCTGACAGGAACCATGTTTATGGCTTATGGAGTTTGGTCCTGAGTAATGGCCGCTGCATTTTCCAGATGGGACTTTAATCGTGCTGTGGGATGTTTTCGCAACGACGTACGTGTGAAATTAAAAGATGTATACCATTAAGGGTATCTCACAAGGGCACAGAGCACAATAGGGGGGCATTTGTGAATCGATCGAGAGAAAAACATGTTATTTCTGTAGGAGCAGCAAAATCATGTGTTTGACAGGCAGGAAGGGGAAGAGCAGTGGTGGGTCTGAAATGGGCTGTGACCTGGTCCTGCAGTGGCAGCGGCAACATCCTCCCAGCACGTGTTGGGAGGCCCTGCCCCTGACCCGAGGGGGTGGGCGTTTGACATGAAAACCCGCAGCCTCACCTGCAGACCCTCACGCAGTGGCCGCGGGTGATGCAGCCTGTGAACGTGCCCTGTAACAATGATCGAGGGCACAAGCTTTCCTGGCATGATGGGAGATCACTGCAGGGGCGGGGCAAACAAACGTGTGATGTGGTGAGTTCTGGTAGTGGCTGAATGGGGGAGGGAGGAATAACCAGCCACATGCGAGGAAAGCAGTGAGTGATGTGGAGGGGCGGAGATCATGCAGGAAAAACCCCGACCTTCGCTGCTGTTTGTATTTCAATGACTTGTTGGTAACAACCCAACAGGGGAGTTTCCATCCCCGTGGCTTAAAGATCACATCAAGCTCCAGTTTTATGTGCCTTTCAAAGAAAGACGCCTACAGTCCTTGTCCAGAATGGTCCTGGAAACACTGTGACCCATTTATTTATTTAGCAGTCGTCTTGTCCAAGGGCACGTACAAGTCAGGCAAATGTCGCGTTGGCATTTAGTGACGATTCATCTAAATACTGTAAATCATTAGTGTGATTTGAGTGGTTTAACCGCCGTGTGTAGTTTACAGGTGAGTGGCGGTCTTTAGACAGGTGACGAGCCTTGTTGTCATGGTCACCCTGCCTCCAGCGAGCTCTGCTCCATCAGCCGGCTCCTTTAAACTCTTGGGGTAAGATGCCCCTCCCCCTTATAAGTTAAGGATACTGCCACCACCCCCGTGCCTCCCCCTAAGGAGAAATAGATGGGCTCTGAATCCACTGGGCTTGACCACTCCCATGAGACCTCCCCAGCACCAGGGGGCGCTGCCTAGGGGAGCCAAGTCCCTGTGCTTCAGCCACACTTCATCCCGAATGGTTTCAAAGCCACTTTGAAGCTGCCGTTGATACCAAGCGGCAAGCCCAGGGGTAGATGGAGAAACGGGTGGCGGGGGGGCAGCAGAGAAGCTCCCGCTGCTCTCCGGTGACTTTCCCTGGAAAAGATCCGGCCCCCAAAGCCAGGATGAGTCACCGCGGCGACTGTGGCCATCTCCATGACGATTCGCGCCACCTATCGAGAAGCAAACAAATTCATTCCGTGCTGAAGAAGTTACCCACAGCCACCTCACGGGACTCAGACCAGCACGTCAATTGCACATCACACAGGATGCCGGTGATGTGATTCCCCTGGAGCGGCAGGCAGCCGACCGGGAGCAGGCATGATGCAAAATAATAATCAGGCCTGTGATGAAAAGGCAGAGAAGTTGAACCCAGATTGTCACTGTTCTGACTGAGGAAATATTGTAATTTTCTGGATGAAGTACAGTAATTAAAAACCGCAGCCGAGTCCAATCTCCTCAGTATCCCAACCTGAACCTGGTGAAGACAACAGATAAGAGTGATGTGCCTTTAATGACGGAGATGCTGCGATTGGCTTACTTGTTGCTCCGTGCTGTTTACTGGCAGTCATGAGTAAGAAGCAACGGAAATCCGTGATGTCAATCAGAAATGGAGGCTGAAACACAGGGAGAGACGATTAACTCTATATTACCATCATCTACTGCACAGGACTGTAATTCTATTATACTAGACTAAAATTGACATAGTTAAAATGTAAAGTTTTCTGCTTGGCCCTTTGTTCTTCCAAAAGCACCATCCTTTGCATGTGCTCAAACGGGAGGCTTCGCAATGTAAACATCACGCAGGAACATGCATGACTCACAGGAGGGCGGCTGTACGGTGGATTTCTGGCAGGTAGCTGACGCAGGATGGTATCCCAAGTGCTCTGCTGAATTTAAATAGCTGAGACCCCAGTATCATCTTCCAGCATCTTTCAGCCTGTGTGCCCCCCCCCACTCCCCCCACACAAACCCCTGGAGCCCAAATTCTGGGCCACTCAGGCAGACCCCCGTCCTTATCTGCCTTTGCGCGTGTCCATCTTCTTCGGGAGACAATCACTGTCATCGACAGTGCTCGTCTTTCGATAACAGGGGTGCCTCTGTGTCTTTTTAGGGTCATTTCAGGCTGTCGGAGGTCGGTTAAGGTGTCGCCGATCTGCTCAGAGTGTTGCTGAAACCCGCTTTGCAATCCGTTCCACCTATGAATGATTTTCAGCGAGCTTATGCTTTTCACCTCAGATGTTTCTCAGCTTTTCATTTTTTCTTGTCTTTTGGGAGAAACTGCAGTAGTCTGCTGCTCGCCTAACAGGTAACCCTGGGTGTGAGAAGTGCCCCCTGTTGTTTTTCATGCCCCTTCACATGAGGGCGCTGTGCTGCGGGTATGGCTGAAGTGTGGTAGGTGGGCACATCCAGGTCGGGAGGAGAGTGAGGACGATTCCAAAGGGGGTCGTAACAAATTTGCAACATAATTGATTTGATCTGGGTTGGGGACCCAAAATCTCTAGTGGAATCCCCGTACAGATCCGCACTACTGAAGCACAAAGTGACATGGCAGGAGTATTGAGTACTGAGTACTGAGTATTGAGTATGGGGCGTCGTTAATGAAAGGGGTCAGGGCTTCCTCAGGTGGCAGCCTGAATGAAAATGCTCCCCCCGTCCTTGAGTGGGGGCGAAAGCGCTTCCACACCTCCGTGTTTCGCGCAGATCTGCATGCATGCCGAATGCCCCTCTGTCTAATCAGGTACATGTTTAGGACGCATATGTGCTTGTCAACCAGCAAGAGTGATGCTAAGAGCTGCAGGGATATGCAAAGCGGGTTTGCTAGTTTACGCTGATGCCGTTTCAGGTGAATCAAAGTAAATATGCAGCTCTATGATGCCTTATGTTCCATATGGAAGTCATTTCAGTTTTCTATGGTGAAATATTTATTGACTTGTTTTAGGGCTACGAACTGTGGCCGATGCGTGGGACCGGAGGGCAGCACGGTGCCGCAGTACCGCTGTGAACTGTTCTGTTTAATGCTGTGGGCAGCCGGTCTGCTGCGAAATGCCCCACCATACTCTAATGTGGTTCAGTGCCCCTCGAAATCCGGGCACTGCACATCAGGACGTCACGTGACCGCTCGATTCCAGATGCGGCATCGTCTGTCTCACGGCCGGATCTTACGATTTAGCTTCCCCTGCCATTTCAGCTCTGGGGGTAGGGGGCTTGCTTTTAGGTCTCGATCAAATAATCCACCTGTATCCTCGGAAAGAGGCTCGTGCGTTTTGTTGGTCTCTGTGCCGCAGGAACAGAAAACCCAGTTGAAGCCGGGCCCGACCCGATCTCTGGGGATGAGTGAAGGATGGAGTCCGACTCAGTGAAAGATGAGCCGTGCAAACAGGCGTAAGAGTTTGCTTTCAAGCAATTTACAAGCCAAAACTTTGAGCACTTGAGCTGCTGAATAGGCTGGGAGCAGCAAGCAGAACAGGGCTGTGGAAATGCGTGTAGGCTGGCGTGTCACGGAGGGCTTCGCGACGTGTATGGGATCTACATTGTGCATCCTTGTTTTTAATGGGGATCATTTATCTCCCACCAGAGGTCTGTTTCCTCACCGGAAGAGAAGATGGCTTCTCCAGAATGCATAAAAAATACTTCATTCTGCAAGGTTAGTTTTTTCAGCCACATTCCCCACCCCCTGATCTTTAAGTTGTATTTCTGCAGTTTGAGCAGTTTTCCAGCAGCACATTGATGGGGGGGGTGACTTTTCACAGCCACCCTTTTAGAGGAGATTCAAGGTGGGCTTAAAACTTTAAAACTCACTTAAAAATGAAAGAGCGAGCACTACAGAAAATCACGGTACGCGCGTTATAAACGCTGATGACTGAGTATAGTAAAGAGAGCATTAAGATAAAGAAAAGAGCCCTTCAGAGGGATTTAGCGCCCAGCACATCTGTGCCTTTTCTCTCTGAATTGTCCTGCATGCTGCAGCAGGGCCAGTTTCGCATGAAACCCCGCAAACGGTATCTGCATTCCCGCATGCGGGGCTTCGTGCCAGTTTTTCGGTAATTTGCAAAACAAAGAAAAAAACAAAAATGATGCACGGAGGGTCAGAAATTCAGCTGCAGATTCAGATTCTCACTGAATACCCAGGTGTGGCCAGCGGTGGAGGAGGACGTGGGCGCGTGCCCTTTTGGTGTTTGGAGAAGGGGCGGGATTAAGCAGCACCCTCGGTGCCCTTATGCTCATGACTGGGTTCTCCCAGGGGCATTCTGACGTGGGGGGGGCGGGGGCCAGCCATCATGAATGGGATGCCACTTCCTGGCGTCTCCCATCTGGACAGTGATGTGTGCACATGGGAGAGCTTTCCTCATCTGCATGCGTTTACACAGGAAGTCGTTGAGGGACAACGAACAGCCAAACCACAATCGCGCCGAGATTAATAGTCCTTCCGGAGAAGCTCAGAAGTGCAGTGAAGTAATACGTCGAGTCTCCAGAGCTTCTCAATGACGACGACAGACCGTGAGCACAGAGTGAGACAGACATGTGCTCTGATGAAAGCCGTCTACCCCTCCCGCGCGTCATGTGACACGGCCAACGCCCACGGGCCGCACCTCACTCTGCCAAGCGGCAGGAACACCAAGACACTCTTCTGAAAAGGAGACTCTTCCCAAGATGGGTCAGCCAGCCACCAACCGGAAAGAATCTGCTAAATGCTGGCGCTGGTTTGCCGTCGCCGTCCATACGCCTCCGTGGAACCTGTTTGTTTACCCGCCAAGCGGTGAATTGTCAGGAACCGCCCACAGGCCCCAGGAACTCCGCGCCCCTCCGTGTCAGCAGGCTCCACTCCTCTCTGCACCGTGTTTACACCACACCGGCAGCACATCTCGCCTGGCTGCAGTTGCTATGACAGCAGGCGCGTGAATGGAGTCTCTGGCGAATCAGGGCATGGCAGATCGTGTCCAATTTCTCTTTATAGATCCCATGCCCCCAAAAATATTAAAAACGGGTCTGTCATGCATCTGCGGCGTCCCCCTGTGAGGGGCCACGCTTCTCTGCCGTACTGAATGGTCACATGAGAGCAGAGCTCTGACCTCACGGGTGGTTCTGAATCATGCTCCTCAGGCACCAGGCCACGCACATGTCCGCTGTTATCTCACTGCTCAGCTGATGCTAGCACGCAAAGCATCTCACAATTTCATTTTGGCTCATTTATTCTGCTGGATTATTCAGAAATGTGATTTAGGTTAGAGGCTTTACATTAAGTGTATTGTGGGAGTCTTGCTTGCACAAAAATGTTCTGAGGGTAGAATGGAAAATGATTGGTTCAGAGAGAGAACCAATCAGATTGTAGAGGAGGTGGGACCAAGACTTCTGATTGGTTTGTCCAGCCTCTGCTAGTTGCTTGTACCCTCCTCATCTACAATCTGATTGGTTATCTCTCTGAACCAATCATTTTTCGCTCTGCCCTCAGAACATTTTTGTGCAACTAAAACTCCCATGAGCTCTTAAGTGCCTGCGCTAAACTATATTGTGTATACGTACTGTACAGATTTATGTGCATCGCGATTCATTGTGCTGAGTGTGTGACAGATTCTCTGTGCCACCCTGTTTAATGAACCACCTCCTATAGCCTCTGTCTGCTCTGGTGTCACTTGTACTGTGCAGTTTTATGTAACTAGCGTCCTCTGGTTCCCTTCACTGGACACAGGGAAGCATTTAATATGTGCACAGCACGCATTGGCTCCGTGAAACGAGTGTCCCTCTGTTGTTCCCCTGCAGTGGGAAGGGTTCTGTGCTGCGTAACAGGCAGCAGATGGGGTCCCAAGCACGTAGCTCTCAGCTGACAATGAGGCGTAAGCGATGAGGCGGCAGAAGCGGCTCGACACGCCACATTCCAGCCGCCACCCAGCGCGGTGCCAGCCCCAGGAAGGTCCGATCAGGGGCCTCTCATGGCATCTGGACTCCCCTCTTGGCTGGCAGATGGTCCGTGGGGGTGCCGGACTTGGTTCCCTTCCATGGTAGATGAAGGAGCGATGTCCCACCTTTGGAATTTCACACCAGGTTGCCCCCACTGCTGCTCCACCCAAGAGAAGGTGTTGTCTGGCTCCATCAAATCCAGTGGACCATCCAATCTTGTCCCTATGGGAAATTCAGACACCCCCACTAATCGTGATGGATGGAACGCTCTGGTGCTGTTCAGTGACCACTTTGAAAATCACACAAATGGCCTGTATCATATGAGGTGGTGTATGAGAAAGGGTTCATGAATTTGTATTTTGCACTTGCTATAAACATATGCGATAGATATTACGGTCAAAGATGCCGCACAGCAGCATAAACAAAATGGAGCAGAAATAAACAGCACTCATAGAAGAGATTCGGGCGTTGTGGGAAATTGGGCGCATTTGAAACGGGACATGGGCAGTGGTAATGCTAATTGTAACCTGAAGGGCTTTTTGCAATCTCAGACAAGTACTTTAAAATGATATTATTCCCATATTTCCAGCAGTGGCGATGGGCGTTATCATGAATTTCTGGTGAGAATGAGGAACAGGTTTATTCATCATCTGGCAGCAGGATAATCAACGAATCAATCTTGACCCGATCTTTTGGCGAAAGAAACCTGAAAGGACGTCAGTAGGAAATATAAAAAGAAACATTTCTAACTGACTTGAATTGAGTCTTTTCCGCGTGCAGAGTTAGTGGTGTCGCTCAGACTGCGGTCTGTGTTTCTTTCTGTGTTTGCGTGGTCGATCAGCAGTAATGTGAAGCGGACCAGAATTTAGGTAAACATAATTACACTGCCAAAACTGCATTACTGAACATTAATTGTGTTATTCTGCATAGGTGCGCTGTGCTTTAGATATTTCATCATTAGCATTTTAATAGTTTTTTTGTTTTGATACTCAAATGTTTGTTTTTGAACGTTTCATTAAGTAGGCCTACATGCATATATTAAAATTTAACTGTAGTCTATTAAATTTCATTTTACCGGCTGATTTCTAGTGTGTAGGATAGAGATATTAATATTTATCAATATACATTTTGTAACAATTGGACAGTTGATTTTGATGAAGGACAATTTTAAAATAAGGAGTAACGACTTGGAGTAAATCTCCTTTCATGCGGACAGAATGATCATCACGGCTGTGAAAATGGTAAGTATCAGTAAACATTTGGCAAGCCATCATAATTTCTTTGGGCGTGAGATGACTGATATCACTCCCTGAATCGGAAAACAGCAATTCGTTTAATGCTTCCACACTTGAATTACTCAAGAATATGATGGTAAAGTCCATTTTCGGCTTACAGATGTCTATATTACTCGCAGTGTGTGACATTCATATCTGCGTCCATTTCGGTGATCACACTGCGAAGTAGACTTAACATTTCACTCATAAAAAACTAAAACCCTAAAATGAGGCGGAGTATTTATTAGGAGTTGTGCTATAACGCTGCGAGTTTTTCATGTTGTCAGCAGGATAATGAAAAAGGCTGGGGGTGTCACCCTAGTCCAGAAGTGGCACTGAATGGGTTAAATATCCGATTAGCAGCCAAAAGATGTATCTGTGCAGTACCAGTCCTAGCTGGGGTGGCGCCCTAGGCAAGCATCACCACAGGGGCCCCCGTCCAAGGCCAAGTCAAATTGGTTAGCAAATCGGCGCCCCCAGAGACATTGGCGCCCTAGGCGGCTGCCTGTGTCGCTTATACGGTTGACCGGCACTGTTTGGTGAAAGAGTAAAAGAGAGAAAGCGTAACACGCACGTATCGCTGGCATATTTTGCGAGGTGATGCTTAGACGAAGTGGAATATTGCAGTAGTTCGGCCAAAACCCAAAAGGCACAATGATTAATTCACCAAAAACACTTAATCTGTGTAGCGGGGCACGTGTACAATACACCTCAGGTTGGGTCGGTCTCTTGCGTCCTGGTATTCGACAAAGCCATGGAAGACACTAGGCTAATTAAAGTTGCACTGCATTAATAATTAGGATACTATAAATTGTATTCAGAACATGAGAAAAAACAGTTAATGGCTGATGTTTAAAACAAGACTTTAAAGAAATATATAAAGGCAGTCAGCTGGAACTGGCCAAGAAGTAAAATTCTGAATAGCACATCCATATAACGACATAATTGCTTGCGGCTAATTGAGGAAACTCTAAATTTCTGCTCATTTATCTTGTGACAAGCCTGTTACCTCTTTGTCTCCCCGCTGATGTGGGCGAGACTAATGAAGGGGCATAAATTGATTTTGGGCTAGAGAAGTCGGTCTATATGGAGAGAGAACTGTGTATCTTTTGGCTTCAAAGTTTTGTCTGACGAACAAAAGCAGATTAATAATGTCTCTTAAAATTAGTCGACTGTCTGCTTATATTGGATCACTAATTATCAAATAAGTTGAAGTTAGAAGGGTGAGTGAAGTTTGTAATGTAGGCAATGACGGAATGATTATATCCTATCAGAGGGGGCACGTACTAATTAATCTGGGGGCTGGAGACGTCTTTCTTTTTTTGATTTCTGACACAGACACAACCAGACGGAGCGCATGGATCTTAGCTACAACGGGTAAGGATGTGCTGTGGGCTACAGCCGTCATTATAAGACGGGGTAAAAACATCCAGATGGCATCAGTGCAAATTCATTCGCGCGAGTGTGTCGGTGCTCAGAATGGCGGCCGTGGGCTCCGCCCGATGATCGCCCTCCGACCGGCGGCCGCTGCTCCAGCCATGTGTGCCGCTAATCCCCGATGCCAGAGCGTTGCGAGCTGAGTCACGCCTGGAGACGCCGTCAAACTTGGACATGTGTGTTCCGGAGCAGTTCGCCTGTTACTGCGATGAGGCAGTGTGAGATAGGATGCGATGTACCGCGAGTGACACCCAGATGGCCATGTGCTGTACTTGCGTCACGGCTTGTCACAGCGCTGGCCTACAGGCTTCCCAAAAATAGAGAAATATTCGATATTCATCATTCTTTATACTTTCCCACAGAAAACCAGCATCAGATTGAAGAGCCTTGGACTCCTGCCTTTGGCTTTTTAATTATTGTCATTATTTTTAATACAGGCTCTTTCAGAAGTGCGTGTGTGTTTGTACATTTTGCGAGCAGTGCTTCCACAAGCACTGTGCTTCTTGCAGCTTTAACAGTCCTGTAAAACCGCGCAAGTGCAAACGTTTGGCATGTTGGCAGGACTTTAGAGAGGGACAGGGTGGCATTAAAATTACACACGCTCCTCTAGTGCATCTGTTTTCAGAGAGCTTGTGTCTGATGAGGATGTGACAGCACCATACATTTTTTTTTCCATAACACTTTTGCCGACTGACACGATTATCACTTGTGTGAACTTTGTCGCTGTTCCTTTCAAACAACGTGAGCGACAGCAACATGCTAATTCTTTACAGACAGACGCCGTTTCACCAGATGCTAAGCCAGGTGTCTGAATCGCTCAGTGAGGGAAATGCGCCACTTATCTCGTAGTTCACAGAACAGACTTCCTTCTCCCGCTCCTGGCCTGTTCCTCCCCGGAATGACAGGCCGGGAGTCACAAACAATATCCGGCCTTCCAGAGGAGCGGAGTGTCCTGCCCCCAGCGAGAGCGTCGGCGGCCCAAGGGCTCTTAGGTCCGTTTGCACGCGATTTAGCGACTCGTGAAACTTCGGGTGTGACACCGGTGCCCTCGCACAGCACATCAGCAGGACAAACCGCAGAGGTGCGCTGAGAGGCCGCCCTCCTCAGCACAGTGACTCTACTGCCGGGGTGTGACATGCGTTGACATTTCACTGTCACTGCTGCGCATAATGTTGTATCATTTTCACCACAATTGTCCTGCCTGTTCACGCCTGAGAGTGACCGTAGCTCTGAGGTGCGAAGATGATGCTTCTCATGCTCCATCTTCCTCCATGCCATTGCTCAAAATGCAGACATCCAGTGCTGAAATCCTTTTTCGGGGCAGTGCGTAGGTCTCGACTGTTCTCATCACAATACGTGCCCCCCCTACCACTGATTTGGTTCAGTGCCGTTGCTGGAATCTTCTGTTCGGTGGATAGTCATTGCCATTTCATGTGCCTGTCATAAATGGGAAATGGTTACCGCCACTGCGCGTCTCCTCACGGACTGCATGGAGTCCGTATATCTAATTAATTCAACTCAGAGTCTGAAGTCAGCATATTTCATTGACCAGCTCATGCATGTCTGATTAGTTAGCTCAGAGACTGGTTCAACAGTAATATGTCTGATAGACTCAACTCAGCAGCTGGCCAGCAGTGCAGATCATTGTCCAGTATAATGCAGTGGCTTCCCAGCAATGTGGCCCAGTCAAATGACTAATTATCCGGCTGGGAATGCCAGGCATCATCTCTAACCAGGAACTGTGGTAATGCTACCGTCTTGGAGTTTACTAGAGTTAGCAAATTCAGACAACTAAGTAATAAAAGCAATTTATTCTCTGAGTAATACAGATACAGCAATCACTATTACAAACTGCAGCATAGACACACACCTTAACCTAAGTTAAGTGGGCAATTAGCTACATAACTACAATATACACACACCCCAGCTGACGATATGAATGACAGATCTGGGTACCGATGTTCATGTCACAGCACCATGTGGGGGTAGGGTTTACATAATGCCCCCCCCCCCCCCCAACTTGTGGACCCTCCCTTAAGTACCAAAGCAAGCGATGGGTTTTCTTTGAAGATGGCGATACACCCTCTGACCAGATGTTGTGGTTATTGTTTTACTTAAAGATTTCATTTTTATCGCAGCGTGATTATCCTTGTAATCTCCTTAAAGATACTGATAAGCCCCTGGACAGTCAGGACCCCACACTAATCGTGTAATGAATCCACTTGCAGAGTCTCCCACAAATATAGTTTCCAGATAATGATGATTCACCCAACAGCAAAATAATATAATGTAACAGAGTGCAGGCATACACAGGGTACGGAAAGGCAGCTCAGATACAAATGATGGACAACTGAAATACAAAATAATACCCTTATGCAACAAAATAACAGACCTTCCGCAACAAAGTATTGTGTCTGAGACAGGGACGAGGCCGGCCAGGACAGGGAACAGGCACTCCGGGGAGACGCAGCGCAGACCCAAGGAGGTGGGGGCCACAGAGTCCTCGGGGGTCAGCCTTGCTGCACTGTGTGCGCGCGTGTTCCTGCGTGACTTCGGATGTATGGAACGATCCTGACTGAGCTCGTCCTGGTGCCCTGTGTTGGCTTCACTAGACAAACATTCCTCAAATTCTCCCTCTGTCATACTTCATCATTAAAAAATGAACTTTTCCGGTATGTTCAGAATGGCAATTATTTGGCGACCTTTATCTAGCTGGGTTCTGTTGTCATGCAAATGTCATTAGTCAGGCGCACTGAGGGCAGTACATGTGTGATTTGGTTTCGCTGTTTTTACACAGAGAATCTCAGCCCTTTGCATTGTATATACTGAGGGCTCCCCCCTTTTTAAACAGCCTGACATTTCATGTTCTCTGAGCTACAGCATCGGCGATGCCTCCTCCGGTGTGTGGGCCTGCACACCTCAGCCTCTACAGCCCATCACATTACGCGTCTCCCTCTGTGTTCAACCAGTGATGTATTAGCTTTAACACCGCCTGTGTAGGGTCCTCCAGGCCAACTTTTCCTTTGTTCTGATCCCATCCGCTGTAAATGATTGGCTGTCATAAATGTGGCACCTCGGGATTGGTTAGCAGGATTAGTTATGCAGATACCATCATGCTTTGCACCCCACTGTCCGTATCTGTAAATAGTGTAAATTGACATCTGAATTTTTTTGTATTTATGTTGTACATAGGAAATGTCGTTGCCGTGGAATGCGTGTGCTTCGCTAGCCTCTAGCTGTGAGTGTCGGTAAATTGTTGGCTTTCTGTCTGGTGCCGCTGCTAGTATTAAACTAATAGCGGTTGTAAAAAAGTTTGCAAACTTCTGTTTTAAAAGAGCTGCCATGTCCCTTATTAAAATGACTCACGCCTTCCCCACAATATGTTTATTTGCGCTCTGTAGGAGGTCTGCGGCATTCTGCGCCCTTTAGTTTTGCGGCGTGACACAGAGCCAAGAGGGTGACGACGTCGTTTTAAGTAATGTGACAGATCGCTGTCGCCGGTCGCCTCCACTTCGTGCTGTGTGGAGTTTGGAGTATACAGCCGCTTTAAAAGGCGTCATAACAAAGAAGCTGTCAGCTCCAAAGCGTCACATGGGGTTGTTCCGCAGAGAGTATGACTTGTTTATTAATTGCATGGGATTAATGAAGGGCTGTACTTTCTGTGGCACCCTGGTGCGTATAGGGTAAGGCTGCCTCAGGCCTGGAGCTCTGGGATTTAGGGATGCTTGCAGTTCAGTGGGGTTTGGAGGGAGGCTTTAGCGCACCATCCTTTTAACAATACATACACGCACAAGCCTTTGTTCCGCTCAGCAGAAAGCGGTGGATCTCAGTACAACAGGTTGGTCGCTGGTTACCTCTCTGCCTTTCAGAGGTTTGCTGTGTTCCATCTTCCAGCCACTAATGTTGCAGTCACAAAACTACAGCATTTGAGCGACGATGTTCTATTAATATTAATCATGGTGGAAAATCGTGGAGGAAGCCAGCTGTCCAGTGACCACAGGGAGAATTTTTTTTACCTTTTCCTTAAAAATCATCATCTTGTCTACATTCATACAGTAACATGTAACATTTTAATATTGTTTTTATGTGACGGTTTATCCCGCTCACACAAATCTTAAATTATTTAACTGAAAGGGTAAAATGAGGTTATATCATACATATTAACCTATAATGTATTAGGTAAAATAAAGATCCATTGTGAATTTAAACGGAACCCGTCATGTTAAAAAACATCTGAGAAAAATATGCCTTCGATGGCAATTTACGGGAAGGTGTGCCTCGCTTCAATATCGATTTCAGACAAGTGCTCGACTGCATTTTGTAAAATAAACCCTGACAATTTCTTCCTGTTGTTTTATAAGGAGTCTTCGCCGGCGGATAGGCTGTGTCCCTTTGTCTAAGAGGCCGCTTGTCCGGCTGCTTTGTGAACGCCAAAGTTTATGTAAACGCAGAGCCGGTGCTGTGCTTGTTTGACGGGCACCATGCGCTCCTTCTTCAGGCGGCTTTATAACCCCGAGCGGCGACACATCGCAACACGTGACGCCAGCTACTAAAGCGACGTTTCGTAAATATGCAGCCACACGGACTCGGGGCACCGCAGCGCACTTTATAAAGGACCGCTCTGTCTCCTTTATCCCTACAGTCACATATATGTTTAAATAGTATTCTAAAAAGACGTCAGAATACGTCGCTTGTTACAGTATAATAAATCCGCGTTCATTCTTTTCACGTTTTTACTTTTTTCATCCTTCGCAATGATTACTTATTGAGCACCAAGGTCGGATTCATGCCGGACGGTACTTTATCTGTGGCGCAAGGATTTTATTCACCTGGGCAAATTATGTGAAGGTAAACAACTTTTACTAATGTTGTTTTAAAATTATGTCAATGAATGTATTAAGGAATTTCAGTCAGTATTTCAGTCTTATTTGTAAGACCCTTTGCATCTACATTATTTAAAATGAATGATCAGTATCGAACGTGGTCCCGAAAATTCATTCTTTTGCATGCAGTACGAAAACCGATTAGGATTCATACAGATATAATTTGTAGTTGAATGAAACGTAAGAGAAAAGCTTCACTCTTCAAGCTAAAACACTCAATTTCTCACATTTTGTGAAATTTCGTAATTCATATTCAGAGCATTGACCACTGTTATGTGATGCTTGTTGTCTTCAAGCTGTGTCTATGGAAAAGAGAATGAGTTCGCTCCTCCGCCCAAGGAGTACGCTCGTCCGCCCAAGGATGTCAAAAACTGCAGTCTAGTTTTTGATTTTAATAACATGCTTTCTATATGTAAAACGAAGGGTGTGTGGGTGGATATAGTTGTATGCGTGTGATTTATATTTTACAATAAATTGCTTAGTGATAGTAAATATTTAATTGCTTAAACACTCGTGTTTTCTTAAGTTGTGCTGCTTTTTGCTTGGGATTTTTTTTCAGATCATTAAGTACGATCAGACAGCCAACACGAATAATCATTTCCCATTAAGATTTATGAAATTCAGATTCACCTGTAAGAGGAGTCGTTGTTGAGTGAATGAATCGCAGAATGTGCGCCCCCATCATTCGCCTGTGAAGTTATTTCGTATAGATTTGCACCCTCTAGTGGTCAAGATGCTCGAATAAAGCCCGCAAATCCCGAAGTGCTTTACTTATAGCCCCGCTTTAGCACTGGGCTGAAATAACGCGAACGATAAAATTTAAAGTTGGAATATAAAAAGACTCTTATCTCGTGCGAAGAAAATCATTTTTTTTTTTTAGAAAAACATACGTGTATGTTTGTAGCATGTACAATCATATGTACAATCACTGTAGTTTTCAAATTGCAATGTTGGTAAGTGACGTATGATTTCTACATATGAATAATTAACGACTGACTAGTTTCCAGATGCTGTCCTTCAGGCATAAGTGCGGTCGCCATTTGGATAATACTTAATTATCTATCTATATTCTATGCCAGCATAAATTTGGAAAACCTTTGTTGTACCTCTTTATATTACAATTTGATGCATGCAGAATATTAATTAAAATCTTACAATTGAATACAGCAGAAGTATTTCATTTTGTATTTTTGTTTTGACAAAATGGTAATATGTTTATTAATTTTTATACAACACACTATATTGTGTGTTGTGTAATTGTTTTTTGAATACAACCCACAGAACATACATTACCTGCAAGCGTTACTCCTATCCGACCCTTAATCATCCCTCTGTGTTTGCATGCACTATATCACCACTGTGATTCTTTAATTATCACATACATCGTTATACAAAGTACAACCCCCAGTGAAATACATCCTAAATCGCTCTTTTGTAGACTGTGCAAGTTAAAAATCCAATTATGCAAAAGTTAAAGTGCAAAAAGCTAAAATGCAAGCAGAGAAGTATGTTCAAAATGAACGGTAACACAGACATAAAGAAGTGAGCAGTGTAAGAGTGCGGATATGGTGAGGGGTACAAGAGCACAATGTACATCAGGGTGTGAGGTGCAATGGCATGTCCAGGTTCACAGACCTGATGGCCTGGGGGTAGAAACTACTCCTATGTCTCCCAGTCCTGGCCATGATGCTCCTGAGTCTCTTTCCAGATTTCAGAAGTTGAAACGGGCTGTTACTGGGCTGGGATGTGTCCTTTATGATCCTGAAGGCCCTGATCCTGCATCTCCTGATGTAAATGTCCTGAAGAGATGGAACGGCCGACCCGCAGCAGGGTTTTGCGATCCTGAACACAGCTATTCCCCAACCAGGAAGTAATATTCTGAGTCAGTTTGCTCTCCATCGCGCCCAAGTAGAAAGTCCGTAGAGTAGAGTGATCCTGAACTTCCTCAGCTGTCGCAGGTGGTACAGGCGCTACTTAGCCCTTTTGGACTGGACTTGGATGTGAACAGTCCACGTCAGGTCCTCAGAAATGTGGACACCCAGATATTTAAAACTCCTCACCGTCTCCACATGAGATCCGTTGATGGTGAGGGGAGTGTGGGCCCTCTGCTGCCTCCTGCTGAAGTCCACCACCAGCTCCATTGTCTTATCGACATTCAGCTGGAGACTCTTGTTCTCCACCTCAGCCATGTAGGCCGACTCGTCGCTGTTGGTGATGAGCCCCAGCACCAATGTGTCATCCTCAAACTTAACAATGGCGTTGGAGCTATGAGAGGCCTTACAGTCATGAGTGTAGAGTGCGCACAGTAATGGACTGAGTACGCACCCTTGTGGAGATCCTGTGTCGATGGTGATGCTGTTGGAGACGCAGCTCCCAACTCTCACCACCTGTGACCTACCAATGAGAAAGTCCAGCACCAACACAGAGTCGGTTATTTACTCCTAAGCTCCTCAGTTTAGTGACAGTCTGCTGGGCTCTAATGTGTTAAATGTTGAATTATAATCAATGAGCAGCAATCGTGGAGAGTTGCCCAGTTTCTTGTCCATATGGCTGAGGGTCGTGTGCAGGATGTAGGAGATGGCGTCCTCCGTTGTTCTCCATTGAAATGTTTAAAGGTAACAACATTTTTGATGCCTCCGAAATCAACCTTTCATTTTTTATTTCACTGTAGATTCTCCCGGAATCATCTTCGGCAACCTTTTATCTGCTAGAGGAGGCAGTCATGAAGTCCGTCCTAGATGGTGCCGCAGACGCCACTTTTCGGACCATAACCTCGGGTCTGCAGTACCTTGGTTCCAATGATGCTAGTTACGATGACCCCATCATCGACGCTGACTTCGCCAAGAGTCGGTTCTCCTTGCAGAAGCCTCTCTCTGCATTCCGGGGCAACTCCTTCCCGGTCAAAGTCCCCGATGATGAGGAGCTCATTCTCAGAGGCTTCCCGTTCTACCCGACCAACGTCACCGAGTTGCTCGGCAACCGGAGCACTTTTGGCGAGGAGGGCAGCTCTGTCCAGTGCGGAGAAAACTTCATGGACATGGAGTGTTTTATGATCCTGACGCCCGGCCAGCAGCTGGCCGTGGCAGTGCTGGCACTGACTCTAGGCACCTTCACGGTGCTGGAGAACCTGGTGGTGCTCTGTGTCATCCTGCAGTCACGCACCCTTCGTTGCCGCCCTTCTTACCACTTCATCGGCAGCTTGGCTGTGGCTGACCTGCTGGGCAGCGTGATCTTCGTCTACAGCTTTCTGGACTTCCACGTGCTCCACCGGAAGGACAGTCCCAACGTTTTCCTCTTCAAGCTAGGCGGAGTCACGGCCTCGTTCACCGCCTCTGTGGGAAGCCTCTTTCTCACAGCGATAGACCGCTACATCTCCATCCACAGGCCTTTGTCCTATAGGCGTATCGTCACCAGGACAAAGGCAGTCATCGCCTTCTCCATGATGTGGACTGTCTCCATCGTCATCGCGGTGCTGCCCCTACTCGGCTGGAACTGCAAGCGCCTGGGCACAGTGTGCTCGGACATTTTCCCCCTCATCGATGAGAACTATTTGCTCTTCTGGATTGGGGTGACCAGCGTGTTGGTCATCTTCATCATCTACGCATACATGTTCATACTGTGGAAGGCCCACCATCACGCGGTGCGTATGCTCAGCCGCACCTCCCAGAAGAGCATGGTCATCTGCACCCCAGAGGGCACCAAGGTGCAGACCACCCGTCCGGATCAGACACGTATGGACATCCGACTGGCCAAGACACTGGTGCTCATCTTGGTGGTGCTGATCATCTGCTGGGGGCCTGTGCTCGCCATCATGGTCTATGACCTATTCTGGAAGATGGACAACTCTACTAAGACCGTCTTTGCATTCTGCAGCATGCTCTGCCTGCTCAACTCCACCGTTAACCCCATCATTTATGCCCTGAGGAGCAGAGATCTGCGACAGGCATTTCTGAGCGCTTGCCAAGTTTGCCGAAGTGCCAGCCAACCATTGGATAACAGCCTCGAGTCCGACTGCCAAAACAGGAGCACCAGTATCGGCGCCAGCAGGGCAGCAGAGAGCTGCGTGAAAACCACTGTGAAAATAGCCAAAGTGACCATGTCCGTCTCAACAGACACGTCAGCAGAAGCTGTCTGATGGCCTTCGTTGGACACTACGCACGATATTTTTAATGTAAGAAGCCCATCACGGCACCGACCCAAGGCCTATCATTCCACGTAAAACTCAACCGAGGGGTTGAAAGAATCGAAGGCGACAAGAGCAAAGTGTCACTGAAAGTCGCAACTGAATAATTGAACACAATGGTGACTCACCATTGGACAACGGCCTAAATTTCTCATCTGTGCCAGTCTAGTATTTTTCCAGGTGTATTTCTGTGCTTGCTGTAGTGCCAAAGTCACAACCTTAATTTTACACTGAAACTGAGTAACAGTGAAAAAATGTTTCAACCATTGTAAAGTAAATCTTTTTAAATTTCTCATTCACTTTAATGTCATAGTTAATGGTGTTGGTAGATTATGAAAATTCACGTAGGGTTACCGTATTTTTTTAACTGTTAAATCCTATTAAATCAGATTCTCGGAACGGTAACTTTACACATGGGATAAGGGGCTATTTACATGTTAATGAGAAATATGTTAATATGTAAAACTGAGATGTGCATGTGTACATAGTCCTTGTAGCCATTAGTCATTTAATTGTATAGATAATTGCTTTGTACTGTAGTGTTGTGCCGTACGATTCTGGCTTTGGGGATTTTAAAAAGGGCAGATTGAAAACTACTGATATACTTTTGGCTTAAGGGACAGTTTTCAACTACATAAAGTAACCATATGTGTACAGGAGCCTTAAAAAGGGGAACCACTCAACAATTAATTGTGTATAAAACCTGCCCTTAGTAAGACAGACTACACCTTCTGTAGTGTACATATTGGGTTACTGTTTTTGAATGTTGTGTCCTGATTAGAGATAAAAGCACAGCTATTTAGATATTTAGATCTATTTTTTACAGTAACAACCGTCAGTCATTTTGGGACTCGTTTTGGGCACAGTTGATTGTCTAACTCTTTGTGACATGTGGAGCCCTGCTGATAACCAGGAGCGGATTTATTAAGTGTGTTATTGGCCTTCAGACATGGTCCGGAATTTGACCGAATTAGAACATTCATGCTGGAAATCAGGTGAGTCCAAAAAAGTAGGAATGAGTTAAGGATTACCGCTGACGATCAAGTGGGGGAGCTCCGACACGACACGACACGAGCTTGAAGAGAAGTGAAAACCAGGAACTGATAAAGACCTGATGTTTCCAAAAACCAAAGGCTGATGGAGCTATTTGGTCTGCAGCACCAGTGGCATCTCTGAAAATGACTGTCACATGACTGAGGCGTGACGTGTGATAAAGCCAATCAGTCAGTGTTAGCTTAGGGAGCCTGTGGCACGTTTAGCTGGGGTCCTGGCTAAAACGATTTCATAGAAAAACTTTGTAAGACAGTGGAGGACTTACAGTAATTTGTATTCTTCAAGTTGTACGGGTGGAGGTAGGAGACTTTGTGGTGGGGGGTGGGGGGGGGACCTGAATGAGGTTGTGTTTTTCTTCCTGAAAGCCCCCCTGAAATTAATGGGGTTCTGGACTGTTTTCTTGAAAATCGGTTTTTGTGAAGCGTCCAGCACAGCAGTGTCAGTAGGATAATTCAGACCCAGGGGAAATATTCAGGTTGCGCCTCCTAACAGCAGCAGCCTGAAAAAACATCAAGAGAATAGTTTTTTAAGGCTTAATTGAGTGTTATTTTTATATATATTAAAAACAAGAGGAATATTTCAGAACATATTTCTTTCAATTTTTGGACGAAAATGTGTAATGACAAAGGTGTAAATAATGTAGGCCTATGTCTCGTACTCTGTGAGCTGAGGTTGCCGTATATGGTCACGCAGCACATTTACAATAATTGAGAGCTCAGTGAAACTGTCCTGTTGTACTGACCTTCAAAGCTCCATTCGTGCAGTATGACTGCATGTTTTAACATCCATATAAGCAAATTAGCCCTCAGTATAATCTGTAGATTTCCATTGTCTTCTACTGTGAGTGTCCTTAAGTCTTGTAAAATACTATATATAGCAACATTTGTTTGTAAAATATTGTACAAAATGCAACTCTAAAGTGAGGTTAAAATTCTTTGCCCCTGTAACAGGTGAGACCTGTCAGTATTACACTGCTTGTTTTAAATGTGGTCAAAATGTCTCGGTGAAAGCCGCATGTTGTGGTGTGCTGGCCACACTGTCGTAATTCCGGAAACTTCTCGGGTGCCCGCTGCGCTAGCCTGTCCCGCTTGCTTGCTGTGAACGACCCCAAGCTAAGCAGGTTTGGGCTTGACTGGTGCTTGGCTGGGAAATCTGAGTCACTGCTCAAAGTAAGCCGAGGTACGAGGGCCTAGTAAGCGCATGACCCACTGAGGGTCCAGCATATGCCAGTCACAATCAGAGTTTTTAAATTATTGTAAATACGAAGAAATCAAGCCAATTTTAAAGATGGACTTTCTGAAATCTTATAGCCAAACGCACTCCCATACCCTGCAGTGGCCGACCTATGTTGAGCAGGTATTAGTTTAATTAGTGGTATTAGTGTTCAGTGTGGAGTACATAACACTCTGAAGTGTGTAACGTACCAGTGCCCCAGTGCTACTGAAGGGGGACACCATCCTTCACACTGGAAACCCAAAGAAATGTCCTCATTTACTCCAACCATAAGAAAAAAAGAAAAAGGAACAAAAAATATCCCAGGGCATTTATCAGTTCACTAGATGGCCGCCTAATCTCGCCCCGTTGTCATATCTGCCCAGACGATGTGTAACCTCATCGCAAAAAATGGCTGCCAGCATGATGTAGGCAGGTCCCGGGTCTTCTCAGCGCCTGACAGGGGTCACCCATTAAAGCAGCATCTCCAGGGAAGCTGGACAGTAGGAAGAACAAAGATATACAAATGCAGTCGACTGTTTTTGTTGGTATTTATTATCGATAGTAATATATCTGAGAGTTCCATTTCTAATTAACATCTAATCTAAATCCAGATTTCATTTATGTGTCATTATTGGATATTACAAATTTGTTGCTGTTATTAGATTGATTAAATATAGATGACATTTATTTTACTGTCAAGAAAGACAAAACTCCTTAGGGTTAACTCTGCGGACTGAGTCACATGGATAACTCAACGATAGACCAAAAAAATGTTTTCTTTGAACAAGAATGTTGTGCTAGTTGATCAGGTGCTTTCATGTGAGCTGAATTACTATCGTTTGTATAAGCAACATAAAGAATTTTGAACAGATTTTATTGATCTTGACTGGAAGTTAACGTGATGTGTTTTGATTGGTCCAAATACAATAGGACAGTTTGGAACTAGCTTGATTAGTAATGTTACCTGTAGCCATTTAGTTCATTGTTAACTTTAACTGTGTTCCAGTGACATTTCTACTTCTAGCAATACTTAGTGCTGGACATCAACTCCAAAACAGTCAAGTGGCTTCTGTAACTAAGATTGCATGTGAGGAGTTTGTAAATACAAAATAAATAATATTCTGTCCTGAGCCATTGGACAACTGTGTTTGATGTACTGCAGTGTAATCTGTTACCAAGCCAATGAATAAAGTCTCAGATGGTGAATGAGGATTGTCTCGGCTTCTCTTTTCATCACATGCAATACATTTCAACCTCCTTCCAACTGGCACACACCATCCCCCAGTAAAATACACCATTGTTGCTTTCATTGGAACAGCATACTGCTAGGATAGCACTGCATATAGGGCCAGTTCCTCACACGGTAAAGCGGAAGATGCTACTCTTTTGTGTGGCTTTCTCTGCACATTCTTAGTTCTCTATCTACAGACTACGGGGATTTCCTTGAGATTCATAACAAGTATTTGGTAGCTGTGCAAAGATCATTATTTTCCACCTTGCAGATGAAAATCAGACCATAAACAGATATTTTCTAAGCTATGTTTTTAGGCACCCCAGAAGAGAATTTAGTTTCTAAAATGTTATTGAAGTAAATCAGGTGATGGCCTTGTGAATAGTCATGGTTATAATTCTTTCTTTGAATTGTTTTAGTTGTCTGTATGATTCTAACTCTTCATATTTTAATATAAAATGTATCATACAGTATTGTCAAACTGAGAAGGGCTGGCTGTAAATTAAAATGGTTAAAAAAATAAACCGAAACACGGTAACATTGACAAGTTCCTCGCAGGGTTTTGAAAGCAAGAGTTTTCACAATCAATTTGAATAATAAGCGTGTTAAAACACGGAACTGTAATTGCCGGCTTTGATTTCGAAACAAATAAATAGCATTGGGCTTTATTCAAACACACCAATCACTCATACCAATAAAGACATTTAAATCAAGGAACCGGAAACTCGTGACTGAGACGGTAACGTTCTCGAGAGTTTTCGGGAAATGTAGTACACGACATTGTCCATTTCTCCAATTCCTAAGTACACGTAGCGGTAAAAAACTACAAGTTTCTATGTTAATATTGCGCATGCTCCTGGGTCCAGGAGCCGAGCTTGACGTGTTTGTCGCCATATTGGATATCAAATAGGAAATTCTGTGAGCTGACGACGTTACATCTCAGGGAAGAATCCGTCTTCATCCTGTTCGTATGTAATTTCGTGTGCTAAGAAAAAGGGAGTTAATGTAATACAACAATCAAGTAATTGCAAGATTTAGATAGTGAAGTATATGGAGCGACCTTGTTACTAGATAATACAAAACATATTACTCGGAAATCGATTCGTTCGTCAAGAAAAAGTGGATCAAGATACATAACCGAAAAGAAAGCTGTTCGAGGGGCGCGTTTAGCTCGATCGCGTCTTATTGATACTCTGACATTTTCAGCTGCGCTGCGGATTTTAAGTTACATACTCCTAAGCGTTGTACTTTCCTCCGGGCTGAAGAAATATGGCGTGTGGAGCAACTTTAAAAAGGACTATGGATTTCGATCCCTTGAGCCAGGCGTCTCCTAAGAGGAGGAGATGCGCCCCCGTGTCTCCGTCGGCGTCCCCGCAGAAGTATTTGCGCATGGAGCCGTCGCCTTTCGGACAGGTGTCATCCCGGCTCACAACAGGTCAGTGCGGCGCCCGGGCGGCGGAATTGGCTTACAAAGGGGGGCGGATTAGAGCGAAGCCGAGCGGCTGGCCGGGGCTCACGGCGGAGGTACCGCAGCTTACTGCGCCCTGCCAGCGGTGACATCCGGCGCAGTCCTACCCTCAGCCTTTCAGCCTTTTATTAGACACCCTCTTCCAGCAAACGCCGAATTCGGCATTTTTATCGGCTTTTCGTCCACGCCCGGTGGCTGGCCGGTAATGGCCGAACTGTGATCCTGGAAGTGGCCAACATGGCCACGGAAGAGGTCCGCCTTGGGCGCGGTGTAGATGCGAGGGGGCGTCGGGGCAGCGGCCGCCCAGCCGCTGTCCTTAGGCTGCTCGGCGGCCTGGTTTTCCCTGTTGCTCTGTGGTCTCGCGGCCGCCTTCGCCTGGCTGTTTGTGTCTTTTATTACATCTAAGACAATCCCTCGGCCATTCCTTCGTGATGGGACGCCGAGATTAGGATGGAGCCCGGCCAAGACGGCTCACAGGCGTTTGCTGAGAAAATGGGGACGTTTTAATCTATATAGTTTTTGAACCATATATGAGCGTGTTGCCGCGGCTGTTAATGGAAGCCGACAATCCCCGGGGATCCTCATAGGCGTGTCTGGACGGCTCCCGGGAAACTGCGCGTCCTAGTAACACTTCTCAGTCACATTACGATCGGTGGCATACAATAACTAAAGATCTATCCGCTGATAGTCTGCCTTTAATCCAAAACGGCATCTGCGTACATTTTGGAGATATGCCGTGTCGTGCCTGTTATTAATCGATCGGGTGAGCCGTCAGGCCAGATCGGCGATGCTGGAAATGCCCACCGCCTCCCTACATGCTGGTCTGCTGTTACTGGTCCTGCATTTAAATCCGTATATTGTCCCAGCAGCCAGTCTGATGTCCCCAAGTCCACCGTCGCCCCTCCAGATAAGCGAGTTTGATATGATTCCTTTCGGTTATTCGCGAATTACCGTGAACGATTAAATGGAGATATTTTTCGACCACATATAAGTCAGAAAATATATACACAATACCGAAGATGATTTGAGTCAAGTTAAAATCGTATCACATATAAATATTAGTGTTATTAAGTAGTGTAATGGTATAGTATATCATTTACATTAAAAGGTATTTTAACCCTTGTTATCTATCTGTTATCTATACGCGCCAGCTCGCCTAAAGCCTTGCGGGTAATGCCATGCTTTTTCATGAGATTTGTCTATTTTAGTAATAAGTTTGTGGGGGAAAACTGTCCATGTAATACTTTTTCTGTGAAAATATTTAAAGTTGCTGAAATGAGTAATTTTTGCTATTCCGAACTCACACTCTTTTAAGCTCATCAATGACCCAAATCACTATGGATGTAGCTGAAATGTATGCTTGGTATAAATAAGATACTTCTCATGATGTCCCCTGAATGTCAACCTGGAATTGTTATGTAGCTGTTAACTGAATTTGAATAGGTCATGTTTCATGTATGAGTGTGGAGACATTAAAAAAATCACCAGGCATTTATTATTTATTTTCCTGATATTAAAATCTTAATTTTGTTCTCATTCAGAAAAAGTCATCTTCAGTGTCATGAAAATGCCACTGGAATAATGTAAAGTAAAAAGATATTGAGTTGAATTTTGACTCTATTTCCTTAAAAGGACTTTTTGATGTTTTTGTCAAACTTGTTTTTGAACAAGAAACCATTTTACACACAAAAGACAAGGGGTGTGCTGTTACTCCTCCATGAAAATAGGCGATTAACACACAGAACTTAGGCCATTATTTTGGACTCCACCCCCATCTGAATAACAATCTGTCTCGACACAGTAATATTTATTAACCCTGTGTAATAATGTAATGACTGACTGACCTAACCCTAAGTATTATTTGTGACTTTTCAAGTTTGTGGGAATCTTCAACCCCTGACTCTCACCAAGGTGAAAGGTGACAGTAGATTAATTTAGTAGGTGGTTTTCTAGTCTTTCATGTGGGGAGGGAGTTTCTGTATCATGTCACAAAAACCGCTCAGTTTGATATAGTGTATTTTCTTAGTTTTTTTTTTCTGGTCAGTTTAATTTTTTTGTAAAGTTACACATTATTGCACCCATGCAGTGTTCTTGGTGCTCTACACCAACCGTGTTAAGGTTAATATAAATGGACTGTTTGACTTCATGAAGGGCTGAGTCTCATGGTGGCATTGAAGCCCATCTTCTGCACCCCTCCTTTCTCCCCAGAGCAAATTCTGCTGAACATCAAGCAGGAGTACAAGCGCATGCAGAAGAGGCGGCACCTGGACAGCAGCTTCCCACAGGCAGACGGCTGCTTTGCACTGGACTCGCATCCTCACGCCTCCATCCTGAGCGGCTCCTCCTTGCCAGGTACCTGCATGGCTGTTGGCGCCCCGCCCTGGGGCGTCCCCCGCGCATCAGCGTCAGTCTCACTTTCTGTCTTAACGCAGGTACGTCCTCCGGAGCCTCATCCCCATCTAGAAAAGAACAGCCTTTATTTACCTTGAGACAAGTAGGCATGATCTGCGAGCGTCTCTTAAAAGAGCGGGAGGACAAAGTCCGGGAAGAGTATGACGAGATCCTGACCTCGAAGCTGGCAGGTAGGTCTGCCGGAGATGCCGGCTCACACCCGCCGCCATGGTGCTTCTCCTAAAGCTCCGCCATTTTGGATGTTGCAGAACAATACGACGCCTTCGTCAAGTTCACGCACGACCAGCTGATGCGGCGGTTTGGCGAGCAACCAGCCAGCTGTGAGTATCATCTTCCAGTCCTCCTTCCTCCAGGAACATAAACATCTTCTAGGTCCCCTGGTGGAGTGGTGTTCCTCACCTCCTGCCTCGTCCCCTCTGCCCGTCTCTCGTTCCAGATGTTTCCTGAGTGAGATGCCGCCTTTGACGGGGGTGCCAGTCCCCCCCCTCCGGTCACCGCGAGCCGTCAAATCGACTCTGCTGGTGGCATCTGCAGGGACTCGGCTGATTCGAGTCAGACTTGTAACCATGGCATCTCTCCCGAGGGCAGGAGCCTTTTCGAGGCTTTGCCAGTAGCAACCACTCTGTCTCCAGCAGCCGGCTTGGAGCATCCCTGCCGTGAACGAGGACCTCTGCTGCCTTCATCTGACCAGCAGCTTCACGTTTCACTCGCTCTATTCACCTTATCAGCTTCTTTCTCTCTCTCTCAGTAGTTTTTATAAAGACGTCTGGCGCTCCCAGATTCACCGATTGATAAATTTTAGGGTTTCTTTGTGTATCGTGTGACAAACGTAAATCGGCTCTTTTTCCAGATTAGTGCATCTACATTGGGGAAACCGGTGGCTTGGTCACATGATCAGGGCATAGCACAGCCCGCTCTGGTCTGACGTACTGGATTCCAGGGATTTGTGCATATAGGCATGTCATGTTCGGATTACTTAAGTTGATACATGCATACGTTTTTAAGTATTTTTCAAGATTTTGTTTTTATTTATTTTCAGTATTTTTTTTAGTTTTTATTCACAGTACACCGTCACTGCCCGTGTAGCGTAATGAGGGAAAAACCAAATAAAATGTTTACATTAAGTTCTGAAGTTGCTGGGTGTTTGTGCTCTGGGTCGGGTCGGGTCGGATGGAGCTGCTGGGCTTTGCCCCACCGTCTTCCTGTTTCCTTGAATTATGAGAGCAGAGTTAAGGTCTCACGTGGGGGGGGGGGGGGGGGGGGGGGGGGGGGGGGGGGGGGG
>JAODKF010000045.1:2132413-2146447 GCA_026779585.1 Mormyrus proboscirostris | reverse complement strand
GACTAGAGTTCTGGCCGCGCCTGACTCCCTAAATCCCCCCCGCCCCACATAATGAATTTCTTCATTATGCAATAGGAATGTTACTTCCCTCTCCTCCTATTGGCCAGTTTTCATGTTAGGCATAAATTATCCAGCTAACCCTCATGGTTGAGCAATTTATAAAATTTCTTTTAAGCCACGGTGTAATTTCAGTTTAATCCGGATGCATGGAAGCGGAGAGGGGGGAGCCTTGGACCCCACGCTGCTGCAGGAGGACCAGGGGGCCGCGGTGCTGAAGCAGCTTCTGCGGTGAGCCTGTGTGACAGACGATGATTAGGGCGGGTAGTCAGCCCCCCCCCCCCCTCCCCAGGGACGGAGCAGCTGTGTGTCTCTCTGGTTTGAAACGCCGTCTCAGATGAATGGGATTCATAGGCATTTCTGACAACAGCATTTCAGCTTTCAGGCCGCTGACAGCGGACCAGTACAACTGGTTTGTTTTTCCGCAAGTTGCCAAACCGTGGTTCAATTCCCCCACCCACAGAGTGCTGGCAGTGGTGTAAGGTGTATTTGTGATCGCCAGGTATGACGAGACGTTGCTCCAGTGCTCATGTGATCTTCAGCCCAAGCACCTGGTGAATTTCCTCCTGGCGCTCAGGTAGGCTGCCGCTCCGCCATAGCCGCCACCTGGCCGCACACTGGCATCGCACCCACAGCCTTGCATTGTGTCGCTGCCTTGCAGTCACCTGGTGGCCGTGGGGCTCAGGACATTACCCGTGAAGGGCAGCCCCCCTCCCCTGGCGCAGGTAATGCCTTATAGCCGGTAGTCATGACAACGAAACCGCTGTCCCGAACAGGTTTAAGCTGCCGCCGTCGCTACAACAAAGCAACCAGTGTTCGTGCTGAATCCGGCCCGGGACCATTCTGCTGATCCGTTTTCCACTTCCTCTATCGACAGGCCAGGCTCCGCCTCTTCGACAGTGCCCGCACCGTCCTGGCCAATGGCATGAGGATCCTGGGTGTCATGCCAGTAGAGAAGATGTAAAGGCCGCAGACTCTGAGCGGTTCTCGTCGCTGTGGGGCGCCAGCAGCGGAGGAGGGATTCCCGTCCGGAAAGCCGCTTTGCCGAATTACAAGCCCGTCACTCAGGGTCCCTCCCTTCAACCTGCAGTAACAGCATCCGAGGATAATTACTGGACTGGATGACAAGTGTGTATAATATGCATGTCAGTCTGTGATGAACAGGCATATCGCTGTGTGTACAGTTCCGGGTGTGTTAGGATGTAACCCGAATTACTGACATCGGTAATAAAACCTAACTACACATGAAGAGGAACACGCCCTACTGGGCTGCTTCTGCAGTATTACTTAAGCAGGAAATACTGGTACTGAATATCACTGCCATTTACAGACGGGCATGACTGTGGACAGCCGTCCTGCAAGGTCCTCGTCCAGCTTTAAGCTCCTTTGTCAAGGCTGCTTACCGCCATCCATCCTGAATAGGACAAGCAGTTACAGAAAACGGGTGACGGGGGCGATCCCAGGGGTGACAGGTGAAAAGCGGGGAACAAGCCAGGACGGGGCACCAACCCCTCACGGGGCAGACGCAATCACCCAACTAAGACTGTATCATACTTTATTGGATAATGGCAGATTGTTCGTCAAATAGGCACAATTCACTACGATGATCAGGGTACCAGCTCCACGTTCTCAGCTGCTTCACAGTCTCATTCGTGTCCCACATGCTCCCACTTCTTCAGTGGCAAAGATAATGTTACAGAACGATTTACACGTAATTAACGTAGCATTACGAAAACCACAAAACTGCACAGGAAGTGCAGGTGTGTCCTTTTGTGACTCATCAACATTCCAGAGCTCTATCCTGACGCATGATCAAATCCACGCGTCCTTCCCCAAACTCAACTGACAGTCGTGAAACTTCAGAACGACCAGAATGTTTTATCTACTTTCCAGCAGCCAAGGAATGGTCGACCGTTCCCCCCCATTACAAAACCTAAATCAGCCCTCAGGCAAGCAACATAAAATTAACACTGGTGAGAGATGAATTTAAAAACAAAACAAAACAAAACAAACATAATTCTGGAAGTCCCGTGAATAAAGGTATGTCCATGTCCCCTCACGCTCTTTCAATGGTTCCTATGCTGAGGCCTTCTTGCTCTTGTCTAGCACCAGGGTAGCGGGGAGAGTAAAGCAGGGGGCAGAGGCTCCGATCTCACACGGCCAGCAGCTTCTGTGTGGCCTCGCGGTTCTGCTCGCGGTTCTGCTCCGGCCGGGCCAGCTTGCTGGTGTCCTGTTTCGGCAGCCCGTACAGGTAGATGGAGATGCAGACCAGTATGGCGCCGCCGGCGAAGGTGGCGGCTGTAAGAGAGAATGATGTCAGTGGAACTTCAAGACCAGCCGGAGAGCGTGTGACCACACCCGTCCTCTACAACGGGCCGGCGAGACACGGCACAGAACCGTTCCGACTCACTGATCTGTAACCCGAAGAGGAGGACCGAGGCCACCGTGGACAAGACGATGGCAGCGGCAGCGGAGAAGCCCTTCATGATGTTGTCCGTGTACTTCACCACTACTGACGTGTAGAGACCGCCCATGCTGGCCAGTACTGAGGACATACACACCGGGGGAGGGGGACACAAACCACAGAACTCATGGTGAGAGGCTCAGGGGTGGATGGCTTCCTTCATCAGGCCGTTATGTTCAGATCCCCGCACGGCGTCGGGTTCAGCGGACGCCCCGACAGCACGAGCGCCAGGTCCGTAACGGGACACATTACAGGTAACAGGAAGTCGGGCGCGAACGGAGTCAGGGAGAGTGTCACTAAATATACGAGTGTCGACTTACGGATGACGAAGCACACCCAGGGCGTGTAGCCATAAAAAAAACCCTTCCGCAGCACCTCGCTGCCGTCCGAGATGAAGACGCCCACCAGCGTGATGGTGATCCCCGAAAGATACATCTGGATGTTTCTCACCCAGAGGGACGTGTCTGAGCTTTTCAGCACCTTCTCGAA
The DNA here is from genome assembly GCA_026779585.1 of Mormyrus proboscirostris. Taxonomy (NCBI): domain Eukaryota; kingdom Metazoa; phylum Chordata; class Actinopteri; order Osteoglossiformes; family Mormyridae; genus Mormyrus; species Mormyrus proboscirostris. Next base: position 2,143,437 of record JAODKF010000045.1, on the reverse strand, counting down.
GTAGACTCCTGTTTGGAGAGAGAGTGAGAGTGTCGGTGTGACGAAGACGAGCTCACTCAGCTGGTATACAAGGCAGCCTTCGGGGCCATATCCCAGTTTCCCCCACTATCTGTGGCCATGCTGGTTGCTGTATCATCATGAACAACATGCCTTTGTTCCAGAGTGTGACGGCAAGCTGGGATTGAGTCAGCAGTGTTATTCAAGAACATGTATAAAACCAAAGGGAAAAAAAAGTTATTTTTAATATTATTTTAGCAGCAATATAATTTGTTGTGATTCATCTGTTCTCAAATAAATTGGCAGTCTATTCATTCTGAAGTTTTCCTCTGCTGCTTTCGCACGAGCTCTGCTTGCGCTCTCTCAGCCAATCAAGCGAAACAACGCTTTCATCTTGGTAAGAGTTAGCTGGCCGGGTCTTTCCGGCACAGAATGAACCTGCAAAGGCTGCGGCAAGAAGGTCGTCTGACAAAGACCTGCAGGCTATCTGGCACATGTTCATGTGTAAATAAGGTAAATATTTTCTTAGGAAAACCTCTGTGGATTTAGCACGAGGTGACTGTGAAAGGTGTGTGTGTGTGTGTGTGTGTGTGTGAGTGTGAGAGAGAGAGAGAGAGAGAGAGCAAACGCTGCTATGAAATGCAAACACAGAGGCCCAGTACCTGCAAAACCAGAGCAGAGCACAGCTACCGCGATGGCCAAGAAGCCCAGCCAGGGGTTCTGCTCAACCTGAAAAATAAGGGGGTTTGGGCACCTTTAACAAGGCAGACAGATGGCAATGATGTTTCCACACCACACTGTCACCCATTCATCAAATGAACGTAGGAACACACACACATCGAGCAGCCAGTCAGAGACCAGGGCTGTCGGGAACTGACATACAGGGACCAGGCCCAACTAGAACCTTAATTATCAATTTAATAAATACTGGGCTTTCGAAACAATATATTATTCGATTTGAAGTTAACACCTTAAATATAGATAAATACATAACAGTTAAACTGACATAACATGGGGTCATGCCAGGTGTGGAACGCGGCACACCCTACGCTTTCAGGTCAGGGTATGCAGACCCCACACCTTCGTCCATGTAGTGAAGCTGCTGGCTAACAGGAGGCGTCTGCTAACGTCAGAGCAGCTGCAGCATTGACTTGCGATGGCGCGTCAGGTGCAGTGATGCTTGTTGTCTGAGCACCAGAGGGCAGATATTTCAACTGGCTGCTGAGGCGTTTAAGTGGCTCCAAAATGAGCCAGTGAAGTCCATTCCGCTGTGTGGTCCGGTCCGGTACCGACCGACCGCATGGGAACTGGCACACCATACGGGCACCAGGGGGGTAACGCAGCACAGACGACACCCCAGCACAAAGGCACGGGGGCAGCGAGGGCCCGCAGTGGCGGGAGGCCCTACCTGCACTTTGGTGGCTTCGGCAGGTTTCCACTGCACGAGGGTGACCCCCCCGCAAAGCAGGAAGACGGAGAACCACTGCAGCCGGCTGAGGGAGCGGTTCAGCATGAGCACCGTGCACAGGGCAGTGCAGGGAATCTTTAGCTGGTAAGTCACCTGGAGAAAGACTGGATTCATCACATAGCAAGCCCTGCACCCTGTGCCCTGCACCCTGCGCCCTGCACCCTGTGTCCTGCACCCTGCGCCCTGCACCCTGTGCCCTGCACTGCTCAACTGGCAGCTTCATTTCCCAAAACATTTCAGTCCAGCTAATACAAATGCTTCTTCCTTCTCACAGCTGACACTGGGGGCAGCATGTGGCTCAGTGGGCTAAGCCTGTGTGTCAGTAATCAGAAGGTTGCCAGTTCAAACCCAGCCCCGTTCTAACAAAGAGCATTAAAAAGAGAATTTCCCCACACAAAAATTAATTAAGTATCTATTTATTATTATCATTATCATCACATGTAAGGCACCGCTGAAAGAAGAGCTTCTGATGAGAAACGCCTCCAGGAGACAGACAGACATGCAGACTATGCCGAGGGGAACTGGCCCTAAAGGGGGGGGCAGGGGACAGACCTGGTACACAGCCGCATCCAGGTTACTGAGGGCCACGAAGGCCATGTTGTTTTGGATGGCGTACACCACGGATGGCACACTCAGCTGCAGAAGCTCTTTGGGACTCCGGACCACATGCTGCACGATGGACATCCTCAGCTTACTCAAGCTCCCAGATTCCCTGCAAAAGCACCAAAGCAGGGAGATCCTTCAGCTTGGGGCCGCAACGGGGAAGGTGAAGACGATGGTGGGAGAGGTTACCGCTCACGGGCTTCGCTACGTACTTAGCCAGCATCCCCAGGCTTAAAATCAGCTTGATGACCTCGGTGACACACACGGCCGTGGTGGAGAAATACAGGTCCGAAGACACGGTGCGTGTGTAGCGCAAAGCCACCGTGTAGCTGGCAGCCACCAGCGTCATCACAGTCAGGCAGTAGAGTTTGAAAAACAGGCTCACCGGTTCTGAAAAGAGCACGCATGGATTAGGGTCTTTGTAAATTTCATTCTAAGACCGTGTGTGAGGGGGTGGTCTGAGCAAATGAACCAGCAAGCAGTACATGGGGCAGTTAGTCCACTTATCATTCCAGCAGGTTCCCCCTTGTGGGGATTTCAAAAGTAAATATAATTCGTCAGTTCACCTAGTACTGACAAAAAGAAGGGAATTACAGTATTGCATGTCAGACTAAACTATCCTGATCGCTACCTGACAATTCCACTACAGCATCTGCTTTTTTGCCTGACAAGAAGGAAGCTGGTTTTCCAAATTGTTTTTCGTAGAATTTGCCTATTAGACTGAACAGGTTTGGCTTGTACTAATAAACAAATGAAGTTACTGTGAAAAATTCTTTCACAGTAAAGAATTTTTAATCTTGAGACTTTTAACGAACATATTATTTAATTACATATGGTTTACCTCTTATTTTTTCAGGAAGGTGAGACTAAAATTATTGTTAAATTGTAGTTTTCCTAAATAATACATCAAAAAAGATATTTTTATACTTCAAACCCATTATTGGGCAATATTATAAAAATGAATGGACATTATTTTATTATTAAAATGAGAGAAAGTCCTACATTTTCCACAATTTAATGCAATACGAATTTAAAATCTAAAATGTACAGTAGAAACTGGGATTTTTATTTTTAAACAGGGGACCACTTGAATGTCAACCAATGTAGTTTAAAAAGCAGCTTAAACCGGACACTTTGAGTCTATGGGTAATACTAACCCCGCAGGCTAACACTGGACAGGGGGTTCTGTCTGCAACATGTAATTTTTGTACATTTCCATAACACTTTTAATAATGTTAGCTGCAATCATGCAGCTTTGGATAAACCCTGGTGTCACGCTGAAGTATCATCTTCAGGTAAATAGCTATGGATTTATACATATCCAGTCATTTTTTGGGACCACTTTGTGTCACAGTGAACAAAATGAGTATCTTGCCATGTGACACTACTGCCAAACGGTATTTTTATTTCAGCATCTTAACAGCAAAAAATGTTATACACACATCCGAATGAAGGTGTTGGCGTTACTGCTGAAAATGCTTTTACCAGCAAGGTAAAAAGAGTGACCCAGTAAACTACATTAAGAAAGACAATTAGTTATGTGGTTGCAGTCCGGATTTCATGTTACAACATATATAAAAAAAAATAAAGCTGGAAAACTTACCGTTCGCCATGGTGCGTTTGCTTTCTTTTTTTAACCTTTCTGAAGCTAGTTTTTTTTCTTTTAGACGAACAGCTACATGTCTAATAAAACTGCAGTGAGATGCTGGCGTGCCAGGTATATACAGGAGGAGTGGCAGAGCCCCGCACAGGCGGCACACCGTCACTCATGCCCCGCGATCGCACTCGGGATCCAGCGTCTCTCACGCTGAACTGGATGCGCTTCCGGGTTGGTCATTTCCCATGATGCCCCACGACAAAGACGTAATTTGAGTGGATTATGTTATATTATATTATAATTCTGGGATTTCCTCCGCAGTAGGCTCTACTGACCCTGACTTCTCTCTGTATAAAATGTACTATTTGGTTTATACGATGACATTGGTAAAAATGTTAATTTGATAATTATTTTAGCAAAATGCCATATTCATAAATTAATTATAGCCATTCTAAACCTTCATTTATAGTATTTGAAAATAATCCCGGCAGTATGTTAAAATGATCTTTAGTTATGAAAATAAGAAAGCTGTGAAAAGTTTGTTTTTATTTGCAAGACGCCCCCAGCTTTGATGTTCTGTCGCCAGTTTTCGCCTGGGGCGCAACGCAACAATGCTTGGTGCCTTCACTCTATTCAAGAAACGGGGAAGTACATTTCGTTTGGGCAGTCGAGAATGAAGGAGATAATGCTCAACGCATTAAATTGTTTATTCGACAACACCGCGCTGGCAATTCTGTTTGAAACCACTTTCAGCTTGTCCAAACAAATTAATTACAGTAAGTAGTTATTGTATCATCCGCGTCACCTATCTTTAACTCTGCACCATAGTTATAATTTCATTCATCTACAGGCCTTGTTAGATTAGTTTTTATTAGACGTGTTGTTCGGCTCTGTCCTCCACGAAGTCCTGCTAGGTACACCTGTGGTCTTGGGACGCTGCTCTCCCCGTCCTTCTTAGTCTGACAGCCAGCTTCTTTAGGCGTGTAGGTTTGCGTGACGTTATCCCTCCTCATATGGCTCAGATTCGTCTGCATCGAACGGGTCACTTTCGTGCGCAGATTCGCCTGGGGCGACACACGGGCAGCTTGTTTACAACTTAATATATTCATAACATTAATATGACAAAATAAGTAGGTATCTTAAACATGTACTGACAATTCATTCGTTTCCCTTACACTGCATAAGTGATGTTTTTTTTAGCCAAAGCAACTTGAATTTTTAAAACATTTTTACATTTATATGTTTAACTAGGAAAATGCAGGCCCTCGCGCAAAAAAGTTCCTCAAGCAATAACATCCGGGATACAGGACAAAGTCCAATAGGCAAACCTTATCAAGCATCCATCATATATCATTTTCTTTATAAACTGCTTGGCAGTGGATGACCTGGTCTGCAGCTGTGTTCTGTAATCACTGCAGCAGCCCACACCAGCTCTATGGGTGACTGGGCAACTTTAAAGCAATGTTGCCAGGCAGTGTTGCTGACCAGTGTTGCTGATCAGTGTTGCTGACCAGTGTTGCTTGGGCACTTTCAGTTTTGAAAAACATTGATTGGCAGGGGGCTGCTTTTCGTGATCATCCGGATCCAGAGGAGCCGCCCTTCTCCCCTGGCTGGTAGCTGCCCAGCAACATTGCTCGAAAATTTGTGCTGCGTGTCATCACCTTCATACCGTAAATCACACACACACACCAGTTTGACTGCTTGTCTCCTGAGTTCCCATTCATTCCATTTGTAGGACTTCACAATGCTGCTCTCTACCGGGTGGGTGTCCGTTTGTGTACCATCATCACACTTTGCAACAGGCTGTGTCAGGTGCATCTTCCCCAGCTGCATCTGCAGCTGCAGCAAAGGGACCGGAAACAGACTGTAGGTGGGTCGGGTAACATTGGTGACCCAAAAGGAAATTGCAGGAATTATGCACTCTTCTGAAAAGGCGCAGGTTTGGTGCAGAGCTCATCTCACCTCTGAATATGGAGTGACAGAAGCGAACTGCAGGTGGAGCTCTAGCAGCTGAATTAGCTCCGGAGACAATTTTGCTTCCTCAACTACCAACTCGATGCTCTCATCTGGGTTGGAGGCAAACTCACATGCTGCCTTCTTGGAGCTGAAGATGTGATATTTATTCCTGTGTCTCAGGATGCCGACCGCTGGGTTACCTTGTCATAAGAGAAACGCGAGTGCAACTGGTGAAGCAGTATGTTTGGGTTTTTTAAATCTACGGCAAAAAAATAAACTCTATAATAATATTCCACATTTTTGATTTAGCCCAGTTCCCTGCACACCTGTAAGGTGTTTAGGGGTCCCAATTGCTTGGGTCAGGTGTTCACGGGACTGGGATAAAACAAAAATGTCGTTCGGTCCAGTGAGCCCTGAGGACTGGTTTGGGAAACACTGCTCTAGGAATTGTGGATACCTGGCAAAAGAAGACCATGTTTTATAAGTGCATTCGCACACATTCCCTTGTACTGAAAAGGAAGTGAATCCACATTAACTGTAGTCTCTGGGAAGAGCCACTCTTGATTTTTGAACTCGGATGGGTCAATGCGATTGTCTGCACCAAAGACAGAACACTGTTAGTAAATGACCACCATTGGAACTTTATCATAATCTTTACAAATAAAATTCAAAAATTCAAATGAAGTGGATGATATGCACAAATTCATCGCATGTATTCTATGAATTGTGTATGGCAGTACAAGGAACGAGGATGCCAGTGGACTCCAGGGCAACACTACGGCCAAATCAGAGACACTGATTAGTCTAACAGCATGCCTTTGGGCTGCAGGGAGAATGTGCAGAGTCCACCCCCAGAAGAGGTACGGAGTCTGTCGAATTACAACTGGATCACGCTGGGCTATATACTGTCCTGGTGGAAACAAATCAGACAAACTTCCTTAGACATAACCTGCCAGAACTTGTGTTTGACTTGTAAATATTTGGATACTCTGCATCCGATATCTTTACTTGTCACACAGAACAAAGACCTGGAGACAACAACCATTCCTTTCCATCAGCGCTGTCCACAGCGTTTAGTGTTAATCACACATTTTAGAGGGTAATGACCGTCTTGGCGAGTCAAAGTCCATATGAACTGAAGGCACCTGCAGATTCTTTCATCCTCTGCTCATCAGTCTTCACCTCCACACCCTCCAGAAAGATCTCCAGCTGATCCTTTGGCAGTTGCCATGACTGAGCACCGAGGAAAGGCTGAAGGCTGGCCACCATGCTGTTGGTAATACTCAGCAGGTACATCTCATCTTGAAATCCTGACCACAGCTTTGCCAGAGCGGTGAAACGGGGCTGAGAGAGAATGTGCCACTAGTTACCAATAAATCTGCCTCTTCCTGTGAGCCAGTCACTGTACAGGAGCAATTCACAGCAGAAAAGTCAAGATGCTTACGAAAACCTGGGCTGTGGGAACTGCAGTCTTTGAGTGGACAATGATCTTCAGCTCGTCCATCTGCGCATGCAGCTCTGATTGCAGGGATTGTGTTTGACTTTCACACGCCCTGACATCCGCCTGGGGGCAGATTTGCGATACATTGCCTCCCAGAGTATTTGAACATGGATAATGTTTATTGGAATATGAGTTTGTTTTACAATGCTCATTAGAACTACGTCAAATGTACTTATTTTACTAAACATTCCAATATAATTTATCACCTTTATGAATACGATTAATTTCACATGACTCCATGACTGTAATTTAACTCACCAAAAGGCGTCCCAGGAAGGCCTCGTGTTGTCGAGCATTGTACAGCGCTTCCTTCAGAAACTTTGTTGGCACAGTGCCGTCCTTGGGAGAAGGCTCGGAGGCCCATGAACCCTCCAGCAGAGCTATGTACCGGTAAGCCAGGTTCTGAGATGCACCAATTTCGAATTTAATGTGCTTGATGCTGGTGGAGATGGACTCAGTCAAGATGGCCGGCACTGAAGATGAAAGAAGAGAGCACTTGGAATGAAATATGCTCCAAGCGTATTTCACACAAGACGCGAGTGAAGCAGTATGTTGGAGCACATCCCCAGGGCACTCTATTGCGCCAATGAACTTGGGTTTTACGATATGCTTGGTGTCGATATCAAATACCATTCTCAGTGCATGACTGCTTCCTTCTGGTGATATGGTTCAAAGGTCATCGTCAATGTATATTCAGTGTTTTAGCCTAAATGGCAATCAGAAACGCAAGCGGTATTTTGAATGTTGACGCTGAAAGCAGCCTAGAACCTTCCGTCCGCAAACTTGCTGGACAGAAAGCCTGTATACTGTAGCTACAGAATACTCCAATGTGACCTTCATAAGCTATAAGCGCTTCCCTGACATGGGCATACACTTATGGTGCTAATATTGCTAATGGTGCTAATATTGGGTTCCTTTAAATCAGAGCTAGATAAGATTTTAACAACTCTGTGCTATTAGTTAAGTTCTCCCCAAGCAAGCCTGATCGGCCGAATGGCCTCCTCTCGTTTGTATAGTTCTTATTTGTATGTTCATCTGTCACATGTCCAGTCCATCCCCCAGTATGACCAGTAGGGACTGCTGCCGGTCCTCTGGAGCCCTTCCAGTTCTCCCTAATTGTCTCTTACTTGTTATCCCCAATCCCATCGCCCTAACTGTCCACATCCGCATTCGTTAGTCTTCATTAAGTGCTTCTCAGTTCCCCAGTTCGGTCACTGATGTCAGTCCTCTGGTTGCCTGTGTCCTAACTCATCCTAATGACCCCATTTTGATCCCTCGCGGTCTGATTTGTATCCCTGCTTGTGTCCCGTTCAATAAAGCCCCTTTTGCTTTACGTAACACTTGCCCTCGAGTCCTTTGTCTCGCAAACCATGACATCAGCCTTGTTTCGGGAACTCACAGTCATCGATACCGTCTCCTCCTTTTTTCCTGTCCCTGTTGAAGAGTCGGATCCCAGTGACAAGCATGCTGAGCTCCTCCAGCTGCTGCTCCTTGTCCTTCCTGCTGAGGGGTATGAAGACGCCCAGCTCAGGCTGGGGGAAGACGCTGTGCAGGGCGGCTAAAGGACGGCCGACGGATGGATGGGGACACGGACACACACACAGGAAGCCACAGGAGTGAGCAGGGACTAAAGCTAAAATCAAGTATCAAGGCTGCTGTCTGACAAAGTACTACCAAGTTTTGTTAGTCTTTAATGAATAACCAAATTAGTTTATCTATAAAATTCATGTAAGGAAATCCTTTAAGAAAAATGTAAGTATACATTGCAGATAATGTTGATAAAAACTGAATGAGTCTTATTTTATGGATGGAACCTGAAATACTTCACGCAGAACACAAATTCAATTTCAAATCCTCGATAGACTGAGGTGTGAAACTGTTAGGGTGAAGCGTCTACCTGCGACCTCTCGCACAGTGCTGATGTCCGTCGGCGAGCCCATTCTGGAGCGGAGCAAGACATAGCTGACAATCTTGCCGTAAAGGGTTTCCAGCTCGTCCCGGGACTTCGCTCGGCTGTCTGTGATCTCGCGAATGATCGGGATCAGCTGAGCCTGCAGCACGCGCCTGTGCTCCTTCAGGTACTCCTCTGAAGGCGGCATTACGATGAAAAATGACGCAATATAAGATTTAGGGCAATACATTATATGGCACCTATTTAAATTCTGGTGAGAGGTCCGGGGTAATCCCTACAGTACTTACGTCGGGAGGTGTAATGCATGTCAAAATAAGCCTGCATTTTGATGGTGTCCGCAGAGGGACTTTGCCGGTCCACAAGCCGCTGCACGCATCTCTGCGGGGATTACAGGTTAATCATGGAAAAAGTGACACCGCCAATAAACTAATATTTTTTTTTATGTAAAAAATAAATGGGTTTTGTTAATCTACTGTACCTCGATTACTTCTTGGACGTCTTGCTTTGTAATAGTCCGGTCAACGTTGAAATGATTTTGTGGATCTAAAACAACAGCCTTTACCTAAAAACATAATACATACACAACTGTTTTTTGACGACAAACAACTTACCGAGCAAAAGTAGCTACACATGCATCACTTACCATAAAGGTAGCTAAGGTTTCTGATACGGTTTGGCCCTTAGCAAGGCATTCTTTGACAACTTCGCGAATAATACTTTTTATGATATTTCCAGCTGGAGCATACGACATCTTCGTGTTGTCTTAAATACGTGACAGTTGAAAGACCAGCCCTGATTAAAAACCAAAATGACACGTGCGCTTCAGAGAAGCTGACATGTTTCAACTAAGAGAGAAACCTAACCATTTAGGTAGGGAGACTCAGATCTTAACCTTTTCCCTAAATTTCCCACAATAACTGCGATTCCACCCCCGTAAGCGCCGTGTTACTCCGCCGCTCTTCGCGCGGTTGCTATGGCGACCGGACAACAGAGCGCTGCGGGTCTTTAAATCCAGTTTTTTTTTTTTTTTTTTTTTTTTTTTTAAAACGCAGCCGTATTATGCTTAGGAGGGGGAAACCCAAAAATGTGCAGGGCTCGGGCCCCCCAGGACCGGAATGTGACACCCCTGTCCTAGGGGAAACCCACATTGTAGTCGTTTTGTGCCTGCGACTTAGCAAGCCAATTTCAGTCTGTTTGGAACATACAAGTGTACCATTTGCATATTGGCAAGCAGTGCAAGAAAACCAGCAAGGTACTTAAAATATTTTATTATAAAAAAGGTAAATAAACATGACATTTCAGTCAAGCAAAGAAAAATCTATGGGTTAAGGAGATTCAGCCCAGCAATACTGGTATTTTGACTAAACAATGAATACTTTTACTGCTATGAGATTTCATATTACCCTACATACCGAGAAATCACCGGATTACATTTTAAGACCTGAGACAGAGTTACAAAACATTTTCAAAGCCAAGTCAGTGCCAGCACCAAAAGCTATTATAAAAAAAAAAAAACACACAACAACAACACTTCAGTGAGTAGAGGGGTAAGTAAATACTACTGAAAGCGTCATTGATTCACAGTAAAATGTGTCATTTTGGCAATAAGAAGTACAAAGCTTCAGGTTCTGGTATATTAGAAGTACCTACCTATTATCAAAAAACCTCAATTCTACTGTCCCAAATGCTGAAAACCAAACGTTTTGTAAACATATAGAAAACCCACTCAAAAATTGCACAATAGACCAAGCTGCAACTGAAAGAGGATTTTTGAAATACAGAGTGAGTATGTAATGCGCTATTAAGTTATGAATAATTACTCAGTAAATACCAAAACAGATATTAATGGTACGGGTTAAAGGTCAACACCTTCCAGACTAGAAAAAGTTCAGCTACCACCATATGCTGCATCAGTCACACACACACACACACACACACACACACACACACACACACACACACACACACACACACACACACACACACACAC
>JAODKF010000045.1:2100148-2123373 GCA_026779585.1 Mormyrus proboscirostris | reverse complement strand
TGGAGGTTGAAAGTTTAGGTCTATCTGAAGGAGAGGATACCCAGTGATATCCAAACCCAGGGATATCCAAACCCAGGGATATCCAAACCCAGGAGACACCTACTTTGTTGTAGTAATAGTAGAAATCAGAGACGGCTTTGAGTGTCTGGTATGGTAAATCCACAGCAGCAAAGAACTTCTCCTTCTCACGGTCAAGTTGCATGATCCACTCTCCATGGGCCTGGATCTCCACATGAGACATGCTCTCCGCCAATATGTGAAGCACATCGTTGGCGCGATGCACAAGGGCCTAGTGAAGAGATTCACAACACTTTCAATGCATTTGCCAGACTGCTTATTAATATTCATATTTTAAAAAAATAAATAAATAAATCCTGTAGCTCTAAAGTGTCAGACATTGACCACACCATGGCAGGTCTGTAGACCGACGTCTCAAAGTGTGCCTTCAGACTCTGGGCTTTTTCTGCATCCTTGGCCATCTCAATTCTGTACGGTTGGAGCTTCTCCTGTCTGGTTTTGTCCATCAGGTCAATAATCTATTACAGGAGCAGAAAACTGTTCAAAAACTGGATGCGGGTCTAGGAAAACATTTACACAGCTGACGAGTTCGAAAATTAGTAAAGTCAGTTTCAGGGATCTCAGTGTTTGAAAAGACTACAGCAAAACTGCTGACTGGACTGCTGAGTTTTAAAATCCTTGTACAATTTTAGGGAGAATATCCATTTATTTAGATAATATTTTTTCTGGAAATTTCTGGAAGCTTCAATGACATTTAAATCAGGGTTATTTGCCTTTTGGGCACAATTTAACTAGTTACTGGCCATTATAGTACAGATCGCATTACCCAAGATGGATGAATGGAGTGAGTGAGTGAGCACACCTGCTATTCCCCACCAGCCCCAATCGGTCGGCAATCGCACTACCTGCTTGGCTTCGTCACGCAGCTGCAGGACCCGCAGCTGCAGATGGGCTCGGGAAAACGCCTGCTGCCACAGCAGATCCACCTTCTCCACGGCGGTCGTGATCCTTTCGAGAAGAAGACCACCTCAGTCCCAGGAGACGGGAGACTGGCGGTACCTCAGTACCACCACATTTCTGCCCGTTCGTCTCCAAAAACAGGAGACGGCTCAGCTCAAAGTGCGCAAGCACACTATTCGGAACCGGGGTCACGTTAATCGCCAGGAACTTCCCTGCACCTTCACGTTCCTCCCCGCTTCGGTTCCAACGCGGCGCGCAATCACACCGCACCTGTTGTAATTCTGCAGCATGTCGTACGCCGTGTGAGTGAACAGCGCCGTTCCCGCCATGTTCTGGTAGCAGGGCTCGTTCTCAGGGAACCGCAGCTTTTCCACTATCTGCTCACAATGCTTCAGCAGATCATCCAGGCCGAGTTCCCTGCAGAAAGAGCGACAGCCACCATCAGCACCGTCACACGGCCACCGAAGCCCTTTGGTGTCCGTCAAAAACTGACGCCATGTCGTGGTCTACAGTCTGACATGACCACACTTAGGGGTTTTGACGATCGTTAGTTGTCTTAAAGCATAAGGTGGGGTTTTACAGTAAATCGTTCAAAAGCTGAAATCACAGCACACAGTCTGCAGCACAGCATGCGTTACATTAGCTTCAGGCCAGTGCTATTGGAAGGAAACACGGGATAAATTTACGAGGCCTCAATATATCGGTTAAGTCCCACCAGTATTAAAAAAAACATGTGTACTGGTGAGCATCACCTCTGCAGCTGCTGAAATCTGGCTTCGTTTGCTGAACAAAAGTCCTTCAGCTCCTTGACACCGGTAGGCACGGCCTGGCGGGAGAGTGTCTGCAGGGTGGCGATGCAGGACGGCAGGCGGTGCACCACCGACAGGAACTCCTGGACAAATCCATCGATCTCCTGGAGACAGAAAGACAGTTTGCAACTTTCAGACACTGATTCACTGCAGGAAACAAATTACCCCAAATTAAATCCATCCCCCACTGCAATCTTGGAGTGAAACTTAATTAATAATCTGCTAGTCATCAGTAGAATAGTAGCCATCATGCTATGTGGCTTATTTTGACACAGGGCTGTCAACACGAATTGTGATTTTGTGAATAATCCAGCCTTTTGCATCAGCTGAGGAATACGTTCGATGAAAAGCGCATTTTCTGAGAGTGGCCTGCCTAACATTGCAGACATGATCAAACAGGCTCTGCCTTTCAGTTGCTAATGAGGTCAGATGGGACACTTCAAGTGGGCGAGCTTCTCCAAGGTAACAGATAACGGAGAACATGGATAAACAGGGAGGAAGAAACAGCTGTGATGGAAATCGAGAAGCATCTCTCATGCGAGGCATCCAAAACGAAGCAGCCCACCGTCGCAACACAGCAGTGCAGACACACGCGGCAGGCTAACTGTGCAAGTGCGCAACCCCAGACATGGACTGCCGTCCCATTCAGGGTGTAACCTATCGGCCCCCATGATGCTCTCCAAGATAAGAATTTGGAAGATAGACGAGTAAATCAGTTACGACTTATGACAGTAACCCCCGGCAGATGCATTCTTAAAACTGAAAAAGAAAAAGAAATAAATAAATAGAGATTACCTTCAAAAACGTTACCCAGCTTTGATGACAGTAAACAAGGTAACCGCCCAATTCCGGTGTTAATTGGCTCCGATCGATGTAGTTATAGAGTTCAAAAACTTCTTTCAGAAAAACACTCTGTAAGGGTATAACAAAGTCATGAACATACAACGCAAGGGGACACATTTGCATGCGATACCACTGATTCTAAGGAGCTCGTGATTTTCCGTGGTGGTGAAAATTACCTTAAAGGGGACAGAGCTTCCACTCTTCGTGTGACCTGACATCAGCAGTTTCAGCAGTAATTTCAGCACATCTCTCTTTTTGGGCTGAACCACATAGAGCGTATGAACGGTTCTCTGGGGCAGCTGGAGGGGACAAAACAAATGTCAGCACACGCTCTCGCTCGGTGATCGTTTCTGACGTCCGCACGCAGGGCTGACCACATACCTCTGCAGTGACACGTTCAGTCAAAAGGACACCTGACCCACACAAAGGTTACGCGGCGCTCGCAAAAGATTAAAAAGCCCTATTACTAACCTCAATACAGCCTGCATATATTTGAGAAGATGCACTGGAAGATAACCAAGCGCATGACGGTTCATACTGAAAGCATGCGACTCCAGGCATGTGATAATTTAATCCTCGTTCCTCCCTCCATCATCACCACCACCCTGGACCGCAGTTCTCTGTCAAACCAGGACTGATGCACCAAAGAACGATTTCCCACATACGGACAAGGAGGGCTTTAACCACTTTGAAATTCCAGCTAAATAATATAATCAGGTTTGGAACTTCGAAGTTCACAGGCAAATTCCTGAACTGTCTGGGTTATATTAAAACATGCAATGTCTTGTGATCAACCCTGGTATGTCGGCCCTGACTTCAACAGGATGCCGGCAAACCAAACCATCGCATTCCCCCAAGATTCCAGTCTGCAAAGCAGATAATCAGGCTAAACTCAGGGGGGAAAAAAAAAACAAATTGAAAAGTGCATGTTTGGGAGAAAAACATTAGTCCAAGGAAAAGGTTCACGCTAGCTCATTTATTGGGGGTTCCGATATCCACCGCAAGAACAGCAGCCACCTAAAAGGCTTTCATTAATTCATCAGTGTGTTGAAATGAGCTACTGCGAGGTTTAAATGGTGCAGAGTTAGTGTATGCAGAGAGCGCTATTCCATTATATGCCACATTGAAATATTACAATATTACAGCATTTAGAGTCTGGTTCCTTGCAAACAGACAAACAGAAACGACTTGCAAAATATTCCATGAATTCACCTCAAGGAGCAGAAGACTTTCGGCAACAAATCTAGCTGTGGTCAGGGCAGCGTTCCTGAAGTCCACCACCACAGAAAGCAGACTGTCCTTCTCCTGGTATTTACTGCAAGACAGAGCGCAGTTAAACAGGCAGCAGACACCATATTCCCATGCAGAGGGAACCACATCAGCGATCCACACGCAGGGGAGAATGAATGCTTACTTATGCAACTGCAAAAAGTAATTGATGAAATAAACAACTTCTTCCTTTTTCAGGTCAGAGGTTAGCCTGCTTTGGTGCGCTACTGGAAACAGCACTAGCGGACACCCTTGCTGGTCAAAGGCACCTGTTGGAAGAACACACACACAAGAAACAACTTACTAGTTTACTTTTAAACCTGGCTGACAGGTGATAGGCATAAAATACCTACATTTTAAGACTCAGATATATTTTAAAGCGGTAAGGACGTTATGTCTTCCATTGTTTAGTCATGACGTCACGATACCAGGTGCCTAAATAAACTTTTTTATTTATTTATTTTTTTTAAAAAAAGGGAAAATACCGGGAAACGTGACTGCCCCAGAGCACAGCACATGATCCGCAGGCAGGGAGTGGGTGGAGGCAGATTTGCGGAACTCTGCTAGTGCAGAAAAAAAATAAAATAAATAAAGGGGACTGGTAAAACTCGAAAAACATTCAATTCAATCCAACTTTATCGTCGTTATACAACGTCTGACAAGCGTGCAAGGAAATGTATGACATAAAGCACTGTAGCAGTCATGTCACAAAAACCACCATAATACTGGAGATTTTTTTACGTGCAAAGCACATTTTCAGAATCCCCGCTAATAAAGAGCACAGTCTTCTCCCCCAGTAACAGAGGCTCTCGCTGGGTTAAATAATGAAGGAGGATCCAGAAGGGACCAGCAATATCGATCCTCACCTGCAGAAACACAGCGGCATCAGAGACTCAGGCATGACGCCTAATTCAACATTTAAATGAACACATTTCATGCGTTTAAGGATGTTTTTAAGTATATACTCAGACGTAACACATACCAAATCTCTACTGACAGCAGAACACACTTGCTTTAAGTTTCTTACCTGTTGCGTTGCTGCTCATCGTGTGACTGTATTCAATCGCAAGTTACCAAAACGGAAAACAGGCTCCCAACATAATCGCCGTGCGGCCGGTAAAGTGTAATTTAAGAGGCGTGGAAAAGGGCCCGGCCGCCTCCTCGCAGTCACATCTTACGGGAAAAGCTCGGGTCAGTTCTGCGTGTCGGCCGGGAGATGGGGGATACCGAGCGACGGCGCTCCGCCATGTTGAGCGAATCCGGGTGCGAGCCGTGCGGCTGAATGGACACTTTAAATGGGCGGATCGGACTCCTTTATAACTTCCCAAAAGGGGAGGGAGGATGCTGGCGGCATGGTGCGCCTTTCTGCCCTCGGCAATCATTTAAATGTTTCATTCAGTATTGTTGATGTTACAATTCCCAGCAAATTAAAACATAAAAGCGAAGAATTAACTAACCAACTGATTACAGTTTAATGGCAAACTCGTGAAGGCAGTGGAACTCATCTGAGGATTTCCCGTATGTTGTTTTAAAGATTTCATTATTTCCTTGGAATATGACAATGAATCTGTAGTGAACAGAAGTTTTTAATAATTACTTTGTATATGTGTATACGCTGTTTTAATTGCTAGTTTTTTGGTTACATTATTCTACATATAATAACGAAATGCAGTTTGCGTTGCGAATGACGTAACAGCGGTCTTGATTTCTCTCAAATCCTAGTTTACCTAGTGTACCTGTTTGTCTAGTATGGCTGGATAGAGCTAATTTACTCAACACTTCTCGATGATGTAGGTTTTAATCCAGCATCGGTAGGGGCCAAATCAGCCCCGAACCGTCCACCCCAAAAACCTCCTCGGTACTCTCACGAGTCCCAGCCGTCGGTACCCAAACCTACACCCTAGACCTCTGTCACACCTAGAATCTTGATAAACATGATTACCCTTTGGGGCTGGACCAGATTAATTAAGATGTTCTCCTCCTTCATATTGCACAGAAACTTGTTCAACTGTAGTTTTGGTATGAGCAGGCAGTGAAGCGTCTCGTTTATACACCCACTATACTCCAAAACACAAACTATATTAAAACAGTAATACAATAAATGAACTCACCCGTAAATACTTTCTTGAATGGCTGTGTGGCGTGTAATTACAGCCAGTAAGTATTAACCTAACGTGAAGTCAAGACAAGCAAGATTGCTTATTGTCATTGTAAATGACAGTACAATAAAAATGTAGTAGATCATTCTCTGTAAATGTCGTCTCCTCCTCTGTCCCGCCTTCCCATGGCAGCTACCTCAGTTGATGACGTTCTCCATATTGCAGTAGTTTAGCTGCCCAGTCCGAGTAAAAAAGAAAAAAAGACTGATTTATTCACAATTAACTTTGCCAGTTCTTTTCTCTTTTCCTGTGCTTCAATACTTACAGAATAGTGATCTCATCTGGTCTTTGTTTTAAAACAATGTTTTTTCATTCTAAAGTAAATAACTTAGATATTTAAATATAGTTTGTTGTTATCAATAAGGACAAATAGTGGTTTATAGCTACTCGGAATTCTTTACAGCCATACAACAGAAACAGTTGCAGCGCTTCATTCTCACCTGGCAATATCTGAATGATTTTTTTTTTAAAGCTGCTCAGTAATAATACAATATACAAACTGACTAAATAGTCATGTTTAAAAAACACATCATTTACACAAAGTATCACATTTTTATTTAGCATTTTACAGAGAAATTAATAAGATATTTGCAGCATTCACACACATCATTTACAAAGGAAACTATCATCTAACAAACAAGTAAACGGCAGGTACTTTTTACTCTGAATTTTCATGGTTTTGTCTCTTTTTTTAAAAAAAAATTTTTTTTACATTAATTTAATACATTAATGTTTCATCTCCATTATGGGATGCAGTGTACGTTAAGAGCTGGCTTCTTTCAGAGTGGTGGTCTTCATCGACTTCTGCGTTGTCGTTTAACCTGTTCAGTCCCACTTGGATGTCTTTCGTCTCATGTATCGCTCGCCCTGGCTGTCAATGGCTTCGTACAGCTCTTGGTTATTCTCTTTGACGGCGTGAAGATATCCGAGATATCCCACACACAGCGATATCGTAATCAGTCCCAAGGCCATTACAGGCTTATTCTACAGAAGAGGAATGACACTGCTTAAAATATACTTTCATGTGTAGGTTAGGATGCAGTCATACAGATTATTACTTTAAATAAAACAAACTGATCCACAACTTTCATTATATTTTTCATTGACACAAACATTTGTTTCAAAACACCTTCCTCATATTTCCTGAGGAGTGTTTCTGCTATGTGTCACTACAAGTTTTAAACAGATTCTACTACAATTTCTTTTACATTTAAGTATAGCCGAATTTGAGGATTCATTTGTGTATCTTTACATATTATCAGACCTTATTATAATTAACGACAACTATTTTTCAACTGACAATTCTTAGTCACTCTGACTTGATTTGATATGAAAACAGACCAATTTAAGCAATCGTTGATCGGAAGGGCGAATGTGTCATGTTTCAGTAACACGACTCTACGGTTCTATAATTAAAAGGGTCGCCGCATACATTTAGATAAGACTATTACAAGTACTTTGTGAAAGCCCAATCAAGACTAAACACATTCACCCGAGAGAGAAAAGAACATTAACTACATTGACTACATTAGCGGTCCTTATAACACTGAAACCTCCGACACTTTAATGGTCTCTGAACCTCTGTGGCTTAAATACGCAATAACCTGAGGCCTTACGGGTTTTATGAAGAGTTCTGGGTTCACGGCCCGGAAGAGAGTGGTGGTCTTGGCCCCCCTCAAACCCGGCGCCTTGAATCTGCTCTCATTCGAGGTCTCTACTTTATGGCTTCCTTGCTCAGGAGACGGCATTGTTACAATCTGACGACAGCACATGGAAGAAGTTACAGACAGACAAGCCTTGTCATCCCGTTAAAGGACAAATGTTCACACGAGGAGTTAAAATTATAAACAACGATCGCCGAGGAAATGTCATGCAGCTTAAGTTAAGGCTTGCATGGTGACTGATAATGAGATGCACGACACGGCTGCAGCCGAGACAAACTACAAAAATAACTACGGGTAACAGAAACATGTATACATATGCATTTTATGAACTAGATTAAATAAAACTACCGTCCAACCGGTTGGGTGCCCCGCACCTACTCAGCAGCGTGAAGTTCACCTTCTCATGGTCATCGGAAGTAAAGAGCAAACGACAAAAAAGAGAGAGAGGCGCCGGCAAACACAGAAATTAAAAAGGTTTCCTGTAGGTTATAGCGCCACCAGCCGTCCGGAATGGAGACATGCGCGCAGAGCCGGAGGCGCTTCCTTTAATGTGAGCTGGGTCACATTCTTACGACGTGTTAATCCAGCCAAGTATTTCTAGGGAGGCGTTTCTGTCCGGAACGAAATAAATGTATAAATGAAAAGAGTCACCGAAATGAATGTTACACAATGCAGTGAGGAAGAATTAACCTCCTTACAAATTTAACTATTTATTATAGCTCGTCTACAGAGGAGGTACAGGGACAAAGCTAAGAAAAAAAAGGTTCAACTCAAGCCAGAAACAGTTTATTCTCCCTGATACGGTCCGACTGAAGCCCAGCACAGACATTCAGGCTGTCCTTGCGCCAAACGAGCACTCCTAATAGCGAACACATGCAGCTTTACGCACTTTATACTATTAATCACCTTTTAATTTACATCTTCCTCATCATTACCTTTTGTAAATACTGTATTTAACGTTTAGGTTGCCCCACATAAGACGCGGCAACGAAACGCAGGTACGAAGGGACAGAAAGGCGAAAACACGGTTGCTTAATGAAAAGACTAGTACACCCTCATAATTAATTTATCATCTGGATCAATTACTTACTTTGCAACTGACATTAAAATTTCAAGATAAGTGTCCAGTTATCTAAAATAACCGTAGTATTTTCGATTAGCATCCACGCCACGGCTCACTTAAAGCTTAATCATACTCCTGAAACTGATGACGGCTGCGTGACACACGGACAGTAAGCGACGCCAGACCCCAACCACAGCGCGGCATGTGACAAGACGAACTGCGCCCATTACAGAGTACTCTGCCAGCCTCTGACCTAATGCAATTAACACGCTCTTCACAGAAATACAAGTGATTCCTCAATAAAATTAAATCAATTTAAATTTCCCCAATAAGCAATAGGTCTAAAGCGAATGTTATCCTGCCTTTATAAGTGATAGGCTAGTACAAACATGATGTTAGTTTATCTGTTGGCCCATTTGTCATTATGCAACTGGTAATATTGCCTTAAATAAATCCAAATTTTGGATAAACTCTTTACCCATATCATAGGAAGTATTCTCCTTATTTACCAATAAATGCCTACTTGCGGATGTCCCTTTAAATCGTGCCATGATGGCTCCTTGACTACCGTATAGGTGTGGCGTCCGGCAGGTGTATTTGATATACAAATAGTATGACAAGGACGAAGAGACACGCAAACTGTGGCTACCTCCATGTCCCGCTCTGTAAACGACACAACAGGAAAAAATATTTTAGAACCAAAAGAACATCTCTGAAAGGTAAATACACTTCAATTCTATTTCAACTGGTTTCTTATTAAGAAAAAGATGTTCTAAACGTAAACTATATATATGAGACCTAATATGATGTCTATTCTACAGTTTTCAGTCGGATGTCGGGAAACATCACTCGTACATTAAACAAACATGGAGAAATTAATACATTCTGTGACATAGGTATAACTAATTTGTGAAAGGTACAGTCCTATATAAGAAACGTGATATTATATCTGAAAGATCACTGCACTATATCGTGGCAACAAATAGTATAAATACCTAAGAGGCAAGTGAAGCAACTTCCACTTTATGCCTGCGGTCGCCTTCCCATACCGGAAAAAATAATGATGAAACGCATAGAAACAACAAGTGAGTCAGTCGTAAATAACGAGAGAGATTCCACCACTAATTAACGCTACAGACAAACACCCAATAAAGGTATGGCCGTAAACTCCGGATTAAACTGAAAATATCATCGGGAAATTTGTGACGATCTGAGCTTTCTTAGATGATGCGCGTTGTGCCAAAGTATCCCGGCTACACGACTAAGATAAACACGTTTTACTATTAATTATTCATTTACTATAAGTTTTAATTTTGCAAAACAACCGAAAAAAATAACTCTGTGTTTCTTTTGTTCAAGGGTCAGTGAGAGGACATAGTTAAAAAATGAACTGGTTGGCCCTGGAGAATATCTTGAGTGGGGTCAACAACTACTCTACAGTGATCGGGCGCATCTGGCTCTCCGTGGTCTTCATCTTCCGCATCCTGGTGTACGTGGCTGCCGCGGAGCATGTGTGGAAAGACGAGCACAAAGACTTCGTATGCAACACGGAGCAGCCGGGATGCCATAACGTCTGCTTCGACTACTTCTTCCCGATGTCGCAGGTGCGCCTGTGGTCCCTGCAGCTGATCATGGTGTCCACGCCGTCACTTCTCGTGGTTCTGCACGTCGCTTACCGCGAGAATCGGGAAAAGAGGCACAGAAAACAGCTTTACAATGACAAGAGCAGCATCGATGGCGGCTTGCTTGGCACCTACCTCTTCAGCTTGCTTTTCAAGACCGCCTTAGAGGTGGGCTTTCTGGTGGCTTTTTACAAACTGTACAGTGGCTTCGAGGTTCCCAGTCTCCTCCAGTGCAACATCAGCCCTTGCCCCAACACCGTGGACTGCTATGTCTCCAGGGCTACTGAGAAAAAGGTGTTCCTCTACATCATGACCAGCGCGTCTGTGATCTGCATCATCCTGAACATCACTGAGATGATATACATTTTATCCAGGCAGTGCTGGAAAAGCTTCAGCAAGCGCTACGTCTCAGCTGATAAATCCCAGTGCCGCTGTCACCGTCACAGTACTGATAAAATCAGCATGTTGTCGAAGCCCACAGCGTCCAGCAAACTGATTAGACCTTTGTCTGCTAATGTTTAGTTGCCCTAAGGAATTCATAACAGATACCTCGTCTGCAGTTTGCCTTTTGCGTCTATGCATCACCTGACGTCAGAGATAATTTAGTTTTGCTCTTGACTGGTTTGTTAAGTACAATTGTATTTTTATCTGTCGTGAAATAGGGCTTCTTGTTTGCGGGAACATAAAGCTGGCCCAGCTCATAAGGAATTAAGAGCTCAGATCACCTTTGCCAGTTTCCAAACTGAACAAAAAGGGTTTTCTACGCTATATCGAAAGTCAAACGACTTCTCAGAACTGGAAGATTTTGTATCCCATAATGCACTGCTTACAGCTGTATCCCCGTCAAAAGTAAATCTTCAGTGTATTCAGTGTAGTGAACCTGGATACTGGTTTAAGGGCTCAGATTTAGCACTGGAGAACTGGTGCAGAGGGTGGAAATTTGACCCTAAAATAGTTGTCAATGTTCCCCGATTTGTTTTTCCATGATGCATAAAAAGTTATCTGATTATGAAAAAACTGCTTTTAAAACCATCTACGAATGATACCAATTGTTAATGAACTCCAGTCCAATATTCACATACCAGACAGATGCACACAATTACGTCCAATAAGAGACTAAAGAAATCATCAAAACTAGTCTGTATTAAAAGCTTTACAATAAAGATTCCATATAAAGACACTGAAATGTAGATTCATATTTATATTCCAAATCAAACTGTATGGACACACACAGTAGTGAGTTCATGAATTGCCAGAATTTTTCTGGCTACAGTAATGGTTGCAGTCATATTCATAATGGTGTGAGAAAGGTAATAGTACAACATGGAAATGGAATAAGTATGAATTTGGTGGGGGGAAAACAGCAAAGTGAAGAGACATACAAATACAAGAAACATGAGATACGTAGTAAAATGTGGTTTAACTGGACTTACAGAATGCTGATGGAAGTAGTTCGCTTACACGGATACACGCACACAGGCACACGCACACAAGTATTGTCTACAGGTTCTGATTTACAAGATCTTACAAGAACGTCGAGTCACAAATTTTACACAACACTATATCCAACTGTTTACATAAATTTTGTTACCAAAAGGAAAAAAAAAAATCCCACAGGGATATTAAAACTTCAAGCCTTGTCATTTTCCAAAATGTTTGTTCTGCAAAGGCAATGTAATGTGACGCTTTATAAATACAAACATGCTTTACAATTTTGATTCCCTAACACTTAATTACTACAAAAGATCAGCTTAAAATGTACATATTTCATAAAAGAGACAAATGCTTTACCCAAACTTTAAAATCAGCTTTTATTTTAATTTAGAAAAATTAAAATGCTCATGTAGTACACTTAATGGCTAACAAATAGCTTGATACTGCTTAGTGTTGGAAAATACACCTATTCAAATGAATTATTGTTTTTGGACACCAGTCTGCAGCAGGTTACTGTTCTAATCCTGAGTACTATGCTTTGATAATAGACATTCAACCAGTCAGTTAACACTCAAAGTCTACTTCTGAAGAATCACCAAAGGTCGCATTTCCTGAAGCTGCTTGAGCAGAAGGTCAGCCACGTGAGAGAAAGCACTGTCCACCACGATCTTCACATTTCTCAGTGAAGTCAGGTTCTGTGGGTTTCTGAAGTCTATGCAGTTGTGCACGGCTCTTGGTCGCACGTACGCATCGGAGCGTTTGCACACCACAGTGGCCGTTTTTAGCTGAATAGTCCTGTCCCGTTTCAGAGGGGTCGTGCCAATGACCTCGCTAGCTTTCCTTTTCGGAGGATGAGCGGACTGCGTGGATTCCTCCAAGAACTTCAGGAAGGACACTTCAAAGCCCATGGGCTTGAAGGAGCTCAGCGATATACTTTGATCAGGTTGCTCCTCATTGGTTGGAACGGTACTGGAGGAGGAAGTTGAGTCAGATCCATTACCTGCATAGTTGACTGGATTGCTCCGGGTGCACCTTAACCTCTCTAATGCCTTCCTACGAGTAAGTGGTGTAATCTCGTCAGTAACGGATTTGCGAGGCCGCCCTCTCTTTCTCTTTACCTCTGACGTGACAGATTTAGTTTCAGAGCTGTCATCTGTGGACTGCTTGGCGTCTGACATTTCCGTGTCGTCCGCCGTCTCGTCTCTGCCAGAGGGGGGTTTCGAGCTCTCGGTCTCACTCATGTCAGGACCAGTTTCTTCTGCATCCTCATTCTCTGATGTCTCAGTGGAACTATCCTCAAACTTGGCTCTGCTTCTGTGTGACCAACACTTTGAGCGGGAGGACTTTTTGCAGAAAATGAAGTAGCTTCTCTGCTCTTCCAAGTACCTCTCAGAAAGTCCATGCCGAATGTAGTGCCTTAAAATGTTCCGTTCTGAGCTCACAACAGATTCACAGCCCTTTATCATGCAGGGATACTGTAGGGGAAATTTCTTTGTACACATTGCGGTGGCTTCCTCTTTGGATTTCAAAGAGGGTTTTCCATACTTTGTCCAATGATTATTTTTTACGTCATCAGCTTTTTTTTTGTCGTTTCCTTTTTGAATAGCTTTTTGGTTGTTTTGCACGTTTTCTTTCCCGTCGTTAGCTTGATCAACTCCAGGCTGGGATTTCTTTGAGACCTGTCTCTCCCTATCCTGATTCTTTCGTTGTGTCATCAGCTGAAGTTTGTAAAGGTCCTGGTGTTTCTTCATGGTATGACGCAGCAGGTTAGATCTTGTAGCATAGCCACGGTCACAACCTTCAACCTCACATCGGAATAATCCCTCAACAGCTTCTACCTTAGACAACTTTGTCTCCTTGTGAGCTTCTTCGACGTGGGCGATGTACTTCCAGAAAGCAGTGAAAAATGTGGTACACTCGGGCTGATCACACTGGAACCTGCCCAGATTTATGTTGGAAATCAGGCCACCCGCTTTATCAAGGGTGAATTTGTGAAGCTGGAGATAATGTTGCAATAAGCTTGTCACTTCTTGGAATATCCGTGAGCAGTCTTTAACCTGACATCTGAACTCACTCACTTGAACAACCTCAGTGTCGTCTTTGTTATCTTCAGGTGGGCCATCATGTTCATCATCATTGCTCACTTCAAATTTAGGCAGAGCAGACTGATGTACAGCCTTATAATGGAGGATTAAGTTATGCTGAATGGTGAACGCTGCCATACATCCCTGGTGAACGCAACGGTAAGGCCTGTATGGGCTGAAGGTGTCATCTACCTCACCATTCTTTACTGCTGGTTTTCGCTCCTTCTTCTCTTTAATCTTCTTGGGGGTTTCGACTTTAGGTTTGACCAGTTTTGGCTTCATTGCGTTAAACCCCTTGTCTGGAGACTGTACTGCAAGCTGCAGAGAATCTCCTGGGGGAGGCCCAGAGACTGCAGGTGCAAAAGAAGCCCCAGCTGGTAAAATTTGGGCAGGTGACTCTACTTGTTGCTTGGCATGCAAAATGGGGACAGATGGATATAACGCATTCGGAGGCTGGGACGCTACAACACTATCAACTGCAGCAACGTACCCCTCCGAGGGATGTCCGGGTATAACCATGGTCGGTGAAGCTTTCTCCACCTCTATCTGATTACAAACGGGTATATCTTGTGCAGGTTGAATTGGTAGTCCAATTGGGAGACCATTATCTTGATGAGTTTCTGGAGTAGCTAAGGAACTAGCTGGCTTCGCCTCAAAAGACTTTGGATGGTGTTCTTGGCTTGCTCTTTTTTGTGCATCAATCGTATTTTGTGTCGATATAGCATCTGATCTGTTCTGTCCAGCATCTGTAGGCATATGTTGTTTTATGAAGCTCTCATTAAGCTTTCCATGGCCTACTGCAGTGAACAGTAGATTGTTCTTCTCTCCACTGACCTGGTCATTACTGATTTGTATCTCCGGCTTTTTGTTGCACTGTCGTTTTATTCTCAGCCGGATCATTTCATCTTGAGACAAGCTGTGAACAGTCTGACAATGGGCTCTAAGATTTGAATTTCTGGTGAATGTCTTGTTGCACATCTGGCAGCGAAATGGGGCAAATTTACCATGATTTTTCTTGATTTCGTTGATCATCTCTCCGGTGTAATTGTGAGTTTTTGAAAGGTGTTTGAAGAGAGCGTCTTTTGTCATAGCTCTGTACTTGCAGCCCTCATTTTCACAAACAAATGGTTTCAAACATTCATCTAGGGCTACAGTGATGTTTGGCTTCACAGAATCAGTATTATTTACAACTATGCTGTTTAAACTAGAGTTCATAACAGGGGAACAGATTTTTGTTGCTTGGGTGTTCTCACTAACTACCTTGTCTAAATCTAATTTCTCTAAAGCTCTTTGAATTTCCATGACCGTTTCATCTACAACTTCGGACAAAAGAGGACCAGTGTCTGTGTCATTTATCACAGAGGCTGCTGTAGCAGGAGCCTCTGGTGGAACTAATGGAGTCCTTCCCTGCTGACTAGCACTAAACTTTGATAATGCCCCAAAATTCTTAGAAGAGGCCTCAGGGACCATTCCAGTACTGTTCATCTCAGACCTAAGGTTCCCATTAGGCATCACCTGAACCACTTTTGAGGACTCTGAACTTTGCTGGTCATCCAAAGTTTGGGGAACAGGGTTCTGCAGACTTAAGTTTCTTGGACTGGCATTCACATCAGCACCAGATGGTCGAGACAAACTGCCCCTTCTGAGGAGGTCCCCTGCTAAAATTTGTTCACGCAGTTTTTTCTTGACATTCTGCTCTGACTGTTTCTTTTCTACATCATCTTGAGGGCTGACTGCTGTCAATGTGTCACTGGAATCAGATGAGGTTATCTGCAACAATGGATTTGTCATAAGGTTTTGTGCCAAACTGGCCATTGCTGCCAGAAGACCATCATTTGATATCCCTTCCTGCTGGGAATCTTCATTCCCCTTATTTTCTCTCATCTTCATCAGTGTCTCTGCTCTGAGTATCTGATTCAGATGATCTGTTGGAAGACTGCTTAGTGAAACAGCAGAATTGTTCTCTGCCAGCATCTCAGAAAGGACAGGATCAGAAAAGTCATGACCTTCAAACCTACAGTCTGCTTCTTGTTTGATAAAATCTTCCTCGTGCGGTTCATTTTTTGTCTTGACTGGAATATTCCCAGTGTGCTGAATGACTGTGCTTTCAGGCAAACGACCATCGGGAGTGTAAGAGACACAAGGATTCTGGAATGTCCGTGGAATTCCAGAGGATTCAAAGAGGTCTTGGATTGTCGGATTATCGATAACTTGCTTCAGGACATCACCGTTTTGCCCATCAGAACTAGAATAAGCAGAGCCATTGGCTTGGGGGAACGTCACATTAGGGAAAAACCTCGAGTCTAATGAGCACCTGTCCAGTGGCTGATCAGTCTGGTCTTTGAAAGTCATTGTAGGGTTAAAATTTGAAGCCACTGGTTGCTGTGCAGTGTTTAAAACATGCGGTGAATTAAGAAGATCAAGAAATGATGTAGGCAGATCTGTAGAAAGGTCAGTGTCATCGAATGCTTTGCAATGAGAACGCTTTGACAAGTGACCTCCAAGTGATTTTGGGCTGGAGAACTCCCTGAAACACCGGCAGCAGATGAACTTCCCATCTTTTATAATGGCAGGCCACTTTGCTCTTTTGTTCCGCTTGGTTCGTTTAACTGCCAGGCCATCACCATTTGATGGTAATGCGTTGCTGTTATCTGTTGGCCCTTGGTCAGTCGATGCTCGCAGCGTTGAATTCCCTTCAGAGGCAAAATCTGAGTTCACATTATTCTTCATCTGCACATTAGCAATTCTTTCTGGGGGTTTGAAGTTGGAAAATGCCGTGTTTTGCATTTGTGGTGGGTATAGAGGGCCTGAATTTTCTACAGGTTCTGATATCACAGCATCCTTAATATCCTCCATATAAGAAGGCATGGCAGAATGTGGAAGGCTTTCCATTGATGATGTTAACATTGGATTAGTCACTCCTTTTGAATTAGAGGGTATAATCTGACTAGTGCGGGCAAATCCTTGGTTTTGGATTTGTGCTGTACCCATCTGTGCTGGTGTACCTTGGGTAACATTAGGAGCAAAACTGGAAACACAGGGAGTATGTAAACCTTCCCCTGGGGTGCCTTCTGCCAATGCTGTGCTGCTTTCCACCTGTGACTGCAAGAATGGATTACCAGTCACAGTGTGCACTGCTTGCAGGGCAGGCTGACCCATCTCTGCTGGCTGGGGTCCAACATTAGATGTGTTCATTTGGGAAGTATAAGGCGGATTAGGAAGACCATGAATGTGTGAGGGCAACATATGAGAAGAGCATACTACTGGTTGGGAAATGTCCGGATTGTTCCCAGACTGTGAGGGCCAGGGAGTACTAGGTCCGACATGTGGCGCTACTGACCCAGACTGGTTCTGAGAGTTTCCTAACTGGGACAGCAATATTGGGTTTAAGATATTTTCCATTTGGTTTGGCAGAGTCAGACTTGCGCCAGCTTCCGAGAGCGGCATGGATGTGTTGGAACCAGCAGGATCTGGACAACCTGCAGAATAGGGCAGAGACTGGCTGACGGTGTTCTGCATCTGCATCTGGACTACAGATACAGGGACACTGCTGAGCCTTCGGTCCTGTGAGGGTGTCACAGAGTTTACATTTCCACCCACAGACACACTGTGTATCACAGTCTTGGGGATCCGATTATTCTTCTTTGCCAACTTCCACTCTGCATAGAACTCAGGATGTGCCGCTTTCATATGCTTGGTGACACTTCTGTAGGAGCTGTAGTTCCTTGTGCATGACTCAAAAGCACAGTTGTGTCTCTCTTTTGGTTGCGTTGCTCCTTCAGGTGGAACTGGATTGCCTAGGCATGTAGATGGAGCAACTGTGCTTGTGGTTCCACCTCCATATACCGTCATAGGGGCAGTTGGTGGGGGACCTGTCTGTGAGCCAGCAGACGTGTGAACTCCAGGCATCACGGCAGACATGCAGTGTGGGGATTGCTCCGTTGGCAGGTTATTGTTTACAAACAGTCCCGTATGTGGTGCTGATATTGATCCTGTGCAGACAGCTTTACTTTCATCCCTTACATCATTCATGTCTTTTTGAAGAGAGCCCTGATTGTGACAGGGAAAAGACTGCACTGTACCCTGCAGAATATCCAGGCGTGAAGGTGCATTTGAGTCCTGTAAAACTCCCTGGTATGGAACAGGCAACGGAGCTGGAGTAATCATTTGCCCTGGATCAGTGTGGAGAGGAAGGGTATCAGAATCTGCTACCCTTGGCTGAGTCGGCTCAGACAAGCAAAGGGCAGCGGGCGAACCAATCGAAAAGGTGTCAGGGCACGTTGATGAGAACTGTGGTTGGGCCAATGAGGATGGGTCATTCTGGAAAGATTCTTCACAGTCAGGTTCTGGCACAAGAGGAACACCCAGTTCAGTGTTGAGCATGCTCTCAACAGAGTGCTTTACTTTCACTGGTGCTGGGGGACACAGATTATCTACAGGTGTGCTCAGAGTACTCTGCCCAGCTTGACAGAGAGGGAAGGATTTCTGTTCAATGGATACTTCATCAGATATAGAGTGTTCTGCTTCCTGTTCGAACAAGGAATGATTTGGTTCCTGTTTGACAGAGAGAAGTGGGGGTTCTGCTAGTTCAGTCAGAGTTTGGTCCTGGGTTTCAATGTGTTCCTCCTTTA
Organism: Mormyrus proboscirostris; assembly: GCA_026779585.1. NCBI lineage: Eukaryota > Metazoa > Chordata > Actinopteri > Osteoglossiformes > Mormyridae > Mormyrus > Mormyrus proboscirostris. The sequence goes on along the minus strand of JAODKF010000045.1, from coordinate 2,104,817 downwards.
CCACGTGATCCTCCTGATGCAAATCCAGCTGCGACTGCGAGTGGAATATTTTACTACAGCCAGGCTCTCTGCAAGTAAACGTGTTGTAATGTTGGGCTTCGTGATCATACAGCATGTAGGCTTCATGAAATACCCTTCCGCAGTTTGGGAACATGCACTTAGCTTTAAACACTGTGTGTTCTTTTCGATGTATGAGAAGCTCGGCGTTGGAGAGGAAGCTGGCCTTGCAGTTCAGCTGTATGCAAATATACGGCCTGACACCACAGTGCACTTGCAGGTGATCGTTCAGGTGTGTCACGCTGACAAACTGCCGACGGCAGTACTGGCAAACCACCTTCTTGCTTTGCATCTCGAGAAACCGCTTGGCTTCGTCATTGTTTTCATGCGCTTTCACATGGGCTATCAGGTTTCTGAAGTACTTAAAGCCTTTCCGACAATTTGCCACAGGACAAGAGTACTCCTCCATGTTATCTGTTCTGACAGTGGACAGCTCATCTTTGTCCAACACTGAAGCCTCAGCATTATTATAATGCGAAGAGTTGACATGATCCAAAACGTCTTTTGACTTCGGCTTGCAGAGCTGGCTTTCAAGCAATCGGTCTTTTTGCGTGGTGACATTAGGCGCTGCCATTTTTGAGGCGTTGGCCAATTTCCTGCTAGTTTTCATAGCAGCAAGTCGCTCTTTGCAAGACTGCTTCACATGCGACGCCACGTGCGGCACCAACACGTCTTTATTGTCGAAGGATCCTGCACATATGGGACAGCTGTAAACCCCATCTTTGACGTGCGTCTGTGCGTGTCGCACAATACGGTGACCAAGAAACTCTTTGTCACACAAGACACAGTACTGCATGTAGGCCTGCCAATTTCTGAAGCGGGCAGAGATAAAACCCTTCTCTCTCAGCTTTTTAATTTCCCTCTTCTTTTTCCTTTCATCAGTCATTTCATTGAGCTCATTTGTTGTATCCCAGAAACACTCCATCTGATCCTTGAGCTCCTGACCTTTGCCCACGCCCATGTCATCTTCTTCGAGTCCTTCCGGGTTCTCACTGTCATTCAGCTCATCGATCGATGAAACAATGGATGCCTCCTCTCCCATCAAAGCTAAACAGTGGCGCTTGAGGGTTTTCCAGTCCCAGAATTCTGGATCGAAAGGCCACTGTCTTTTGAACACTAGTAGAAGCTCACAGCGCAGTGAATTAGGAACTGGCAGATTTTCTTCCTCAAACTTCTGGTCTGGCTCATTGTACAGAGTCTCCACAGCATAATAGGAGTCCACTGTAGGCTCCAGAAGGAACTCTGTGAGCTGGCATGCCCGCTTAACTTCCAAGTCAGAGGGCAACAAGCAGGAAATAGTCTTGCAAATAGTGGCCTTAGTGTTGCCACTTTCCCCAGACTCCATTTGCAGGGCTCTTATGCACATCTCAATGCAAACTGGAAGGCCCACATCCTCCAGCTGTTAAAGGAACAGAAAAAATACATTAGCATCAGAATTGTGGCATTGCTCCATAAAGCACCACGTGACTCTCAGCTGTGTAGGGTGTCCAATGAGCACTGGGTTGGTCCAAAGCTGAAAGCCATCGGGTAAACATCAAGTCTAAAATTACATTTGTGAAAAGATTTGGGGAAAAAATAAAGATGCTAAAAGAGTGAACAATATACTATGGACATATGAGGACTCCTACCTTCTTCTAACCAGTCAAATGGTAACAGTGAGCGACCCACCTCTGACTGTATGACCTTGATGAGAAAGAGGATGTGGTAGACGGTTTTGGAGAGCAGGGACATCTGACGACATCTCTCCAGGAACGCCTGAGCTGACAATTCCAGGCGTTTCAGCAGCTTACTCCAGAAGAGCGTGAGCTCCCTGTAAGGACACGGAAGCCTGTAAGGCTTCATCTGGGCAACAAACAGTCCGTCACTAATGTCCTCAAGAGACTTCAAAATATGACAGTGGGGAAAAAAAAAACATTTCTTCAACCTGTGAAACAATTTTCCCCTGCAGGAATCTGATAGCAATTTGGCATTGGAAGATTGTGGCTGGGAATTCTAAAACAATGTTCCTCAATCCAGTCCTCGGGGGTAGCCAGAGTCTCCACAGTTTTGCTCCCTCCCAACTTCCTGGGAGCTGGGAGGGAGCAAAACTGTGGACGGGGCAGCGGAGGCATCGAGGGGCGGGGCAGCAGGGGCATCGAGGGGCGGGGCAGCAGAGGCATCGAGGGGCGGGGCAGCGGGACAGGGCGGGTCTCACTCACCAGGCACAGTACATGTCTCCCTGGAGGAGCTGCCGCATGAGGAAGGCAGAGCAAAGACCCAGGGCTCCCTTTTCGTCCCCCTCTGACTCCAGGTTACAGATCATCTCCAAAGCATCCCTGCAGTCCACCTGGGAGAGCTGCAAAAACAGGGAGGGCCACTGTCACTGAAAAGGAGGCACCCACACTGTGCTCGGACACATCTTCCACACATTCAGCAGGTTAACAAAAAAAAAAAGCAATAAGGCAGATTAACGGTCCAGGGCGTGCGTTACATAGGATTCCCTTATCTCAACGGGCAGCATATGTTCATGTATTCTGACACAAAGTACATGGGACAAGCGAAAGCATGAGGCTGCATCACCAAGCTGCAAAGGAATGTCATTTGACTCTGCAGCTCGCCCTCTAGTGGGCAAGGATCTAACACCACTTTGGGTAAGGCCATTATTTACAACACCACAAAGGTTCTATTCAGACAGAGAAACAACTTACCAAATCTTAAAATAGTTTTGTGTATATAATGAACTTATATTATTAAACCCCAAATAAATTAAGAGCACCACTCAAGCATTTTATTCTTTGAACTGAAATAGCTCAGATCCAGGGCACAAGGGGTCAGTGGGGAGCCTCCTGTAGTGGGGGGGGGCCTGATCCTCCTTCCTGAACGACAAGCTCACCTCCTGCATCAGCTGGTCCCGCGAGGCCACGGCGCACAGACAAACCAGGTACGTCTGTTTGAAGTGGCCCTTCCCCTCGAACCCGGGGTATTCTGCGCACACTTTGGCCAGCAGGGTAGCCATCTCCACACGGTTCTCCTTCACGAGGTGCTTCACCCGCATTTCCAGTAGCATGGGACCCTCCGCCGCTAGAAACTCTTGGACTGGAGAAACCCGGGGAGGTTCAGAGGACCACCAAGTATAACCAACACAATCGAGGTGACAGTCACTAAAGGTCAGAGCACAAGGCAGACACATGCATCAAACAGCTCTGCTCCAGGTTTAAAAAAAAAATTTTTTTTTTACTTCATTATTTTTACCTTTGCTTGTTTCAGGCGCCTCCTTGGACACGATGCTCTGCAGTGTTGCGTTGGTCCACGGGCCGCTCTCCTGCGCCAGCACGGACAGCATGTGCAGCTGCGCGATGCCGGTCTGCTGCAGCAGACTGTCAGCTGCCTGTGGACAGGGGGGAGCGAGGAGTTGGCAGCCGCCTCCGACACGTGCCCAGGAAGTGCGTCAGAAATGCCACTTTATACGGGACGCCTGGAAGGTGCCCGCCTATACCACTGCTGGGACGCCTGAGGACAACGTAACCCCGTGCAGCTCAGAGGGTTGGGGCGCTGTGCCTGTGATCGGAAGGTTGCCGTCACCGCTGGGTTTGTCACCAAGCCCTTAACCCCAACTGCTGTGGGGACTGTCTAACACCGCTTTCTCAAAATCTACGTGGCTCTGGAAAAGTCAGGGACGCCGTCGATGGCGCCGGCAGCGCTGCAAAGCCTGCCCTCGATCACGCCAGGGACACGGGATGAAACAGCAGCCTTCCGTCTCCTTCAAGCGAGAATCAGGCATCAGTGTGCTTAACAAACCGGCGGGGACCTGATTCACACGGTAATTATGCAGAACTACCTCCTGTCATTTCAATGCTCATAAAGAGACAACAGGCATCCACCCAGGACAAGGTTAAAGGGCAAAACGACGACTTCAGGTTAAGTTTTTAAATTAAACTCTTCTCACCGGTGCGAAACCCGGTAAAACTGCATATGAACAAGAAATCCTGTCAAGCCCGCAGAAGGTCTTTGCAGCTGTAAGTCACACTAATGCTACACATGAAATCCCTCCAGTGAAAGCCAACGCCTTACATTTAACATCTACCAAAACCGCAGGGTGCCCGTGAGGAGAAACACCAGCCTGAGAAGCATCGACACAAAAGACGTGCAAGCACCACTGTTTGCTGGTCAGTGCCAGAAGCTGCAGGACAGACCCTCTAGGCAGCACCGACACGAGAGACATGCAAGCCCCAGGGTATGTGTGGGAAGAGCCTGAGTGCTCCTGAACATCCAGCTATAGAGGAAATAAATACACTCATCCTCTGATCGAACAAAGAGTGAGAATCTACACTAATCACTATGTCAAGAAATGAACCCCAGACCAATACCGTGACAGCAAGCAAGCCATCACACTATGCTAATTTAAGAACTTCTAAAGCAGCCACCAAGTAATTAAACAAACATGATTTTTATCCTGCCGATGAAGACGTTCCAGCAACGATAATGGCAGAGGCAGAGTGCGGCTGTGTTACCTGCACAGAGACTTGGACGTCGTTCCACAGGGCGACGGGCACAGGGTCCGGCAGAGAGAGCAGCAGCTCCACGCAGCTCCTGCACAATCAGCGGGGTCACAGTCAGCGCACGTGTCAGTATG
>JAODKF010000045.1:2074364-2100123 GCA_026779585.1 Mormyrus proboscirostris | reverse complement strand
TTTCACACTCATCGGACCTATTTTATTACCATTTTAAATAAACTGATTTGCAGGTAAGAAACGGTCAGATGTTTAACTGGGGTGGGGGGGGGATAGCAGGAGAGAAGGGGGTGGGACAGAAGGAAACCAATATGTCTGCAGCTAAAGGGCTGTGTAGCTGTAACCCAGCCACCAGGAGCCATGATCACAAGCGAGGGGGGGGTGGAACAAGGGGGCGCTGTGATCCCAATCATGCTCGAGTCCTAAACGGCACCATTAAAACCTGCAGAGCTCTCTACATGCACACAACAGAACTAAAATATGCATGACTTCATCTTTATACAGCATCCCTCATAAAACGGGAGATGGGCAAGACGCGGGATGGGAATATCCGGTTTGCAGCATCGTTGAATTCCTCTTAAAATGCACTTTCAGGCCTGTGCGCACAGAAATTCGGGAAGGGAGGCCAAAGCAAATTCCATGGGACGTTTATTTTTTCCATTCCAAAATCCATGCGCCATAATCAGCCATGAAAATTGTGATTAAGTACCGTGACGTGCAGTCCGTCTGAAACGCATCCATTTAAAAGTCATTCCTGTTAATTTATCACTCTTGCTCAGTAAACAGCCACACTAAAGCATGCTGGTTAAGGGGGGGAGGAGAGACAGGCTCTATTTAAATTATGCCTCTCGGTCATGACTGCCAGCAGATACACCTGAAGATGAGATAAATGGCCACAAATCAGGAGTAATTATGAGGGACAGGCCTGTTCCCCCACACCGACGACAGAGCACGCTTTGTCTTGGATACAGAGGGAGTGGAAGGACATCATTTCATCTCCCACTCCGACTCGGCACCTCTGCCTCCATTTGCCGGCCTGCCTTCATCTGCTGGCCTGCCTCCATTTCACTGTGCTTCATTATTTCACCGCAAGGACAGAGGAGGGATGATGGAGACGTCTAATGAGCGCCGCTGCCGTCCGCGCCTTGTTATCCCAGCCCTGGGCATACTCCCCCCCCCCCCCCCACCTCCCCTTTCACACACACCTCCCCTTTCACACACACCTCCCCTGTCTCACACACCTCCCCTGTCTCACACACCTCCCCTTTCACCAGAAGCCTGCTCCCCCCATTTGTGGCCATTTTAAAGCCAGACTTTGCCCCTCCTGCTAACTGGGCCGGCAGATTGCGAAACGCCGTACGTTTTTTATGGTTTTGTGTCTTCCTGAGACACACAGCACACCGTGCAGTATACGCTGACCTTGCTGGGCAGGTTGCAGGTAATTACACTCCCTGACCATCTCCACAAAAACCCTGAGACCAGGACCCCGTACGTCAAATCCCGGGTGCAGTGAGACGTTTCCAGTACCAGCCTCCATGACTTTATTTGCCCGCATTACTTCCGAAATATAAACTTGATGAAATCGAACACGCACAAAGGACACATTCCAGATCTAATGTTATTAGAAAAGTATTTCCTTGGGAGATGGGCGTCTACAGCTCAGCGTCTCATTCCTGCTTCTGGAGATCCATCAGCTTCCATGTCTGACACTGAGATGCGGCCGAAGGACCTGGTTATCTGCATTAGGTGTGTTACGTTAGGGCTGCGCCTAAGCCCTGCGGGGGGCTGCGTATGATGTGGAAATCACCCAAGTTACGATTTAACCAGGCACTGCCTAAGAAAGCACCCGGCTGAAGAGAGTAAAACGAAGAACTGCAAAGGGCACTGGTCAAAGAACCCCCACCCTACTTTGGCTTTTTAATCTCACATTTCACCCTGGAACATGCAGTGCTCTATGCTTCTCTGGCATCCTCCTAAACACAAATGGCCAGCAGAGGGCATGCTGGTTAAAGACGAGGAACCCGTGATTTCACCACAAAGCACTAAAGTCATTTTAGCAGTACAGCAACATAAACTGACAGCGCCATTAGTTATTGACTTGCATTAGAGAACTCCACAGCCACCTCGACGCTGACGGTGGTAAACATACAGGGAGTTTCCGCACGGGGGCCTCTATTTAAAGCGAGGACCCGGTTTAGGTACACGTTAGGGAAACACTCACAGCGTGAGGCGCTCAAGAACCAGCTGAACGTTCTCGCACTGCATGGAGAGGCAGGGCGTGGCACGGGCGTAGCTCACGAGGGCCGTCGTGTGCACCTGCACCAGGGGCAGTGGGTCCTCCTCCATTCGCCAGCGGCTCGCGTACTCCAGCAGCGTCTGTCAGGGGGGGTAGAGAGAGTGGGAGAGAGATTTATAACCCCCCCAAAACAGTGTCATTACCAGCCCATCATGCTATGTTCTGTCCTTGAGTGAATGGCAGATACAGATAAGCGGACCGCCATCACTGACAACAACTGCGCACTGAATCACTTCACCCTACTCTTAAAATGTTACCTCAGACTAATATTTCTAGCGCATTAAGCCTGCGAACTAAAATGAAGAACTGCCCGAAATGGTTCCAGAAGGATCTGTGAAATTACCCATGACCCTCCTGATGTCCCAGTTTGGTTCTGCTCACTTGAATCACCCCGAACCACAAGCCTCCGTCTCACTTCTCAGTGAAAGTATATCTAACACAAAAAATTAAAACCAAAGCGTTGAATGCGATGGCGACAGCATAGCAGACAGGCACTGGCCGAGCGGAGCTGATAAATGGGTCGCGAATTTCCGGGTCTTCCCAAAGAATCCGGATGACTGATCCGTTCAGATGGCTCAGCTGAAGTGCAAAAGACACGGTGACCTTCCCGGCCGACTCTGGACTGGAAGGAAGGGCGGGTAAGCAGGGTAGCAGAAACCACCGCAGAACGACAGACCCGGACGGTGCAAGACAAGCCCCCGTAGCACTCAGCCGCTTAGACGCATGACACGGCCAGGAGGGAGGATGCCAAAGACCCTGATGCAGTCAACACAAAGTGGTATAAGGCTCACTGTCCCTGAGTAACGGCTCATGGAGGCAATGCAGAGCGACATTACCGCTGACAACTGGAGATCCCAAAAAGGCACCGACAAAGCCCCGTCTCCCGCATCTCTGTACTTCTGATCAATACGAGACAGGCATGCTGTCAGAAGGGGCAGCAACAGTAAATGGAAGCAATTACTAAAGCAGGAACACTGCACTGGCCTCTTCTGGAGCCTCTGCAGAGTTTCCTCCTCCGCAGGCTGAAAGCCTCCAAGCAGGATATCGGTCACCAAGAAATCCCCCCGTCAGGTGCTCGCAGCCATCAGACAGGGGCGATCTGCCACGGCGCCGCCCCACTGGCCGAGAGGGAAGGCGCACCTCCACCGCCATAACGATGTTCGGCAGGGAATGTTGCGGGAGACCAGGTGCTCTGCAAACAGCTTCTGCAGCTGGTTCAGGATCTGCTCTTAGCCGTGGAGGAAACAGGCAGGGCAGGAGGGCGGGTAATTACATGGTTGGGGGGCGGGGGCAGGGACATAGGGCTTTCCTACACACCTCAAATTCACCTCTGCATCACTGGTATACCGCTATATTAAAAGCACAGGAACTCAGACGTACATTAAATGTGACAATGGTTCTCCTCCAGACAGTCTGACCCTTTTAAAAAGACACGTCACCACTGTGGCCTGTCACAAATGTCAGGGGTCACCCTGGACCCGCGAGCAGCGGCTGGGGGCGAGGGGAAAGCATGGAGCCCCGCCTGGCTGCTGCCTCCTCAGCAAGCACACAAACCCATGGCCCCCCGTCTGAAGCCAGACGCTGCGGTGGCGTCACATGACCTGAGAAGACACAGTGCCCCTGCCTGTCTGCGCAGACAACGCAGCTGCTTACAAAGCGGCCGGTTCAACGTCATCGTAGCCTTATACTGCACTACGAGCAGGATCCATCTCCGGCAGGAAGAGCAGCTACACAAACCACGCATACAGCCAACAGAAAGTGACCCATCGATTTATTGCACATACACAATCAATTCAGGCACGCAGTGCAGAGAGAGATTAAATCAAGGTCATCGATGGAAAATGAATGTGAACCTCTAGAATAACAACTTCTTGAAAAAGAGAACTGGAGTGAGACGCTCGGGTTGATTCGGGATGGGGTTTGTCTATGCCGGCTGTACAAATACAATTTTGCCATCTGCTCTTTACAATGGAAGCCAAGAAGAATATCACCAATCAACAGAGTTCTGAGTTCCTCAGCAGAAGAACTACAGAAGCACAAGACTGGTATGGGTTAAAAGAGGAGGTCTAGACCTGTGACTATGTTAGTTACAGTCCACAGTCAGGCAGATAGTTAACAAATGGAAGAAATTCAGCACAGTTGCTCCTCTGCTTTGGAGACGGCAGACTGCAAAGGTCAACGCAAGGGCACGGCAGACTGCAAAGGTCAAAGCAAGGGCACGGCAGACTGCAAAGGTCAAATCAAGGGCACGGCAGACTGCAAAGGTCAAATCAAGGGCACGGCAGACTGCAACAAGTGACAGGGATCCCCAGGGTGACAGCTAAGCACTTCTGAGCATCTCTTGCCCTGGATAATGTCTGTGCACCATGAGAAAGAAAGAAAGAAAGTGAAGAAAAAGAAAGACAAAGAAAGAAAAAGAGTGCTGTCGATGGCAGGTAACTAGCTCTCCGAGATCACACAGCTGCCCACCTCAGGCTTACTGAGGCCACATTTAAAGAACCGAAGAGAAAAGACGACGGAAAAACTTCTTGGGAAATGGAAAAAATGTTATGTTTGGAGAGGAAAATAAAAAGGACTCGACATAGCAAAGCCTCACCCCGGCCAGGCAGCATGGTGAGCAAGGGGTCAGTGATACCCAAGGAATATCAGACAAATCTACAGCAGAACCTCAGGGCTTCCATCTGCGTCTAAACCCCAACAGCTGGGCTGTACAATACAACAGGAGTAAATCCCCAACAGAACGACTGAAACCGGAGACGTCCTGAGTTTGAGAGAGTTCCGAACCCATTCCCACTGAAGTGCTGCACGACAGTCAAAAGCAGCAGCTAGACATACCTAAAAAATACACAAACCAAAGCAGTTTTCACTGCTTTAACAATTTCTTCAATATAGCTATAACGACGTGAAAAGCCATAAGAAAATACAAACCAAAGATCACATTATAGTAGCATAAATCCAGATATGAGGTCATTTGGATCCCTTTTTCCCAAACTTCATTTATTTCAGCCAGTGAAGCACATGTTGAAATGTTCAGCTTTAACAAGCTTTAGTTTTTTGTTTTTTTCCCCACCTGAAACACAAGGAGGGTGAACTCTGGCCATATCATATCATTCACGATAATACAGCATGAATGCTAATGAATGATAAATGCTATTTTCATGGCGTAAAGACATCACAGCATCACACAGCGGATTACGCTCACGTGCGGCGCAAAGGTATTAAAGTTGTGATGGTGAAGGCAAACATGGCTGGAAGCAGTACTGCTGACGACCAGGCACCACTGAGGTACCCTGAGCAAGGTACCGCCCCCAAGCACCGCTCCCCGGGACGCTAAATTAGCAAGGTACCGCCCCCAAGCACTGCTCCCCTGGTGCTGAATTAGCAAGGTACCGCCCCCAAGAGCCGCTCCCTGGATGCTGAATTAGCAAGGTACCGCCCCCAAGAGCCGCTCCCTGGATGCTGAATTAGCAAGGTACCGCCCCCAAGCACTGAATTAGCTGTCCCCTGCTATGTCACACTGGCACATACAGGTTAAATGCAGAGAACACATTTCGTTGTTGTGCACTGTGTGCTGTGGTGTGTGAACAATGACAATTAATCACTAAATTCTAAAAATAAAATAAATTCCCATAAACGCAGCTACTTCAGTGATGTAGAATTATTTTGGATACAAACAAGCAGATACAGAAGGTAATATGCAAGAAGCCTATCAGAGGGAAATACTTCTAACTGATTTCACCATCAGCATCCGAGGCTGTACCAGGATTGTCTGAAAGATCAGGAAGCCAAAACAAAGTAAGCTGGTTCAGCATGGCATCACAGAATGTCTCGCCAGTTGTACTCCACTCCGTATGATAGAAAAAGCGAACGCTGGAAAGATATAACCCAGGCTGTCACCATTTGTTTGGCGAAAGATATGCCAATTCAAACGGTGGAGAAAGAAGGCATCATGCACCGTGTTATGAAGCTAGACCCGCGATACGCCCTCTGGGGTCGACGGCATTGTGTATTTCAGTTTATAACTCACTGAAATCTTATTGTAGAAACATGAAAAAAAAAAACTGCTGACTAAGTATGTAATTTGTCTTCTTTTCCAAAACGTCCATTGTCGGAAGTATTAAAGTTTTTTAAATTAGGTTAAATAGGCAAAAAGTAAATCATGTCACGTTACTTTGCTTTACCTGCATCGAGGGCGTGTAATGTCGCTGTCACCCGAAGATCCCTATTCACATTCTAAATAGCCGCATTAGTGCGCATTCAAATCGAATTCGCATGGAAATTTGATGAACAGCGCAACAGTGAAACGCAATACAGATACATCCCCGTCAGCGCCATAAAAGGGGGGAGGGGGCGTGGCCAGGTGACAATGGCTCATTCATACACATGAAAGCTCCTACATTTTCAATGGAAGGAGACCAGAAATAGTGACACGAGTAGCTTTTTCTTATTTATTTATCCAACTGAATGTTGCGACTGCACCATTTAGTCATCTTCATGTAGCCAAGACTTTGGTGATCAGATATCTGGGATCAAAACAAACTTCCACCATTGCTTACTACGTACTTTTATAATGCTTCTGCAAGTGTTCCAAGCTGCATTTTGCAATGTCTATACTGATGTCAAATTACAAACTTCTCGTAAATCTGACATATTTACGAAGTACACTAAGATTAAGATGAGTTTAACGCCAAATCAAATAGAAGAAATATTTTATTTGCCATGTTTATATTTGAGGAAATGTGTTCCGTAACCCTAGACCCCAGAGGGTTAAAGGCAACTTATTTATTTTTGTTTTGTTTGCTACTTATGTTTTATACAGACTTTCAATCCAAAAATTTTATTCATTCTAAGACTAAATACTTCACTAAATAAAGTTATTGCACTAAAACTAACCAGTGTAACTTATTTAAATTTGTACAGAATATTTTAAGGTAACCTGTTATGTGTATGCTGTCAAATGATTAACAAGCATTTTCTCTTTATTTTGTTAGATCATCAAATTTATCATTATCGTCAGAATACTCTGAAACATCATGATATTATGTTTGGGCCATATCGCCCTCCCCCGCCAGGAGTCTCTGTGCGTCGAGGAGTTTCTCACGGAGACGGGGACCAAAATAAAAATAACATAAATCCCTAACACACCTCCTACATGAAGACATCCCTCCTGCAACTCCCATGATGCAGTTAGCAAAGCAGAAGACGAGCCCCGCATGACAGCCGCCACAGGGGGCGCATGGTCATGCATATTCATCGAGACGCAGTAGGCGGTCAGGAGCAGCGGGGCATATAAAATATATTTGGTCAACCAGGGCCCCCTCCTGGACGCAGTGGGTGAAGTGGCCAGCCGAGTTGACGTGATGTGTGTGGCTCCAGGGAGCTCGTTGGGGGGGGCTGGGGGAGGGGCTCCATCTGTGCCTCTACACAAGCTCACACAACAGCTGAGAATCTCCAGAGGCTCATCCTACTCAATATGCAGCTAAATCAAATGGACGAGTGTCTTGGCTCTTGTGAACTCGCTGCTCTGATACAACCCGACCTACATCTCCTCTACCCTCCTGACCCCCCCGATTCCATGTCCAGGGGTAACGCCGGAGACATGCACCTGCCTCACGCGGAAGTTCCGGGGTGGGATGAGGGTAAGGAGGCAGCGATCGCAGTTCCACGTACCCCTTCAGCTCCGCTAACGCCAGGCTGCTCCTTCTGCCATGCTTGGCTCACTCTCACCACCCAAGTCTCTGAGATGCACCTTAAAGCCCCTCATGCAGGTTGTCAGTCTGACTTACATAACATCAGCTACAGCACTTTGAACATACCAAAGCTAAAAGCTCGAGCCTTGGACACCGTTCACATCAGAAACTCCCTTGGGGCCACCATCATCCCTCCAGCTTGCGAAAGAGACGCAGTCCTGCTTGCATATCTGCTGATGCTACCAGCTGTGATTTTTTACCCAATGGAAAGTGGGACATAAACCCAGCCTTAAGCGATCAGCCTGGAAGCCACCCAAAGATCATCCTGACATTTCTGAGGCTCTCTCCCAAATGCCTGGCGACCCACGCAGCTTGTGTATATACAGAGAGAGGCTGGGCTGGGGCTCACTAGCCCGTTAAAAAGCCTGGGGCGACAGGGCGAGCCCCAGAGACCTGAGGACGGGCCCCGGAGCCGCCTCACCAGGAGTCGAAAGGGGCCCAACGCTGGCACGCTCTTCCAGTTTTCTGCAAAAGTTACGTTCCTCAAATGAGAAACTAACAACCAGGTGCAAGAAGAAAAGGGGTTCAGTCACTACCTCAGTCAAGGTGATGATGACCTAACAGGCCGTGAATCCTCATTAAAAATGGGGTGAGAATAACTGACAGTCATCTTTTTAGATTTCCGGCCTTCAAGTTGTCCGCCGTCAAAGCCCAGACCAGGGGCCTGTACTACGAAGTGGGGTTACTGGCTTATCGGGGTAACTTGTCGGATTTAAGGTAGTCTGGTCAAAATATAAATGAACAAATATGAAGTCCATTTAAACCGTGGTACCTTAAATCTGACAAGTTACCCTGATAAGACAGTAATCCCACTTCGTAGTACAGGCCACAGGTCTGTCTGGCTTAAACACTTCTAACACTTTAACAGAAAGAGAAAACTAGACAAATACATGCTTCACGGGGAGTGGTGACATTTACACTCATATTTCTGACCATTTCATTCAAAGTGACAGAGAGTAGAGGGAAGGGTTACGAATGCATTTCGAGTGAGTTCTCAATCCACAACCTTTGCGTTGTCACTGCAACTCTCTACTTGATGGGCTACAGGAACAGCTGGGATGGAGACGCCGATATCTAAATGTAAACAAAGGGTCCCAACATCCACACATATGCAATTTTCCACCTTATAAATCATATCCAGCTAATTACAAAGGTTTTCCAAACCTTCCAGTCCTCGGGCAAGACCTTAAATTTCACTCATCAGACCAACAGTCTGTCTAAAAGGAGCAGAGCAGACCCACATGAACAAGCACTACATCTTTCTTTTACCGGGGCAGTGCTGGAGAGTGTCAAAGTCTAGCGAACGCACTGTAGCACAACGTTTTATAGGCGCTCCGATCCGACTCGCTGTCAGCGGTGGCGCCGTTAGACCGAGCGTGTTCCTGGGCACATTCCTCGCTCTGGAAAGATGCTCGTCATTCTAACAGACTTTCCATGCCCCACAGCAACAATCCAGACATATAAAAAAGGCATCTAGAAGAAAGTTATTGTTTTGGGAAACAAGGCGAGAGGCAAATTACTACCATTCATACCTGAACGTGGACCTACTGACTGGATGCTCAAAGATTTGCCTAATTAGAGATCAGTTTTGGGTTGAGGCCAGACACCCAACAACATCAACACCAGAGTGGAATTCAAAATTAGACAACGCAAGCTACCAACAAGCCTGAACAACAACAATTTTCAACAATTACGCGGATCCCCTCACGTCCTGAGGCAGTCGTTTCTGGAAGCTGTTAACGCAAAATATCGCCCAGAGACCCCTCGGGGCCCACTTGAGGTTCTGATGTTGTTGTTCATCTCCATTATTATCACCATCCTCCCCACCCGATGGGACGCATTCGTTTGCATCTTCTGTTGGCACCTGAACAGGAAACCAGAGCACGTGAGCGACTGCCAAGGGATTTACAGTCACAAGCAAAACATACCTCCAGAATCTATCCAGGCTCCCATCTTCCCCCAGACACTCATGGATTTCAGAGAAAATTCTAATCTGTTTAATTTTACAGCCTCTTAAGTACAGAAACAGCTTTCATCTTTGCAAAGTAACCATTTGCACAGAAAGAACGAAAATTAAATAGAAAGTACAATTTGTTGACAAATGCATACATTACCCATGCACTTGCCATGGCACTTACTCAGAAAATGTAAACCATTACAGTTTTACATTTCCATTGTAGTTTGGAAATCAACACATACAACTTGATATTTATATACTTCATACCTACAGCATAAACTGCACTTTTGCAAAAAGATTATTCTCTCTAAGGAAACTGCAGGCGTTAGAACAACAAGTACAACTACGATTTTACAGTAAAATATTCATCAATGGAAAATGCTTCGGTTTCAGTAATAGAGGCAACTTGCCACTGGAAAGCCAGTCAGCTTTTATCACCTGCGGCTGAAGAAATTACCGATTAATCACGACGAAGCTCTGGCAGCCCAGCGAGAAATCGTAACTCAGAAATGGGGTGGAGGCAGCGGAAAATGGGTTATTAAAGCAGACACTGTGCACTGCACCGGGGGCGAGTTTCACCCCGCCTTGGAGACGCACCGATTTACCCCCGTTCATTCACGGCGACCTCCAACAAAAGGAGCTGCCCAGTGGACGGGGAGAGACCCCCCTCCGGCTCCAAAATCGGCTGAAACCCCCGTCCCGTCATTAACTGGCCGCATCGCCCGCTCAGATCCCATGAAGTCGGCGGATCAGCCGCAGATCCGCGTCCGCAGCCTAACAATGACCGCTTGCAAGGCTCCGGCCGCCATAAACGGTCCACTGGCGGACGGCGATGCACGGCGCAGTCAGGGAAAAAAAAAAAAACACACACACACACAAAACAGCCGCATGGGCCTGGGGAGCCAATTCGGGGGTCTGCGGCGGCACCGTCACAAAGCGCCGCTTAATTTCATGTGCAAAAGGTGGCAAACTTGACGGCGCCGGAGATTCCCGGTAACGATCGCCGGGGGATCTGGCAGTGCGGCTGCACCCCCGACGCGGAGTAAGACCGGCATGACATTGCTGGGGACAGAGCCGGAGCGCCTGACATGACAATGAAGGATGAACATCCTCCGGCAGCAGCGGGGGTCTCCTCGCTCGGCTCCGTACAGCGCCGCAGCCTCGGCGAAGCGGCGCTAGCCAGCGGGCTTCGGGGAAACAACAACAAGCCAGTCCTGAGGAAACCTGGCGCGATGCACGACCCCGAGGCGCGGGACGCGCGTCCTGCAGCCGACACAAAGGAGCGCTCGGATGCTCCCGCAAAGCCGTCGCTCGCTCAGCGGCCGCTACGATCTCACACCGACACCGTCTGTGCGGCTTTATTTTGAAATCGCCCCGATGCTCATCGAGGTCTAGAAATAACTGACCGACCTGGCAGAACTCCTGGCAGTATTGGGATGCGGACTGCACCGGCGACTGCGTGCTGCTCCTCAGCGCGGCGGCCAGCCCCTGCAGCCGCTCTCCGAGAGCCGCCACCGCCGCGCTGGCGCCGCTCTGTGCGCTACGGTCATGTTCGGCCTCCTCGTCCGCCATCTTCACACCCAACTCCGCCGCGTACGCACATAGCCTCACGTGACCGGGCTCGCACACGTACGACTACGCACGCGGCGTCACGTGACACCGGGCTGTTAAGGCTCGCTAGCTCGCTCAATGAACAAATCTGATCAGCTGTAAATGGCGCTGCGGTGTGAGCCTGGTCTGCGCATAGCCTCGGGCAGGCGCCGGTCTCTCGGCGTCCAGTTATTTTTATGCTGGACGTGTAATGGCAGAAAATTCAACGTCTTTAGTTTTTTGTCATTTTACGAGAATATTGCATGGATTTTCCTCCTGTATACATGCTGGGGGAGTAATATTTCAGTGTTTTCTGTATTCGCATTAATTTGCATTAGCGCTATCGGCCAGCGAATGACGTATTTCGGACTGCATAGCCTTTCATTAGAAAAGGGCAAAAATCCCACTGTGGATGGCAGAAGGACTGAAAATGCGCAGCGCCGACACGTGGACATAATGGGGACTGCATAGTTCTCCGGTATTTTTTTTTCTGTAGTACTTTGCTGCTTTGCAATAATGAACATAGAGTCACCCCAACCCTCCCCATCTTCTGGGGAAATACTCCCATCCAGCATGTACTGCGTAAAATTGACTTTCACTCTTTAAATGTGCTTCGAGCCAATAATAATACGATCCTTGTTTTTTCAGTCAATTTCAGGTAGGTGAACTAAAGTGACGCATGAAACACTTTAGTAAGGCCTTCACCCTTTTAAATGAGGATATTTGCATTGTTTGCATAGGAGGTATGTCAGCTGTAGGACTGTAAGAGCAGGAGAGGGATGCCAGAGATAGCAGGAAATCCATCCTTGTTTCGAGCTCAGCTGTAAGGCTTTAGGATATGAAGAAGTTGCCATGAGTAACGTGTATCATTTTGATTTTGCAGCCCTTCACTCATGTTCCTGGTCTTCCAGTGGGTTAAGCCTCTCTGCCTGCAATTAGAAGGTCGCTGGTCCAACCCTGGTCTCAGCACATTTGTGGGCCCTTGAGCAAAGGCCCTTAACCCCCAGCTCCCTGAGCGTCCCTGCAGGTGGCTGCATTTTGTGGCCAGCTTGCTCTCACCTACAGAGGGTAACTTAGGGTCGGTGAAAAACGAAGGGGGTCAACAAGACATAATCATTTGATATCTCCCAGTTCTTCAGCAGCACTCTCTCTGGTGGGTTTCTGTTATATCAGGAGTGGGGACCCTGATCCACGGAGAGCTACTGTGGGTTTTTGGGATGGAGTCTCAATCAGCCAATCACAGCGGGTCCCCAGGATCGGAGTTGAGAACCACTGCTTTATTATTGGCTGATTTATAGGTCATCCCCAAAACTCGCAGCGGCTCTCCACGGAACAGGTTCCCCACCACTTCATTATATGCTTGTGAATTCCATGCACTACTTGAAGGGCTTTTGAATGGAACAAGGAACTCATTCATCATGACAAACGTGCTCTAATTGGCTGTGAAAAAAGGATGTCCACTTGTTCATTCCATATCACCGACTCCATCCATCCGTCCATCCATCCATTATTTTCTGTGATAATGGAGATAAGACTTCAAATGTTAGTTGTATACAATTGGACTGACACAGTTGCAAATGCTGCACTGTTATTTTGATTATATTGGAATTGTTTGTGTCCTGATGATGCTCTGCTGTAAGTTTCCATTTCTCCGTACATAATACAGCTGTGGTAGATTCTTCTGAATCATTATCTGCATCATTACAAACTCAGGATGATCAAAGTCTTCTGTCTCAGAACTTCCATTAAACTCCCTGCTTGTCACTAATCTCCATTCAAAAGTACTTCAGGAAAAGTAAAGGACTTCCAAGCTATTTATACCTCTACGAATTAACAGAAGTATAATTAAAATCATTCAAAATATAAATAAGTTCCGTGACACCAAAGATGAATCAAAGATGCTTTTATTTTGGACTGAATATGTACACGCTGAAAAGTCTGCAGGGCAAAATGTCCAACAGCATATTTGTGTGAAAGGGCTCCATCTGATCTCGTGACTCCAGATGTGAAAAGGGAACTGTAATAAAACTCTGAAATAAATAAATGAACCATAACTATCATATTCCAAGATGGATAAGAGTCTAAATGACCATTAGCATAATAAGAGTGCACAGTGGTATGAGTTCTCCAGCCAGAAGCCTGTGCAGTTATAAACCCAGAATCCTTTTGCAGTATTACGAACCCACTAAAATAAAATAATCTAAGCAATGAAATAAATAGAAGAATTCAAGGCTGGAGTCACCTTTGTAAATCCCTAGTGCCTTGCAGAGCTATGCGGCCTAGTTTGATGTTCTGAGCTATATGTACAATCTGCTTTCTAAGCATCTGGATCGAATGAGCCACCTTAAAGCTCACCTGTACTTTATACTTAAAAAGGAAACGTGAACAAACAGCCTTTATGTAAGTAGTTATTTTCTGAAGCAGTTCAGGTAGCACGTCTCCCTGAAGCATCTGTCATAAAACCCACCACACACATGTGTTTGGCAAAGCGGAACAGTGGTGTTATGTTGTTCTCCTGGCTCAGGTCCACAATTAAAACAACAGTGGAGGTAACTAAGCTGCATTTACTTTGTCTGGATATTTACCTTTAAGAATGACCACATAGGTCACTGTTAGCTCAGTGGTCGTGGTGCCTTACTCATGTTGCCTGGATACCAGTGAGAACCCTTCATGGCTCTAAGAAGTGAGGAGAACCACAGGATGCACAAGAAGAATGTGATCCATCTAATGGAAGCGCAGCCCAGTGACGTGAGAGTAGCCAGGCGTTCATGACAGTGCCACCCCCTGCTGTGACTGAATGGACCTCGATCGCACTGGGATACAGACCTGGCAGTGATTCGCCGTCTGGAGATAATGCTTTACAGGTCCTTGAAACTCAAGCAATTGATGCTTAATTTAAAATTAATTGAGTGCTAAGTGAATTTTTAATTGAATTGTTTGGATCTTTAACCCCTTCGGTAGAATGGTACGTACCTAGCAAATATGTATATCCGAGAGGAAGTCCTTTGATATGTTGCATGCACTGTGCGCATTTGGGTAACACACGTGACAGAAATGCATCCCTCATTGTGTTTGGTAGATCTCCACTAATAAGGCATTTTGATATCACCTGGCCTCAGTTGCTTTGGAAACCGCAGCTATCATTGATTGAACCCTTGATTCCAAAATGGGAAACTGCTGGCTGTCACAGGAAGATTTCACTTGAATGGCTTAAAAGTAAGAAAGTAAATGCCCTTTAATGACCCAGTCAGCTTCTTGAGTTGAATCCTACTAATATCTAGGGGTCTAGAAACCATCTTTTTCTGGAAAGTGTCTAAGCATATTAGAATTTGTACCAAAGCTAGGGGACTTACCCAAATCACATGCAGCTCTGAGCGCTACTGAAGATAAATACTGAATTGAAGGACCAGGTTTTATAAGCAGTCAACATACTACAAACAAATAAGCCAGCTCTCCTGCATTCATTGCATTGTTCCAGCTGCATTAAATTATGTACCTTCCATGTCTAAAAGCACATTTCCTCCGGTCTCCATCTGCACTGAACCATGTTTCATTTTCTTCCTCTTTAGTTCCTTTTAAGTTACAGCAATATCAGCATATATATAGAAAAACATTTTTCTTAGAAAGTATTTTATTAATATAAATTAATTCGTACATATATTGTAATGGACAATGTTGGGTCTGAATACTTTTTCAAGGCACTGTATCTGAAAATACACTGCAGAAGAACATATGCCACTGTTATTATGATTGTGAAACGAAAACGATTTTTAATAACTAATGTACTTCCTCAGTTGGGATAAGTATTTTTTTGGTTACAAAATCCTTTAGTTAAGTTAGAAGGTAACTATGCTATTATTGATATACTTACACATGCATTTTACCGTTAGGTCAGACCCTGAAGGAGACAAGCCTTACATTATTGCCAGCAATGTCTCTGACTTGCAGCTCAACAGGACATAGAAATGTAGGTAGATGAAATGACACGAACAGACACGGAGCTGCATCATTTTAAAACACATACTCAGTGAACACGCTGAATCCTAAAACATGGCCGAGTTTCTAGCTATTAGCAAGTGAGGCGTGTCTAATGGGTGTCTCTCCCCTCTATAATGTTTAAACATTTCGCATTTCAATCTGAGTCCTCGGCCAATGACTGGCTCACAGATAAACAGCATATTCATGCCTAGAACAGCTTGATGGTTCATTACATGGAGTAAATTCTTGTAGGAAGCTCAGATCTGAGACAAATCAGGTTTCATTTGAGTGTCTCCAAACACTCATTCCTAGCAAAATTAAATGGGTTACGCAGCTGCATCGTTAGGAAACTGTCTAATCAGATTTAATTTTTTTTTAAGTCTCAAATCACCACTTTCGAACTTTCTGGTAATGCCTCAGGACTGCAGTACTGCAGCTGGTGTAACGGTTAATAGGTAAATGTTTCATTCCCTTTGGATCAACATACTGATTAAGTTACCAAAACGAAAACGAATTTCCATAAAGCTGTGCTGCCCCATTTACTGTAGATTAACAGCGCTTCCTGTTTTTGGTTTTAAGGTTTATGTCTTTTGGATGATTCCTGTACAGTTTCTGTCCCGCTTATAACCTCTCTCAAACCTGCCTGCTATACCTCTGCATTCATTTTTACAGCTGTCCTTGTACGTGATTTCTTGTCTGTCCTCAATGCTGCTTTTTGGAGATGAACGTATATGAGCTTGTGAATTTTGTCAATAATTTTATTGGGAAAGACAAAGAGAAACATATACGTATACGAGCAGATGAGAACACTTTACAGAATATGACTGGTCCCATCCTAAGGTGTGGCTCTTTGTGGTCTACATGTGGTCTATGAGTGGTCTACGCGTGGTCTGTGTGTGGTTTGTGTGTGGTCTTTGCACCTGAACAGCTTTTTAAAGGCTTGCTTGAAGTCCTCGTTGAAGCTGGTGTAAAGCAGGGGGTTGATGAGAGAGTTGACGTAGCCCAGCCAGGTGAGGGTGTCGGATACTTTTGGAGAGGGGCTCAGCAGGTGCAGGCCCACCAGGAGCTCCTTGACAAAGAAGGGCAGCCAACAGAGCACAAAAGCCCCCAGGATGAGGCCAAGTATGCGGGCGGCCTTGCGCTCCCGGGAGGAGGAGCAGACCTCATAGGGCGGCACGCGGAGGGTGACGTGGAGCCGGTCGAGGTCCAGTGTGGGGTCCGAGGCGAAGGAGTTCTGGCTGTCGGTGCTGCGTCCACTCAGGTAGCGCATGGAACCCCGCTTCTGGTAGAGTGCCTTGGCGGCCGCATAGATGCGGTAGTACAGGACCAGGATGATCGCCATGGGAATGTAGAAAGCCCCGAAGGTGGAGTATAGCGTGTATCCCACGTGGTCGTGCTCGATGATGCACTGGGTGGCACTACTGGGCACGGCCCCTAAGGCGCGGTGGCTCCGCCAGAACAGCGGCGGCAGGGAGATGGACACGGAGATGCCCCAGACGGTCGCCACGGTGGCGGCGGCACGGCGCGCGGTCCGTTTGCGGGCATACTGGACGGCGTCGGTGATGGCCCAGTAGCGATCCAGGGCGATGGCGCATAGGTGCAGGATGGAGCAGGTGCAGCAGGTCATGTCCATGCTGAGCCAGGCCTCGCAAGCAATGCGGCCCAGCCACCAGGCCTCCGCCGTGATGTACAGCGTGCTGGGGGGCATCACCAGGGCCGCCACCATCAGGTCAGTGACGGCCAATGAGCAGATGAGGTAGTTGGCGGGAAGGCGGAGTTTTCTGGTGGTACTAATGGCAGCGATGACGCCGCCATTGGCCAAGGCAGTCATCAGCGTCAGGATCCCGAGGAACACGGCCACCAGCGTGGCCTCTGTGGCTGACTTTGGCTGTAAGACCCCCCCCGGAGACCCCGAGCAGTTGGTGGCATTGGGGGCGGTGGGGACATCCTCTGGGAAGCTTCCCGCCTCCATCATGGCAGGACTAGCTGTATCCATCAGGGGGCGCTGAGCACCGCCAGAGGGACATGATGTCTCAGGTCAGTCTTTCTTGCATGAGTTTCCTGCAGCAGAACGGGAGAGAAATGCGAAGGATTATAAAGTCACTGGAACATAAAATTCTTGAAGGCGTCGGCCCTGTAGCTCCACAAATGCAGCGCTATGCTAACAGTGCAAAGGGTGTTGGTTTAAATCCCATGGAGGGCTCAGAAATTGTAATCCTGCCCTTTAAAGCGTTACACAAATGTGAAGGCGCAGAGGAAGAGTGTGTTTATAATTTTCAAGGCAGATTTCTGTGAATCAGAATAAGAATTTTTTAATGCTGTGAGGGCAGTATGTCTCTGGTATTACATAAATGAAATTATTGGCTTTCAAAAAATTCACAATCAAGTAGTACCCTTCATTCTTTTCATGTAGTACGAGATGTATTTGGCGCTTGCTAACGTAAGTGCGCCCTTCATTCATACCGCGGCCTCGGCTTCTAGGTCCAGTGGTTTTCCTTCAGTGAACATGCTGTGACTAAAAAGGCACCTCTGTTTGGGAAAAAAAACATTGCAATAATGACCTCTCCGTGGGATCGCCGTCTTGGAGGTCTTAAAGAATGGCATTTTAACTGTGGAGTGGAACGTCACTTTCTTTTAAGCAAATGGAATCCGGCATTTGTGTCAAAAACTGGCAAACTGAAGGTGAGAATGAAGCGAATCCCCCCCCCTCCTCGAAATTCCCCGGCAGGTGAATCTTGCAGACAGGCAGAGCTGTTTCTGTAGGTCACGCCTTATCAACTTCTAGAAATGGTGACATTTTACAGCATTTTTTTTTTTTACTTTGTGGATCGGTTGCGTGACGCTGGCTTTTATGGAATCTGCGACTCTGCCCACAGCAGAGTGCCTAATTGGCTGCAGTTATTAGTTTTCGACCGTGACAAATCGTGCTTGCAAAAGCGTCTAGACTCTCCACACCTTACAGCACAGAGCGACAGAGCATATTTATCTGGGAGACGACAAAAGGCCTGGAAGCAAGAGCGGGCAGACGATCATTTAACACGCAACATGTAGACTGCAGGCAGAAGGGTCATGCTGAGTCCAGGAGATTGGCTTACGGTATGAGAAATATGAGCGTGGCTAGCAGTCACGCATGCAGCACGACGGGCTAAAACGCAAACAGATGCCCAAGCAGATTCAGGATGCCGTACCGAGAGGGCAACACAGGCGACGGCCCAGCAGGGGGCACTAGAGCCTCACCACGGCAGGTCCAGACACATCCGACTCAGATGCCTGATTGCTGCCTCAGCTGAGTCAATAAGCACAAAGTGGGACAGTGTCCCAGACCACTGGGTCACTGAAACGGGACCAGCAGACCAAAAGGCCGCTCACCCATGAAGTGGTACTCATCTATTACTACAATACTACAATTCTATTACTATAACAGTACTGCAATACTATCCGCTTGATGGCAGCACAGAAACATCTTGAATTTTAGATATATATAAACAATGATGTAACTGCCAAAAGTCTGATCACACCCTCCCACTCTGATATTTAAGATCTCTCTCACTCACAATGCAGACTTAGAAACATTCACACTGAACCGGCTGCAGTTTTATCCAGTGTAATTCCATTGCTTTTTCGATTGCGTCACTGCCAAAATGTGGCACATCCACTGTTTATATGAGTCTTATACTGGGAAGCATTTTCTCTTACTGGTGAATTCTATTATCATAGAGGAAAAGCAGTACAATGGCGGTGAATGACAAACAGCCCCAGAAGCTGCCTGAAAGTGGGTTTTCGGCCGAGGTTCTTTGGAGAAGAGCGACGGTCAGGGCGCCTGCTGCTTACACCGCAGTGTTTGCGGTCGCGGCCGTGACACACGCAGGCGAGGGGTCGGCTGGTGGCTCAGCTGCACAGCTGTCTTACTGCCAGGGAGGAAACGCAGCCTTCACAAGCAGACCACGTCAGCAGCAGATTCCTACCTGAGAGCTGGACTAGACAGTTTTCTGATCAAGAGCTAGACCTTTGTCGCCTGGAAGGGCTGCCAGCACACTTGCTCAGGTTTATCGTTAACTTTGAAGGAGAGCCTCTGATCACTAACTCAGATCGACGTCATTTACACTGGGCCCCAGTGCCAGTACTGAAATTGCCAAGGAGCTCACAGCTCTGTCTATTTTGGTCCGTTCTGTAGAAAGCTATACTGCTACCATCCAGACACTTCACATTATCATTTGCGAAATCCTCACGTAAGTATGTTTGTGCCCGCTTCGTCTTGGGAAGGATACCCGGCTGCCTTCTAAAGATCCGCATATCTTTACGGCGACGGAGAAACAGTCACTATCCTGCTGTTGGAGCTGAAATTGGAGGGATATTGAAAAAAAATACAGAAGCAATAGAAGCCAACAGCAACTAAACCACAGTGTTGTCAAGTATGAACGATTCCTAAGAAGAAGAGCTGTCTTCCTTTTTAATGTATATATTAAATATAGTTTTGTTCTGGGCCCATTGAATGCTCATCATGTAGTAACACTGATCATTCGTTTGACACTGTGGAATTATTTTCATCAACTATTGAACAAGTACTGTATACGAACATGTATGCCACTGGTCTACATACCTGGTCTACAAAATAACCTGGGGAGCTACTGTGTCATGAGGGTAGATTTGGTCACCTGCACGGGGGGCGTGTGAAGGGGTCGCGACCCACTAGGAATGTCTTAAGGATTGACATGTGGATCACGGCCCACTGGTTAGCGACACTAATGCATGCAGGTAGGCTTTAAAGAGCAATACCAACATGAGAGGGTACCGACTTGTGGACAAACTGACGTTCATTCAGATGCTGGCTGATTGTCCTCATGAATGGGAATTTGGTTTTGAAAAAATGAAAAAACAAATCAGTCATGCTGCATTCCAAGAGAATCCATTTTACATAATAAATTGTAGTAAAGTGGCAATGAGAGAAACTCAAAAAACCCATATTCACTGGTGTATAGCTTCTGAGCAATGAGGGTCACAGATAGAACTGTTCTGAGACACATTCTAGTGTGGGGTTTGGGTGAGAACTGGTGCTTTTAAACCAAGATACATTTTGGCTTGTAGTTAAAATGTTACTGATTCAAATCCCAACCAAGGACCCTCTGTCATAACCTTGATCAGAGAAAATTCATGTAAATTGCTCCAAAAAAATATCCATCTGTTTAACAGGTTAAAGTGTGAGATTCTATCTTAGGAAAGTCAATTTGGGTAAAAATATCTGCTAAGTTGCTGTAATGGTGGTGGACATGAAACACCTTGGAAAAGATTTCAATCCAAACATCTCACATTTCTTCCTGACCTATTGTTATGCCACTCCCTGCCCAGCAGGAGGCCCTAGTGAGCTCTGTTCCATTTGACATTCAAGCTATTACGCCGACATTCTGTAGCAAGTAAACAATGCAATTAGATGCACAAACATTCCCCCCAACAGCGAGTTTGAGGATTATCTCCATTATAACCAAATCAGCTGTCATTCAGAAATCATTTAGGAATTCATTTAAACATCACGTTTAAGATCAATTCCTCTGTGCCGCTCGGAGTATATTTTTATTGCACACGAGGAGAGCTCTTCATCGATGCTGCTTTTCCTCATTTTGATACTTACACGCAGGCAAGGTGACACTGTGACAGAAAATCAAGTACCTTTAGGCGAACATCTTACCTGCTACATAAGGAAATCTGCACCACAACTTTTGCACTTGTTTAAAAAAGCAGGGAGATAATGACAGGATCTGCTTCTCAGTCGCAGTCTCTGACGTCCAAGTTCCTGCCCTCATCACCAAGCTTGTGGTGTCACTCCTGAGAGTGAAAGGCGCCGATTCTCAACCTTGCATAACTTTACATGCTTAATTTCCACACCAATCTCTTACTTGTGAACATAATTCTAAATACTGCAGGTTACAAAGAAGAAAAACAGGCCTTTCTAAATTGGCGCTGCAATCACAAATTGCTTTGGTGCATCCCTGTATAACCAGACTATAATGTTCTCTCCTTTATAAACCAATGTCTGCTCCTCCACTTTGTAGGGCTTTCCTTTTCTTCAGTTTGCTTTGTAAATAAAATCACTGCCTCCCACAGGAACATCAAACAGATATTAGGCGCTACACAAAGAGACACTTTACCCTTTCATGTGGGTTTTTTTTTTTATTAAACTTGAACGACAGCACCCTGGAGCAGTTGTTACAGATGTGATGAACACTGTGACAGACACACAGCCAGTCCCCTGGACAGTACGTGGGCTGAGACACACACACAGTCATGACACACAAGCCATGAACAGGCCGCGATGCAGGCCTGCACTGATCTAATTCTGTGTTCATCCATCAAACAGAAAATTGCAAGGTCTATTTCAGGTGATGTGATGGGAGCCTGAGTGACAGAACCTACCTGACACACACACGCACGCACACACACACGGACACACACGCACGCACGCACACGCACACACACACACGCACGCACACACACACGGACGCACACACACGCACGCACACACACACGCACGCATGCACACACACATTATCGTTCGTCGTTAATCATATCGTGATGATGACATCCACTTCTATCCTTTAACGCTGGACTCTCTGATGGCTAATGAGGCTGATTCTGACATGGGGAGCATGTACTGGTGCCACTGGCAGTGGTAGTACTCCTGGGGAGACTTTTGGCTATTTTAGTTTTTTTGGCTATTTTATTCACGGATTTAATAAAATTTAGGTTTATACTGTGGGAACCGGAAAAATGTCCCCACATGGTAAAAATGATCTGGTTTTTATTACTTTGTGGGTCCTAATGATGTAATATATATACGACCACATGCACTGTTCAATTGGGCAGCAAGAGAGGAGGGACGATCTGTAGGGCCAGGAGACAACAAAGGGGCTTTATTAAGGGAACTCAAACAGAATAAACATGTGAAAGCAAAGGGACACAGGTGAGAGTCATCACTAAACACTCAGGACTCAAGCAGTAGGAACGGGATGGCCAGCGACACCTGCTGGTCAGGCCAAGGACGACAGACAGGACAGGGTAGAGACTTGTCCATGTATTTGGTAATTGAGCTCTTGGTTATCGTCCCTTAAGCTTGAACCCTGCACTGGGAATAAAATCCTTAAATTTGCTACTTCGCGGGTGTGTTTACAGCGTGGCTGGCACCCTGTGTTGCACGCCCTCCGTCTTAAAAGCGCATGCTGTGACTGTAATAGTTTGGGCCTCATAGAGCATCAATCCCACATGCTAAAGAAGTGCGACCTTCACAGATAACCGGTAAGGCAGACAATTAGCTCAGCGAGGCCCAGAGCTAATTGGATCTCAGCTCGGCTGGCCGATACAGCAGATACAGCCCCACCTGGGGAATCAGTCTCTGATTGGCCGTCGATTAACTTTTTTGTTATTTTGGAGCTGTATATACATTATGTTTAGTAATATATAATGCATGGCATGTTGAAGGGGTAAGCCAGTCAGTCTGCCATGTATGGGTGGAATATAAATTTGCTTTGGGGGAAGTTCATAGTGCTTTAGAGCGGTGCTTAGGTTATCGCTTGAGTGAGGCGTGTTCGGCGTGACCTACAGACAGATCAGTGGCACGCTAATAAAGTCGAGTCACTTACGTTCAAGTAGCTTATTTTTAATTCAAGCAACCACTAGGATACCTCAATGAATTTCTATAAAACTATGCTGCTGACTTGATCATTCTCTGCGGTAAACGGTGTTTCTTTCTACTACCTCCACACACGGTCAGAAAGCTCAGTCCATCCGCTCATCTGTACTCCGCTCAGACTCCCTTGGATACTCATTTTCAGGTGTGGATAGGTTTGTATTGACCTTTTCTACGCTGCTTGACAGTAAGCTGCCGGCAGTCAGCAGCTACAAGGCATTTTCGCTTGCGTGTTATTGGGCATCTGCAGCCTCCATCCGTTCATCTCGCATAACTGCTTTCAAAGCAGAAGGCTGCCGTGACTTCAGCATGCAGGCCATTCCGCCGGCGGCCCGTCACGGAACACACACACATGCACACGCACATACACACTCACACACACATGCACACACACAGACACACGCATGCACACGCATTATGGGCAATCTTGATTGAATCGAAACTGCACAGTTTTGAATTTTGACAGGAAAAGAGAACCTGGATGAAACCACACACACACACACACACACACACACATATGCACACACACACATACACATGCACACACACACGCACACACACACAAATTATGGGCAATTTTGATTGAATATAAATTACAGTTTTGAATTTTGACAGGAAAAGAGAACCTGGATGAAACCACACACACACACACTCACACACACACACACACACACAAACTGCATGCTTTTGGACTGTAGGAAGAATCTGTAGTATTTAGAGGAAACGCAAACATGGAGGAAATGTGTAAACTGGCCACAGTGGGAGACTGGGAACAGGTTTCAAAGCCTCAGCACTGAAGCCACAGGACTGCGCTGCTCCCCAGTGTGACACCATACTGCCGTTAAGCTAATTATCTCGTTTCAGTTCACTGGCAGTGATACAAACACTGGGCCACAGAGACACATGATGCTCAAATTCTCTCTAATGTCTAAAAACAATTTTAGGGTCAAATGGAGCCGGTTAAAGGTCAGGTCTTGATTTAGCCAAATGTGAGAATGCTTCTTCCTCCCTCCCTCCCTCCATCCATCCATCCATCCATCCATCCCTCCATTTTCTATACCTGCTTATCCTATACAAGGTCATGATGTAACACTTTCTTTAATTTACAATTTTTGGAGAGAATTTTAATAAGAATCCCTAGAGTTAATTTAAGGAAAATGCCTGTCACCCTCAGTGTGCATTTGTTCAGACACTTTATGTTTGTGAGACTCTTTAAAAAACTATTTGTGCCTGCTTGCTGAGTTCAAACGTAAAGAAGTCACAGTTTAATATGGCTTAGAAAGGTCCTAATGCACTGTAGTGATGTCATCCTTACAGCATTAACCTGAAAATGGAAAAAAAAAATGTTCCTGTTCCATTCCCATGGTAACGGTACGGTGAAGTGTCCAATCACAGCTCAATCCCACATCTCTTTAGAGCAGAAACAGCAGAGGAACCACCTTCTGAGTGTCACCTGCCTAAGCAAAGAAAACCTGCTTCATGTGAATGGCTTGCTGATATTCTGAATAAAAATGAAAAATTTCATCTTTGTGGCATATGAACAAATAGAATGTCCTCACTGAAAAACAATGGCCTGCCGAAGAATGTAAGGACAACAGCAGTGACTGGCTGTCGGCGCGCGCAGCTACCGAACACGAATAAAGAGACGGCATAAATCATTTGGAATGACTGATTATTATCTCGCCAGATGATATTCCTGAGGGATCTGGCAACAAAACCCAAGCGGGCAGGAAGACAGGGAGAGTGCGATCTTAGCCGAATCCGTCCTGGACACCCCGCCGGTGAAAGTCAGCGAAGACAATGAATAATTCAGCAGTGCACTCGGCTAGATTATGCACGACTGGGCGAGCGGCTCTCGATGACACTCCATGACGTGGAGAGGCGCGCATAAACCCCACGTACCCCACTGATCCCGGTTTCCTCCGAGGCGACACAGAGCCCCCTCGCACGTGCTAGAGGACGCAGAGTCGCTGTGAGTGTCATTAATGAGAATACTGGGAACAGCAGCCAAGGGAGCACTAACATCAACAGCGAAGGGCTGAGATTTGGAGAGGAGGATTCGTAATCAAAATCATTACCCAGCTACCATTCTCCGGCATCGATATGACCTTTAAGCTGCGGAGTCTGTACTTAAGGCCCAAAACCTTGTTATCACAACAAGCGACCATATGAATACCACCGCACCATTATTCCACTGGAAAGTCAAGTGCTGGGGCACCAGTACGAGGATCCGCCAGTGTATCGCAGCCAAAATCAACATCATCACTCATTCGCTGTTGGTTTAGTGATACAGATTTCGTGCTATTGTCAAAACTCTAACCTGTACCATCTGTTGACCAGAAAACCCACAAATTGCTCAATGGTACACACAAAACCCCCAATTTCCCTCCATGGAATAATAAAATTTCTGCCTATCTTAAACTATAACGCAACTGCAAACGTTAAATACGATTACAGGTTTACCTCAATCGGAATTAAATGTAGCACAAAGCTACATCTACTTGACCAATTTGAGTTCGCAATTACAAACGAAAATCTCTACAAACTGGCCTGTCTTTCCCTCAAATTCAACACGCTCCCCTTGTGATCCCAGAATACAGCTATACTACATTCATATCCCTTCCAGCCAAGACTCCAGACTCCACCCCCCATTGCGGATGCCAACCAATCCTGCTCCAGCAGACACCCCC
>JAODKF010000045.1:2047934-2062666 GCA_026779585.1 Mormyrus proboscirostris | reverse complement strand
CCCCCCCCCACAGTGCCAGCGGCTTGATTGGTCAGATTTCAGGAGTTTAATCGTTCCCTCTTTTGCCATGACCCTAGGCTGTAGCTTAGTATAGTCTATGCCTTACTCCGCCTCTGAGGCTAAGGTAAGTCCTGAATTTTTGCATACATTCGTTTAATTCTGTTCTCTTCATGGGACAAGCAATGTTAGTCTTGTTTCTCTGTTCGTTTGGCAGTGAAAGAACCAGTAGCCTTCCAGTAGAATCCAGTGTGAAACGAAAGCTTGGGAGACGTAAGTTTCAAAGTAGGAATAGTCCATTACAGCCAGGACGGGGGGAAACTTTGTCTAGCCTGAAAATCGTCACTAGAAATGCAAATAAGCATGTCGCTGTAATTCAGCTTGCGGGCAGTGTGTGGTTCAGAGGGTTGAGCCTTTGTGCCTGGGATCAGAAGGTTGCCGGTTCGAGGCCAGCCTGACATGGGTACCAGATGGCTGTGGGCCCTTGACCAAGGTTCTTAACTTCCAGCTATGCAGGATATCACTGCTGGCTGCTCTTTGCTAGCTCCTGTCTCTGTGTGCCTAATGGCAACAAGGGAGCTTCTCCACAGGCATCCATAAAATCACTCGTCTTTAAATGATCTGTAAATGTCACTCCTGCAAAGCCTGTCTTCATGGAGGCCTTATTTTCGACTACCTACCCTGCCTTCTGGATAGCTGGCCCTGGCTAGGAGACACACTGGTGGGCCACCACAGCGCACACACACACTTTGGGTCATTCAGACACACGTAACTCACAAGAAGC
Source organism: Mormyrus proboscirostris (assembly GCA_026779585.1). Lineage (NCBI taxonomy): Eukaryota > Metazoa > Chordata > Actinopteri > Osteoglossiformes > Mormyridae > Mormyrus > Mormyrus proboscirostris. The sequence goes on along the minus strand of JAODKF010000045.1, from coordinate 2,061,885 downwards.
AGGCCAGGAATCCGTGCCTCACTCACAGAGGTATGAGGCCATACAACATACTAACAGTGTTATTTATGTCACCCTGCCCCACCCAAATATTTGAACTAACTAACGTCCGTAGGTGGCAGATTGGGGATGACAAACCAGGGCTGGTTTTTTACTCTAATCATCACTGTATTTAAAAGATACTCATCTTCCAAACGTTGCAGACTTTCAGAAGACTAGAATTTCCACAGGTGCATTTTCTATATGGTTGCCAAGAGGCAACATCGACTCGACGCACCTCATAGTAATAATAGCAGAAAACTCTTTTACACTGGATATTTTCTCAGGTTCTGTTGTGGTGTAGCATGGTACAAGCAGGAAAAAAGCGGGAAAAAAGTGGGAAAAAAGCAAGAAAAAGCAGGAAAAAAGCAGGAAAAAAAGCGGGGAAAAAGCAGATAATCCACTAGGGGCTCCAACATAAAAGGGGCTTTATTACACTGAGGTAAAATACAAAGCAAAAAGACCACGAGGGGTCAGAACTAAACAGGGGAAAAAAACCAACAGAACCATACATACACCAGCTACAGGAACCAGGCAACCACAGGAACAGGATTAGCAGGTAGGCGGAATACAACACACAGTAACATAAGCACAGATATTAACACCATGACCGACTTAAGGGCAGGATGAAGGCACTAAACACCTTGACTAACAAGGAACAGATGTAGCTATACAGGATCAGGGGCAGTGAGCAGCAGGTGAGGACAATCAATCAATTAATCAATTACGGCACAGAACAACAGGTAGAATAAACTACAAACACAAACTAGGGAGCAAAGACAAACACTGAGGGGTAAACGCTAAGAAGGAGTAAGAGCACAAACACAAGCAGGATAAACCAAACCAGGGAAGCAAAGATCAGTAATAAACAACAGGAAAAGCAGAAAACCAATATACAATCAAACCAGGTAAGGCTGGCTTCCGACCCATGACTGCAGGGTTACAGCCGCTTTTGTTGTGCAGCACATTGGATTAACAAATGTTATTTTACAATGTGCTGCATAAATAAGCTTGGTTTAAGTTGACTATCTGGTCTTAGAGGAATGTCTTATGAGGAGAGGTTAGCTGAGCTGAATCTGTTTAGCGTCGAGCAAAGGAGACTAAGGGGGGGACATGATTCAAGTATGTAAGATTCTAACAGGTCTGGATGCTGTTCAGTCAAATGGCTACTTCAATATTAGTTTAATATAGAACTCATGGCCATAGGTGGAAATTAGCAGGAGAACATTTTAAATTGGATATGAGAAAGCACTTCTTTACACAGCGTGTAGTTAGAGTATGGAGTAGTCTTCCTGTAAGTGTAGTGCAAGCTAAAGCTAGAACCCTGGGTTTTTTTAAATCAGAGCTAGATAACATTTGAACAACTCTGTAAATTTGTACATTTTTTATGTTCTTATCTAACTCATGTTAAGTCTCCAGAAGGTTAATATCTACGCGTAAATGAACATACTGTTAGATTATGGTTCCCCTGTATCAGGTTAGTATTCTTTATTTCAAAGTAGCATTAGTCTGATGATTCTGATGTAATCAAATGATTTATACAAACTGTCTTTGCCTTGTACTGGACTGGTGTCCCATCCACGGTGTCCCCACCTCGTGCCTTGGGATAGTCTGCAGAAATATTGTGTCTTGAGTAAGTGGACATGAAATCTGAGGGCCTGAGGTTCGGGTCTGGGTGCTAGAGTTCAGGGGAGACGGCCGCAGAGCTTTGGAGGTGCTTCAAGCGGTGGGAAGTTGCAGGAGGCCGAACAGCAGCCGACAGGCATCCCACGTCCTGCAGCCGGCAGCCATCCCACGTCCAGCAGCCGGCAGCCATCCCACGTCCAGCTACGCTTACACTGTAGCGGGACGGCTTGGGGGGGGGGGGCTAGGCCCCTTGTTGAGGGGCAGGTGCCCGGGCGTGTCCCCCCGCATGTGTTTGCTCGGGAGAATAGTCACATGTCCGTCGGGCCCTTGAGCGAGGCCCTAGACCCCACCAAAATGTTCCAGGGGTGCCAAATAAATGGCTGACCAAGGCTTTGCTCCCACACCGTCAGACAAATTGGGTCCAGCCCTGTTACAGTTTCGAACCCCAAGATACAAACAACATTAATGTACCCAAATGGTACAAACAACATTAATGTACCCCAAATGGTACAAAAATGTTCCTCAGAGTCCATTTCTGTACTTTAAAAGGTACATTTACCTACAACTAGGGTACAGTTGGTAGGCCGTTGAGGGTACAGCCACAGTGTCGAGTAACTGTACCCTAAAAGATACAAACTGGTACTTTGACTGCACTCCCGTATGTGTGTGTGTGTCTCATATGACAGGATGATGGGATTTGAGCACAGAAGGATTCCACTGTAGCTGTACTCGCACAAATAGCCAATAAAGCGTCATTTCTCCTTTGCTTTGTCTTTTCTCGCTGCTCGTTCCTCACAGGCTGCCTGACTGTCCCTAATCAGCGCCGCTCGCCGCTTACCAGCTGTGCCCCATCATGGGTGGAGGCCGCTGGTGTATGTAGGTGTGGGCGACTTGGGCAGCCGCTCTGCGTGGCATCCTGCAGGGGCGGCATGGGGCGCCCACACAATAAAATATCAGATGTGACATTTGCACGATCGGTTTTCTATCACTCGTCTGCACGCATCTCACGTCGATAACATCATGTCACCGCGTGGGTCAATTAGCCTTGTTGGTGTGGGTGCCCTGATTCTGATTTGTGAGCTGCGCACTACCGTTCCACGGTAAAGCCAGTCTGCACATCACCAAGGTGAACTTGTTGACTCTTGGTCGATACTTTTGGAGGATGGTTTGATGCAGCGACGCTCGGATGCCAGATAAACACAAACAGAGAAGGAAACGTCTAAGACACCAGCAGCCCAGTTTAGAAAAAAGAGGAAAGAAGAAGAGAAACATGCAGATTTAAAGGTTTGCAGCTGTTTCACGTCTTTATGAGTATAATATTATACATGTTTTGAAATATGGCACTATAACGCTACTAGCTTCTAAGCCAATAGGGTAATATTGTAATTGATTATTTTTTATTTCTATGTATATACCACAATTTGCAATTCGTCTTTGTTACTTTTTTATATTTATGAATCTTGTTTTGTATACATATAATATTTATATAGTTTAAATTTTTCTCATTATTTGTTTGCATTGTTCCAAATGTCTTAATAAAAATGACAGTGCAGAATAGGGCTTTTTTGTTGCCTAGAGGGGCAGAGGGAGGGGTGGGAGATGGTCTCACTATTTTTATTGGTGGGGGAGGGAGCTGAAGGGGGGTTTGGCCTGGGTGCCGTTCAAACTGGAACCACCAGATCCCTGAGCGATGGCTCTGCAGGGCCTGCTCTGAACCCCGGCGTTTGCGCAGCGCGATCAGCGTGGCAGGGATTCGAAGACCACGTTCGCCAAGTCTTTGGCTTGGTACTCCCCTGCTCTGCCATAAACACAGCGACCCCACCTCTCTGGTGCCATCTATCTGTCACGTCGTGCTCAGACAACCGTAACGCTGCACCTAAACACCCCTAAACACCCGTCTTAGATTTGCTCCGTACCAAAAGTTCCAATTTGGGGTAAAGACAGATGGAACGATAGCTCCCCTCCCAGCTGCTGACGTAGGTAAATGTCCCTGGAAAGCAGCTCTGCTTCTGTGATTTATCCCCCCATATACTACATTTTTCCAAAACATTTTATCTGAGGCATAAGTCATATGAATGAAAATAAGACAGTATGATCTGATACAGCACAAGTCAATAAACCACAACCTTCAGGAGACATTAATCATCGGCGGAGGCTAAGGAACAGGCATCCAGATTGCGGCCTGATGGCCCGTCGTAAGCAACGGCGGCCATGAATCTGGCCGCGGCTCATGGATCATAAGTGACATGCCTGACCCCACCGGACATCCGCTAATCGGAAAAGAAATCAGACAAAATTCAGGGGTGCATCAAAATACCAACACAATATCACAGAATTCAGCTGCGTTATTTATTTTAATAGGTACTACTGTCTGTTTGAACATCAGTCATATTCTAGTCATAAACATATCAGTACAGGAGATGGTATCGAGCTCATAGCGACAAAATGCTTTTAAGAGAGCAAGGGGCTTATTCGCTTCTGTTTGAAAACTGTTATTTCAAAGCTTGAAAAACCTTTGATTTTGATTAAGAATTTTATGGAAAATTATGAATGGCTTGTGTTTGTTTTGCTGCAACTAGAGCCTCTGCAGGAGCTGGGATAGTTCGACAAGATGTTTTCAGAATGACGTTGAAGTGGCTTCCATTAAGCACTAATGAGTGCTGGTTGAATTACAATGTATTCTTTATTCTGTCTTGTCTTTTGCACATAATAGAAGAAACATTCAGAATCAAAAGGCAATTATGCAAATATGCTCAGGGACAAACAGCGTTTACAGTGGGCCAGGATTACTCGCACTAATACACTCTGCTTCACAGTAAGTACCTCTCACTATGTGTTTGCCGATTATTAAAAGATGACAATACGTCTGTAAGTATGGTAATTCATATTTATTGACTTTAACGTCCTATAGTCAGGTTTAAAATGGAATATTTGATTGTATGCTGAGATAATTCAGTCATAAAGTGATAATTTTGGTGGCACAAGATCGTCGTCTCTGAGTTTAACAGGCAAACATTTAATCAAATACTAATTTTTTAACTCTCTGAAGTTTAATCACTAAATTAAATTTCTCACGTGAATGACATTATTATTGATGTAATAACCACTACTACTACTTTAAGTAATATTAATTAGTAATATTAATTAAACAAGCCTTAAAGGTATCCTTAATTGGTCCTTCAGCTCGAGCATAAGTGATTGAAATATCTTTCCTGCCTTTTCTCCGCAGCAGACATGCTACTCAATCACGAACTCCAATTGTGACAAAAACCCACGGCAGATAACTGGGAAATCCAGCTGAAAAGATTATTTTCTTCATTATTCAATATCAGTGATAAAAGTTTCTGCAACATTCATGTATTACTTGAACTTTGAGTGGGGAAAGCTTGTTTTCAAAGGTAATTCCAGAATATACCAAGCATTGTCACATGACAAGAGCAGGTATGCATTAGATTCTCTTCTGTGTTATACTTTTCAGAGCAATATTCCTGAGTATATACCGTTCAGCTCCTTAGACCTTATCAAACAATCCTGTTGTTATTACCAGCTTTAGTCTTTCTCTCCCAGCATCTCCAGAAACGTTTGCCACTAAATTCACCTAAAAGCAGTTTATTTTAATTATAAAGGCGATAAAGTCCATTGTAGGCCTGCGACTTGATTATTGTTTGACAGAGAGCCCTGAAAATGCAGCCACAGTCCTGCACAGGACCAAGGGGCCGTTTCCATGTCTCTATTCTCTGTGGTTGGTATTTGATCAGAGGTAGGACCTTGGCCATGTGAATGAGCGATGATCAGGGTTTTACGGCTCCTGGAATGTCCAGGCGACGCCCACAACGCTTTGTAGATTTCCATGACTGTTCTGCAGGTCCAGCCAAAAGCTTCCATGAATGTTTTGTAGATCTGTTCCTCTAATGTGCTGAGAACAGAGGACAGGCAGTAAAATGTGTGTTTGAGAAGGACAGAGATCAGGTCTCCACATTAAAAAACGCGGAGCATTCTTAGCGGTGATGCACGTTTCACGCTGCAGTGCAAAGTGTGCGGGTGTGCATATGAATAACCCTAGTGGAATTTCGCACGGAGCGAAAAATTTTCCAAGCAAATGAAAAATAAAATTTGCAATAGTAATCTTATTTAGTTAATAAGCTTTGCTCTCTTATCTATTGTATTTAATTTATTTATCATTATATAAATTGGATTAGCCGTACTAGCAAAAAAAGCTATTTGCATATTCATGTTTCAGTAGCATTTCTGTTTTTGCTTTGTTAACATAAGCTGTAAGATTTAAAATCCTGTGCTGAAGGCATTAAAAAGCATAAGCAGATCTACCCGTTTAGCAGGAAAAAAAAATTGTTCTGTTTTCCAATTAAGCTTATCCAAGCACATGTTGGATAATTGCAAGGGTCATATTTCCCAGTAAAACAATACCTGTAAAATGGAAATGTCAGGGTCGGCATAGATTACCTGAGCTCACAGAGTGCAGCCTCTATTAGGATGAATCAAAATGGCCTTTTAGCCAATAAGATCCTCCTGGCTGGATTGGCATGGCCTATCGAACAAGTAACTTGTAATAATTAAACTTTTTTAATGACGCGTAGCAAGGAAGGCCTTGTAATCACATACGTTTTAGTGCCCTCTAACATAGGCAAGTGACCACCCATTTTTAAAATCTAATTTCAGTATTCCAGCCATAAAAGTTCTAGCAAGTTCCAAATGAATATGTTTTGCGTATGAAATTAATTTCTAAGTCCATGAAATTTTGATATAAAAAAGTATCCTACACTAAAAAGTACCCAATCATTTTGCAGGGGAATGTTTATTTTAATAACGGGCGACACCTCTTAAGACTCAGCTCTTAAAACGTTAAATGTTAGCATACTTTTTAAGTTTTCCGTAACTGGCCTGGGCAAACAGTTGAAAAATGCATGGATGGATGGATGGATGGATGGATGGATGTTGACATGGAGGCTTCTAGTAGTAAGTTACCTTACTGGTGGTCAGGCCTCTTCATTCACTGAAATCAATGTTCAGCGAGGTCAATGGGCAGCTTCCTTATCTGTGTGCCGGGGTTTGCAGTTACACACAGTGCAGCTGCTGTCTTCATTAAGGCTCATTATACTGTGTGGGTCAGAACAGCAGAACTGTTTACGTGTGATATCAGCATTATGTCTGTCGACACACAGCACCATCCATATATCTGCCTCTTTTCTTGGACTGCTTTGATAAATAAGGCTAGTTCTAATTTTCCAGAGGCTAACGCCTTTATTTATATGAAATTTAACTTTATTTACAGGAAATAGTCTATTTTCCTGGCAGACATGTCTATCGACATTAAAGGGCACAATGTATTTTACCTGAATAGAGGACACATTCTGTGTTTCTCTCCTGAAACCTGAGTCTCTTCACCCACACGTCCATCGATGGATTGTTCCATCTCATCCCGCTTTTCATTGGGATTCACTCTTACTGCCTGGTTGATTACTTTTGGTTTTATAACTTTTCAACCCAACTTCTGTACTTTAAGCAAAGTATATTTTAATCTTTAGTGTAAGCGAAATATATTCACACTGCGAAAAAATGCCCCAATGTCTGTTTTTTTCTATTTTCATAGAATGATAAAGGGAAATTTATTCAAATTCAGTGGCATTTGAAATGCGTTTCATTTGACTCTGTTAAGTTGTATCTTTGCAAAAGTACACATTACATCCATTTAGGATGCTGTTTCATAATCAAACTGTTTATGAAGTAGTCATGTAATAATTTGTAATAGTTTTATTTATTTTTTTGCTATTAAGTCATTACTGGTTCCTCATTAACTTCCCCAAGCCGCGCCATATTTGAATGGGATTTTTGTTTTTAATCAAGTTGAGGGAGTAGTAGAATGTTATATTGATTTAATCTCATTTTAGAACTAGCTGATGTGCACAGATTAAATCAAATTCCAAGTCTGATTTAATTTGATCATTTCGTCACTAAGGAAGCAGTTCAATGGTCCCTTTCTAATGATACTTTGCAAACTCAATTTCAGATTCCACACTTTTTTTGTCACAGCTTGTTAATTTCAAATTACTATAAACACATACTATTACTGTTCATCTTCTATACCACTTTACTACTTGTGCTTCATGGAGGGGGGGGACGGGCGGAGCCTATCCTGGAAGCATTGGGCACAAGGCGGGAGCAATGCCGGACAGCTTTTTCATTCATTTTCACATTACGATCATCATCTTTTTTTATTATTATTGGACAGTTAGTATAACAATGAAATTCAGTGACTCCAATATGTAAATTCCCTCATGTCCCTTGAGCACAGCCTTACAAGCTGTGCAGTCATAAACGTTGCCATGGAACATGTCTCCATGGATACTGATTGAAAAGAATATGTCTTGAGATAGCAAGCAACAATTTCCTCTGGATGCAAACTTTACTGCTATACGGGGAGAAAAGGGACCTGTTCAAGACTCGAGCAGGAGAGTTTGTCTGCTAAATCAGGTCGGATGTATTGTTAGATCATTCTTGCTATTCTGGTGATTTGATTGCACAATCAGGGATTTGACGCCAGATGAAAGCATCTTGAGGTATTATGGCCTCCATGTCGATGACCGTGAATCAATACCAGGAATAGTGAGCCGTCAGAACAGTTCTTCTTTCTGAGCTGATCATGCGTTGTGGCATTTAATCTGTTACTGCAGTGTCTTTTTGTTGCAGATCTTGGTGAAGTAATTTCATTAAACATCCTGCAGAAAACACTAGTTAGTCACAATATATTTAAGGCACTGAAAGTAGCTGAAATTTAACACAGCGCATTTAGAAATGACCTGGCTTCTCTACTCTATAGCATTTTTATTTGGAGAAATATATTTGAGAAAAATACACTTTAGCGGAGTGGTTCACTTTTGTCACATAACTTGTGAAAAGGATCTTAAAACAATGTTAAACTTGGCAGAAAACTGTAATTGTCTCTTATACTCTTGTCTCAGAAGTGGGACCCTTTTGGTTTCCGGTTCAGTACCTTCAGACTGAGACAGAGCCTTGGGGCAGCATCTCCTGGTGCTCTTGTTTAGCCGTCCGTGGCAAATGTCACCACAGCTCGCTATTTGGTCATCAAAATGCCGACCAGTATGTTGCCTATTACATCCCATACAAGGGCTGTCATGAATCGCTATAAAAAGCACAAAACGAGAAAGGCAAGTTATGTAAGTTTATGAACATGGTGCAGTCGTCCTGTCAATAGATATTTGCACATCATTCCATCTCTTTGGTACATGAATGCATGTCTTTACTAATTAATGACTTCCTGAAGATCTGGCAATAGAGCTTTTCACAGGAAGGACATTTGGAATCAGCCATAGGTGTGGCGACTGCAGCAGGAACGCCGGCACATTGTAGCCTCATGCCTCTAGCGTTATGGGATTGTTCCAGGCCCCATCTCTCCGTGTGGGGATTTCGCACGTTGTCCTTGTATTTCCGGGTGTTTTCTTGGGGTACAATGGCTTCCTCTCACCGCTCAGACTCCTGCAGTTCCGATGAACATGCAGTTTTAAATCCCCCATGATACTGAGCCTCAGCAAGCGGCACTGTTTCCTCACACAGCTGGGGAGGCGGCCCCCGCCTCCGCCCTGTGCGTCGTCCGCTTTTCCTCCATCATTCTGCACTTCTGTTGACTGCTGTCTCTTGATGCCTCATCAGCTGTGCTCCTGCCCTCTTCTGTTGACACAGGCTTTAGGCCCCTGCTGACCCTGATTAGGGTATGTGGTTAAAAGCTGAATAAATGCATGAATGAACCTGTGTACATGCTCAGACAAGCATTTGTTTAACATGAACAGATAATTGGGTTAATGGTGCTAATTGCTCATTTTCATTTAAATAAATCGCAAGTATAGGTGAATTCATTTTAACCAAACTGAGAAGCCATGTAAGAGACATTTAATGGGATCATTCCTCGCACGCTAAGAACAGCTACCTAATTCAATCCAAAACTTCGTAAAAAGACTTTATACAAGATAATGAAATACAATGAGTCTCAATAATACTGCCGACTGGCAGTTTTTATTATACCAAAGGCTTTGACAGTTCTTACTCTGGTCCTGCTTGACTGAGAGACAAATAACGGAATGTAAATGCATTTCACCTTGAATTGTTGGGCTCTGCGAGACTCCGGAGCCTGTTGAGAATACAAACATTCATTATTAGCTTTTTGTCGCAGGCCGAGGGCAGTTTTAAGGGTTCAGTCTTTCTTTAGTGCCATTTTTCCAAGAAGCACGGCCAGCTACCCCCCTCTGACCTCTCTGATCATTCTTTGACAGCTTTGTCCAGATGTTTATTTTTCCATTCATTCGAAGCTCTGCATGTCGCTTATTTTTCTCTGCATAACTCTGACAGCCACACGAAGGCTTTAATGAAGTCGCCGGTCACCCAGCCCAGACGGACTCTGACTGAATTTAATATTCTCCCAATATTCCCACCTTGGTGATGAATTCAAATATTTCTGTTCCAGTCATTGCCCATGAACCAGAGTGCACCATTCCTGCCCTCAAACTGAGCATGTATTAGCTAAGGAGGAACAAACAGTGTGTTTGACTGTTAATAGGCTCGTCTGCATACTGTGCTACGCTCCATACTGAATTCTCTTTTATTTAGCACTGAATGGAACCGGAAGCACTATAGTGTCAGTTGGAGGAACAAGAGCCGGTGAAAATTTTAATGAAAATAAAGGCTCATTGAGTCAATGTTGCGATGACAAAAAAAAAGAGCAGGAAAATAAAAGGAACAATTAAATAATGGAATAAGAAGCTTCAGAGAGAGATGTAACACTCTGTACTGGGGGCGGAGCAGATTATTGTTGCAACATGCAATTATGGGTCTTCACAGGTGCGGATGCAGCGTGATTAATGTGCAAAAAGGGGAATTAGGGCTGCAGCAGCAATGCGAGACTCTCTGAGAAGCTCTCTGGAGAAAATGATGAATGGATTAATGTAAAGTGGCGCAGTGACAGGCACCTGTAAATAAGCGGAATACTCAGAACACCCCAGTGACACATCAAGGTTAATAGTGCATCCAGGCCAAAACATTCATGGGCAATTATTTTTTTACCTGCCCCCTCCTGACAAGTGTACAAGGTTCATACATGTGGGGTGGACAAATGACTTATGAGCTACGGCCCTTTCTCCCAGCATACAAAAAAACCTGTGTGAAATGAATGCAGGGAGATCCATCTCTTTTAGGGCGTGAGCATCTGTGGCCTCGTGTCTTGTGGTGAAAACTAAGTACTTCAATGGAGCAAATTGCAAAAGGATGTGTTTTGGACAAACATCTATGAAAGACACTGGCTAAAGGGAAGACCTGCATGATCTCCAAAGATATGTATTCTCAGTCCTGGGAGGGTTGTATTTAGAGTTTAAGAAAATGTCTGAAATATGTTTGGTCTGTGACTCAAGTGCCACCGGGCAACTTTTTTGCAGTTTCAACAAGTTTTATTTTACACCACCACCAAGCGACCTTGGGGTTAACACTGCAGGTCTGATGCTGATGTTCTTGAGAACGCGGGTAAATCGTGCCCAGATGCAATATAATTTAACACCACATGAATCAACGTCATTCTCTCATCAAATCATACAGTGGTGTGAAAAAGTTTGTCACGTGTAAATGTTTCAGATCATCAAACAAATTTAAATGTTAGACAAAGATGACACAGGTAAACACAAAATGCAGTTTTTAAATGAAGCTGTTCATTATTAAGGGGGAAAATCCAAACATACATGGCCCTGTGTGAAAAAGTGACTGCCCCCCCTGTTAAAACATAAATTAAGTGTGGTGTATCACATCTTTGGAAAGCTGAGTTCAATTTCTCTAGCCACACCCAGGCCTGATTACTGTCACACTTGTACTCAATGAAGGGATCACTTAAATAGGACCTGCCTGACATAGTGGAATAGACCAAAAGATCCTCAAAAGCATCATGCCGTGATCCAAGAAAATTAATGAATAAATGATAAACAAAGTAATTGAGATCTATTAGTCTGGAAAAGGTTATAAAGCCATTTCTAAAGCTTTGGGACTCCAGCGAACCACACTGTGAGGCATTATCCACAAATGGTGAAAACCCGGAACAGCGGTGAACCTTCCCAGTAGTAGCGGTCCTAGCCGGTGTGGCGCCCTAGGCGAGCATCACCGCCAGCGCCCCCCACTTGAGGGAAAGTGAAATTTGCTGGCAGTTCAGCACCTCCACAGAAGTTGGTGCCCTAGGCGGTCGCCTATGTCGCCAATAGGATTGACCGACCCTGCTTCCCAGGAGTGGCCGACCGACCAAAATGACCCCAAGAGCGCAGCGACGACTCATCCAAGAGGTGACCAAAGACCCCAGAACAACATCCAAAGACCTGCAGGCTTCACTTGCCTCAGTTAAGGTCAGTGTTCATAACTCCGCCATAAGACACAGACCGGGCGAAAATGGCCAATGTTCCAAGACAAAAACCACTGCTGAGCAAAGGGAACATAAAGGCTCATCTCAGTTTTGCCAGAAAACATCGTGATGATCCCCAAGACTTTTGGGAAAATACTCTGTGTGCTGACGAGACAAAAGTTGAACCTTTAGGAAGGTGTGTGTCCCATTACATCTGCCGTAAAAGTAACGCAGCATTTCAGAAAAGGAACATCGTTCCAGCAGTAAAATGTGGTGGTTGGTAATGTGATGGTCTGGGGTTGTTTTGCTGCCTCGGGACCTGGAAGACTTGCTGTGGTAAATGGAACCATGAATTCTGCTGTCTACCAAAACATCCTGCAGGAGAATGTCCGGCCATCTGTCCGTGACCTCAAGCTGAAGCACACTTGGATTCTGCAGCAGGACAAACATCCAAAACACACCAGCAAGTCCATCTCTGAATGGCTTAAGAAAAACAACATGAAGACTTTGGAGTGGCCTAGTCAAAGTGACCTGAATCCGACTGAGATGCTGTGGCACGACCTTAAAAAGGCGGTTCATGCTCAGAAACTCTCCAACGTGGCTGAATTACAACAACCCTACAAAGATGAGTGGGCCAAAATTCCTCCACAGCGCTGTAAAGGAGTCACTGCCAGTTATCACAAATGCTTGATTGCAGTTGTTGCTGCTAAGGGCAGCCCAACCAGTTATTAGGGTTAGGGGGCAGTCACTGTTTCACACTGGGCCTTGTAGGTTTCGATTTTTCCCCCTTAATAATGAACAGCTTCATTTAAAAACTGCATTTTGTGTTTTACTTCTGTCATCTTTGTCTAATATTTAAATTTGATTGATGATCTGAAACATTTACGTGTGACAAACATACAAAAAAATTAGAAATCACATCACCGTATCTGTCAGGTTTATACTCCTACAATGATAAATTGGTGAATGATAAAGACAGACCGGGGCACGTTTGAAGTAGCAGTCATTAGCCATGTCACAGTGGTGCTGTTACACTGAATGGATTTAACACCAGTGATGTGATATTTATCATCTACCGCCCACCTGGAAGCTAACGGTTCTGTCTGAAATCTCCTCATCAGCTCAATTTTCCCTTCAACTTTGGAATTGCGGGCAAAGCTTTAATTCATTAGCAGAAGAATTAGCTTGCCATCTCCTGAGCCCCCCCCCCACTGTCAAATACTGAGTGTTTGCGTGGCTTTCTTGCCAAAAACTGTGTTCTGTTACCAGCAGGGATGTACAAAAACACGGACCAAAATTTTAAATAACAAAAACAACTTTTTCGGTAGAAGATCAAACTGGAGTGTAGAGTGTAGAGATATTACACACCTATTCATTAATTTTCCGTGCAGTATTAGGGTGTAGAGATATTATACACCTATTCATTCATCTTCTGTGCAGTGTTAGTGTGTAGAGATACTACACACCTTTCCATTCATCTTCCGTGCAGTGTTAGGGTGTAGAGATATTACACACCTATTCATTCATTTTCCGTGCAGTATTAGGGTGTAGAGATATTATACACCAATTCATTCATCTTCTGTGCAGTGTTAGTGTGTAGAGATATTACACACCTATTCATTCATCTTCCGTGCAGTGTTAGCATGTAGAGATATTACACACCTTTCCATTCATCTTCCGTGCAGTGTTAGAGTGTAGCAATATTACACACCTATTCATTCATCTTCTGTGCAGTGTTAGGGTGTAGAGAAATTACAAGCCTATTCATTCATCTTCTGTGCAGTGTTAGGGTGTAGAGATATTACACACCTATTCATTCATCTTCTGTGCAGTGTTAGGGTGTAGAGATATTACAAACCTATTCATTCATCTTCTGTGCAGTGTTAGGGT
>JAODKF010000045.1:2026350-2039487 GCA_026779585.1 Mormyrus proboscirostris | reverse complement strand
CCATGGGCCTGGTTATGTGCCTGTAAAAGGGAGACTAGGACATTTATAACTCTTTACACAGCCATGGGCCTGGTTATCCGCCTGTAAAAGGGAAACTAGGACATTTATAACTCTTTATACGAGGTATATAGGGTGTGTAGGACCAAAACAGGCTACAAAATAAGGAACAAGGAGTATGTTTTAGGGTCATCTGTACCATACTAAATAATTAATGCTAAAGAGGACTAACTTTTTCAAACCATAGAGCATGTCAATGAAGCACAGAGGATACCATGAACTGGATGCACAGAATCCTATACTCTTGAAAATGTAGAGATGTCAAACTACGTGCCTTTGGGCTGCGGGATGAAGGGGGAGAACCTTGGGAGAATTCAGCGCGGACATCTGGAGAACGTCTGGTACATACAGTGCTGGGGATGAGAAGAGAACTCACAAGCCTGGAGGTGTGAGGTGACAGTGATACCCAGTGAGTCAGCACGTTGCCCACAGGTATTGTTCTAAAGGTATAATTAAGCACTCTACTTGGACCTAATATCCAATGCTGTCTCTTGGTTCAAAATGTCCTAAATGCAGAGAGGGAAGGGAGCCAATAGGTCTGCCATGGAAGCCAGGTGTCAGCCAATCAGAAAACACCAAGCCACAGTATGGAGCATCTCAAAAAGAGAGGGCAGCCAATAGAGCTGCTATGGAAGCCAGGTGTTAGCCAATCAGAAAACACCAAGCAACATTATGGAGCATCTCAAAAAGAGAGCTAAGACTGATGTTTTTCTGTATCTGCAAAGTTGCAGTCAAGATCAGAGTCAGAATCAGTTTCTTAGCCAAGGATGCATGCATATAAAGAATTAGACGTCTTGTATTTGCTCCTTATACACAAAACTAAAGTAAAATAAAATACTAAAGCTAAATTAAGGGATAAGTTATGAAGACAAGCATGAAAAATAAATTTTGTGAGTAAGTATATATGTATACACCCGCACACAAACACACACACACACACACACACATATATATGGGTCATTCTCGCATTGCCATAACTGCGATGGTTACCTTGGCAGCCACATAGCCATCAAACACATGTACACCCTTCCTAGCCAGTTCTCTGATGTCTTGGTCTTGGGTCGATGTTGCAGGACCACAGGAAATCTGACTGCATCGCACCTTCGACAGGCCGTGGGGGTAGTAGTAGTTCTTTCTTGGTATTTGGATTTGGATTTTTTGATTTTGGATTGTTTGATTAATATTGAGTCAGTTATGGATTTATTTTGTCTGTGTGATTTTTGTTACTGTACTGTAGAGTTTCTTTCTGTGCTTTTTCCCTCAGGTATATCAGTTTTGACAAAAGCATCTCTTAAATAAAAATGAATGTGAATGCTCACAAAAACACATACTCTGTCAGCATGACTTTGTGCCTGTTGCCAAAAGTAACTGAGCATGACTTTTCAAAGATTAAATAAGCATAGAATAATTAGCATACCCTAGGCACAGCAGAGCAGCATTTTGTGAGGAGGTTGGCTGGCCAAATAAATTCAGAGTTCGTCATAAAAATATGTTTCACCATGTTAGCCGACACATGCAGTAAACCATGTGACAAGCAAGACTGTCATGAACCACATGACATTTTTCATCAGATTCAGTAGTTGTCCTGGACCAAAAGGTTCTCCTTCGGTAGGTCATCTTTTGAACCTGTCTTGAGTTTGTTGGTGCCCAAATTTTGGCAGCTGTAATAGACTACAGCCAGGGCTGGACTGACATTTTTGCGGTGGGCCAATAAGAATGTGGCCTGCTAAGTTTACAGTGAGAGACCCCATGGGCGATTTTTAATGACCAGTGGTTAGATAACGGTTGTGTCCAAATTCAGCGGCTGCATCCTTCTAAGGCTGCATTCAAAGATCAAATGCGTCAGGGCAGCGAAACAAGGCTGTCCCGTCTCGAAGACCCCTTCAAATGCATCCTCCTTTTGCCAAGATTCATTGCACGGAGGTAAAGTGGGTGTGTCCCGGCTAGAGAATAGGAGCGGTGCTTCGCGACACAAGGGCAATGGCGGGAACAGCTGGTGATAGAAATAGGGAATTACCCACAGGCTATGCCGTCTCGTTTGACAAACACAAATGAATTCAGAGACAGACAATGTGTGAATGGATGGGAATTTATTAATTTGCAGTGGTATTAATTGATTATTCCAAGAGTGACCTGTAGGGGCAGCAGGTTATATACCCCGTTAGCAGAAAGTCACATAGCACTGCAAGTCCTAAAGACCGCTTATTCCACGTGGGAGTAGCACTCAGCCACAAAACATGTGAGTGACATACAGATGGGGCGTGATGCTGTCACGGTCTCAGGCTGCCAGCAGCCACACATCTGTGATGTCACTGCCGAGAGCCAAAGCGTGAAATGAGTGACTCACTTCAGCGACGAGAGCCCGCTGGGGCATCAGGCCGCAGTGAAATCCTTCCCCGGAATTTTCCCTTCCTTTCCCCCTAAGGCTACCTACGTTTCCATGACACTCCAATTTCTATAATAATAAGTCTATAATAGTAACATTAATAATTAACATCAAACTGAAAAATATCAACTGGGAATTAATCATGAGCTGGCAGTTACCTGGCACTTCTGAGTTATTTAGTCTTAATTTAAATCGCCTTAATGATTAGAGAAATTGTCAAAAATACATACCATTTTTCTTGATACAGTTAAATACTAAATATTGATTGGTAGGGGCGGAGTGATACACAAAAGACATTTTTGGCACAAACCTCCCATTTAGGTTCTGTGCAGCTGGGGAAACAAAATTTGCTTAGAGGTCATTAATTATTGAAAATGCAAACACAAACATGATTAGGAACAGTTGCTTCTGTCAACATGTCTGCGAAACAATCCCATGTTCTCTACTACTGAGTATGGTTGCGCATCTTTAGTGATATTTTATTAATTTAGTGATATTATATTAATTTAGGTTCTGCCCATGTCAATAGATGTATTCATTTGTTTTATTGTATGCACTGAACCGAAAATGATGTACAAAACAGTAGACAATGAATACATGTACCGTTACGGCCCTAATTTAATACCATTAACAGTTAGTTACAAACAAAAAAATGAATAAAATTGTGTACTTTCTCAGAATACCATTTGATGAATTTGGCCATAGACATTTTAAAACCAACGACTTTGGTGTAATGAATACCAGCTTTGATCTAATAAACAGCGACGTGGTAAAAAGTGAGGCATCATTCAGCAATGGCGTCCGCACACACGACCACAGCCTCTGTGTTGCCTAGTTTCTCGTGCCAAGCAGAGAGATCTGGGCAGACGTCCACCATCCCACCTGCCTTTGCATCTGCTTCCTGCTGTCACTGGGGAAGCTGCAGGAAGAGGCACCACCAGTCCGGATCACTGGAGTCTCGGTGAGCCTGAGAGGTGACCAGAGTCATCAGAGGCCCAGTCTGATTCTTCTTAAATCGTGTCAATGTCAAAAAACTTCTTTCCATCTAGACCTGGTAGAGTCAGGACCCCAGCTAACAGAATCCAGAAGGTGCACAGCGACAGGAACAGAAGCTGCAGCACTCCATGTGTTAAACTTCATGGTCTGTGTTCCTTTGGGTCAGCTCTTTGTAAACTGGTAGTGTTCTGACAGCCTCATCGGATTCCTGCATGAATAATCACATTGTATCTAGCCCAGTTGTTTTGATAAATTATAGTTACTATTAAAAAAAAATCCTTGAAGGTCTTTGACTTCCTGAGCTCATCGCGTTGTGTTTAAATTTATTTCTCCTGACTGGAGCTTCAGTCAGTCCGAACAGCCATGAGACCGTACACAGGTGTCCCCCTCCCTATCGCATAATCACAGGGGACACCCTGGGGAGGGAGTCCCCATGCTCTGAATGAAAAAAGGTACAAGTTACAAATACTGCATCCCCTACCATGCAAATGACCTGTAAGTGAATCGCAGGAGAGCCAGATTTTAGAAGCATTTGCGCAATGCATGCATGTCACGTTTTATCATGCTTATGGAGGGTATTTTCATTCAGTATGTGTTAGTCGTTTTTGTGTCGTCTCAGTGGGGATGGAGTTTTCATAGTCTGGTTAATTTCAGGGTACTGGTGCAGTATAACAGCCGACTGTTCAGGGTGAAGGACACCCCAGAATGTGTAGGACAACCAACTGGTCAGGGTGAAGGACACTCCAGAAAATACAGGACAGTCACCCCCTGCTTGGCTACTGTCATTTTCACCCACCTCGTTACATTCTGCCGATTATACATACCAATCAGTGCTTTCACTTTACTTTAATCAGCTGAATGTGGCCTTTTATAATTATCACCCCGGAGATAGATTTCAACCTGAAAATAACTTCTTTAATTGCATTTAAAAGGCAGTAAAAGTGCAGGTGTATCTTCTTAGTCATCCGCCGCTTGGGCTTGGCTGACGTGTGACGGGACCGTTAAATGCAACGAGATCAGGAGCTGAGTGGCAGCGGGACCCCTGCTGCTACACTCGCAGGCTGCATGTGCTGAAGCCTAGGGAGTCCTTCTTGCAGGAACCTTGCGATCTAGTCTGCTATCCATTTTATCTGGATTTTTGAGTGACTGCTGTTACTGATCCAGCTACAGAATCATCATATTTTCGCAGTATTTGTACACAGGTGTGGGTACTAATTGGATATTATCATTAGGATGACATTTAATTAACTTCCTGAATTAATAGAGCATCTATTTTAGACTTTTAGTTGATCAAATAAGTAATGCCTACCCTGACAATTAAACAATTATGACATTGGTTCCTGTCACGCTGTGAGTACTATGCCTGTGTATCCCATCCCATTCCAGCATGGCATCTCCTCTGTGCCGGCATCATAAAATGATATGAGATTGTGAAGTTTGCATGTTTACATTTACATTTACGATGCCACTTTAGAATAAGGCTCCATTTTGCAGCTGATAAATTATTGTTCATAATTGTCTGTGGATGATTTACAACCTAATTAAAAAAAGTAATAACCTGATTATAAACCATTCATAATGTCATGACGTGCAGGGGAAACGTGGGATTTATTCAGGGTACGATAGACTCAGGAGCACGAAACAGCAAACAGAGACAATGTTACAACGTTAAAATGCTAGTGACCGGACTGGGGAGATGTTCACAGAAAAGCACTTAAATACATTTGACTAATTAAACACAACTAGAAACAGCTGATAACAAGAAGATTTCACACAAGGTAAACGAGGGGGCGTGGCACAGCGGAGGATCGGGACGATCGGGTCATGATGCATAAATGCTCTCTAAGGGAGGTGTTATTGTAAAGTGGCGCCACAATTATACGATTCATTACTGACGACCGAACGTGAGATCAACATATAAGTACATTAAGTAGTAGAACATATAAGCTGTTCCCATGTTCTCATGTCTCGTTTTACTTGCGCAAACCTACTTATTGGTTCAATAGAACTACAATTATCAATATCTAGTAGATAGATAATGATTATGTACATTGAAAAAGTGTCAAAGGACTGTCAGAGCATCAATGGAACCGTACTAACGACTATTCCAACAATACTAATGTGTTCCCCCTGTGTTTGTGTGGGTTCCCTCAGGTCCTCTGGTTCTTCCCTGCAGTACCATCCCATTCAGGGTGTCCCTGGCCTTGTGGTCCCGCTAGCTGGATAGGCTCCCGACCCTCCCTGTGCTGGACGTGACCGGAAAATGGAAAACAATACATTCAGCCTAATGAAGCCTAATAAAGTTACACAGAGGAGGAAAAACATCTATGATTTCATTTGATTTTAGTGAAACGAAGAAATAAAATTAATTAGTTTTCTTGATATTATCTTGAGAAATTGTAGTATTAACATTTTTAGTCACAGCAATGGATTAATGAAATTTACAGCAGATTTTCCCAATGGTCTTATACATTTGCATTGAGTTGAGGCTGCTCTCTTTTCATCTCATTTTCACATGGCTCTTCGTGTTCCATGGTCACAGGCTCCAGCTCATTTTGGGGCTTCCCTAGCTGTTCCCAAGCTAGCTGGGAATATGACTCCTGCAGCATGTCCTGGGATTTCCTGAGCTCTCTGCCCTGGGGGATTAGCCTGAGGAGCTTCCTCTGCAGCTTTATGAGATGCCCAAACTACCTCAGCCGGCTCCTCTCAATCCGAAAGAGAAGTGGCTGTTTTGAGGTCCCTGGGGAACTTCAACTACCTCATCCTGTCTCAGAGAGTGAGTGCAGCATGCCACATCCCGGTCTATGGTGGTGGTGTAATCAGATGTTGGACAAAACAGGGAACACAAAGGGATAGAGGGTAATGGGACGTGAAGGACAATGACAGCGATGTGTTTTAGGTATATTGTGACAAATGGGGATACAAGACACCGGGGTATATTTCAGGAGCGACATCGGCCAAATTAATACAAAAAACAAGCGAGCTTACAAAGTGAATTCCAACTAAGATGACCCCTAAACCAACTTCCTAACTATCCACAAAAACAGAGACAAAGCAATACACACTCAAGAAAATAAATGGCAACCACTCCCTACAACCCTTACACAAGATCATTCATACAATATTTAAACGAAGCGACTAAGTCCAAACTGAAATCCAAAACAGGTAGTCATCAGAAGCCCAAAACGAGATACACCAAAAATCAAACACAAGTAATCACACATAGGCTAAGACAAGAGCAGCGAGAAGCTTTCACCTCGATAGCTGCCTGGATTGTAGCCTTCACTTCAGGAGACCCCCATGCAAGCAGAAGAAGGCCTCTGTCTTCGGTCTCACCAGGGGTCCAGGATCACCGCCATGACCAAAGACACCAGCTGTCTCGTGGAGATGGCGCTTTGCGGTCTCTGCAGCGACCGATGTCCATGACCTCACTTGGAATGCAGGAGTGCTTCGTGAGCAGAGCTGGATACTTCAGGTCCAGGAGGTAAAAATCCAGAGAAAGCTTTTGTTTCAACCAACCAGTTGAGTATAAAGAGTCACAGTCAGAGAGAACTCAACTGCTTAGTTGACACAAAATCTTGGTGTGGATTTGTACTTTCTGGACTAAAACTTTCCACCTCTGTTTGTGAGATAAGATTTCATGGGGTCTGATGAGGAGTTAAGCCTCTGTGCCTGTGATTGCCGGTTACGGCATCAGCAGAGTCCGTGGGCCCCTGACCGAGGCCCTTAATCCCCAGCTCCTGGTGCCACACGCTCCAAGGCGCCCTGTGCTGTGACCCCCAAGCTATGGGGAGTGAGATGAGGTTGGTGAAGAGTAGAACTGTACTTGACACATGAAGGGTTATTATTATTATCAGTACATGACCTCCTCTGTACTTTTCATTGGGATTCTTTGCTGGATCAGTTTGTTGGTGGACCAGCCCAGAGCACAAGCCGCAGATCACTTAGCTCCAGATGTCATCGTTAAGTTGAGAGAATTCCTCCACCAAGCTAAGGTACTGATTCTCGGAGGGGTGAATTTAGGTTATTACCAGTTGTTAACTATTAACAGAGCATTAAACAAAACTATATACATGTTTTGTTCCTCTAAATACAAAAAGTGACGCAACCTCCTATCAGACCTTCAGACGGTGCAGAAAGGCAGCGTTTATTTATGCTAGCTATTTTCCGCTAACACTTCACTGTCACAGGTGCCTCCATTTTCAGATGGATCACAGTCAATATCATCAGCATCTGCTGGCTCATCAAAGCTGATTTGCTCCACGTCTTTCGCCAGCCAGGAGAGAGGGATGCATTGCAAAGCTTAGGAAGTGTGATTGTGAGCTGTTATCTCCAGACATCACTTCTTGGTATTTATTTAAATGGCATCTCTACTGATGTCAAGTTGTCTTGTTGATTTGTTGTACTATTAATTGCTGGATAACTTTTAGGAGATATGTTTGGATTGTTGTTGCTGATCTTAACTCTGTGAAATGGGTCACGTTTTGGCAAGTACTCAATCCAGTTGAATCAAAGTACAAATGATGCCAATAATTTATTACATACAAAGGTACAACATTTTGATACTGTAGGAAAACTTTTAGATATGTATGTGTAAAGTGTGTGTCTGTTCATAGCCCAGGATGCTGGTGAGGAGTAGTAGCTTGATTGATTGTACATATCTGCATTTTTAAGAGAGCAGATGTCATAGTGATATCATAAGGATGTAGCGCATTAAGGAATATTTCAGTAGTTCAAATCCCTGTTGAACCCCTACACATACACGGGAAGCTTTATTTCCATCAGGAAAATTGCTATTTCACGTACACAAACTATACATGAGAATGATCCCAGTCAAATACTTGATGTATCTTTTGAGCGAATCGCCTTTGAAAAGGTCGCTGTTATGCAGAGTGCGATGTCACAGCAATCTGTGCTGCAGGTTTCAATCCAATATGTCTATAAATCCAAGGAGGTTAAGACAGTTTATACTGCAACATATTTGTGAAACAAGCAGTGAATTGGTGATTGAGTGTGTTGTGGGCATCCTCTGCACTGCATTTTCAGTTCAGTTCAAGAGAAATTAAGCAATTCGTCAAAATGCGTTATCATGACACAGGATATTGTGGCTCTCATGCATTCGCCCGGCAGTGCATGCAGTGTGGAAGAGCAAATCAACTCACTATGAATTCATGGGATGGAAAAGTTATGAATGTGTCCACAATGTGTGGGATACAGGACTTCAAGCCCTCTGATAGACGGTGAAGACCACCCCAGCCAATCAGACTGGTTTGTGACACGGATCAAATAACAAGTAAACAAATAAATAAATAAAAGCGGCAGAGCACTGGTGTTACTGGGAGGCTTATGGGAAGGAAATGACATCAGTAAGATCAGACTCACTGTTATCGATGCAGCATCCTGGGTTTGGAGAGAGGTCAGCCTGAGACGGTCTTAAAAGGGAGAGTCACACTCAGTCATTTCCACCAGGGTGCATGCTGGTTTTACTAATGACCTCCACTGCACTAGCTACCGTCTATTTTAGTCCCTAATAGAGACGTTGCCAAGTGATACGCTGCTTCACCACTTCAGGACACTTGCTCCCTGTCCTAGGAGCTGGGATGATAGAAAGAGGTCAGCCCCCAAACGAATGCTGCAAAGCCAGTTTCCCCAAAACATAAAGCTTAGGAATACTTTCCTGCTGCTTGTCCTTAAACATTCGAATAAGAAATGGAGGAAAGGTATCTGAAAAATAGGAGTTGAAAAAGAAAGTACATATTAAGAGAGAAATTACACCAAAATTGACAATTTTTTTTGTCCATTACTGCTACAGAACACTAATTACATGCAGCCTTATTCTTAACTATATGTGTCAGTGTATCAGTGATAATCCAAAGGCTGATATTTACATCAGAATGTACCTCCCATGCAGCAATAGTGCATGTAAATTAAGCATTAGCGATTTTGAAGGACAAATTTAAAACGTGGACTATGGAAAGCAAACAGCACATCTGGCCCTCCTGTATTATGCTAGCTCACGCACCCCCCTGGGCTTGCTGGGGTGGGGAGACACCAGAGGACAGACTTAGCAAACGTGTCAAAAAGCAGGGTTGGGGCGATTCCGGAATGCATTCATCAATTCCAATCCAAATCATGAACTGGAAATGGAGTTGGAATTTAAATCACCCTGGAATTCAAATTCAATTCTAATTCTGTTCCCCATAGTTTTTTTCCCAATCCCGAATTTCATTTCCTGATTTGGATCTGAATTGATGAATTTATTCCTGAATGGCCCCCACCCTGTCACAAAGATCTCAAACAATCAACCAAATAAAAAAGCTGATAGTAATCGAACATAATACATTTTCCTAAACCATTATATTGTAGATTCAACAAGTGCAATAGAAATTATTAAGGCATGATAACATAAAATAACAACATAACTATTAAATATCAAAATTCCTTGCTATCATTCCTCGGGGGACTTTACTTCTACAGATGGTGAGAAAGAAGACTTCAGTATGTTTTTTTTTATAAATGTATTTCTCTCCTTAGAAAGATTATAATGAAAATGATGGCATGCTAGAAGTGTGAAAACAGAGACATTATTAAGAAGATATGCAAATACCAAGTACAGGGCAACAGTAATGCTTAGTCAATGAGACACAGTTCACGTCATGTGACAAAAAATACTGTGGTTTCTATGCTTTTATAGACAAGTAACCATACATTGCAGGTGGGGGCTCCTTTTGCACCTTAACTAAGAGGAAATAAAACATATAAACAAGGTTTATAAACAAACAAGGAAACAAAACATATACAATTTGCACCTAAAATAAATTATAAAAATACCTTTACTGTACCTACAGTATATAACATATTTTTTCTCCGAATGCTTAAGGAATATTGAATATAGAATGGAAAAAAAAGAATCAAATGAATGTTTTCAGCAAAAAATTTTAGTAGTTGTAGAAGTTTTTCTATAACACAAAATATTTATGGTTGTGAAGGGAGTGTAATATTATCAGTAAATCCCTACAGACCATTATGAGTTTTCACAAAGCCCATATACACAATATTTACAGAATGTTTTTGATTATAAGGCTATTAAAATGAGTCACACAGAAGTTTTTCAAGTATTGTTTGGAAACACAGATGAGAGTAAATGAGTGAAAATGTTTTTGTCACTTTATAATGGCTAAGATATAAAGTCACACGCGAAGAGGGACTGGGCATGAGTCTTGGTATATTTTTGTTTGCTTTTTAATAAATGGCACACGATGAATGAGATTTACCAAATAAAAAAGTGCATTTTTAAATTTATATTAAACAGATGGATGGGTGTTCCCTCTTCTAATATGCCTTGTAAATAAGTTAATGAACATGCTAATAATGAGTGATGTTTTTTTCCATAAACAATCAGTTGATTTCCAGGAATGGGCCAAAACATTATGACCAACCCGTGTGAAGCAAACAATGTTGATTATTTAGTAAAAATGCTGCGCGACATACAGGTTGTCATGACCTGCGCTTCCAGTCGTCGTGTGTCCCACGCCCCCTCATCATCTACATGTGCTTCCCCGACTGTGCCCATCTGTTTCCCGTTAATTCGGCTTGTTTCGTGTGTATCAGTCCACGTCATCCTCAGTCTATTGTCGGTCATTGTTGTACTTTGCGTCGCTGTCTCCCGCTGTGTTCCCTAAATAAACCCTCGTTTGCTCGTCATTCTGCCTGCCGACCTGCTCCTTCGCTGCGGCTTGCCTGCTCGCCCTCCGCGGAACGTAACACAGGCATGGAGCCACGCCACATATGGGACCCCGTAACCATGCAGACTTGCTGGTGCAGCTCATCCCATAGATGCCCGACACGTACAGCACCCGGCCGTGCACGTGGTACAATAGAAAATGGGATTCATTGTACCAGGCGATCGTCTTCCATTGCTCCTATGTCCAGTTCTGTCGCTTGTGTGGCCGTTGTAAGTTCTTTTGATATTGGGCAGATATTTTTTTAATAATAACAATGACTATAATAGAATAATCATATAATGTTTGTCATTAATGTACATTAAAGCAGTTAAGGTATTGTAAGGTATGTTAGGATGTTACGGTATACTAACATGCTGCTTATGAATGCTCTATGAATGCATTATATATGCATTTTGAAGGTGCATTTAATGTAAAGCATTACCAGAAAGCTTCATGTTCCTATCAGAAACAAGAAAATTTATAACTACCACAGGAATGGAAAACTTCAAAGAAAAGAGATATTCCAAATTTGATTGGAAAGGCTCAGAGACCTGCTCGAGATGCAGTTATAAAGGCGGCTCATACTGTACCTCCTGTCTGGACTGTGTTGTTTGCTCTGTCATAATGAGCTGAAAATTACTGAATGCTTCTGCCTACTGGGTGGTGCATGTCTGTGAGGGTGCAGTAAGAGAGCAGTGCTGTTTGATGGCTGATGAGTAACAGTTTAAGCGTAGCCTGACTGGGATCACTGGGCCTGAGAGACCTAAAGATGGGTGGTTTACACCCTCAGGATGCTGGGTAGGTTTGGCCAGGGTAGTTCTGGGAGACGTGTGTCTGCTTTGCTGGTCGTCTGAGGGAACTGCTCACTCATTTTGTACTTGTGCGGGGTCTGCTGTAGAGAAGGGTGAACCCAAAACAGGTGTTCCAGCTTCATGTTTCTACCAGTAACCTGTATGTTTGCTGTATGTAGATGCATGAAACAGCTGAATCCCCTTAACTTTAACTGCGGTCTCGCATTAGAATAGTTGAATATCAAATAAGCTGAGGGTTTACACAAATATTGGCATTAACAACTTCCAAATTGTTCTGGGCGCTGCTCCCAGGGATGTAGCTGCAGAGTAAAATAACCGGTTTGAACTGCCCTGGGATTTTTTTTTATACTGATCTGGAACGTAGCCAGGTAGTAAAATTACTGGGTTTTAACCCATTTAGAAATGTGATTCAGGTCCCTGGTTGGCGAAGTCTGTCAAGGGGGGAGCTATCAAAACATTGCTGGACCCCACCATAAAATGTATTTCTGTCTACTGGCCTGATCCATCTATCCATCCATCCATCCATCCATCTTCCATAAGTTTTTATATAGCATATTGTCACAGCAAGCTGGGAGCCCATTGCACAGAACACAAAGCAGGGGGCGCTATTTCATTCTAGGTTTCATATATATGTTTCTTATAACTACATGCTCAGAGTGTGCAGTACTGCAAACACAAGGCCAAAGATGACATATACGCTGGACAAAACCCAAAGAGAAACACGGGAAGAATATGCCAGCCACGTGTATAGGGAGACGGGACAGATTTCATGCCCCCAAAACATCCCGTGTTTTATTCAATATGTAAATAATCCAGTAAGGTACTTTCATGCCTAATGGCGTGTGCCCTGCCCTGGGTTGGCCCCCCCGACTGTGCCATGGGTTATTCTCATAGCCTCGGGGATAGGCCCCAGACACTCACCACCCTGAATAGGAGAAGCGGGTGTGGGAAAGGGATGGATGTTCATACCATTGCTCTTATTAAGATGAAACTCAGGACAGCAGATACTTTCCCTTAAACTGAAAACATAAATAGATACAGAGCACATGAACAGAGCCAGAACATAAACAGGTCCTCGCCACAATGATGTTGGGGTATATCTTCAGGTGTGTGGAGTTTAAGTCAAGGGAGGTGATGCTAAGATTATACAATTCCTTGGTGA
>JAODKF010000045.1:1948707-1971456 GCA_026779585.1 Mormyrus proboscirostris | reverse complement strand
AAGTGTGTCCTTTCTCCTGAATGTACTGGGGACGACGCGGCGGGGTGACCTTGAAATGGTGGCGCCGTCGGATCGGGCCTCCTTTCCAGATTGCCGTCCTGATGGTCGCCGTCGCTGAGGCTCCTGCGTTCTGCCCTCTGCTGCAGTGAGCCCGGAGACCGATGTGAAGCGCAGAGTGCAGCAGAACAGGCGCCGGCCCCTTCTGGAGGCCCCGGGGAGCTTCGCCTCGTCAGCCAAGAGGATGGAGGTCAGGAGCCCGCAGGCGGACGGCAGCTCGATGAGGCCCGACACCGCCAGAGCCCCACATGTCAGGCCCGGGCTCGCGCCGCTGAGGCCCGGCTGGGATGCCACGACAGTGTCACACTCCCATATGCGCAGCCTTTAAACAAAGTGAATTTTGTAGAATGCTAAAGCCTTTCAGAAGAAAACAATCGACCTACCCAGCATCCTGTGTGGTCTCCGTACAGAGACTGATTAATACACGTGCACTTTGTGTAAACGTTTACCCTTTAATAGTGGAGTGCATTATGTGCCTTAGCTTGTATTAGCTGTCTCTTCGTGTGCGAGAGACGCGGCTGCTGCACGTATTTGTTATAACACTCTGTATAGCAGCTATGCTCATTTTCTCTCCTGTTTTTTATTTATTCTCGTTTTCCAAAGTAAAGTCCCAGTTGTTATATCTGACCTGCTCTGTTAGCCACAGTGCACAGTTTTAATGCATCACTCAGCTCTCCACAGTGATATATAGTGCTGCAGTGTAACTGGCCCTGTCCTGAGATAGAGTTGTCGTGTATTGGGGTCTTGGTGTCTGGCAGTAGAGCGAGCCGGAGGCGTGCTGGGGGTGTCGGCTCTGGAGCTGGTAATGGCTGCTGTGGCATGTGGGGCAGTACTGACCGACTCTGTCGCATCTCATCATCAGCCCCAGCCGCTGGATCCTCAGGACTACCTGACCGTGTGCGGCAAGTGCGACAAGCCCAGCGAGGACCACGTGCGATGTCAGAACTGTGGTAACCCCCTGGCTGAGGATACCCCGGCCCCTGCCCCCACCCCCACGGAGCCCCGTGTCCCCCCCCTGGCCAGGAATCCCATCCGGCCGCAGGCGGCCACGGGACCAAACAGCCTAGCAGTGAGCAAGAGCTTCTACGGCGTGGCGTCCGGGATGAGGGCGACCCGGGGCGACGTGGTGATCAGCCCGCCCGTGCGCATCACGCGGGGAAGCCTGCCGCTGGACGGGCGGCCTGCGGGGGCGCCAGGGAGCGCCATCGCCTACTCCGCCAAGACCTGCAGGGGCAAGAGGCAGTTGCCCAGCAAGCAGCACGAGCTCAATGACCCCAGTGAGTCGCGGCGTAACCGTCCTGTTGCCTGTGTGACTCGGCCACAAAAGGCCCGGCCGCACGCAGCCTCGCACGTGTGTGACCCTTGTGCACCCCTGAATGCCTCATTGTGCTGAACACCGCTTCGGGGTGGTTGGGTTGTGGTGAGCTGTTAATCTCACTCTGCTGCTGTCACAGCTAAAAGGTTTGTGCCCAAAAATAACATCACCGTGCCCTTTTCAGCCTCTCGCATCTTTGTTTTCACATGGATCTTCGAAAGGAATTGTTTTTCTTGGAAAGAAACGCAACCATAGGGATATTCACGTCTGTCCAGAAATGCAATAATGGCAGAGTGAAGTTAATGAATCATCCATGGATCTGGGGATCCAGGTTTTAACAGCTTTAGATGGCTGGATATTTGGTGAGTTGTCCATGGCCTCTGGTGACTATGGTGACTAATTGGTTATGATAGTGTGCAGGTCGGACTAGGTGGCCGGACTGATTATAAGGTACTGCTGTAGAATGATTTGGACGTCTGCTTCAACTTGGTGTTGCTCCAGTATGATGTTTGGTGTCTACAAACCACAAACACCTGCACGGAAACGGAAATCGCAAACTGCCAGGGGCCCTTCAACTGTACAAACCACAAAAATCTGAATATATCGTTTTATCTTAGTACTGTGCTGACTTTTTTGTGAAATATAGTAATACTTGAAAATTAGCCATACCATACTGTTGAATATATGTTATTTGACCCACTTCTTAAGCTGCATGCTTGCATATTTGACGGTTAAATTTTACTATGTCTCCAACCAGAACCTTACGTAGCGTAACCAGGGAAGTAATGCATCATAAAATAGCCAGGCTTCTTGCAGGTACAGGTGAACCTCTCACTGCTCGATGGGCAAATTTGAATCTTTTAATCACAAGCTGGTTGTTTCACGTCTCTTATCGAGATTTAGGTCTAGACATTGACATGGCCATTTGCCATTCAGTCATCCTTGTACTCTACTTGCTGCTGTCCTTTTGGGTTAGTGGTCGTGTAGAAAGACGGCTAGGCTTTAGCTTAGCAACGGGATGTTTGACTTCCTGTAGAATGTTTGACTTCCTGAGAGTTGCTCCAAGAAACTGCTGCTACTCTCCCATCTTTTCGTGTGGTTTTCACCAGGCTTCTACATCTTTTGTACGAAGAAGTTTAACAGCTGACCCTTGGCTGTTATTCTAGGCCTCTTTGTGTCAGTCTGGATCATTTTTGCACCTTCCTTAAAGATCTTGGCAGGACGGTCAACGCAGGGAATCTAGGTCCTTTTCAGGCCTGCCAATTGATGTATGTTAATGAATGTTTGCATGTTTAACTTGTGGGGTAATTTTATTCAAATGATTCGAATCCTCTTATGTTGTGAAGACAGTTCAACACAAAAACATCAAAACACAGAACTGATATGAAAGCAAAGAGCTTTATGTGCTCTGTCGGTGTTGCACATCCATCTTTGATATTTACATTATCGATGCCTTATAAATTATTATTATATACTGCTACTTCCAGTTTTGGCCCAGTTCTGTAAGGCAGTAATTGCAGTACAAGTATTTTCTATATTTGTGTGGATGTTGCAGTATTTAAAACCTTTTTTTTTGGATTTTAAAATATAGACACTTGTGGAAGGAGAAATATTTAATTCTTAAGCATGTTCTTTGGTAATAGGGGTCAAATCTGGCATGCAGAAACTTGGGGAAAAAAATCCTATTTTAAAAAAAAAAAAAAAAAAAAAAAAACATTCAAAAAGCAAAATTGCCAAACTTTGAATCCCTCATTTTCAAATATCTATATTTCCTCGCAGTTGAATGCCACAGATCCCGTCGGCGTGAGAGATGCTGAATGTCAATCGGCATGTGATGCTCAGCTTTGCTCCAGAGTCGAGCAATCGGCAGATAACTAAACAGTTTCCCTTTTAATGCCGGAGGTCTTTCCCGCTATGACGTCACATACCGATGCGAGCCTCATCTGTGCCGTTTCAGTTGTGCTGTCCAGCGATGACGAGGACCAGGATGGAGAAAACAGCAGCACCGGCAGCGTCAGCCGGCTGGACAATGTCTCCCCGCGGCCCGCCGATTCGGCGCACTCCTCGCCGGCGCCCTGTGGGGGCAGGGTG
The DNA here is from genome assembly GCA_026779585.1 of Mormyrus proboscirostris. Classification (NCBI taxonomy): domain Eukaryota; kingdom Metazoa; phylum Chordata; class Actinopteri; order Osteoglossiformes; family Mormyridae; genus Mormyrus; species Mormyrus proboscirostris. The sequence goes on along the minus strand of JAODKF010000045.1, from coordinate 1,967,993 downwards.
GAGGCCGCCGTCAAAGTCCTTCCAGAACAGGAGGAGCTGAACTCCAGCCTCTTCATGGATATGGACTCCAGGATCACCCTGCCGAGGAAGACTCGCATGAAAGACCAAGTATGTAGCGACTGTCATCTGCTGACTGAGTTTTATGTTTCGTGGCGTGCCACCCCCCCCCTTTGGGATCGCTAAATTACAGGTACGCCTGTGTGCTGATGCAGAGTCATGTGGCAGCAGCAGAACATAAACAGCGTACACACTAGAGGTTCACTTCTGAGGGACTACGCTCTAGAAGAGAGAAACATACTGAGCGGCCCTGAGCGTTTGGCTCGGTGACCTAAGCCCCCGAGCCTGTGATTGGAAGGTCGCTGGTTCTAAGCCGGATTTCAGCAGAAGAGCCACGTCCGTGGGCCCTATAGAAAGGCCCTTAATAGATGCACCCTTTTGGTCAGGTCTCTCTGCAACAATGAATCGCTTTCCTTTAATTTGTCCGTCCCCCACTCCCATGTGGGTGGAGCTCCGCTCGCGGTCGCCTGACAGGCCCGGCGGTGCCGCGGCCGCCCTGCAGCCGCCCTGCAGCCGGCCTGCGGCTCGGCTCACCCTCGGCCTTTCCCCTACAGTTCGGCAATGCGGTGGCCGACGATGCCACGAACCTCAAGCGGCGGAAGGTCGTCGGCAATATGAACAGCATCATCCTGGACTGCCGCAGCGTGCGGCTGGGCTCGCTGCGCCGCATGGTCACCAAGCCCGTCATCGTAAGGCCGCGCCGCGCACGCCTCACCTCGCCTTCCCCGTCGCTGCCTCCTCTGTCGATGCCGGGACTCTGTTTAGAAAATGAAGGCTGTACCATAATCAGAGGCTTTTGAATCTGAGGGTCTCTATTCTCATGTTCCAAATCCATCTGCATTTTCTGCCGCATGGGACTTGAATCTGAGTGTAAAAACGGCCGTTTCCTTTTCAGTTCTCCGTCGACTACATCCAGCTTGAAACTGAAGGTAAAGCATCGGCAGTGCTGCTCTCCCACCGGCAGACCGGTTGCCCCGGGGTCTTTTCTGGCAAAGTTAGGCGCTGGTCACCTCTTGAGTCTCAGGGCTGATAAATCAAACTGGTGAAATGCATTATTTTTTGCCTTGGGCTGCATTTCTTTGAAAGTAATTGTGTTTCTAAGTATTGGTGGGAGCCTTGTGGGCGGGCAGCTTGAGTGCTTATCGCAGGAGCTTCATGTCTGGCGGTCGGAAGCCTCATGTCGTCTCTGCCGTCCTTCAGCAGGGCGCCATATAGGGGGAAGCTTAGGATTTCCTGAGTGATGGACCCTAAGAAATTTGTAACATCATTGATTGGTCTGGGTTGGGGGCCCAATATGATCCCCCTGTAGCAACATCCTTTTAGCTTTGATATAGCCTAGATCATTGTGTTTGGGTCTGTGCTTTTGTAATTATTACAGTGTGAGGACCAGATTCCCCTCAATGAAGTGATAACCTCTAACTCTTTACCTTTTGGGGATCTGTGAATGCAATTTTAAAAAACCAACAATGTCAAAAGACTTGTATTTTGTTTGGTTATTTATGGGTCAGGCCTGGGTTGGGGTTAAGGGTGTCATAGTTAGGATTAGGGTTTTTTCTATAGCGATGAATGGGGAGTCCCCATAAAGATATAAGTGCGTGCGTGTGCGGGGGCATGTGTGCGTATCTAGTTACATGATGTAGTTCAGCACAGGCATGTGCGTGTTTGTATGTGGGGTGGTGGTATACTCTATGCTATATACATTTCAGAGTGCCCGCTCTATTACAGGGCGTTCTGTCACTTTCTGACAGCCATATACCAGTGGTACATTCAATGCTGGAGTATAGGTGAACCCTCTGGGTGTCCCGTGGCAGGTCCAGAGCAGGACGTCCTGGAGCAGGTGAGGCTGAGGGCCTCTGAGCTGACCAGCTGCGAGTGGTGCACCGTGCGCAAGCTGCCCGTGCTCTTCCTGCAGACCACAGCCAACGAGTGCCTACGTCTGCGCAGCCAGCTCAGGATGTCTCGCGAGCGCAGCTTGTGGTACGACTGCAAGAGCACAGGTGGGCGCCTAGGGACCCCCTCCCGCTGGTTTGTGGACCATTGTGCGTTTTCACTTGTATGCTTTTCATCAACGTCACCCTGCCGCCGACTCGGTGTTCAAGCCGCGCAAAGCAGGTGTGTCTATGGGTGTCTAATGAGGTAACCGTTTTAAAGAGTTACACTTTGTCGCTTTTGGTTTTTGGTCAGATCTGGCAGAGCAGTACATCGTCTTGATCTTTGAGGATGGGCTCACGATGCAGGAGCAGGTCATTCTGGAAGAGATTCTTCAGGAGATCGGCAGATCAAACAGCTTAAGTGACTTTCCAGCCAAATTGATGTTTGAGGAAGCCAACAAGAGGCTAGTCCGGTATAATGGATCAGAAGTAAAGGTGAACTCTCTCGTGGGCGTTTCCACTGTGTGTGTCACTGCGAGTGAACGATGCGCTTTATCATTTGGTGGTGGGAACCCGCTGATGGGTGTTTGACATTCCGACAGTGCAGCAATGGTTGGAGTTACAGTGCTTCTGATTTATCTCTAGGGGGCACCACAGGGTTCCGGATTAAAGGCAACGTAGCGTACAAAAGCGATGAACTCTCGATCGAGACGTGTTCTGCCTTCAAAATGCTATTATGTGTAGCGTGCCTCTTGCCAGGGTTTGAGGATATCTGTTTACGGTAGTGCGGTGATGGTGTCTGTCTTCCCTGTCCCATAGCTGCTGGAGGACACACGTCAAGTAAGGACACGCCCGTCCACACGCCGTCAGACCTTCTTCGAGGACGACGACGACGAGGCGGAGGACATGTCTGAGCTCCAGCCGACCTTCACGGGACCCGTAGTTAAGTAAGTGACACTGTTGCCCTTCAACCCCTCACTGAGCCTGCGAGGGCAGCCTTCCCCAGAATAACACGTCGTCTTGTCTGTCAGGCTGATGGTTTACCCTCCGGCCCCAGCCAAAGGGGGCATCTCCGTCACTAACGAGGACCTTCACTGTCTCAATGACGGGGAGTTTTTGAATGACGTCATCATTGACTTTTACTTAAAGTAAGTTGTCGCTTTTTGTTGTACAACCCTGTGCTTCCAGGCAGTCGGAGATTGGAGGGGTCCTTCCTATTTGTATTTGCGTATGTGTGTTATTTGTTAGGTATTTGGTCCTTGAGAAGTTAAAGATGGAAGATGCCCAGCGCAGCCATGTGTTTAGCTCCTTTTTCTACAAGCGTCTCAACCAGAGAGAGAGAAGGAGCGTCCCAGACGCTGCCCACCTGCCGTGAGTCTGCGCTGCATGCAGTCTTAATCCCTGACAGTGGAGGGGCCTGTGTTACCGTCTCTCTGCTACACTGTACACACATACCACTATATTTCAGTGTTTCAAAATTCACAATAATTACTATTACAATTTTTTCAGTAAAATAGCAGAACCTGATTTAGAGAGCATTTAGGATTAAATAATAATAATAACAATAATAATAACAATAATAATAATAATAATAATAATAATAATAATCAACTAAATAATTAAAGGGAAAACCTCGCTGTCTTAATCATATTGAACAGACCCCTTCAGAAACCATGGAACTGTTTAAGTCATCTGGATAATTCCTGTTTCTGTGTGTGTGTGTGTGTGTGTGTGGGGGGGGGCAGTTTGGCCAATATAAACCAGACCTTTGGTTTCTTTAGAAGCAGAAGAAACTCACCCCCCATGTTTTCCAGAATCCAGAAAAAGAAGCACAACAGGGTGAAGACGTGGACTCGGCATGTGGACCTGTTTCAGAAGGACTTCATCTTCGTCCCCATCAATGAGTCGTAAGTGTCTGGGCTGGCGCTTGCATTTTAAGCTGCTGTTGCACATCTTCTACATAAAAATTAATAAATAATAAAAAAGAAAATCACCTGGCGCCGGTACAGTCACCCCAACACGGCTCCAGGTTACTAATGCTGGTCCTCAAATAATCTCTTGCCTGTCCTGAAATTGATGCCTTTGCTTTCGTGCAAAGTAAATTACAGTAAACTTGCATGGTAGCAGTTCTGCAGTAGGGGGGCCCCTCTGCAGCACTGAGCAGCCTGTAAAGTTGCTGCCGTTGCATGGTTCTCGCATCAACATTGCATTTTCTCTGGTGTTGGATACACACCAGAGTCCAGGTGACATGGAAGGAGAATAGCAGGTGACATGATGGTTCTGGTTGCAGGGCTCACTGGTACCTGGCTGTGATCTGCTTCCCGGGCCTGGAGAGACAGATTTCCGAGCCCAATCCTCTGTACCAGGGCCCGGGGTCTGTGCCAAGGGCCAGCCCTGTAGACGCCCCGGCAGAGGACGAGCTGCTACAGGGGCCACCAGCTAGAGAGGAGCGGTCGCCGCCCCACGGCCAGCACATTGCAGATGCCTCCTCCGAGAGCGACTCCAGCAGTGATCAGACTAAATGCTCCACAGTGCCCCCCAAAGGTGGTGGACGGGAGCACAGTGCAGGACTCAATGGCCAGAGCAATCCCCAGCCGTACTATACCGGTGAGTCACCAACAACAAGAATAGAAATCATGAATTTGAAGCAGTCAGAAAACAACACCTAGACAGGGATAACTGCAGTCACTTAAATCCAAAATATATTTTCCTGGTTAATGGTGTCTGTTGTCATGTGAATAACTCTGCAAGTTGTTCTAATTATATTCACCTGTGCTCTAAAATAGCTTAGCTGAATTTTTTTATTTTCTATTTTTTAAACGGTTTTGTTAAAGAAGTAGACAAGGAGGCGTCTTCAGGACTGTTTGCCGACCTTGACTGTATCTGCAGGAAGCCGTGCCGCATTTCTTGATAAGATCTCCAATTTGCCTTAAGTCCCTGCCAGGATCTGCAGCATTTCTCTTTGCTTTCACGTTGGCACTGAAAGGTCCTGTTTGTCTCTCTAGATGGCCTGCACCGTATCAGCGTCTGTTATGGGAGCCAGAGCCAGGGCCGAGCTGAGGATGTGTGCACCTTCTCAGATGACCAAAGCTCCAGTCAGGTAGGTGTCCTACACCCTCTCACTGTTACGCAGGGACAGCTGCAGTGAGATGTCTTCTGATGAGGCTGTGGATTTGAATGCTGGTGTCGAATGCTTGATATTTAGAAGGATGTTGATTGTTGAGAAAAATCAGTGAAAAATCAAGTCAAACAAATGTGCTGTCACCTTAGGAAATGTTTTGCGTACAGGATGCTCTTTGTGTGGCGATCTGAAATGTAACTGGAGTCTGTCTTTGTAAAGGATGAGTGCAGTGAGGATGGCGCACTGGCGGATGATAGCCTCACTTCCTGTCAGGGCACTGAATGGACCTCCCGAGACACCATCTGTAAACAGTAAGAGGCCCACACTGAACTCTGACCTTGCCTTATTACTAAGAGTACTTACATTAGCTGTCAGTAGATGGCGCTATGTCCCACAGTACCACTTCTGTTTTTGAAAAAGGTTCCTTAGATCATTGCAGTATTGTTAGTTGCCGAAGATTAATTTCAGGCCCCTGAACCCCCCTATGTCTTCAATGGTTATTTCTGCTGTTTTTATTTTATTATAAACATGATAAAATGTCATTTTAATAACAAAACACATGAAAATGTGTATTTCCAAGGAATTTCTCGATAAAAGACTGCCGTTTCGCCCTAGGGGTATCAGCTCTTATGACCATATAGACAACTCAGCAAGAATGAGGGAATGATCTGTGCTTGTCTGTGCCTCTGATCCCCAGGCCTTGCATCCTCATTATGGACTCCTTGCGTGGTCCGACCAGGTCAACAGTGGTGAAAACATTACGAGAGTAAATCACTTTTTATCTCCTCCTTTTCTGCTCTGCCTCATTCTTACAGCTTCACGGTCATCCCGGTATTCAGGCCGACTAGATATTTACCGCACAAGAAATTTCATTTTCTTAAATTTTAGTTAATTGCACAACATACTGCTTAATGCTTGGCACGCGGTCAGCTATGTGGTACCCGAGGTTGTGTTTTGTGCGTTTGTCATTTGCATATATGCTGTATAAACATTCAAAATAAGGCATAGAAAAGTGACGTGTTTGGTGGCTGCCGTTGTCCTTCTGCAGGTACCTGGAGGTCGAGTGGGAGGCTAAGAGAGGCACCCAGCGGAGCTTCGGCAAGGACGTCATGAGAGGATCCAGCCCCCGCGTTCCCCAGCAGGACAACTTCAGCGACTGTGGGGTCTACGTTCTGCAGTATGTGGAGAGCTTCTTTGAGGTGAGCTTCTCACTGGGCTGCTTCCGCCTGGGCTTTTAAGCACTTCGCTGAGGTGGTAGACGGTCGCCGTGGTCCTGCTGGGAGATTCTCGCTTTTAATCGTCTCAATCGTTCTTTCCGACCCAGAGCCCCATCCCCAGCTTCCATCTGCCCATGAACTTGTCCGAGTGGTTTCCGCAGCAGCGAATGAAGACGAAGCGTGAGGAAATCAAGGAGCTCATTCTTAAAATTCAGAGCCGGCAGCAATTGGACAAGAAAGGCCAGTTTGCCCCCAGAGACCTGGAGCCGGGGGACGTTTCTGACCGGAAGCCCCCCCCAAGCCCCTGAAACCCAGCACTGCTGCTGTACTGTTATCCTGTCATGGTTCGCCTTGGTCCCGCTCGGCCCGTTTCGGCCCAAACTAGCCCCAGTCACCCCACGGGCCTCCCCATGATTGTACGCTGCTGGACATCTTCATTTCTATTCTATTAAACTGACCTATTCCTTCCGTTAATGACAGAGAACATTTTAAATTTGTATCAAATAAAAAAATGTACATATGTTGAGTTCATGCTGCCTTTGTAATTTAGTGTTTTTTTTTTTTTTCCCCCCCCCTCCGATTTAATAACCCAGCTGCTGCGTTACCAGAAGGCTGTTACACTTCTATGGAGCTTGAAGAATTTGTGTTATACACTGTTCAATGTTCATGCACAAAGCTTTCTCCCCCACCTTTGAGCTGTGTGTAAAGTGGATGTTACTTTGTTGAAAATGATCCAGTGGGAGTTTGTTTTTCACCTTTTCCAGGTTATTTTTTATTAAGGAAAGTTGCTAGCTGGTGCCTGTTTAAAACGCCTTCTGACCTGTGACCACGTACTTGTGGATAAACCTTGAGTATTAAACACGTGGAAATGGAGGAACGACCTGCGCTTTACTTCTTACTATGAAAGATTTAGTGTTTTGTTTTTATTATTTTTAGAGTGGATGCTTAATTGTAATCAGCCGTCTGAAGAGAGATAACAGGGTTTCATGTCATTCCTTTTGTCAGGGAACAACTTCCTTCACCTGTTTCTTCTAACTTGCTGGTTTGTCAGGATATCTGGTTAATTATTGACAGAAGAGCGCCTCTTCCACCAGTGCCTTCTGGCAGATGGATCGGCCACCGTTTTCGATGCCCCATCTTAAGGAGATTAGGAATATTACAGTGCTGCATTTGGGAACAAAAGCAGACCGTGGACCAATCATCAAACTGTCAATAAATGGCGGAAATGACTGATCGAAGCATCCTGACACCCTGTTAACTGTCAGACACCCGTTCACCGTGTAATAATGGCATCTCTCGGTCAAGACAAGCATAAAGGAACGCCTTCACTGTCACTGCCGCAGGAGGCCATACAAGGCTTTGGGCTCCTGTGTCTTCAGATTTTATTGCGTTTATAACTTATCTTGTGACTCAGAACCTTTAATGTGAAGTGCCACTAATTTGGCCTTCATTTAAAAAGGAAAAAAAAGCCTTCCCAGTAGATAGTTAATGGTGTCCTTGTGTAGAATTTTCATAAATCTTCTTTGTAAGATTTTTTTTTTTCTTCCCCCATAACATTTCTATTGGTACCGTGTCTCAGCTGTGCCTGTGCCGTGATTTTTGCTCGCATTTGGGAATGCTGCTTCCCCATTTCCCATGATGCACCCTGCAGCGGCAAACATTGTCAACTGTAGCACTTTGTGAAATTGTGCCTGGTATTTTCCTACAAATCTCTGCAAAAAAAACTGCTGACGTGGCATGATGATATTTCGCCTTACGAGTTGTTCCCCTGACCAGAAGATGTGATTGTATTTGGTTCTTGTAGCCTCTGGCGCTGTCCCTCAGCACTGGCTGTGGTGTGGTAACTCTGATCACATATATTCCGCTGCATAGTGCACACATCTTTTGTTAATGTTTTCTGCATCTGTTGACTTGGATTTAGTCTATAGATTTGTGGAAAATCTCTTCTGCAAGCACAGATTTTTGGTGTTTTATATTTGACTAAAATATTAATATGCGTCTGCAGTCTAGGTTTCTCACTGCTGGTTATTTTCCCCCATTCTTCTTCATCTTTAGAAGATATATTTTTCTACCACGAAGAAAAACAATCAGTGGTTTGCTTTAACCATGTGAATGTGAATGTGTCATCATGTTGACATTAATAAAGAGGGTATTTGGCCTGGGCTGGGTCCTGTTCAGCATGAAATGATAAATTTAGGCATAGATGGAAAAAGCATTTAGAAGAAAGGCTATTCTCTGCTGGGTGCACTGCTCTTGTTCCTTCCCAGAGTGTTTACTTCACTTGTTGAGCTTGTGTATTAGTAATGTGTTGAGGACCTGAATGTACAATGGACCATTTCTCTTAAGTTACTATATGGCAGTGGGACAAACTCAAGAAATCAGACGAGAGCCATATTGCTTAAGGCCATGCAACTTTAACGGACAAGTCCTGTTTTTGTACTGTGGGGATGAATTGCTCAGTTCTGCATTTGATGCTTGATTGCAGCTGTGAAAATATCCTGCTCTATGAATGGATACAGTTACCCTGAATGATATTTGACAGTGAGAGAAAAAAAATGGATGCCAAATGGATAAATCTTTAAAATGCCAATCACGTGTTGACTGATTAGATAAGATGATTTAATACTAACGACAGACATGAATGGACAAAGATGGAGTCACCAGCCTGTTAAGTGTAAGATAAAATCATATGTATACATTTGGAGAATGGTATTTATTCATTAAGTAACATGATGCAGTTCTGAGTGCATCAGATGACCCTCTCATCAGAGGCCCTTACACTATATTAGCTTTCAGTCTCGGATAGAATGTCTTCTATTAAAAAATACGTCGAATGTGTTAGGTTACTGGATTTCAAAAATTAATGAACACCTAGTCTGACACGACGTAGTCTTGGGGATAATTGTCAGGGTTCGAGTTGGCAGGGGATGCACAGGACATGGGCTGTCACCGCCCTCTGCGGGAAAAAAGTGATGGGAAGTATCTCCCTAAATGGTCAGTTGTAGAGGTAAAGCAACCCAGCTTTTAAGCAATATAATTCATACTGCGATTGTCTAGTCCATCCACCTACCATCCCCCCAAAATATTTTTATTTTTATTATTTTCTCTTTATATTAATAATATAAATTTTCATATAAAATTGTATTTTATATTATTTTATTAGGGGTCCCAGCGGTGTGGCAAATGGAGCTCTATTGTCTTTGAAATATTTTTGACCACTGGTAGTCATTGACACTTAAGGGTTATCTTTAGTAATCGGAGTTTTATGGTGATTTTGATGATGATTTTTGTCTAGTTTCAGTTTAAAAGTCTGAATGGAGAATGGCATTAGGTGGAACACCTGTTCTTTTTTGTCTTTAAACAGGAACAATGTCATGGAGGAATCTGAGTGGACTTTCATGTGATTTAATACTGGGTGATTGTTATCAGAGTTCCTATCTGCTGTTTTCATGATATATTATATATGGTGCAGTTTAAGGCGTTCTACCAAAGTTATTATGATATTTATTTTTGTACGCATTGTAAATTCAATTATAGGTGTGTGAAAGCAGTGAAACATATCTGTATGCATTGAATGTGTGGAGCAGTGCCCCCATCGGCTGACTAATGTAAGTGTTTATTTGGGGCGTGACGTCATGCCGTGTCTCTCCTCCGCTCCTGGCTCGGCGCTTAGTGGCAGAGGAGAGCTCGGCTGCTGCCGCCGACGCAGGACGCCAATTGGGGATCTTTCTGGGGGAAACTTTTTTTTTCCCACGACAGTACCGGTCAAGCAGAACACAAAGTAAGTACCGTAAGAAGTGATGCTCTCTTATTTGTAAAGGTGGTAGGTGTTACGGGGGCAGTCTTTTAACGTGTAGTCCGCCGCGAGCGGCTCGCCGGTGATGTCGCCGCTAATGGAGGCTGTCAAAACACGGCAGCCCCGCTTGTTACCGTTCCCAGACCTTAAAGTGGTCCGTATGGCTGAGTGATAACATTTCCTACACCTGTCTCGCACGGTCTTGTGAAGTAGATAGGGGTTTACAGCCGACTTTTTATTCGCGCAGGTAAGTTTAATAAGCAAAAGTGATGCTACGGGACGGCCGGTGGGAAAGCTCACAGCCCCCAGGTTCATGTCCCACCGCTTGTCAGGAGATTTTTTCTCCTCGGACGGTGTGTCACCGTGTAAATGCTAAATGCGAACGTAAGCGTCCGTAAGGTGCATAGGATGCATGGACGCCGGCGTTTGAAGTCACTTTAGTTAAAACTAAACCTGGCTTGTTAACTTCAGCCCGGTATCAGCGTGGGGAGGCACCTTGCGTTGGCCGGTGCGTCAGCTAATACGGGCGTTATTTTGTGCTTAGAAATGCGGAGCCTGCAAAAGAGGGAGCCGGAGGGTAGGCCCTCCGAGTGCCGCTGCGGGTTCAAAGGTTGCTCGTTAACTCGAGACGCCTTCGGTGCTTCGTGCCAGCAGTTCGCGAGATTGTTCGGAACGGGACGCCGCCTCATTGACATGCAGCGCCCGAACCGAACTACAGCCATTTACTCACTGCTTTCCGTTGCTTTTCTGTTGCATTCAGTTGCAGAAGCCATCTTTTTCTTATTATTTAGTTGTTTCCAAGTACTTTTATTTGAATAAGTTAATGTGCCATAAAGTTTTTGCACCTTTATTTATTTGAGTGTTTTATGAAGGGCCACAGGGACTTCAATATGAAGCCTTTTGGTCAAAATTCAGTTTCCCAGAATTCACCCCCGCAATGATCACATGATCAGCTGTAGCATGATTTGTATGTATTTATGTAAATATGTGCTCTTCATCTCGGTCACATTGCCCTGGTGGGAGCTTTCTGCGTGGATATCAATCGCACCGCCACAGTAAGGTGACTCTTAGCGTGAATGATGTCAGTCATTATTACCGAGTTGAGCAGATTATCTTTCAAAGTCCTTGTAACACGCTGATGGTTGGATATGATATAGTGATCCATTTTTTTGTGTTCCTGTAAGATGCTTGAGATCTCAGGCATAAATTGTCCTTTCTGATGTGTCCTCCTTGTTATACTACAATGTTCAATGATGATTTTTAAGAGGACAATAAAGTGTAATGTTCAAAATCTGCAGCTCATAACCCTTGCCATTCATTTAGTCTCGCCTGCTTCCTTGGGTTTATAACTGCTTTTGCACAAAATTTAAGTTGTTTCATGTTATTTGCATGTGGTTAATGGGCATTCTGAATAAACTCATTAAAAATGTGATGTTTCCCCTTCTTCTGGGAATTATTAAAGCACTCAAATTAAAGTAAATGTGCTATATATAATACTATACAAACAAACTAATTTCATTCAATTTTCCATGACACACTGACATATTTTAATTGTCAGACATTAATTGTAACATAGATCATTGTGGTTAAGTACATACTTGTGTCACTATGTGAACAATTAGTGTAAAAGTGACATTCAGTGACTTGCAAATCGGGAAGAATCCCAGACATCTAACCATCTGTGTTACTTGTCAAAATGTATCAGAGAAATATACAGTATTAAAGGTTCATTAGAATGCATACTTTAGGCTTTAATTTTGAATGCCTGTGGGTAAATTGTAGGTCTTTGTGTCTGTGTTTTGTTTGCTGTATGTAAAAGATTTTGTCTGACCTCCCAAATTGTCAGTTGGCTGAATTGGGATATTGTTCATTACTTACTGCCTGTGTAGTATGTATGTTAGTTCATCCATCCATCCATCCATCCATAATTAAGCTCCATATCAGGGTTGTGGGGGGTGGCTGTTGGCTACCCCAGACAGCACAGGACACATGGTATGCATTAATGTTTCAGTATATTATTAGCCTGGGAATACAGCATGCCATGTTAATTGCCAGAGGTTTCTGCTTAGGATTAGTGATCAGGATGTGAATCTTTACCCTTCTCCACCATACCCTGTTTCAGTGAGTCTTGAAGGGACAGATTGGTGTCCTGCATATACCCTAATTTTTACCATAGTCTTCCTGGATCATCAGCGATGCAGGTTTGGACATTAAATATCAGAGACACTCACTGGCAGGCAGGTGCCTTCCGAGCCTTTTGGCCGGATCTGAGTGGCTGAGGAGAAGCTTCTGCCCCCAGGCCATTAGGATCATATATACTTTTATATATTTTTAATACTTATTTAGTTAACTTATGATTTTTATTTTGTTATTCTTCTAACTTGTTTATTGCACGGAGTAGCGGTTTCTCATTACACTACTCATGTATAACCACAGTCATACATGTGATACATAAATCTCTTAAACCTTGAATCTTAAGTCTTGGGACAGACTCTGGATCATCTTAGATAAATAAACAAATGCATGTGCATGTGCTGATTTTCACTTAAGAAACATGCTTGTTTCTATTGACCTATTTATTGGCTATTGAGTGTATATTGTGGTTTCTGTCATGTTGAAGGAGGAGTCGAGAACTTATTGTTAGTTTTCAGTTAATTTTAATTCAAACTTGTTCATATAACAAAACTTTTATTTTTCTGAAACTTAAAACCATCAGTTAAATTTTAAATGAGATCATTAATTTGTAGATGACTGCTCAAGGGCAATTAGTCATTCAAGAACATAAGCAATCATTCCTAAATGAAAATATAGTAAGTTTCAGTGACACAAATTGTTCAGACATTCGTTTTCCACCAATACAGGTTACACTTCATCTTAAATAGATTTTCTTTAGCTTGACTGAAAAATCAGTTAAAGCAAGAAGGTTAAATAAAGACTCGGTTGGACAGAAACAAGCAAGCAGTACAGTGCATGCGAAAGAGCGCTGGGCATCCCTGCTTTATTTTCTGGCTGATTCTACTGAGAGGAGTCCTAAGCGGTATAAATGCAGGGCTCTCAGTAGTACCTCTGTGATTCAGAGGGATAGAATGCACTACGTTTTCTCTGTTTTTGGAAGACGGATGTCCTGCATGCTCGCTGAGCACCAGCGCAGCTTTACCCCTCCGTTGCGCACATTGCGGTGTGGAAATGCAAAAACCCGCTGCTAATTCTGAGCTGCACTGCATGGGCATATGTGACGCCCCCCAGTCCCTGTTGTCTTGTCGACCTGCAGGTGTAATCAGAGGAACATGAGATGATTTAGTCATGGCGTCAGGCGTGGCCCCTACTGAGTGCGCAGTGCTGTCTTTGCCACCGTGCACCTCTGCTGGTGCCCTGGTTGCCCCCGCTGCATGTTGCAGCTTTGACGTGGCACAGTAAGCGCCGTTGTACGTGGTGTAGTACGCTGGAACCTGCTGTCTGCATCTTAAGAGGAAACTACTGTCATTTCATATAGTTTTAACTAGGCATGAGAGGTATTGAATATTTTGTGCCATCATACTGGCCAGACATACTGCCATATATAATGGTTTGATGCTATTTTCAATAGCAACACTATTTTGATGCTTTGAAATGATCTAATTTAATCGTTTGGCTGATTTTGTCGCTATTATTTCTAAATACCACGGTGTGTCATATTACTACAATACCATCCATGTCTGCTGCTCTGAACTACTCTTCTGAACAGTCACATTTCAGAATTTTTTTTTTCTTTTTTCTTTTTTACTTTTACCCGTGCAATGTGTCGGCCCCTATGAGTTTCACTGCATCTTCTATGCTGCACTTTGCTATAAATGCAATGCGACTTTACTGTTTTAAAAGGTCTCCAGGACTTTAAAATGTAAATACAGCTCTGATTAAAAAAAAAAATAATAAGAAACCACTCTGCATGTTTTTTTAAATCAGCATTTTCAAATCCTGGTTTAATCCTGGTTCTGCTGGCAGTGGGCAACACTATGAGACAGGCTGCTTCCAAGCTCAAAGATTCTAAGACAGCAATACACAAGAACAAGGTTTGGCAATAAGCAAACACCAGCCAGGCAGAGGGCAGAAGCAATTTTCTAATTCCAGAGATGACCGTCAAGTTATCTGGCAGTGCTTCATAAATCAGAAGATGACCTCAAGTGACCTTCAACATGGTAAACATTAAGTGGTGTGAAGTGCGCTGCTAAGACAATCCATGACAGGCTCCTAGAAGCAGGACTGAAGACCCCTAAAGCAAGGAAGAAGCCCTTCATCAATGAGAAACGGGGAAGAGCCTGGCCGGAGTTTGCAAAAAATGTGTATTTTACGCTGGGTCATACCAAAAATTAAGTAATGAGTGAAACTGAAAATTTTTGCTGTTCCCCCCCCTCCCCCTGCCAAGTTGCATGTGGGAATATCATACTAATAGAAGGTAATTGAGAATTCTTGCTGTACATCTTGCTACTGAGTGAAGGAAACATTGGCAGTTTGAAAAGCACATAGATGTCCCTTGGGAGCAATGTGATGCAGTAGTGTGGTGTGGATGAAGCTGGAGTGTGGGGGAAAATGGAAGCAACTATTGACTTTGACCTAAAATTGGTTCAGGTGTTTATGGTTCCAGTGTCTAGTGTCAAGTGTAAATGTTAATTGCCATCTTGTCTAGTGTAAATCAATCCAGTATGTGAAACTGAATGGAACATGTGATGGTCACTGGATGAAGCTTCAGCGTGTTTTATATTCTGTCTCTAAAGAAACTACACAACAAGTCAGGAATGTGAACTGCAATTTGTAATACAGCTAAGACCCCTTTAATTTAGATGCCTTATTTGCTGCTGAACCCAAAGTAAGAGTAAGGGGACTTTGTCCTAGCGTGGTGGTACTGTCACACCGCCAAACCAGGCCCGGAGATCAGAACCCCTTAAGCTGTCAGTCCAGATGCTGACTAGCGCCAGTGCGTCAGTGGCTCTTGTCTGGGGCAGTGTGCTCCTTGGCTTCCTGATTTGTTGGGCGGTGCACCCAGGATGGTCATGTACGTGATGTGTGTAGCTCACCACAAGCCATTGTTCAGCAGAGATAATATCTGGCCCCAGGCAAATGCAAATGAGCCTAGTCTGGCTGCTGTCATGACCTTGTGTTTGTGTACTCTCTGTGTGCTATGGTCACTCAAGGCCCAACTTTGAAAGCTTTTATTGAAGGCT
This sequence comes from Mormyrus proboscirostris, assembly GCA_026779585.1. Taxonomy (NCBI): domain Eukaryota; kingdom Metazoa; phylum Chordata; class Actinopteri; order Osteoglossiformes; family Mormyridae; genus Mormyrus; species Mormyrus proboscirostris. The sequence goes on along the minus strand of JAODKF010000045.1, from coordinate 1,952,733 downwards.
GGCCATCTCACAGTTGTCAGTGTGATGACTAGAGCTTCAGAGTCTAGCCCAAGAATAGGGTCTGAAGAATATAACAGTGTTTCCCAGTCCAGTTCTCTTGCTGCCTAGGAATAAGGCGGCAGGGAGTTGGGAGGGAGCAGAAATGTGGACTGTCTGTGGGTCCCTGAGGACTAGATTGGCAAAACGCTGCTCTATACAGCTAATAAGATCAAATGAGTAAGCAAGAGATTGAATCTGTGAATACCGCTGTGAATCAGTTGGCTAAATGCCAGCTTGAAGGTGAAGACTGGTTGACACTGAACCTCGAACAGTGTGTCCTAATTGATCTTGTCATAGTTATGCAGCTTGACACCACATTTACTGTATTCAGAATGTCTGGGGATTTGATAATGATGAAAGTTGTGTGTAAAGGCTACATTTTCAGGTGTTACTTTCATAGAATGCATGGGGGATGTGGCTATCTACCTGAAATGTAAACACTCTGCATGGTGCAGTGCTTCAAAAATATTTAAAATTCACTGTTCTAAATAATATGGAGATCTGTTCGTTTTTCCTAAAGGAAGTGACAAGCACTTTGTTGTTCCCAGTAAATCCTTCATAACCTTTGCTGTTCCCAGGAACCCAATGATTCTTTCAGAACTACTTCCTTATAGCTTGTCATGACCGCTGTCTGACAGCACAAGGGAAAGTATTGCTGTCGTGTTCTGTGTCACGCTAGCCTCTGGTGAGAGTATTGCTGTTCCTGAGGGCTAACTGCTAGCATGACTTTGACTGAGATGTGTTCCTGAGAGCTAACTGCTAGCATGACTTTGACTGAGATGTGTTCCTGAGGGCTAACTGCTAGCATGACTTTGACTGAGATGTGTTCCTGAGCGCTAACTGCTAGCATGACTTTGACTGAGATGTGTTCCCGAGGGCTAACTGCTAGCATGACTTTGACTGAGATGTGTTCCTGAGGGCTAACTGCTAGTATTGGCATGTCTGTGATGTCTTCCTGACATGTTTCCTGTAAACTCGTGTCTTAAAAATTTGATCTACTACACTGTCATTTTGGGGACTGCTTAAGAACATGGCCTTATTGCAACAAGAATTCTATGCCAGGCTTTAAAGTTCCTATAATTCACATCACTTGGTAACGATAAACCTTCCTATGTTTATTGAATACCTTTATTCTTGCAAAGACCTATAAAATTGAAGAAAACCAGCATGACCTTTAGCACTCGTTACTGCAGCATGCATGAGATTTCAGCAGTGTAGGTCATCAGTTCCCGCAAGTTATTCCCCTAAGCTTGACAATTCAGCTGCAAATCGTCCAGGTTTAAGTTCTGTGGAAGGACTGTAATGTCATACGTAATTAGAGAGAAGTTTTATTGCCACCTATTGTAAAAGGTAATTAATTGTGTCATTTGGAATCCAGTGTAAGCAGTCTAGAGATTCTTAAGGTTTAAACTCTCATCAGTTTTCCAGTTTGCTTTTTAACTTTCTGTTTATCTGACTGACCTTCGCCCACTGCAAAAAATGTGGCTGCCATGAATTCATTTTTATTTATATTTTAAACATAGTTATCGGTAGAGAATCTGCAGTGAAGGTCAGCTGCAGGCTACTCTTTGTTGCATTTTTGGTATTAGGCTTTTGTGAGGAAGTGCAGAGTATCTACGAGCCACAGCAAGACCGTAAGGCTGTACAGCCACAGGAATCTACCAGCGTAACCATGGCACACCGTACCAGATGGACGGAGTATTTTCAGTTCCATTTAGCTGCTTTCTCACCTACTCACTGACTCATTTTACTGCATTGTTATGGCACTATGCTGTCGTGGGCTGGGATTTCTCCAATGTTTAACTTCTTCAGCAGTTAAGGTTGGTGTGATCCATTTATGGGTGCTACAGTTTGACTCATGGAGGGTAAATTTGGTCAATCTTTAAGCTGGCTAAGAAATACAGCAGCCTCCTGTTAGAGATTGTGCCCAGTCTGTTGCTGAGGTCATCAGAAATAAGATCAGTGAACTGTTGGAGGGAAGAGTGCCTCAGATTCCCTAGACCAGTGTTTCCCAATGTGGTCCGCAGAGACCCACAGACAGTCCATGTTTTTGGTCCCTCCCAGCTCTTGGGAGGGTGCAAAAATGTGAACTGTCTGGCAGAGAGCTCAGAGGAAGCAAAAACATGGACCAACTGTGTATCCCAGAGGACCGGATTGGGAAACATTGCCCTAGACTTCATCTTCCCATCTCTGTGCTTTTCTTGTATGAATGAAGGCATTGAATCTTCCTTAAGCAACCTTTATCAAGGTGTCAGTCCTGTTAAGCTTGTTTTTAAGTTAAATTCTGAGCCAGTAAACCATCTTTGATCTGCCAACCCTGACCTTTGACTGCTTTGTTTGACAAGTAATGGGCATTGCTGACATGCCGTCTGCTTTTGTCTGTGCTGCCCGCACAATAAAAAGAATATTTTCACTGTAAGTCAGCTTCAGCTTACAGAGTCTGGTATAAATATCCCATTATGGTTTGGTGTGGCAGGCGACCATTGACGACAGATGGGTTGGTGCAGGATTGTGCTTTTCCTGGGTTGTACTAATGGTGAATCTATGCTATGCAGAATCAGTTCAGCCTCAAGTGACACACCCTCCGCCGGGAGTTCAGGGGACCACAGCCCCTTCGAGGCATGCAGTGGGTGACCTTTCCCCGCCGGCAAGTTGCTCTGCTGCTGGACTTGTTCCAGGGAGGCTGGGCTTGTCATCACGTTGAAATGACGCATATGAATTTGCATAGAAATCCAGATGTGATGACACTTTGGACAGCAGAACGGGGTTTGCTTAATGATGGCATGTCACTCTCTAATGAAGCTGCCCCAGATCTTCTCTACAGCTGGAGGGAGTGTGACACATGAAGAATTAAAGACTCTAGAACTGTTTTAACTGCGAACACTTTGATGACATAGTGTTTTCAGATTTATCCTTTACGTAACGGCATTGCTCCATGTGATATCAGTTTTCATTTGATTGCTTTTGCTTCCCCCCGGACAATCTGGAAATTATATCGTAAAGTGTTTTGCCTTAACTTTCTCATATGAGTGAGCTACTTAAGTAAAAAATTGGTTGATTTAAAATTGTTGTTGTGATATTTATTAATGCTGATGAACTGATTTTGATTTCGCTCATGGAAGGGACCAGGGAGCCCTTGTCAAGTCCCAGCAGGTGTCCCCATCCTGGATGGTGGTCGGGGCACGCCGGGCCGTCTCTGCTCTCACTGGTGCTCCATACTGTATATCTCTGGTGTTTTGTGATTCACGGCCTGCGCCTTGCATGACGCCTCCTTACTACAACAGTGAACCCTCAGTCTCGCGCTTGTGAACAATTCCCGCTTGTGCTCCCTCAGTGTGGGCTTCACATGCATAAATCAGCCAGGTTGCACATCGTAGTCAAGTCTGCTTCATGGAATGGGACTATTTCACTTATTTGGGTACATAGTTCCCCCTGAGCCATTGAGCAGGTTTCTGGGTGTTCTGTAGTCCAGCAGTTATTTGGCATTGGCTCTTGGTCTTCAGCTGTCGCAACACTGGAGGCAAAAGCAACAGGTCTGTCTACTACCATGCAATGCCCCTCTTGGGGGCAAAACAGTCGTCACCCACCGCCTCACGGAGTCCTGTATCTAGCGACATGGTGGGTTTCTTTCCCGGAGTGAGGCTGCTCTGGTCATTTGGTGGTGTGTACTTCCCTGATGATGGAATGAGCCTCTGAACCGTGTCATCAGACTCTCTCTCCATGCATCCAGACCCGCACTAGCCCGGTGCGTTTTTATGTTCCCTGGATGGTTTTAATGTTGCATTTCTGGTCCTTGAATAGTATTATTGTGCCAGTACTGCTTATACAGTACTCATACCTGGGCTTTCATTGGAAGCTCCGCCTAGCTGCCTTTGTGCCTAGTCAGCTCCTCGACAGCCATTTGTTGGCAAGGTGTTGTTTGCCAAAGTTGTACGTTGCTTTGGACAGAAGTGCCTGCTGTGAATGTAAAATGTAAATGTGATGCTT
>JAODKF010000045.1:1937612-1948557 GCA_026779585.1 Mormyrus proboscirostris | reverse complement strand
GGTGGGGGGGGGGGGGGGGCGGGACCCGCAATGAAGTTTGAATAGTGGCCAAAGGACTAGACCTGAGGGTAGCGGTATCATTATACCTTTAACACGATACTTAACTGCAGCCAGCTCTGCACAAATGGGCGTGTACCCAGAACTGTGTGCGACGCTTCATAAAAGATCATTTGTCTAAATAGCTCAATGTGTGAGAAGTGCTAATGTATGACTTGTATGGTGGCAAGCAGTCGGTGTCTTTGTGTGAGCCAGAGAGCCATGCAGCTTCCTGGCCTGTAGACGCGGGCCGAAGTACCATGTGACGTGTGGGCGGAGCCTCGCACTGAGGCCCAGACGGCAGCCAGCTGGGTCTGCCCGCTGTGCTGCCTGTGTGAAGCTTGGCACCTGAAGGCTCTTCTTTTGCTTCCTGACTGGCTGACATGCCCCCCCCCCCCCCACCTCCAGTCTCGGGTTACACGCGATTCCAGTTTGGCAGGCTGGTGATCGTTGCCTTTTGACAGGGCGATGGCCCTTGTTTTCTCAGAATGGCTCCGGTCCTTTATGAATTGCCCTGCCTTGGCCTTTTTTAAACGCTACACAAAACAATGCAACTTGTGGAGCGACAGAACAAACAAACGGAAGTGGAGAACTCAGTACGCTGCCTTTGGAAGATTCCGCCTCGGCTCATGAAGCTGGCGGTGCCTGTCAGCCGTAGGCGATGTTAAAAATCGCTCCTCCGTGGCTGTCCAGCCCGAGTGAGAGTGTCCCGGCTGGACACGGGAGCAGAAGAGTGTGCTGATCGAATGGGAAAATAGGTCCTTCACACTGGATTTTGCACAGTGACTCATTGAAATGCACCCACACATATGCACACATGCACGCACATCCACGCCCTTTCTGCTTCTTTATTTAGACATAAACCTGGCCGTCCCTCACCTTCTGTGTGCTGGGAACCCGTGTGTCTACTTTGGCTGTTCTTTTCTTTCCCAGCTTCTCTCTTTTATTCACAAACATGCAGCTGTAACCAAGTGAAGTAGATATTTCCAGCATGTTCCACTGTGACAAAATAACACCATCTAAAGTTAGGGCACTTGGAATAACTTTCAATTCTGTGTTTAAATGCATATTTTCTGCTGCAAAGTGGTTATGATGTTTGAGTCTGAACCTGTGAACCTCTGGTTTAGACACTCCAAATGATTAATGACTCTCAAGATGTTACACTTGTCTATTGGTGGACTGTTGAATCTTAATCTTTGTCACTTTTAAAACCTGAATATTGGGTTTTGCTAAGCAAAACTAATGAAATTCTTGTTGTGGTATCAGTAAGCTTAATGTTTGTGTGTATTACAACTATGAGATGCCTATGATTTTCAGTGTAAACACACATGCAAATGTCACAATCAAAAATCTGACTGCTAATTTAGGCCTTATGTGTATTTATATAGAACAAAGCAAATCCTGTGCATTTTTTGGGAAACCTGTGTGTGGTTTTGGGAAGATGCAGGGGACACACTGTAACATTCACACACAGGGGTCTCATCCCACCAGGTTTGTGCCAGTGGCTTCACCCTGTTTCCAGACAGTCCAGTACTTTTGTAACTGTGGGAGATTTATTAATCCCAGAGAGAAGGTACGCATTGCCTGGGGATTGAACCCAGGCCTCCTGTTTGGCGGGTGGGAATGCCACCACTGAACTACCAATGTTTTAATTGTGCTAAATTTATCCATTAAGAAAAACCATTGCAGACAAAGTATGTCTCTCAAAATTGACCTGATTGTATGTGCTTTTAAATGATATAAATGGGCAGATGTCAAAGAAATCTTTAGAGTTCTGGAAAGTTAGGTCCAATTTTGTTGTGTGGAGGACACAGTTAGGATTTTGTGACCGAGAAAATTCTGAAATTGCATGTTTGCATATTCTGTGTTTATTAACAGATTTTAGTTGGTAAGTTAAATGGGGTACATTTGCCTGGGGGGTCTTTTCCTCAACATTTATTTCATGTATCCCAGAACAAGCCAGCAATTGTCCAGAAACAGGAGGAAGTCTAGGATTAAAACTTTTTTAATTTTTAACTTAAACTTTTAATTTTGCACTGTAATTCTGGCGCTGAATTCTCAACAAGTCATCTTACTGCAGACTGACTGCACCACATTTTTGCAAGGTGAAAGCCTTCCAACAATATCATTAGCCAGGTAATCGCTCGATGATGCAGCATGTTCTTCCTGCTGCTCCACTTCTGGTCCGGTAGGCTGTAGCAGTCTTAGAATCCAGGTCACCCCATCCAAGGTCATCACACGGCAGTGCCCAGAAACACAAGGAAGTGAACTTTGTTTTAGAGAGTGAAATAGGTCAGGTGAGCCTCCTGGCCTAATCTGTCACCATTAGTCACCACTAAGCCAAACCTTTGGACACCATTATTTCACCAGTTTATTGCAGGGCAGGCTATCTCTGACAATTTAGCGTAAAAAGCTTCCCATCTCTTCAGGATTAAATTTAGTCTCACAGCATTTAAATAGAAGTGACGAACAAGGTTTTTCTTCATCACTTAGCTTGGCGGTATGCCACCTATCTGCATGTATTCACGGCCATTGTGGAGAATGACAGATTTGATGGTTTTCTTTTTTAAGTTCCTTATGAATGAACAGAGTTTGAATGTAATTAGTACAACTGAGATGGAGTGTAACCATTTCCTGGTGTTCAGTCTGTTGGACTTTGTAATGACTGTGGAGTTTTATCTGTTTTTTTGAGCCAGCAGCTAAGGAGAGCAGCCAGATTCAGACACATCCTGCCACCAGTACCCATTATGGGTTTACTGGTAATCCATTTGAGGGTTTCATGTACTGCTTATCCTGGTTTACTGGTTAGTTCCTTCTCTAATTTTAGTTTCGCATGAGAAGCAAACGGGACAACTTCTTATGGTGCTTAATTGTGAAAGATGTTTTGAATCGCTGATCAAACTGTCAAACTCCTTCGCTGTTCTGACCCAGTCATCATACAGGATTTTAGAAATGCCAGCCAGTGCAAGCCTTACCTGCTCCGTTTGCTCTGCAGCTCATGTCTCTGGTTCTATTACGACAGGCTGTTAAGTACAGTGACACAATGTGGCTGTACTGAATATCCAGCCATCCATCCATCCATTTTCCATGGCCTCATATCCGGACAGAACCTCCTGGAGCATTTCCCCACATGTGCCTGGAATGAGGCAGTGCTCACCCTGAATGCCAGGGCAGTCCGTGGCAGCTCAGGCACTCATGCGCATAATCAGCCGGCGATTCAGCAACCCGGAGCACCTGGAGGAAAGCCACAGGGAACACGCATGTTCCACACGCACGGCTGCCACGCTCTGTGGAGTCGCGCATGCCGCCTGCTTTGTAGGTATAAGCTAATCTGTGAGAGACGAGCTGAAAGCCAGATATTTTTTATGCCATTTACATGATGCACGTTTCCAGGGGGGTTTATCTAAGAGGGTCGTCCTGTGATCATTGCCATTCGTTTTTTCTCTGACCTTTTGAGTATTTTTATATCCTCTTGTACTTTTTGGTTACATTTTACATGGAATTGACCAACAATATTTGAATTATTTGCCACTGGCGCTAAAAGGATGATTGTTAGGCTCTGTGATTCACAAAACATGACTGGAATGATTAATAATTGGGCATTTTGGGCTCAGACTGTGACCTGGGGCCCGGCCAGGCGAGGGGGCCTTTGTTCTGGCCCGGCTGCGTCTGAGCATGAGAAACCGCACTGAGGATTCTGGGAGCTGTGTTGCGTAAGCACCCAGACCGTAGCCATCGTTTCCTGGTTACAGAACCACTTGGATTCTGCTGTTTCTGGTTGGTTCTCTGTATTTTAACATCAAACATCACAGTGAATGGCCAAGCAACTGGCACACAGTGACGTCCAGTATGGTTCTCTGTTTTGTTTCATCGTTTTTTTGTTTTATTATTATTATTTTTATTATTATTATCATTATTATTTTATTGTGGTTAGTCTTGCTCCCCCACACCAGATTAGCTGGGCTTCCTGATTGCAGGTGACATTTTGGTGCCTCTGGCTGTTTCCCAGCCGCCTTTCGCCTGCCGGGGTCAGTGGCCTGTAAATCTCTCTTTATCCAGTTGCCCACAATTGTGTGCTGTAGCAACACAGAGCCATTTGCTCCATAGCAGGATAATCGGAAGCTGGGGAAAATGCAGTGCATGGAGAGAGAGATTCAGCAGTGAGGGAGCTTAACGTACTGCTGTATAGCCCAAACCGCCACAGCTAGTCATCAGAGGTGTGCATAACGTAACTGCTAACAAGCATAGTCAAGAAATTTATATACAGAGGAAAGGCCGCATCTGCAACCTGAGACCACTTTGGCATCCGCCTACTAATATAAACACCGTGTTCTCGCTTTCCCTGGCCTAGCCACAGTTAGGGTGTGTGTAGAGCACAGTGCCAGCAGGTGGAGCCTTATGCAGAGAGGAGCAGGAGGAGAACTGACCGACCTGAACCGGGGCACAAGCCCACATATGAGGAGCTTTCAGTTCCTGTGTCTTGACCAAAATGCACATGAAAGCGGATGCCTAGGAAGCAGGCCCGATATAGTATAGTACTAACTGACAACACTCTCGTCAATAAACCTACAACCTTCGCAGTCCTGCAAAATCATTATTGTTTGGTGTCATCTAAGACTGCGGGGATGATCATATGTCAGCATGTGCAATTTTTGTCTTCATTCTTAGCTGTTAGACAAAGGGAGCTTCCGCCCCGAGCCGCCTTCATGCACCCTGTGGCTTTGCAGTTTGGGCGTGTGTAACGGCCGGCTCGTTAACGCCGCCTCTCTGCTGTCTCCCTCAGGGCCTGCCGCAGAGCCGCGCACGCTCAGCCATGGAGGACGGCAAGCCGGTGTGGGCGCCTCACCCAACGGAAGGATTTCAGCTGGGAGTCATCGTGGACATCGGCAGTGATAGCTTAACCATCGACCCGCTGAAGCAGAAGGGCAAGGTCCGTCCATGCGATAGACCCCCAGGGCCTCGTCGCGCCTCCTCATGCCTCGTCGCGCCTCCTCATGCCTCATGGCGCCTCCCTGCTCCCTGCTCTCCTAGTTGTGGCTGTGCAGACACACCAGGACCCTGAACCACTGCAGCATGCGTGTAGTGAAATTGGTCTCCTACTCTGTACTCGGCGAGCTGACTGAGAGGAAGTCTTCGTCCCCGTGGTGACCTTCCCACCCAGGGCTGCCCGACAGCCAAACCAGCTTCACTTGGATGTCCCGATTTAGATGGAGAATGCGTTCTATTTACGTCTCCTCTCCTGGTCCTGTCTCATTCGGTGTGCGGGAGGTGGGAAGATGGCATCCCGCTTTGTCCTCCGCTCACCGCCCATCCGCCCGAGGCGCATCGACGCCCTTTTCGTTAATTTTTTTTTTTAACTGACGCGGGAGTGAGGGACACAATGTGCGTTGTGTTTGCGCGATGTGTGCCAGGGTGTGTCGTGAGTGAATGAGGCCATGTCACCGTTCCAACAATGGCAGCTGTGTGCTTGGTATTAGCTAATGTGGCCCCCAGGCCAGTGCCGGGTCCCTTCGTGTTGGGGGTGACGGCAGTGGCCGAGCGCAAGGGTGAGCCCATCATGTGCTCCGCTCTAATGACGCCCCCAGGGTGATGCCTCTCACCCTGGGAATCACACCTTCCCCTGCCGCACTGCTAATGCCAGAGGCATACAAGGGGATTTGTAGTAATCTATTGAATTTTAAACACAGCCATTAAATCCCTGTATCTTCTGCATCCGTCGGTGTTCCCGCTGTTCATCCAGTTCCTGTCCCCGCCAGCAGGGGGCATCCAGGAGTACTTTATGAAAACTCTACATAGGTGTGACCGGAACCATTAGTCAGGACTAGCCCATCCAATAGGCGACATAGGTGGCCAGCCAGGGTGCCGACTGATGTAGGGCGCCCCTGGAAGTATTAGCGCCCTCTGCAGTACCAGCACAGAACCGCTGCGTGATGTAAGGCTCCCCTAGAAGTACTAGCGCCATCTGCAGTATCGGCATAGAACAGCTACGCAATGTGGGTGATTTGGAAAGGTGTCAGACGCTGTTAGGTTAGCACGGGATGACCAAAAAAAATATTGTTTACAGGGCAGTCAAACAATTTTTTAATTGCGATTAATTGCTCATAAAATCCTGTTGCAATACCATAAAAAAGATTTTATAGTCTGCATATTGAGGAAAGATTAAATTCTGTGACATTTTTACTTTTCTTTCATCACCACACTCGTGCTCAGATTTCAGAACCTTGTTCTCCCTCAGCAGATACCGTAACAGCAGTGGAGCTGCTCTGCGCATCCGAGGCAGACAGATGGACGCTGTAGTGTCATGTGATGCAGTTTCGGGCCAATAATTCAAATATTTTCTACAGGGTTTCTGCAAAGGACTCCTACTGGACACAAACCCTCTGTACTTCAGAGTCTCCTAACTGGCTCTAACAGTAACCTCACGCTACACTAACCCTATGATTAGCCTATGCTCACCATTTGCCAGTGTTGTTTCAGCTCAAGCGGTTTAGGTTAATTAGACAGCCCGGGGCATGAACTGTCAGTAGCGGTATCAGGTGTGATGCAAGACATTTTTAATGAAAACCGTTGTTTAGGATCTTTTAAGATCTTCATCTTTGACGTGGATTAGTAACAGTCTGTAAAACATTCTTTAAGTAGCCTGAGCTCTGGGGTTTATTCACCCCAAAACACCCAGTGGTCTGAGGCAGTTTCCCAACCCAGTCCCAGGGAACCCCAGATAGTCCACGTTTTTGCTCCCTCCCAGCTCCCAGACAGTCAGGAACACAGAATACCTGGTACAGGCGTGCTGGGAGCTGAGAGGAAGCAAAAACGTGGACTGTCCGGGGGTTCCCCGAGGACTGGGTTGGGAATCACTGGTCTGAGGGACACACACAGGCTTGTTCTCCAGCGACTTTGCAAAGCAGGAACATGTGATGTTATTCTGTGTGAGGTCAGAGAGGAGCCAAGGGGTGTGAGGACAAGCCTCCGTGGCAGCTCTGCAAACTTATGCATCCCGATCAGCTTCCCAGCTGCGCTCATACGTTTGCCCTAAATGCCTTCCTGTATTGTGAAGGGCCGGGTTTCCGGAAGAGCAAGGCTCTAGCAGCTCAGCCCTGGGAGAGACATTTGCATGAAGTCCTCCTCCCTTCTGCAGCAAGCTGTACCCATCTGCAATGGCGTGAAGTTCTAACTGCGCAGTTGTCACCCATACCCCATGATGCACGGTTCATCCCAATGGGATGTTTATCATATTGACCAGAACATTGATTGGGATTCTTGAGTTTGACACTGTTCCCACAGTGTGTCATAAAGCTGCATGATCAGCGTTGTTTCTGTTATGTATCTGCTCTCCTGCGAGCTTCACATCTCTGACGGAAAACCTCAGAGGAAGCAGAGCAGCTTAGAGGAAGAGCTTCCCCTTAGGGCTGTGACATGCAGTTTAAGGCCCTTGCTCTCCTTTGGTTGTGGAGTTTCGCTTTTGAGTCCGGCCTGTTCTCCTGGGAGTTTGAGATAACGAACTGCAAGGACGAGTCAGAAAGTACTGAAACAAACACTGCCTCTGTAATGCCTTTCCTTATGTTGTAGACATTCCTGGCTCCAATCAACCAAGTATTTCCTGCAGAAGATGACGTCAACAAACAAGTAGAAGACAACTGTAAGGCAAAGCTTTGTTTTGTTTAATTGACTTTTGGGATTTTGGGAGTTGGCATTCAATATTACTGACAAACGTGCCTACGCTTGCACAGTTGCACCAGTACATTGCCTTATAGAGTGCATAAATCAGTGCACTAGTATAGTTATAAATAACAATGAAAAAGACTATAAAACGTTATACAAATGCCATTTTGATGATATTTTGTTTGCCCTGATGTTTTCCTTCGATAAGTCTGGTTGTTCTGGAACTTATAGTGCTCCTTGTTTGTCCATCACAGGTTCACTTATGTACCTGAATGAAGCGACTCTCCTCAACAACGTGAAAGTGCGATATAGTAAAGAGAAGATCTATGTAAGTCCGACCTTTTGTCGTCATCCTCCTGTGGTTTTTGAAAGGAGGCCTGGTCTTTCCGCACTGCATGGAGAGGAACGCCAGTCTGAAATCTCATGTTTATCCACCTGGACGTTCAAAGTGCTTTTTATCCTGAGCCCATACAGCTTGAATGAGCTTTTCAAATCCTTACTTTCCATAGCTTTACTTGCCTCGTTGTATATGCCCGTGCGCCATGAAGCGTGTGAGACTCTTCCAGCAAAGCGTTCGCTGGGCAGCCTGTGGACGGGAAGGCCGAATCTGCCATGCGAACCAGAACTAGGGCCAGGTCTGACCCCGCTTCAGTGCTTCACGGTGACGGTGCCACCTGCTGGGCGGTGGGTCACCCAAGCCGGTGATCTGGTCGCTGCTGGATGGAATGGGGGGGACTGTGCGCTGGGATTTCCGACAGGAACGACCCGTGCCTGTCTGCCCTCCCCCTTTTGTGACGGGTGACAGAAATGATAATTAAGCCTATGAGGGTGACACCCCCCCCCCCCAGCGCATTCGTCAGGGACGGGAACTGAGATGTTGACACTTTGTTCTCCTACAGGTGTCCTTTATTTAATGAGCGCATTTAATGGCCTCACTCTCAGTATGCAGCTGTTTCCTCCTCTCTTCTCTCCTGCTTTTCCCCAGCCTTTCCAGCATTTACTGCAACATTTTTTATTCAAACAGGGGAAGCCTTCCCCCCGAAGGCCTATGTGTGTTATGGCAGGCCTGTGTGTGCTACAGCAGGCCTGCTTTGCCTGGGTGTAGCTGTGGCCGATTTGCCCCTCTGTATGTAGCTTCCTGAGTTGGGCACACAGCCGGCCGGCCAGAGTACAGGCCTGGCGGCTCTTTGGCAAACAGCGCCCTGCACACATCTTTGCCTGCCCTTGTCACCCACACACGTCACTGGTTCCAGTAGGGTCAGCAGTAGGTGTGCATCCTCAGCGCATGCAGAAATGCCACTTTGTAAGGCTCTTTGCTCTGTGTTTCTCTCCTTCGTCTGAATGCTGATTTATTTGTACTCGTGGTTTTGTTTTGTGTCTGCAGACTTTTGTAGCAAATATCCTTATAGCGGTGAATCCTTACTATGACATCCCCAAGCTGTACTCCTTGGAAAGCATTCAAGCCTACCGGGGCAAGTCCCTGGGCACTATGCCCCCCCACGTGTATGCCATTGGTGAGTATTCTCATGATTTTCAGTCATTACCCCCTTCTCCACCAGGGGGCACCAAAACCATGCAGTATAAATGGGCAGAGCCGCTTTTAGCAAGTAGTTCATCCCGTGCAGAGTATTTTCAGAGCTGCTGTATTTTTAAACTTTGCCAATTTTTTTTTTTCTTTTGCACCTAAACTGCTTTATGGAAAATATTTGATTAGAAAGTGTCAACAATATAATTCTGAAGATCATACTCCCTCTGTGCAGGCACAGTTGGAATTCTGTTCTAATATGTGGTGTCAGATTTGGTTAACCATTGAAGCATTTGATAGTGGCTGCAAACATCTGGCGCTGTGTGTGTGTTTCAGCGGACAAGGCGTACCGCGACATGAAGGTGCTGAAGATGAGTCAGTCCATCATCGTGTCCGGAGAGTCAGGGGCAGGAAAGACAGAGAACACTAAATTTGTCCTCCGGTAAAACATGATTGATCTTGGTCGGTCGTATGGTTTTCCATTTGTTTTTTTTACAGTTTTTATTTCATTGTACTGAAATGTTTGCTGCACTAATGGCTTGTTTTTTTTTTATAGTTATTTAACTACAACCTATGGTACAGGCCAAGATATCGATGAGAGAATAGTTGAAGGTAATGATCCATGGCTTTCATTGTGATTGTAGCCTCAGCATGAGTGTGTTTGCCATAAACTGAAGGTTAGCTGAACTCTGACTGCGCTGCAATTCTCTCTACAGCAAATCCACTTCTTGAGGCTTTTGGAAACGCCAAAACAGTCAGGAACAACAACAGCAGCCGTTTTGGGAAGTTCGTAGAAATCCACTTTAATGAGAAGGTACCGCCCGCCGCCCTTCATCATTCGCTGTGTGTAAAGTGCATCAGCCAATGAGCAGATATTTTTATTCAATGCGACAGACTTCTATTAAAAAAAATTAGCAGGAGCCATTTTCCCTACATTTATACCAATTCACTGAAACCCTTTAGTTCGCCACAGGTCACTGCTTCTCTCCGCTATAGAACTTTAGGTCCACGGCACTAGTTAAATTTCTGTATGATGCTGAATGTTTTGACTTTTTATATAAGTTATACACATAGCTGCAAGAGTTTACTTTGTGTTCCCGTTTTCTTGTCATGCCATGCGAGGTGTTTCCTCGGTGATACTTTGCCACTGCGTCACTATGGTGACGACCTTTTCCTGAGCCTAAACTGACCCCTAACCCCCTCCCCGTTTCAGAATGTGGTGGTGGGGGGCTTCGTGTCGCACTACCTGCTGGAGAAGTCCCGCATCTGCACGCAGAGCCCGGAAGAGAGGAACTATCACATCTTCTACCGGCTGTGTGCTGGGGCGTCGGAGGACATCAGCCAGCAGCTGCACCTGGGCTCCCCAGACGCCTTCAGGGTGAGATCACGCCTCCATGGGCACGCGTCTGCAGCTACAGCCTGACAGATGTTTGCTTAATTCTGTGATAATGTTACACACTTACTGATTCCAGTATAACAATATTCCACTGGCAAGCAATGTGTCTGTGTGGAAGGTATGTGCAGATATGTTACCTTTTCTTTTTATTAAGTGTCATAATCTTTTTGACTCATTCACTTCTGTTCTTGCCATTTTACAGTCACTTGCAGTTGTAGTCATTGGCGCCCAAAGGGACTTTAAAACACAAATGTTTAATGTTATTACAAATGTGTTACTAATTAAAAAGCCCCCAGTGAGGCTGCTTATCAATGAACTTAACCCAGATC
>JAODKF010000045.1:1886340-1901081 GCA_026779585.1 Mormyrus proboscirostris | reverse complement strand
CATAAACATTCTTTTGGTATGTTTTGGAGTACACAATGAGATTGAGCTGAGCTAGTAAAAGCCTTTTCCTCCCTGCCAACTTGCCGAAGCCCATTTACAGAAACCTGGCTAATCAGATAGTCAGCAGTATTTTTGTAACAAACACAAGAGTGAGAGCTGGACTCCGGGAAGCAGCGACCTCCCACGTGGGTTCAGCTCTGGGAGCCCGTTCTCCACCTGTCCCGCTCATCTCCCTCAGGGCCTCTCCTCCTGCCTCGCTTTGGCCACGCTGCAGGCTTCCCAGCCGGTCCGCGTGCAGGACGGCCCGGAACACGGCCCTGCTCATCCGTCGATCATTTGAGCACCGCACCGGTGTGATTGCGACACCTGGTCTGTTCCTGGCGTTTCGTGTGATGTGTATCGAATGATGTTGACACGGACCAGCCCTTCACACGCTCTGATCGATGCTCCTGATTCTGTTTTTTGGCTAAACACTTTTTCTAATGCCAATTTCTAACAGATGTCCTGTGATGCAAAAATAAATACATTCCTTGTTTAACTCCAAATGATATTTTGTTATTTTATACTTAAGTTGTGGTCATTTAATTACAGTGATATATACGACAATACAAAGTTATAGTAGGAAAATTCTCCTTTTAATATACATTTATGGCGCAAAATGGAAAAAGTTGCACATTCTACTGTCATGCAGTTACAAATGTTTCATTTTTTTTATATTCATGCACCATATAACTAATTGCTGAATTATTTGAACATTCAACACAAAAGTCTATTGTGTCCTTATTCTAAAACTCTACAAAAATATATATGAAAACCATTAATGAATGATGGATCAGACTAAAGGAAAGAGTCTATAAAAGGCGTTTAACTCAAGCTGATGCCAGTATACACTGGTTCCAATACAACTGGATAAGTATTAATTTTATAAGTTTTTTTTTTTTTGTTCTGGGGCACAAAACTAAGTAATTGGCTAGTGATAATGATTGCTACAAAATCATAATACAAACCGCATTCTTTTTAAATCCATTTGTCGGAAAAGTGCGCTACTGGAAAAAATAGGTCTAAAGTATCGTGATCCTCATTGTGAAGAAATGAGGGGAAAAAAAAAAAATCATCCCTGGCATCATCACTGCACACGTGACATCACAAAGGAAGATGCTTCCATCTGCCCCCCCGCTCTGGAGAGGCGGTTCGCGGGTTGCTGGACTGCCCTGTATCTCTTCCATCTCCATATCCTTCCTACTTCCTGTTCAGTCCTCCTCTCCATCCCAGCGAAGGCACAGTACCAGCCATTAAACGTCACCGTTGCCGACTGCGGTTTGAAAAGCGGGGAGGCTTGGGGGGGGGGGGCGCTGCCTTCTCGCCGCTAGCTAAGGGGGGGCCTGTGCCCGGTCGTCCTCAAATATTCGCTGTATGTGTCGCTGCCCTTCACCAGCCCCGAGCGCTCCAGCGTGTAGCTGGCATGTCTGAGCGGGAAGCAGAAACTATGCTGTCCTGCCATTATTATTCTTATTCCTGTATTCAGCATTTCTCACTGAAAAACACAAAACATCTTAAATTATGTTCATTTTGCTGATAGCAATTATTTGCAATTTTTCCCACAGTGGTTATTCTGATGCAAATATGATTTGCAAATGTTATTATGAAAAAAAAACATTGGCATCCTTAAGATTAATGAAGTTATTTCCAGATATATATATTTCTACGCCTTCATTTAGGAATATATACAACACATAACAAATACTGTTGATTACATTAGAATATTTATCCAATATTCAATTACCTTTATTACACCAGCCAGTAAAATTTTAATCTATGGAGAATCCAGTACAAAGAGTTTTGGAAGTATATGGCTAAATTAACATACAACGTTTATAATTAATGTCTGTAATAACGTCATCCAAGGTTGGAAACATAGGCAGACACGGGTCCTATTGTAGATCAGTGTGATGAAACAAGCCTGATCAACATCCACTTGGAAAAACACTGGGATTCAGTGAAGATACTGAAAGTGTTCTGAATCTTGATACTGCTGTAGGATCTGTTCATCGTATAAACAATGATTTAAAAATGGTGGAAGAGTTTTAAAATGCCAGCAATTCTCCAGCTAGCTAATATTAGCCAGCTGGCATTAGATATCTTACTGAGGCATTAGGCATTAACATAATTCTACTTGGATATATCAATAATGCAAATATATTTGCAGGGTATAAAAGCTTTGAAAATCTCCGTTTTAATTATTCCAAGCCTGTATACACACATATATTAAACATTAAAATATTGGCTCTACTCAGAATGAATGGATTCTGGTTTTTGATGTGTGCTGTGATCTAATATTTTATTTGGCTTGTGTTTAAATGTAATTCTGTATGCCACAGACTACCTGCCAAACTATAGCCTCAGTGGTAATTGTTCCAGTTCTCCCTTCTACAATTAAACATCCTGTTGCTGAAATGCTGTTTCCTACTCGTGTATCATGTGAGATATCCGCAATATGGAGGCATGAACGTCCAGCCACATAAACACTGAATAATATTAAGAACACGAACAATGGCAAAGCTGGCGTGTACCTCGTCCTCGTGTACAGCAATGATAAATCGGGATTTCAGAGATTAACTTGTCAGCTCTGGCAATATGTGCCTGTAAAAATGGAAAAACAGACAATTAGTGAAAAAGGCCAATGCTTAAAGAAAAAAATGAAACTGTAAATTATTGCAAGCGGAATAAATCACGCTAGATTCAGCAGAGGTTTTCTGGAAGGAGAACATGTTAATCAGCATCTCTAAATGAAATCTGGATGGTTGTTTAAAGAATTACTTATTAAAATAACAGGCCCACATTATTAGTGCAGAGGTAACACTACTGTACTTGACAGGGGCAAAAATACTTAGTAATAACTCAGTTACTACTGAAGTACAAATTATGAACAAATCATGAATAAATATAGTTACAATGTGAGATAAAAGATGCGTCACGATTAATTAATGATGAACAAACATGAGATCAGTATTTAACTTGTGTTATTCACGAATTGTTCCTTCTGTAGATCACAGAATTATCAGATGTAGTAACAAATGCAGTAACCGCTTGAGATAAAACACGCATCACATTTCATTAATGGTGAATTAAAAAGATTAGTACGTGACTAAGACTTAGCTTGTCGTTAGTTAATACTGAAGTTACAGTATAATACTGTATTATTTGTGCCCCGTCAAGTAAAGTGTTACCGGTGAAGATGAAGCATCCTCCTCTGAATTAAACAAGTCTGAATCCAAAATATGTTACTACATTTCTTCAGACACTTGTCAGATTTTGCATAGTCTAATACCGTGTGTTTTGATCCCACTCACTCCTTTATTTATCTTTGAGACAGAACTGCCTCTGTTGTCCAATGTATATCACGCAGTTTCATGCTGCGTCAAGTATTGTGAGCGACCTCTGGATGGCTTTTGGATACAACTAAGGGATCTGTCAGTATAAGAATTACTGCTGAAGTAATTTAATGTGAAGTGATAAGACAGCTGAAGTTTTGGCCCAGTCAGAAATGTCGAAGAGAGATCTAATTGGACTGGGATGGGATTCCTGTTTGGATTTCGAATTTTATCATTCAGACGTCATTTTCATTATCAAGGTTGTGTAACAGTATTATATATAAAATATATTATAAAAAGTATCCTTGTCTGATAGTGTCCTAAAGGGAATACTACAGCAGAGATTGACGCAGAGTTATTCTGATGATAAGACTGTATTACAGAGAAATCATTTCAGTACTGTTGACAGAAAAGGCAAAAGGCTTGTTAGAGCAGCAGGACAAACCAACATTAAAAATAAAAAAGAAAGCAAAGGGCGTGTGATGGGTGACTGTTAGCTGCACTCCAGGAGATGTTAGCTGTTATGTTTTGCAGTTTCCCTGGATGTTGGCGCCCTTCTTTATTTTTACCTCGGTAATGAGGTCTTTATTTTACTGACTGAGTCTGCTGTGTCCTCCTCTGTGAGCTCCCAGGAATTAGCAGGAACCCCCAAGGGAGACAGAGAGCTCACTGGTTGAATATGGCCGCCATCGTCACTTTCAAAAACAGGGTTTACTCTCATTGTGCTCTTCAGTGCAAAACTACTGTCAGTTTGTCTATAAAACAGAAAAGTCTGCATCCTGAAATGAGTAGACAAAAATCTGTTCAGAGATTGTATGTATCCATTTTCTATATCTGCTTGTCCAATGTAGGTATTTGGGGGTCTGGAGTTGATCCCAGGAGCTACAGCACAAGACAGAGAATAACCCAGGATGGGGCACCAACCCATGGCAGGGCAGAGAATAACCCAGGGTGGGGCACCAACCCATGGCAGGGCAGAGAATAACCCAGGGTGGGGCGCAGTAACATACCATTCTCACCTACAGATAACTTCACTCCAATTCACTTTAGAATGTGTTTGAGTGGCATGTTTTTGTACTGTCAGGGAGGGGCACTAAAGAAATGGCCTGGGAAGAACATGAAAACATCACACAGGTACAGCTGGGGCAGAGACCCTAACCCCAGTCCCAGTGGTATGAGGCAGCAGTGCTGACCACTGCATCGCCCCTCTGCATGTTTCCCTTAAAATGAAAACTTTGCCAAAATAACTCCTGCTTACACCGAACTTGCTGTCTTTCTGGTGAGTGTACATTTTCTGTGTATGAACATCGTGAAACTGATCACCGCAAAAACAGTGGTGAGGAATCCCAGCAGGCAGGCTGTGAAGAGGAAGGGTTCTACAGGCAGGGGAATCATGCAGCGGCCTCCTTGGAAGTCCCAGTATTTACCTACAGGACATCTAAGAAGGTTGAGAGAGACAGGTGAGAGCAGCAAGTGAGGAGAGCCCGGTTCAGCCAGAGTGGGCGCTGGTCTTCCTGTCACTCAGGGTGGCATCGCAAATACACCAGTTCTCAGTCAAGTTATCAGAGACGGACAAGTCAGAACAGAGAAAACGTCCAGTGACTCAATATCCATGGCTTTGGAGAGTCATCTTCTGGTCCCATTAACAAACCAGAATAATAATATTAATAGTGGTTGCAGTGGCAGTAGACTGCATACGATGTGAAACTGAGAGGACCAAAGTAAATGTTTATAGATAACTAGAGATATCTGTGCTGTAAAAAGGGAGTTGATCCTACCTGCAAATGGCGCCGTGCCCTGGAATAATCTCACACTGCTCCCCATTGAGGCAGAAGGCCTGCTGGAGGTTACAGACACTCTGGCAAGGCAGGCCGTCCAGGGAGACGTAGCCAGGGTCACATAAGCACTCGGCCTCTTTGCTCCGTCTGTTTACCACACACTGAGAGAATTCGTTGCAGGCCAAGAACTTGCAAGGGTCTGCTTGATCAGCTGAAACGGAGCAGAGAGGGAGACGCATTAGTATGAATGAGATTCACGCCGGCCTGCTGCCATTATCCCGTCCTCTGGCAAACCGCCCACCTATTACCACACAATGAAGGCTCAGAAGGACCATCGCTGACTTTTTAATGAGGTGAAGACCGTGATAAAAGCCTTAACCATATATGGTTATTTAAAAACGGCTAACTGTATGGGAACAATGAGCACGAACTGACAAAGTTTCCCCGACATCAATGAGCATTTTTTATTTTTTCCTGACAGGTGAAACGAGTCTTTATATTAACGCACAGATATTGGCAATAATCTTGTATAATGATGAACATCAATCCTCCCAGACCTATCAGCTCATTCCATCTAGCGATACTCACCAGGCTCGACATCCAGGGAGCGTGTGTCAATATCGATATCCAGACGCCGGGAGGCCGCGTTGCAGAACTCCTCCAGCACGCAGTGCACGGCCTGAGTGATATTGTACGGCACCGACTTCGCAAACTTCATCTTGCTATTGACCACAATGCTGCCGTTCCTGAAGTTCAGGATCTCCAGCTGCTTGAATCCAGTCAAGTTGGACTGCAGGTATGGAAGTAGCTGGAAAATAACAAATGATGTTTAGAGAAGGAACATCGTAATAGAGCCCCAAGCCCACCACGGCCCTGCACATAGTGTGTGATACCTGCCAAATACTATGACACCGCGTAGCAGGATTTTGTGCTTAATGACAAAACTGTTACAGACATTCCACCTCACGCACACTGATTTCCAGTTGGTGGTAAATTTGTCGACAGGGTGGCCAGTACTTCCTTACTAGCTAATTTCACTGAGTAGCAGAGTGACAGGTGTCTACTCATGGGCTCTTTTATTTCAGTTAAAAACAAATGGCAGCAGCCTAAATATAATGCAAAGTAAATTTTAAAGAAATCTCATGCATCTTTGCATAAATTAGGACAGGGTTCCCCAATTCTGGTCCCAAAGGGCCCGTCTGAAACGCATTTTATAACCAGCGAACCCTGAGTTAGGAGTAACAAACTATATAATTGCACTAATTGTCAAGTATCCAGTTTCATGTGTACGAAATTTCACAAAAAGGCCTCTAGGATGTATCTCATTATGATAGAGAGTTTCAAAACGTGCACGTTTCACTGCCGGCACTCATATAACATGGCAAGTCATTTGTTGCCTGTTTTTTTGTGTCTGTTTGTTTTGTTCCAGTTATCAAATGGTTCTTCGGTTTATCTGTTCAGCCATCCAGAACGCCAATTACGCAAGTGTCGATTAATTACATTTCCAATTATCCAATTTGCTTCCTGGTTGCAGTGTAACTGTTTACACTGGATTAGAAGTTGGTAGAAGATGATCAACAACCAGGTGAAAATGGGCTACACGTTTTTAGCTATATATCTGAGGGTCTTATTTTTTGCAGGTTCTGGCCGTACCATACACTCTACTATGCCTAGTTATTGTAACACTTTTTGCTATGATTTGTATGATCTAGCTGCACAGTAATGTGTACATTATTCCACTCTCGTAGTTGTAGATGGCTTTCTCTAAAATAAAAGAAAATCAATGGAGGCATATCCGGATTTTCTCGTGAGAAACCTGGATCTGCTGAATCTGCAGGTTCCTCTAGATCCCCACACATCACTCCTCAGCATTTCAACACGTCTCACATCGCTCCTCCTGACCCCTGCTGATAATATATTTCCGTCCAAAATGATTCTTTATGTGAAATACTGGTATCTCATTTCTGAGTTCCCATCTGTTCGGATTGTTTTTCAAAAAGCGATCAGAATTTCCCATTCCTGCATCAGTCGCTCCTGGATATAAAGATTTTTTTGTTTGTATTCACTAGACAGTTGTTCATTTTCCTAACAGACTTTAATATATTTGTGTCACAGTTGTTCACGCTGATTATTTAGCTTTTAGTGATTAGAATGAGTGTCATTTACTAGCAGCACAATAAAACAAATATTCTTGAGAAAATCAAAATGTAGAACAATGTTCACTCACTAGTTCGAGGAATCTGTTCTCCAAGGCTTTGTACTCTTCGGAGCTCTTGTTGAACAGGTCATCGGAAAAGACCATGTTCGTGACTCGCAGGCTGAAAAACACCACTAACTCCTTGCCCTTGCTGGCTACAGTCATGGAAGGAGTGGTGAGGTACTTCAGTGGTGGGGCCACAGTGGTCTCCAGATGGTCTCCGCTGCCATATTCCTGCAAGTCCATGGTTTCTGTGCTCACCACGTCTGTCTGGTTGAATCTGGTTGGAATAGCTGCCAGAGTTGTGCCTATGAGTACGTCCTCCGCCCCGATGTCTGAATCAGTCTGGGCACCTACACTCACTTCTTCAGTATCATATAAGTCGGGGGGGGTGATGGATTCGGTGGGTGGCTTTGCGGTCAGCAGCTCCTCTGTGACTAAGACATCAGCCGTGGAATCAGCATCAACGGGCTCCAGGCCTTCTCGACCGATGCCGTCTTCTGATTATGCGGAATAAACCATAAGGAGATGAGAGTGCATAACGTGGCAGAAAATACGATTTTAAGGAAGCCAGCTTTGTATTTGTGACACAATTTATTTGCTAATGAAAGAATGGCAGTGGCGAATCTTAATATTAGATTTTTTTGGTTACAAAGCTTTTTGTAGAGCAGAGCTATATTATATATGGACCTGCTATTTATAAATGTCTATCATTGATATTATGCTACATAAATGGCTAAATAAATGTGTTAAATATACTATTTTGCTGGATGAGGGCTGTTCCTACGAAATAGCAATTTAATTTAAAATTGCAGTTTTGCTGATTACCCGGTAATATATTTATGCATATGGTCTATCCATTTTGTAGCAGACGTTTTTTTTCCTGTTTCAGACGTCTTTCACTGGAATTATTTTGATAATGTTGGATTACATTAACTTATCCAAAGTTCAGAGAGCAGGGGCCGCCAGTTCCTGGAGCGATTGGGGTTAGGGGCCGTGCTGAAGGGCCCAGCTTCAGGAGGTTACCCAGCGACCATCTGATTTCACCGATGTTCTAACCCACTGAATCACACAGCAGCTACTTGGCTTATTCAAAATTGTGTTTTAATCAAATTGCAGTCACTGTTCAAATATATGCGTTAATGCTGATTCACTATTCAGATTTTCATACCTGCCATGCTGGTATCGGGTCGCGAGGTCACCTTCGGAAAGCCTTCTTCCATGCCTTCAGGCCCACCCTGAGGGACGGTTCTGTCTCCCTCTGCCCCGTCTCCGGAGGTCAGCTCATCTTCTGAGCCTCGCTTACTGACATCCTCTTCTGCTCCAAGGACTGTTCTGTCAGTCATTTCTTCTACATGAAGGACCAGAGTCTCCGTAGGGTCCTCAGGCAGAGATCCTGCACCTGCAATGTCTTCTTCGGCCTGTGAGTCTTCAGTTTTCGGAGGTTCAATGGTGTCATCAGGTTGAAGGTCATCGGTACTTGAATCGTCCTCAGTCTGCCGGTCATTGATATTATCTAAGTTAGACTGGAGGTCACCAGTAGTATTCTGAGCATGAAGACCAAGCTCACGACCACTGCCGGGGATTACATTTCTACTGATGTCATCAGTCGGAGCAAATGGGTGTTTCTCTGGAACAGAGGTAGAAACTGGATTATCTGGAGTCTGGAAAATATCCTGTTCCAAAGGTACAGATAGAATGAAGTATTTCATGAGCTCACCATTGTCCTCGTAAATGGATTCTGTCACATCTGTAATTATTGGCTTGACGTCTTCAGGCTTGTTTATTGACGGCATTGTTGCGACAAGATCACTGCTTGCCGGCTCCAGTTCATTCACAGTCGTATCAGTGATGGGCTCCGGGGCACCGCCGGCCGCAGTGGGCGGAGCGGCCGCTTCCTGCATGCCCGCCGTGTCCTCAGGAGTGCGTGGGACTCCCAAGAGCGTCTCCTCCGTCGCGGTCACAGGCTCGTCGGTTGCGCCCGAGTCCTGTGGCTTTACAGTGTACATGTGAAATATATATGTAACCATATTTACTCACTTCTGTAAAGCAGCAATGCAGAGCATCTCAGCAGTGCGTAGGAAATGCAGGCAGTAACTCACCACGTCGCTAATTACTTCTGAACCTTCCACCATTGGTGTGGGAGTCGGTTGGTTTACTTTATACAAGAAGAAGAAGAAGAAGACACCATGCAAATGCAGGTAGAATTCCTATATCTGCTGTAGCAGTATGATTGTTTAGCAAAGTATGGAATCGCAAACACTTGGTATAACATTTAAACCGAGTGATAAAGTTGAGTTTTTGACAGTTTTTACGCAGCTGCCATTTGAATCGTAAGTGAGGATGAATCTTTGAATTTTCTGCCAAACCTGGATCAAAGCTGAGGGACCTGAGATCCACCGGAAGGGCGTTTTCTTTCGTCAGAGCCTTCTCTATCATCATCTTCAGGCTCTTGGTAACAGAAGAGGTCGTTTTCCCATCTCCATCTGCTGCCTCTTTGTCATCAACATCTATGGATTCCGTGTCCATCTCAAAGACAACACTGCAGCGCACCGATATGCCACTGCATTTGAAGAGCAGAAATGTTTCATGAGAAGATAATCCGACTGTCATACACTGCACTCTGTATGAGCACTGTGGATTTTCAGGAAGTTCTTTTTGCTTTCAGTATCTCACATTCCCTTGACAAACATGAGCTGCTCACTGAGGATATTTAACAGAGGATCCTTTAGTCCTACATTGATCCTTTATTGTCATCGAGACTCGAATCCAAAGGTACTGATTGGAGAGGCAAATAAAACCTTTGAACAACATAACAGTTTTTGCTGTCAGCCAGCATGGTATTTGAAGTAAGACAGTGGAAGTACATAACCAGTCAAAAGTTTCTGCACACCATAGGTTTTTAACACTTGTCCATTTATTTCCATAGATTTTTTTTATCCTTGTTAAGCTTTGGAAAGTTGAGTGAACAAGTATAAATGAAAATGTAAGTCAGATTAAGCAAGTTTCCTTTATAAGATGGAAAGGGCTTGTAACAGAGCATGTCTGACACCCTGTTAACTGGTTGTGTGGTGACGGCACGGTCACATTCTACGCTGTCCTTTAACTTTAAATGCACTAGCTATCTGTTTCATCCCCTGAAACACAGCAGTATTTAATGCCCCTGTAGAAAGAATGCCTCACATTTCCTCTGCTGTTAGAACTGCTAGAGGAGGTTACTTTGATGAAACAAAGATATGACATTTTCTTGCTAATAAAGGCACTCAAACAGTGAACATGCTATAAATTTATTTGTTAGCAAAAAATATTAAGTGTATTTTTAGTGAATGTTACGTGAGTAACATGCAAATGTAGAAAACTGCAGTGTGTGCAAAAACTTTTGACTGGTGGCGTATGCAAGACCCTATAGGCAGGTAAGAGAGTCAGGTGACCATGGCGATTCATACTGGTCTGTCCCAGCCGCCTCTTGCTCAAGGTGACTGTGAGTCCTGGTATGTTCTGGGAGCTGCAGGAAGTGTGCAGTGCATAATGTTTTTCAATGACATATTTGTGGCTTCGCAAAAGGTGTTTTTTTCCTTTTTCGTAATTGGCCCACTGGCAACCAAGTGTAAAAACGATCTGTCACATCCAGCTGAGGTCGTCTTCATTATGCTTCTGATCAGGGCTCAACGATTTGGCAAATCGCGATGGCCATTGTGATCGAAACACGATTTCCATCACGGACGCGGTTTTAAAGTCGTCTATGTAGTTTACTTGTCACACCGGACACAGAGAAATCTTGCTCCGGACACGTTTGCCCGCGTGCGGATAGGTTGCCGATCCCTGCTCCCGATGCTTTTCCAAATAATATTTCACTTTGCTCTGAGCACCATTCGATGCTGCCGTCGAGCCAATTTGCTAAAGGTAATTAAAGCGATTGGCGGCCTGCATTAGTGAGGTCAGCGTGGAGTTTGGCTCAGCTGCCAGCTTCCAGCTACATATCGAACAGAGAAGCACCAGCCACAAGCACAGGTGTCTAGAGGAACCCAGAGGTTTCTTATCATTATTCAATTACCCATCAGTCTCCAGTGCCTCGCTGCCATTGACAGAAACAGGGAAAGAGAAAAATAATTAGTCATTGTTTCTGAGTCTGCCATTTTCTAAAGTTATAAAGTTATTGCACATTTATTTATATATATATATATATATATATATATATATATATACACATTACTTATAAAAGTATGTATCACTTTAGTTGCATTACATTTAATAATTATATGAATTATTAAAGCACATTGTGTAACAGTGTAGTGTGTACAGATTTAATCAATTCAAAGTACAGTCTCCATTCCTGTCTGGAGTTAACCAAAGTCTGCAGCTTTAATATTTTTCTCTAAAATTTGAAGAATATGACGTGCAAAGGAGCTGCTCAGAATCAATTAATAGATGTTTGTAAAGGCTGGTCAGGCCAGATGGTGCATTGTGGCTGTGCGGGACAGAGGCGAAGCGGTACTCGAATTTCTGCCTGCAGATCACCATGTCTCAGCGAAGCAGAAGCTGTTCTATATTGTCAGGAAACAACATGTTGCCAAAAAGATGGACATTTGACTCTGACAAGCTTTCGACCATTTGGAATTCTTTATGTTGCCATAAAAAAAGATTCTAAGAAAAAACTGTAGGGATGCAACCTTATTCCCAGCACTCTGATGTCTTTGAATCCTGGTAGCTTGTCAAAACTCTGCTGCATCTGAGAAGACAAGCAATCATAAGTAACCCACAATCAGTGCAATGTCTGAGTAAATAACATCTCAAGTTTAGTAGTAAAAATATTTAGTAGAATCATCAGTGTATGACAACTACTGATATTTCACTCATCTCTGTAAAAAAGCATTTGTAAGATTTTATCCTAGATTATAGAAATCTTGAAATTGAAGTTTGCTACCCTCTCCAGAATTGTATCCTGCCTGCCAGCAGTACAATTGAATGATCTGACAATGAATAAATATGATTATGATTAAGGAACAAAATGACATGGACAGATGCGATACTCATCCGCAGAGAGCAATGAGCTCTTGAAGGGTATTCAGTTTACTCTTTGACATTAATCATCTTTAATGGAATATCAAGATAGCCAATTAAACCACACCAATTGTCCCAGAATCTGAAGATTGCTTTTTTGCACATGCAGGCCTCTGTCCAAAGACCTCAGCAGTCACAAATACCATCACGCTAATGCAAATGAAGAAGGCAGAAAGTGTGAAATATCATCCTTTCTTATTTTTGCCTGTGTTGTGTTTCGTGGTCTGTACACATACAGTCACCATGCTATTTTGAAGACCACGCTAAGCACGGCCTGTATCCCAGTTCAGGAGCTGCGCCCTTTAAAAGGCTGCATGCGAAGACCAGATGTACGACAGCGGTGTGACGAGGCTGTCCCACCTTGATCCTTTGCAGCCTAATGTATCTGAAGATTCCTTGTGCAGGGGTAAAGTGGGTGTGTCCCGGCAAGGCGATAGGACAGGCGCAAAGGATCGATTGGGTGGATCTTTCGCAACTCCGCAAGAGGAGCACGCATTTCTAGATCGCATTTGAAGGTGCCTTCGAGGTGGGACAGCCTTGTGGCACTGCTGTGATGCATCTGATCTTCGAATGTAAATTCCCTCTTCCCCTAAATCCAAACACAGCCCATGATTTACGCAGCCTACGAAGGCTACGTGGCCTGTGTTCTACACAGCATGCAGCCCATGAACTGGGACAAAGCTTCATCAGTAGCGGTGGGATCAAAGGTCTAGAACATGCTGGATTTACTTGCTTAGCCACAGTAAGGCCATTCACTCCAGATGGTCTTAACATCCTATGGATGTGCAGGTTCTTCAGCTACCTTACCATGGCTGTAGGAGCTACAGGCTGTTAGACAGGGGAAGTAGCCCCAAAAGAGAGCGACCTGTACCTGGTCCCGCAGGTTCTGGATGAGGTCATGGTACTGCGGGCTGTCTGGGTCATTCAGAAGATGGCCATATTCTGGGTTCACGATCGTAATGGTGAACTCTACCACTTGCTCCACCAGTTGCTCCGGCACAACGTTGGGAAGTTCGGTCTCCTGATAAAGCGTCATGAAGGCATTAAGCTTCCAGAAGCAGCCCCGCCATAGACAGCTGCCTTCAGCCTGCATAAAAATATCTAGCCCAACAGGAATTCCGGCGACTCGGGGAAGGCCTTCTCACCTCCATTATAGTCTTGGTGACATCTGCAACATCACTAGGAGATCCCGGCCTGCTTGGTGTTGGACCATAGGGTGGTGTCTCTGTTGGAATTTCTTTTGGACCTGCACACGATATGTTTTCTTTTAAACATGAACATGAACACATTGTCGCCACGTGTTTTTAATGGCTGATTACATATGGTTTTGTAACAGGCTGCGTACCTGCTATTTCTGCTGTGTTCTCAGTCGCTGGCCCCGTCTTTATTGTGG
Organism: Mormyrus proboscirostris; assembly: GCA_026779585.1. Taxonomy (NCBI): domain Eukaryota; kingdom Metazoa; phylum Chordata; class Actinopteri; order Osteoglossiformes; family Mormyridae; genus Mormyrus; species Mormyrus proboscirostris. The sequence goes on along the minus strand of JAODKF010000045.1, from coordinate 1,887,281 downwards.
AATGACCACTGAAGTTACAAGCAGTTGTTAGACACACATACATACTCCATATATTCACAGGGCCCTAAAGTAACCAAGATGCCATCCAGTAATAAAACTGGCCAAGAGAGAATCACACACAGAGTGCCAGAGCTATGGCAGAGAGCTAGATCACACACAGAGTGCCAGAGCTATGGCAGAGAGCTAGATCACACACAGAGTGCCAGAGCTATGGCAGAGAGAGCTAGATCACACACAGAGTGCCAGAGCTATGGCAGAGAGCTAGATCACACACACAGTGCCAGAGCTATGGCAGACAGCTAAATCACACACAGAGTGCCAGAGCTATGGCAGAGAGAGCTAGATCACACACAGAGTGCCAGAGCTATGGCAGAGAGACCACAGTGTTTGCACACAAAGGCAATTTCATCTGAGCTGTAGGTACACATTTCATAGAACCAAAATTAGTTTATTAATCTTTGATGCCTTAAATTTATTAAAAAGAAAAAAAAACAGAAGTTTCTAACTGTGAACAGTGAATTTCAGGCAGGCCGGGACTGTCCATCCGGCTTTTTACTAGTGACTGTTGGGAAAACCTATGGTTACCCCCCACGAACTGCCAAAATGCATCATGGGTATGTATGTGTGGTTGGTCTGGACAAGAGTCCTGGGCTGATTTTTAATCTCAGTCCTGATTGCAGACACCGCAATATGCTTCAGTTCATTTACCCAAACTGGCTTACAGGAGAGGGAAGGGTCACATTTTTTTGACGTGTTTTCTGGGATTCAAACCCACAACCCATGCATCACTAATACAATGGCCTACTTGTTGGGCGGCAGGAACAGGTCATAGCGATGAGGCGTTTTAATGTCTTCCGTGACCAAAGTGTTTGCATGAGTGCTCACATATTAACGGGTTTCACATGCAGCGGTACTGACGGCAAGCTAGCGCTGGGGGGGGG